>CM053765.1:1451873-1539324 GCA_028658305.1 Pachyuromys duprasi
ACAGTAATGACAAACATGAAAAGGCATGTCAGCAGCAGGAAGCAATCTGGAGACAAAATCCATGGGGTCCATGCCTCACCAGGGCATACCCATTGTCAGCTGGGCAAGAACAGTGGGCCACCTTCAGGAAGCTCACTTGCTTGCCATAGCCTTCTCTACATGGCCTGTACCAGTATGCCATATTAAAGATACACATTAAAACTGAACCATGGACTTGAAGGCTGCTTTTGTCAGCCAGCCCTCTGCTTGGCTGGTGGAAAGCTTTCCATCACTGCCTCGATTTCCCATCTCTCTCCTTTGCTGTGAGTCATTCTCTTCTTCAGGTACCTTGGATTCCAGGGACAACAGATATTATGCAAGAGTATCTTGAAATAAGAGCCCAGACTTCTCAGCAGCAGCAACAAAGAATCACAGACAAAACCCTGTCTGACTAATACAGACAGAATGTTCAACAAGTCTGACGAAGACTGGTAGCTACGAAAGAGTCTTGCCCATCTTTCCTCCCCTTCCATATAATCTAGGGGCTTCTGTTAGCATCCAAAAGACAACACCAGTACCCTTTGCTTCTGAACATAGCTATACTGATCAAAATGCTGCTTTTCATTATTAGGTTTTCTATCTGGTTTTTAGAAGCATACTGGCCTAGGACTCCAGTATCATAAGATAATTAGGTCAAGTATTTTAATAAATGGTGAGTAATAAACAGAACAATTGGAACGGAAAACTCTTTATTTTTCTAAATATGCAGGAGAACCAACAGAAACTGCAAAGTTGGTACACTAATTTAATTCTAACACTCTTATTTTGTTTGTATATTTACTTACTTTTGTTTGTATATTTACTTAGGTTTTTGGGACAGAGTCTCACTATTAATTCAAGCTTGCTTTCAGTTTATGATCCTCCTGATTCTCCTGAGTACTGGGATTACTCAGTCATCATACCTGGCTAACAACTAAAAGTAAAAAGTCTAAATGTATCATTAGGAGACTAAATATACTATAAATGGGACTTAGTTATAGTGAGAAACGCCTGTGAATGTGGAAGGTCCTATTCATGAGAGCTGGGGTCTGTGAGGAACGAAAAAGGAAGCAGCTTGGTTTAGACCCTTCCTGGGCAAATATCTCTGCCTCGTCACAGGCCTAAAAACCAACAAATCCAGGTGGTAGTAAACTCTATCTCTGAAAATGAAATGACTCGTAGAACAGGTTATCAAGGAAAGAGGGACACTGCTTTGACTGTTCATCCCCACATGGTTCAGAAGACTTTGGAAACGGATATGGGGGAGACTTAGTAAGTCTCTGGAGGAGGACTACAATGCTGTAAGGATAACATTCCATGGAGACATCAGAACATGAACAGGAATTTGGTCAGGAAAGATTACTTGAGGTTTCAGCTGGACATGAAGACTTGACTAGAGTTCAACTAGAAAACAAGTGTGATACATTCTGGGAAAGAATGTGTATTTTACTCATTCCATGTGCTGAAATCTCATGTCTGACTTTGAAAGTGATGAACTAGTTCACATTGTAAAGTGAATTTCAGGTTGTTGCACAGGTACTGTTGACTTCTTTTAGTCAGGTTCACAGTGAGAATTGACAGCAAAAAGCAGAGGAGGAAGACTTGAAAAACTTTTCACTTTAGTCAGAAAAGTCCATGGAAAGTTGAGAGTAAAGAAGGTGTGGTTTTGAGTGAGAGCAGAGCCATTGAAAGAGGCCAGGCATTTTGTGTTGAGATGATTTTAAAAAGATGCCTTTGGCTCATCTCTGGAATCTTTAAGATGCAGTCATTATGGGCTGAAGTAAAGAGAAATGTAACCGATTTCCCCTTAGAAACACTTTTGGCATGGCACCCTGCTTGTGGCTGTTTGAATAAAAATAGGAGCCCTAGGCCCAAAGTGAGTGGCACTATTAGGAAGTGTGGCCTGTTGGAGTGGGTGTGGCCTTGCTGGAGTAGGTGTGGCCTTGCTGGAGGAAGTGCATCACAGGGGGTGGGCACTGAGACTTCAGATGCTCAAGCGAGGCCCAATGGCTCTCTGTCTCTTCCTGCTGCTTGCTGATGCAGATGTGAAAAGCTCAGCTACTTCTCCAGCACATGATTCCAGCCATGATACTACTGGATTAAACCTCTGACCTGTAAGCCAACACCAATTAAATGTTTCCTTATAAGAGTTGCCGTGGTGATGGCGTCTCTTTACAGCAATACAAATCCTAACTAAGACACAGCTGTTATAGGGTTGTCTAAGGGAATTATTTTGCTGGGATTACACCATATTCTGTCTCTCAGATATGCAGAAGCTGTTAAAACTATGTTCAAAGGGGGCCTAGCTGGAGGTGACAGAAGACCTTGGTATCACCCTTATGAGCTGTACAATAAATGCAGGAGCTGTGGAGGCGTCCATTTAGGTTCCAAAGGAGACCCTGAGCAAAGAGATGCAGCATGGGCTGAGTTGTTGCAGGCAGTCACTGAATGTATGACATCGAGAACATCTGACAGTGCGTGAGGACCCTAAAAAATTACAGATTCCAGGAAGATTTTCTGCTGCCAAGGAAAGCTGCAGCCTGAGCAGGACCAACCAAGAAAGAGACCATGTGGGCTGCCACGGACCAGGCGTCACTCTGCAGAGTTTCCCAAGCCCTTGGAAGTCCACATCTTACTTCTGTGTGTTCTGGACACCAGGCATGAAACTACAGGACTAAATGTAAACCTTGCTGGGTTTCAGTCTTGCTTTCTTCTTATTCTTCCCTGCTGATTCTTTTGTTATTCCCTTTTGGAATAGGAATGTTTACTCAAAATTATTGTGGCTTTAAGAACATAGTTTCTTTCATGTTAAAAAAAGCTTAGGACCATGTGAGAATAATAGTCCAGTAGCACAGTGTTGGCCAAATGCACCAGGTTTTAATCCCTCATAGCAGAAAAAAAGGAGGAAGAGGAGGAGGAGAAAGGAAAAAAAAGGAAGGAATAAAGAATGAAGGAAAGGAATGGGAAGGGAAAGGAAGGGAAGGGAAGGGAAAAGAAGGATGCTTCAAGCTAAGAGTTTGCCTTGAAGTGAAGAGGAAACGTTAGATAAACTTGTGTTCAATGATGAATGATTCCAGTAATACTGAAACTGTTACAACTTAGAGGTACATTTTCCTGAATTTTCAGCTGTACTTAAAATATCATTTCAAGTAGAATATGGCTTTCATGTTTATTTTGAAAGTAAGTATCATTAAGGAGATGTGCTTGAGTATCAAGTTCATAAACTGTAGATGTGTGATAAGCAGTATTGATTGTCAATTTTCAGAGATTCCTAGGGCATTAAAAAAACAGACTGCTGATTATGTATTTAGGGCATTTCCAGTGATGACTGACAAAGGGGGAAGGCATCTCCCTAAATGTGGGTAACACCTTCCTGTGGACAAGGGCTGCCAGAGCCTGCCAGCAGAGTCAAACGGTACTTGAGTCAGGACTGAGGATTAAAATTAATAAACTAACACACAACACATGGGACCTTTCCCAGAGGCTCTAGTGGAAGCTAGACACCTGGCTTTATTTCAGACTCCTTTTAAGCCAAAATAAAAACAGCTCAGGACAATGAGTTAAATTCACAAGGAAGTGAAACAAGAGGTATGGTTTTGACAAGCTATCCCACCTGCTGTCACAAACAAAAGGAGATGGAATTGGAAATTATTCCCTGACTCCAGAGAAGGCCTGATAAACACAGTCTTTCCGCTGAGATTTAAATATCAAAGCAGCGGCTAAAACAATAGCTCCCAACAGAGTCTCCCTTTTGTATTTTTTAAAAATTTTGACCATAACTTAAGAGTTATGGAGCAGAAGATTGTGCCTGTCTTAGGCTGTTTCTCTCATAAGATATAATCTTACCTGTCATTGGTACATGAATTCCATCATTCATGCCCTGTCATGGGTTGAATATATCCCAGAGAAACATTACCTGTCCTTGACTACCAACCTCTGCTAGGGAAGACACTGGGGTTTAATCTTCTGCAGATCAGATCAGCTCTAACATACTAAAAGGCCTTCAGGCAGGTTAATTGTCACCAATAGGAGCTCACCTCCTATCACAAACCAAGTCCAAAATAACACCCCTTAAAAGTGACTTAACAAATGACTCCTTGTGTAAATACCAAGTCTGAGAAACATTCACAGGAACCACAGTAAAAGGCTGTCAAACAATCAGAACCATTTGAAAGCTTACAAATACAGTGTTAGTTTACATTGATGTCAAGAAACACTAACATTTCCAAACAACAAAGCAAAGGGAGAATTTACATAGGCAGTTACAGGACCTCCCAAGAGTTTTTGAAGCAAGCTTGTTTTGGTCTGCTGAAAACCAGAGTCAGACCAAAGCTTCATAGAGAGTCCCCCTTTTCATTCTTCCTGATTTTGTTGAGAATTGTCCTCATTAACAGACCAATCAAGTCCAGTCCATTGGATAAGAGGTTTCTCTGCATGACGTCTTCTCCCAGGAGCAGAATGAAACAAAAGGTGGGTCAAGAGCTTTGCAGCTTTCTGTTCCCAGTCAGGACAGCATTCACAATTGTCTGCATCGGGAACATCATCCTTTTGGGGTACAGTTCCTGCAAATCGCAGCAGCCTTTCTGGGATCCACCTGGCTCCTTCTGCATCCTATGGAAAAACAAAAACATACCCTCTTCCCCATATTAATACGGGGTCGGGGTCCTGCCATATTCCAGTAATTGGATCTTTCCATTTTTCTTGGGCATAATTGCCTTTAGTATTAGGATGCCATAATCGATCAGTGGCAGAACAACCTTGTATATCCACATTCAAAAATTTTAAAATAAAGAGAGCATGATTAAAATTTGGGGTATGAATCCCCCTTTTTTATTTTTGAAATTGATTCTTAAGAGATTCATGGGCTTGTTCCACAATTCCTTGGCCTTGAGGATTATATGGAATGCCCGTTTTATGATTTACACTCATTTGCGCACAAAAACACTGAAAAGCTAGACTCATATATCCCGAGCCATTATCAGTTTTTATAATGGAAGGAATACCAATTGCAGCAAAACACTTTAAGCAATGACTTATAACATGTTTGGTGGTTTTTCCTGTTAAGGGAGTTGCCATGATAAATCCTGAAAAAGTGTCAATTGTTACATGAATATATTTTAGTTTCCCAAATTCTGGGACATGAATTATGTCCATTTGCCACAAGTGATTGGGAGTCAAGCCTCTAGGATTGACACCATAATGAGGTACATTAAAATGTTCAGGACAAGAGGAACATGATCTTACAATTTGTCTAGCTGCTTCTCTGGTAATATTAAATTGTTTTCTTAAGCTCTTACTATTTTGATGATGTAATGCATGAGATTTTTGAGCCAATTCTTGTTGAGTTAATCCAACCAAATGTGTGGCTCAATCTGCTAAATAATTCCCTAAAGTTAGAGGTCCAGGAAGCCCTGAATGAGCTCTAATATGCTCTCCATAACAAGGCTGCACACGGCTCCAAATACTTTGTTGAATCTCTCTAAATAGATCTTGTATTTGTTTATTAGCTGCATTAACATATGTTACAGTCTCTAGGACTTGCAAAGATTTAGCTATATAATGGCTATCAGTGTACAAGCTGAAAGAGGTAGAAGCCATATTTTTAAAGACTGCAGCAACAGCTCGTAATTCTACAATTTGAGCTGAGGTTGGCAAAGTTTGCAAAACAAAAGTTTGTCCCTGTAGTACATATACAGCTTTTCCATTTGAAGATCCATCTGTGAATACTGTTGGAACTTGAGGTAATGGCTTTTGTTTAATTATTTTAGGAAATACAAAAGCATGCTCATTAGCAAATTGAAGTAATTTATCTTTTGGATAATGACTGTCAATATGTCCTAAATAATGAGCAAAAGCTATGGCCCAACAATCTGCATTTTGAAATAACCAGGCTATTTGCTGTTTGGTAAAGGAGACTCCAATTAAGGAGGGCTCTCTACCAAAATACTTGTGAGATTCTGTGTGAGCCATTTGAACTAAACTAGCCACTGCTTCAAACAGGAGACACAGGCAAGTGCAACCATAATAATGGTCCTTCTTGCCACAATACAGCAGTTGGAGTATGAACAGTAGCCAAAATATATCTACCCCATTCTTTTGAATAATCAATATATTGAATATGCTGTTTTTCAATAGCTAATTCTATCTTTTGTAAAGCATCACAAGCTTCTTTGGTAAATTCCCTTTTTGACAAAGGATCAATCAGCCTCTCCTTCTAAAATGTCAAAAAGTGGTTTTAGCTCCTCTGTAGTTAATTTCAAATGGGTCTTAGCCAATTAATATCACCTAACAACTTTTGAAAATCATTTAACATTTTTAGGTTGTCTTTCCTTAACTGAATTTTTTTGAGGCATAATGGTCTGAGGATATAATTTATGCCCCAAATACAAATAGGTAGCTCTGTCTCACCTTTTCCGGTGCAACTCCTAAACCTAGATCCTTTAAAGCTTGTTGAAAGTGTGTAAAAGCACTTAATAAAATCCCCTCATTTTTATGAGCCAGTAAAATGTCATCCATATAATGAATAATATAAACAGAAGAATATGCTTCTCTAGTTTTAAAAACAGCTTGAGCCACAAATTTTTGACATAAGGTTGGACTGTTTGCCATACCTTGAGGTAATACAAGCCAATGATATTGCTTCATAGGTTCTTTAAAATTTACTGATGGCATGCTAAAAGCAAATCTTTTACAATCTTGAGGAGCAAGAGGAATAGTATAAAAACAATCTTTTAAATCTAGTATAATTTTAAAAGTATCTCTAGGTATAGCGGAAGGGGTAGGCAATCCAGGTTGTAAGACTCCCATTAACTCCATGGTTTCATTTACTTTTCTGAGATCTTGTAAAAGTCTCCATTTTCCTGACTTCTTTTTTATAACAAAAATAGGGGAGTTCCAAGGTGAGTTTGATGAAGCAATAAGGCCGCTATCAAGCTGTTCCTGTACTAACTGCTCGGCGGCTTTAATTTTCTCAAGGGAAAGAGGCCACTGATTCACCCACACAAGATCCATGTTATTGGATCTGCATGGAGTACAGGTTGTTCAGTGACCTCCCCTAAAAATGACCCAACCCCTTTTTAAAATTTCTTGGGGTAGGAATTAATGGCTGAGCTATGCCTTGTCCAGATTTTCCCAATCCTAAATTTGGTAAATGTCCTTGATTAAGCATCTGATTGGTAACTATATTACCAGGATTATAAAGATATACTCCCATGTTACTCATCATATCTCTACCCCCACAGATTAACAGGAAGGCCAGGAACAACGTATGGTTTAAAAGTTTTCTCATGTCCTTCCTCATTCTTCCAAGTTAATTCATCACTACTTTGTTCAGGACATTGGCTTTGTCCTATTCCTTGCAACTGTGTAATAGAGGATTGTTTAGGCCAATGCACAGGCCACTGACCAGCAGTTAAGACAGAGACATCAGCTCCTGTGTCCAATAACCCTGTAAATTTTCTTCCATTAATTTGTAACACTAGTCCGGTCGATTGGGACCGAGAGTTTGTACCCAATAAGTATCCGAGGATCCAAAACCTGCATCTCCTCTCCAATCCGTTTTACTTGCATTTTTTGTCTGAACTTGGGGGAGCAATATTAATTGAGCTAACCTTTGACCTTGATTTATTACAGAAATTCCATTTGGAGAGTGTGTCATAATTTTTATCTCCCCTTCAAAATCAGGATCAATTACCCCAGGAGCTGCTAAAATGCCCTGAATAGTAGTACTACTTCTTTGTAATAATAATCCCACAGTCCCCCTAGGTAATGGACCATAAACTCCTGTGGGTAGGGCCTGCATCCCCATTTCAGGAGTTAATGCTGTGTAGACGTAGGAACTGAGGTCCAGTCCTGCACTACCTGTGGTTGCTTTACAGAGTCCTGAATGGATTTCTTTGCTGAGGGACCATGTTCTGTAGTGCCTCGTAATATTGTTGAAGGGCCTGGGACTGGCCCCTTTTCCAGTTTCACTGTGTTAAAGGGTTTCCTGTAGCATCTATTTTAGACTTACAGTCATTAGCCCAATGATTTCCTCTTTTACATCTTGGACATAGACCAGGTTCCTTTTGACTCCCTTCTTTCTTACTAGCGTTAGGACAATTTTTTCTTTGATGTCCCATTTGCCCACAACCATAACAACTTACAGATACTCCATTCTTTGGGCCTTTTTTTTTTTTTTTTTGCTGAAATAATGCCTCTTTAATAGTCTTCCCTTGTACGGTTGCAGTCATAGCTATTCCTTGAGTATAAGACTGCCTAATGTCAGAACATAACCTAATATAATCAGAAATAGCTCCTTTCTTCCTAAAAGGTCTCAAAGCTGCTTGGCAAGCACTGTTAGCATTCTCATAAGTCAATTGTTTTACTAATAATAATCCAGACTTTTCATTGCTTATAAGTCTGTTTGCTGCTGTATTAATCTTGCCACAAAATCTTGAAATAACTCATCAGGTCTCTGATAGATTTTAGACAAATCCTCCACCTGTCTACCTGCTTGTGGAAATTTATTCCAGGCCCTTTGGGCAGCAGCATTTACTTGAGCATAAATGGCCACATCAAAATCCAATTGTTGTCCCATTTCCCTGTAGATTCCTTCTCCAGCAAGCATGTCATAAGTTATAGGAACTCCCTGAGCTCGATTAAGTTCAGCTATAACTTGACAATGCTCTTCAAAGTCTGACTTCCATAATAAATGATCTCCTCCTGATAAGCATGCTCTTGTTAATTCTTTCCAGTCCCCTGGGCAGGGGGCCTCAGTAGACAAGGACTCCAACAGAGCTTGAGTGAAAGGCACTGTAGGACCATATTGAGAGCATGCAGCTTTTAATTCTTTTAATTGTGTAAAAGGTATAGGAGGATGGACTCTCGCCATATTACCTTGTCCATCAGGTTGTTCTAGAACTGGAAAACCATAAAACTCAGTTATATCTTCTCCATTCTGCCTAGATTCTTATAAAGAAGCTTGTAAGGGAGACACAGTTGCCCATACAGTGGACAAAGGAAAGGACCCCTTGCCTTTTGGGTCATTGCAACTGTAGCAGTCCCAGGAGGAGGGCCCAAGCCTGCAACCAATGATGGAGTTGGAGTGAGGGACTGAGCCTCATTTTCCCTAGTAGTTAATTCTCCAGTTTTTCTGTTTATTTCCTCCAAGCTCCATTTCAACCTTTTAATTTCTTTTTGCCAAGGCTTACACTTTTTAACATTATAGCCTGAACCAGAGGGTATCTCTCAGAATAATGCTGATCTGGTTCTTCCTCCATTTCTATAACCTCATCAGGATCTGAGTCATCCTCAAAGTCCTCTTCTGACAAGTAATTACTGTAATCAGGCGGGAAATACAACTCCTCTGGAGCAGCTAATGGTCTAATATCATTTTGTCTTGAAGCCTGTCATCTTTTTAACCTCCTTCTCTCTGAGCCTTAAAGTTTAACTTTCTCTGTTTCCTGCTGAATATACAGACTATCTTTAATTAAATTCCATACAAAAACACTAGGCTACTGCCTTGTCCCATTTTTAGTCTCAGATTTACTCACCTGAGGATTAAAATTAATAAACTAACACACAACACATGGGACCTTTCCCAGAGGCTCTAGTGGAAACTGGACACCTGGCTTTATTTCAGACTCCTTTTAAGCCAAAGTAAAAACAGCTCAGGACAATGAGTTAAATTCACAGGAGGTGAAACAAGAGGTGTGGTTTTGACAAGCTATCCCACCTACTGTCACAAACAAAAGGAGATGGATTTGGAAATTCTCCCCTGACTCCAGAGAAGGCCTGGTAAAAAACAGTCTTTCCGCTGAGATTTAAATACCAAAGCAGCTGCTAAAACAGTGGCTCCCAACTAGGGGCCCAGATGGAATAAAACAAGCAAAAAGAAAAAGGTCTTTAGCATACAAATTCTGTCTCTGCTTCCTAGGTGACACTAGGTGAGTGAGTTTGTGCTCCAATTCACTTTGGTTGCTATGATACTCTACATCATGCTGTGTCCATCACAGCAATGGAGAAGGCTGATCATGTACCAAAACCTAGTAAATCCTTTCTCTTTTATTTTCACCAGGTATTTTGTTATTGCTATAATTTGAATATAAAATCCATATATTGGGGGCTGGGTTGGCAGCCACTGACCTTTGGGGAAGTGACTGGCTCTTCAGGATCTTGACTTAATAGATGAGTTGACCCAATGGTGAATCAGTGATATAACGGCATTGTTGGGGGAGTAATGAAAAGTAGAACACTGGGCCTTGCGGAGGAAATGGGTTATGGGGAACATGTCTTTGGGAGGCTGTGTCTTGTTCTAGTCTTTTCCTGTGTCCTTTTCTCTCTGTTACATCAATTCTTTACCTATGTCACAAATGACAGTGGTATGGGTATTTCAAGAAATCTGTTCAGAGTTATCAGTTTTGAGTGGGTAAAACAGACTAAATTAAGCCAAGGCTAACTCAGAAGAAATGCAGTAGTGTTAGTGAGAATAACATGCAAAAAAAAAAAAAATCAAGAAATACCAAAATGTACAAATGCCAGTGTACTGGTTATTTTTGTCAACTTGACACAAACCTAGACATATCTGGAAAGAGGAAATTTATTAACAGAAAAAATGCCTCCATAGAATTGGCCTGTAGGCAAGTCTGTGGAGTACTTTCATAGTTAATGATTGATGTGGGAGAGTCCAGTCGGCTATGGGCAGTACCACTCCTCAGTGGGTGGTCCCGGATGGTATAAGAAAGCAGACTGAGCAAGCCATAAAGAGCAAGCCAGTAAGCAGCACTACTCCAAGACCTCTGCTTCATTTTCTGCCCACAGATTCATATCCTACTCGTATTTTTACCTGGACTTCCCTCAGTTATGGACAGTTATCTGAGAGTTATCTGATAAAATAAACCATTTTCTCCCAAGTTGCAATGGTCCTGGTGTTTCATTCCAGCAATAGAAACTCTGACCAAGACAGACAGCATGTGTACACATTGGTGTGGAGGAGGGGACAGAAGAAGCCAGGCCCCAATGATGAAAAAATGATTGCAAGACCCTTTTACTTCTCTTGGCTGTTTAGGGTTATGGGTTCTTTTGAGGTTGTACCAATCTCTGTCAACAGCAAACACAGCAAGTATTCTCCTCCAAGCCGCTGCAATGAAACATTTCTCTCTGTCTGTCTCCTTCAAACTGCCACCCCGACTGTTTCTGGTCTCTTAAACTGCCACACCTTCTCTTTCTGGGCTCTCATTTATATCCCTGAGTCCTAGACCATGCCATTCTCCATGCTAGATAAGGCAGGCCATTACCAGCTGGCAACAGCCACACCCCACAGGAGGCAATTATCAGCTGGACAAAAAAACGCCTAAACTCAATCCACACTCAAGATTAGAACAAAAACATATTTATACATCATAACTGAGGTTTTAAAGAAACCAAAACTCCCATTACAACTTTTCAAAAGTGCCCCAACCCACGGGACCCAGTTATTCATGGGGTCTGAGGGGAACCAAGCCTGAAAGAGAAACGGGCAAGAAAGAAGAACGAGACCAAGCAGAGCCTTGTCAAGGTCTGTTTTACTGGGCGAAATATAACAGCTTAAAAGCAGGAGAAAGGAGGGAGTGGGGAGGGGGAAGGTAAGGTTCCTGTGGGGGGAGGGTTCCACCTGGGCGCCTCTGTGGTTATCTTGGAATGCCCGGCTCCAACTGCACGGCTGTTATCTTCTAAGGGTCAGCCGTTTCTCAGTGAGGGAGGGGAGCCTTCTGCTCAAGGCTTTACCCGTTCCCAACATCTCCCCCTCTCTCAAACCAAAAAGGGCGAAGCTCCTCCCTTAGGCTATGTGATACGCCCCCAGGTCCAGCACCATTATGTATTTGGATGGTCCACCTGTCTTAGACTATGTGGGATGCACCCATGCTTGGCACTCGTAGGAGTGTGCCCCCAAGACATGGACCCACAATATTCCCGTCATTGGCTACGACCACAGCCTTTACGGTGTGCATCTGGCCCTGGCATCACAATAATCCCGTCACTGGAGTCTCCGCAGCCATTTTTGGAGCCGGCTCTGAGGGGGACTCTGAGCCAGCTGAGAGAAATCAAGGGCAGATGAGAGCGAGCCCAGGGGCTCCTCATAAGGCTCTTGGCCAGCCTCGGTTGAAGCGAGCTGATGGTAGTGGCCCGACACTGTCCGCCTAGTGGCCGACTCGACCTGTCCTTTAACAAAATCAGTTAATCTTTTAAATGCCCAGGGTCCAAACGAGAGGAGAAGTAGAAGTCCAACAAAGGGGACGAGAATGGAGGGAAGGAGAGTCGTAAAAACGGGGGAAGTAGAAAACCAGTTTTGATACCAAGCCTCACTTTTTTGTCTCTCTAGTTGTCACTTTTTAAGATTTTCTTCTACCCATCTAATGCTGTCTCTAACTAGTCCTGTCTTGTCCGTAGAGAAACAGCATTCTCCTTTTAATGCTGCACAAAGACCTCCTTGTTGGAGAAGGTGAGATCTAGGCCTCTTCTATTTTGCAAAACCACTTCTGAAAGGGAAGCTAGGGAGTCCATTAGGTCTTTCATGCCTTCCTTTAGGTTTGTTAAGTCCACATCAACAACTCTGGCTAGCTCATTGAAGCGCTGTCCAGAGGTGACTAGGGAGGTAATCCTGGTCCCTGCACCTACAGCTCCAAAGAACGGTGAGTGTTATAGCAGTCACAGGCTCTCTTTGGGTCTATGCATAGATGAATCTTTTTGCTCCCAAAAAGTAAGAAATTCTCCAGATGAATGAACAGTGAGGCAAGGGAGAACCTTAACTAACACACAAAAATCTTTATGAGCTAGAAATGTAAGGGTATAAATATATGTAGTCAATCCGGAAGAACAGGCAAAAAATGAATCATTGGGAGTGGCAAAAAACCAAAAGGAGGCATTAACAATTAAGGAAGAATTGCAAATACTACTAAGGGTTGCAGGGGGGGGGGGGGGATCATCCTTGATCCCAAGAGGCATAGACCTATGCCAGAAACACTCTCAAGGGTAAGGCCCTGTCCCGGAGTAGGACACCAGTGTAGCTCTTTGGATTCATCGGTGGGCTTAACGGTCCCATATGAAGCAATTCCTTCATAAAAGGGAGGTTGTGGGGAATAGCAAATCCAGCAGTCTTCCGTAAGTGAGGAATTAGCCTCCTGAACAGCAAGTATTGAGGCATTTAATAATGAAAGCATTACCTCTGCTGAAGAAGAAGGCCTTGGGGGAAGAGTGGGCTGAAATGGGGTAGGGGAAAGGGTTTTGCTGAAATTTGTGGAGTGTGGCTTAATGGAGGGAAGTGGGGGGGGATTTTTGTGTGGGTGACCTGGGCCTATGGCGACCCTGCTATCATAAAAGGGGATAGTTTTAAGTAGCTTAATTTTAAAAGTGAGACCAGGATTCTTTCCAGAAATATAAAGTCTGAGCCCCCATTCGAATCCTCGGAGGTTTTCCCAATGGGCCTTTTTGCCTGAGTCTGTTAACGTTATCAAGAGGGGACTGCACCAGTGACTTTGACACTGCTCCTCAAGGGGTACAGGTCTGCTGTCAGGGTGGTAGCGGGAAGGATTTTTTCTTTTGACTGTTATATAATCCCAAGAGGACAAGGGGTGCCAGTAGGCGTCTCCTGTGGTCTCACAGCCCCAAGAGGCACAATAAAAGTCGAGGGCATAGCCACACTTTAGGTGTAGGGAGCGGTCTCTATGCGATCCTGGGCAGACATAGATAGGTGCCATGGTTAAATAGGATCTAGCCCAGAGGCTGCCACAGCCTGGCTGAGTATGATAATGGGTGTCTCTGTCTACTGGTTTAGTTTGAGGAAAAAAATGAGTGGGTGTGCCCCAGGCTTCATTGGCCCCGAGCGCTAAGGCACTGAGGTCAACTTCTAAAGGGGGCCAGGGTGTCTGGTGACTCACGGTCGAGGAGGAATTGATGACATCACCAGCCTCATTGATAATTTGTCAGGTGTAGTTAAAAGGTTGATACGGGGATGAATTTGACGCCTGAGAGCCGAGGCTCAGCAGCAGCCACAGGAAAAGCATTTTCTGAAATTAAGCACAATTAGACGCTTCCTCAGGGTGATCAGAGGGATCCCTGGGCAGATTAAATTGTTTCACTAGCCTTTCAGGCAGCCATCTGGCATTTCCTGCAGTAGTATCATAAATGCAGGCATGTCCTTTTCCCCAAATAAGGATTGGGTGGGGACCCGGCCACTTAAAGGTCAATGAGTCTTTCCAAAGGGCTTGTGCATAGTTTTGGGAGGTAGTGGGATGCCATAGGCGATCCACTGTAGATTTTCCCTTTTTGTCTAAGGTAAGAAAGTTTAATACAAAAAGTGCATGGTTGAGCAAATTTTTGTGGTTTCCTGAAATAGGGAACAAAATTCCCCCATTACTTTGTAATTTGGTAATCATATTTTTGAGCGTCTGATGAGCTCTCTCAACAATTCCTTGGCCCTGAGGGTTATAAGGAATGCCAGTAATATGTTTAATGCCCAATTGTAAACAAAACTGTTTAAAACTACAGCTGGTATATCCAGGCCCATTGTCAGTTTTTATTACCTTAGGTTGATTCAATATGGTTAAGCATGATAAAACATGGTTAATAACATTTTTGGTAGCCTCGACTACCTGTGGCGTGGCAAATATAAATCCACTATATGTATCAACAGTAACATGGACATACTTTAATTTACCAAAAGCATTAATGTGTGTTACATCCATCTGCCATATTTCTCCCGGGACAAGGCCAAAGGGGTTAACTCCTAGATGTACCTCTGGTAGAAATGTTACACAGCCTTTACAATTTTGAACTATCTACCTTGCTTGTTCTCTAGTTATTTTGAATTTTTGCCTAAGGGTCTGAGAATTGAGATGATGTAAATCATGGGCCTGTTGGGCCTGAGTTAGGGGATCCAAAAAGACTGTAGTAATTTTTTGTGCCAGCCCCGCAAGCTGTGTTACACCATCTACCAAATCATTGCCTTGTGCTAGAGGGCTTGACAATCCAGAGTGTGCTCGTATATGCCCAACAAAAAATGGACAAAGTGGCTGCGAATGAGGCCCTGAAGAGTGGAAAATAAGGGGGCTGCATTGGTAGTGGGTCTTATACATGGAACAGTTTCCAATAGGGAAACGGAATGGGCAAGATAGGAACTATCTGTATACAAATTAAAAGGGGAATTTGGTAAGGCCTGAAAGACCTCAATGATAGCTTGCAATTCCACCAACTGTGCTGAAACATAGGAAGTGGAAATCTGAGTAATCACACCATTAATTGAATAGGCTGCTTGACCATTAGATGAGCCATCAGTAAAAACTAAATTAGCATTAAAAATAGGAGAGCCTTTTGTAACCCTCGGGAAAACAATAGGTGTTTTATATAGGAATTGCAAAAGCTTATTGGGTGGATAATGATTATCAATCTTTCCTTGGAATGACACACAACCAATCATCATTATTTTGAATCAGCCAAGAAATTTGTACTGGGCTATATGGCACAATCAAGATATCGGGATCTTTACCAAAAATTTTTCTAGATTGTTCTCTTCCTAGTCAAATTAGTTGAGCTGTTAGGTGGGGATAGGTGGGAAGAACTTTTGAAGAGGCCGCAGGCAAGTGGACCCAAAAGAGTGGTCTATTCTGCCAGAAGACCCCAGAGGGAGAGAAGGGAGTAGGGAGTATAACAAAGAGTAGTTCCTTAGTAGGGGAGAAATAATCAATGGTTTGTTGGTTAATGGCCGTCTCCACCAGGGCAAGGGCCTCTGGTGAGCCCTTGGTTGAGCCTCTTTAGTAAGTTTTCTGGGGGAGGAGGGATCCAAGTCTCCTCTAAGAATGTCAAACAGGGGTTTTAACTCACCAGTTGTTATTTTAAGATATGGCCTCAGCCAATTAATATCTTCTAAAAGTCGTTGGAAATCATTTAAGGTGTTAAGGGCATCCGTCCTCAACTGAATTTTTTGAGATATAACCTTATGGAGAAAAAGCTCAAAGTCTAAAAATAAATGTAGGGGTTGGAGCTGAACCTTATCTGGGGAGATTTGCAAGCCTCGACATTGTAAATTCGTTACAAGTTGCTGAGAAGCAGAATGTAACTGTGAGGCATCCAGTCCAGCTAAAAGAATATCATCCATATAATGTATAATATAAAGGGAGGGCCATTGGAGGCGAAAGGGATCTTTAGTCTGGGCAACAAACTTTTGACAGAGAGTGGGACTATTTGCCATACCCTGAGGCAAAACCCGCCATTGGAAGTGTGGCATGGGGCCAATGAAATTTACAACAACGGGGAGACTAAAAGCAAAGCATTTACAATCCTCAGGATTAAGGGGAATGGAGAAAAAACGATCTTTGAGGTCTATAACTATTTTATGAAATCCTTTTGGGATAGCAATGGGGGAAGGCAACCCTGGCTACAAGGCACCCATAGGAACCATGGTTTTATTAATTTCTCTAAGGTCTTGCAAGAGTCTCCATTTGCCCGATTTTTTTTTTTATAACAAAAATGAGTGTATTCCAGGGAGAGGTGGATGGTTCAATATGTCCAGCGGTCAATTGTTCCTGCACTAACTCTATGGCCGCTGATAACTTTGTGGTGGAAGGGGCCATTGATCCTCCCATACAGGGGTGTCACTTTTCCAAGTGATTTTATCTGCCCGCAGTGCAGGAGGTGTAATGGCCCTCAGGAAAAATGCTGAAAACCCAAGCCTGATCGATCAAATTTTTGTTGTGGAATAATAGGTTGGGTCATACCCTGATTGCTCTTTCCCAAGCCCTGTCCTGGTAGAAAGCCTTGATGAAGCATTTGACTGGTGACAGTCTCATTAGGGCTACACATAATTAATTTCATTTGATTGAGAAGATCTCGTCCCCATAGATAATTAATGGGCAATTTTTCAATTACAAATGGGAGGATCATACCTGAGTTACCCTCTTGATCTTCCCAAGTCAGAATTTTTGAACTTTTTAGGGTATTGTTAGATTGGCCAATACCCTGCAAGTGTGTTAAAGAAGGCTGAAGGCCAGTGGTCCCGTGAAATAACTGTAGCATCAGCCCCCGTATCAATAATGCCTGTAAACCATCTTTTGTCTAATTGAAGACGTAATGTGGGCCGATCGTGGGTAATAGCCTGGACCCAGTAAACATCAGAGGAGCCTGGTTTAGTGGCTCCCCCAGGGTCCATGAAGGGCTGGGCTTTTAGTCTGCAAGGGGAGAGGGAGGGCCTGAGCTACTCTTTGTCCCTTAACAATGGATATTGGTCCCAAGGTGGAGCTGGCTAAGACTTTTATCTCTCTGGTGTAGTCATTGTCCACCACCAAGGGGTGAATAGTAAACCCTTTAAGGGTGGAGGATGCTCTGCCCAAAATTAAGAAAAACATGCCCGGGGGAGGAGGTCCAGAAATCCTGGTAGGGAGGATTTGAACTCTGTCCTCAGGTTTTAATATTGTGTCGGTGGAGGTACACAGGTCCAATCCTGCACTCCCTGTGGTGGCTCAGTGAAGTTGGGTGGCTCAGGGTTGTTGTGGCCCGAGGAAAGGGCCTGAGCCTGCTCTAGACTGGTCCTCGAAGCTGGTTGGAATGGAATGGTTCTCAGGGCCCGGGGATGGCCCCTCCATCCGTTTCCCAGAACTGAGGGGAACTGGGACAGCGGGTTGCCTATTAGGTCTGTTTTAGAACGGCATTGGTTTGCCCAATGCTTACCCCTCCGACATCTGGGACAGACTGTAGTAGGCACAGGGGTGCCAGGCAACGAGGCAGGATTATTGGGAGTGCCACTAGGTACTCCCGTGACCTTTGGGCAATGTTTGGCAAAATATCTGGCTGCCCACATTTAAAGCATCCTTTAGATGGATTTACCGCTTGTAAGGCTGCCCCCATGGCCAAATTGACACCCTGAGAAATTTTATGAGAAAGGGAATCAACCTCAGAACAGAGTCTAATAAAATCATTAAGATCCTTATTTTTGGTGTGTCCTCAGCGAGCAGCTTTACAGCCTGTGTTGGCATTTTCAAAGGCCAGTTGTTTTAAAATTTTTCCATTAGTTTCTTCGGGGCCTAAAATCCTTTCCGCCACTTCTACAAGTCGACCAACGAAATCATGATAAGGTTCCTGAGGACCCTGTATAATTTTTGTCAGTGGGGTTGTGAGGGACCCTTTTGCAGGGACTGCCCTCCAAGCCCCAATGGCAGCTTCTTTAACTTGGGCCAAGAGCCCGATGGGCAGTTTAGCTTGGCGGCTCTCGGCTACATATTTGCCTTGTCCAGTGAGCTTATCATAAGTCCAGAAAGGCTCTCCTCTACAATTATTTTGATTTTGTCTAGCAAAGGTGTGGCATCTATCAAGGAAGTCAGCCTTCCAAGTGAGAAATTGTCCTCATGAAAGGACACTTAGGTCACTCGGAGCCATTCTGCAGGGGTAAGATATCCTCTTCTGGAGAGATTTTCCAGCATGGAAATAGTAAAGGGAGTATTGGGCCCATAATTCTTAACTGCATTATTTAATTCTTTAAGGGGCTTAAATTTAAGTTGTTTAAATTGTGCTATTGGCTGGTTGGATTTTAGTCCCTTTAATATTATTTTTTGGTCATTTAATTTCTCGGTTTCCTTATCCTGAGATTCCGCGGTTTCATGCTCCTTCTCATCCTCTTCCTCATCTCCTGATTCTTTAGCCTCTTTATCCTCTGGGCCATCCTCCTCAGAGGACTGGACTTCCCTAGATCTTTGGCGAGTTATAACAGGGAAGGTTAAAACAGGTTGTGGCTTAGATTTAGAGGCCTTTTTATGTTTTTTGACAATTTTGGGGACCTGTTTTTTAAGGGGCCTGGTAAAGAGAGTCCTTTTGAAGGTCTCTTGAAAAGAGGCAAGTTGCACCGAAAAATCGGCATATTCATGCTGTAAAGAGAGGACCTCACGAAGTTCAGATACCTGCTTACTAAGATCCTCTTTGGCCTTTAAGAGCAATGAGGTTTGGGATGAGGGAGGAGAGAGTGCAGGCATGCAAAAATTAGGAGCGGAAGGATAAGGTGGCAGATTAGCAAGAAGAGTGGGCGGCCAGTCGGGGTTCTGATATTTTGCGGCCTCTTCCTCCAAATTGCTTTCCTCCAAGGGGTCCAAGCGGTCAGGGTCATTTTTAGGAAACACAGGAAAGACAAGACTCTTTTCAGCAGAAGAGGGGATAGTCTCACTACATTCAGGGAGGGGGGGATATAAAGACTTATGAGTTTTAGGACGGGTGGCCCTCAGACAAGGGTATTGTTTTAGAGCGGGAGCCCTGTTCCTCAGACAAGGGCATGGAAATAATAACAGAGGGACATGGTGAGGGAAATTTTAAATTTTTGGCTGAATGGGAAGATTTTAGGGACGAGACTGAAGGACTGGGTAAGAGAGGTTTAATAAAATCTTTGGCCAAGGAAACTATTTTACTGGACTCGGAACTTGAGGAGTTAATAATATCTCTAATAAGAGTCCAATAACTAAAGGTCTGCATGGGGACTGTATTAGATCCCTTGTCATATAATAATTTATTGAGACAGGCTCCAACCTTATCCCATTTGGTAGGATTAATCTCTGGTCCTTCTACAACAAACCAAGGACAAACTTCTGACACAAAGACAAAAAATGTAATTAGATCCTTCTTTTTGACTCTAATTCCTCTTTCCCTGAGAGAGGCCTTGAGGTCACGAATGAAGACTGCCTCTTGTGATAATTTTTGGCCCATTTTTATAGACGGAGATGTCACTTACCTAACGTGTCTTTTTCCCATGAGTGGTGAGAACGCACGTTTGATGAGTTGCCCTCCGCCGAGGGTCACTTTCGGTTTACCACAGCATTGATGCTAGTGATCCGGATCTATTCACTGAAGGTCTCCGTCTGGCAGTGGTCCATACCTCGGCCCCACGTTAGGCGCCACTTGCCCCGACCCGAGGGACCTAGTTATTCATGGGGTCCGAGGGGAACCAAGCCTGAAAGAAAAATGAGCGAGAAAGAAGAACGAGACCAAGCAGAGCCTTGTCAAGGTCTGTTTTACTGGGCGAAATATAACAGCTTAAAAGCAGGAGAAAGGAGGGAGTGGGGAGGGGGAAGGTAACGTTCCTGTGGGGGGAGGGTTCCGCCTGGGCACCTCTGTGGTTATCTCGGAATGCCCGGCTCCAACTGCACGGCTGTTATCTTCTAAGGGTCAGCCGTTTCTCAGTGAGGGAGGGGAGACTTCTGCTCAAGGCTTTACCCGTTCCCAACACAAAAGATCAGTCATTATTCTCACACACATTCCATCACATGTTCAAAGTTACTAAACTCCTCAAAAGCTGTACTGGTAAATTTATCAAGATTCTTTGTATCATTTTTTAAAATTTTCATTAACACTGTTGCACTTTATTCCCAAGTCACATACAGCAAAGTACAGATAAATGGTTTCAGTGGCTCCCAGGTCCATCATTAGGGCATTGGTGATGACCTTCAGGTTTTAATGAAGGAAGGCTTGAGGCAGGAGCATGAAGTATGCCCACCTAAGAAGTTTGAGTCAAGGCGCAGGCTGGCTGAGCATTTCTTGGTCTGGCTGCACACGGTGGCTACAGAAGTCCTGATTGCTTGATGAAAACAGTGTAATTCCCACAGGATGACCCCTTCTCCAAGCCGGTTTCCCCATCCCAGGTAGCTGTCCTCTTCTGAGGACTGGTCTGTTTAAGCTCTCTGTTGTTTGGGAGTTGTTTTGTTTCTTTACAGTAAGTATGTCTGTCACTCAGTCTTGTTGCTGGAACCCAAGGTGACTTCAAGTTTAAGAAAATGGCTAGAAACCTTTGGGTGCTTGTCTCAAGGGCATAGATACAAAGTGAATGCAGAGCTGCTAGGCTCTGCTCCTGCCTTTGGTTTTCCTGCAGTCCTGTGGTAGTCACTGCTTTCTAACAACAGTAGTTTCTATGTTCATGTTATAGTCAAATTGAGTGTTCACACATAAACAAGTGACAAGGCACAGACAGTCCATTGAAGAGCTGCCAACTGCTCCTAAGTGACATCTTGAGTCTAGCTGACAACTGTTTGGAGTTTGACTCATTTCTTATGTGAAGAGGTGCTTGACAATGTTTGTTTTTATCACTCAAAGTCTCAGTATTCTGCTTAGGAGGATTTTGGGCTGTCATGCTTCCTGATAGCCCCAGTTAGCCAGTAGGTGGGAGAGAGGTCCAGAACCTTAAGAGACGGGCCCTGCCAGGGGGTTATTTAAAGCTTGGTTATTTGGTTTCTTCCTCAACATAATTTTAAATTATTAATCTGACAATCACCCTCAGATGTTTGTAAGTGCGTCTCTAAAACTTTCATTACTCACGTGTTTCTCTGGAATCAAACGTACAAGAGATTCTCCCCTGAGGACAGTAAGTGGGGTCCAACACTTCGATTCTGACACCACTACTCAGGTCAGCACTGGATCCCATATTGGAAGGCCCACTCCCACAGGGTCTCTGTACTTCAGAGGTCAAGTCCAAGCACTGGTACCCATGCCACCTTCCCAAATGACTGTCTATGAGGCTTCAAGTGCACCCTCCTCAGGTTCAATAGTTCATTACAATGTTTCACACCTGCACATGTCACTTACATTTACAAGTTCATAGTGAATTATACAAAAGAACACCCAGATGAAGAAGCACACAGAAAGGATCGGGAAGAGTCATGGGAGCAGGCCCTTTTGTCCTGGGAGTCAGTGTGCCAGCCTTCTAGGTGGAGGCATTCACCAATACAGAAACTCCAGGTCTCAGGGATCCAGTTTGTTGTGAAGCTCAGTACGGCCTTCATCTCTCCATTTATCAGAGTGTGTGAAGAGTGGGATTCAAAGTTCTAGCCTTCTAGCACTGGCTGCTTCTGGAGGCCATCAAGAGACCCCATTCTAAATCATACCAAGAGCGTAAACTCAGATGTGATAGGAAAGGTTCCTGCTGCTGAGGAAATGCCAAGGGTTTTGGGTGCTAGGGTACAAGGCAAAACCAGTTCTTAGCACAGCACAGTCCTGCTGCTGGAGTTGCTACTCCAGAGAGTAGACTCTGAGGGCTCAATTGGGTCTTCTACACTCAGTGACCTGCCTGCTTCTATTGTGTCTGAAGTGACTGATGATAAGCTAACTAGTCACAAGATTTTTTTTCTGTGTAATGTGCAGAGAACTTGGTTCCTTAATTTTTTTTATTAGGGATATCACAGAGAAGCTTTTTGTTTGCTTGTTGTTGTTTGCTTGCTCGTTGGTTTGCTTGTTTGCAATCCTGGAAATGGAATCCAGATTCTCATGCTAGACAGCACTCTAGCATTGAACTATATCTGAAGATTTTTTTTAATTATTTTTTTTTATATTGAGTCAAGGTCTCAGTATTTTACCCAAGCAGGCCTTGAACTTGCCATCCTCTCCTCATTCCCTCCTGCCTCAGCCTAAGTAACTGGTATCACAACCCTGTTCCATCAGGACCAGCTCATAAAATTTGTATGGGAAGTTTCCTGTGGCATAAAGCCATAAAAGCTGAAGAATTCATACATTTGTTCCACTCTTACAATGCCCTGCATAAATGTCCTTTAGTGATGTAAGAAGCGTTTGGTGGCCTTTCACTGGCAGAAGAGGGGATGCTATGCTTGGATAAATGGTAGTTTATGTCAGTGTTGATCTCCAGGCTGCTTCTGCCAGAAAACACAGAGGATAAAAGCCATCTCCACTCAGTTACAGTCAGTTGTGGGCATTATTCCTGAGATCAGTTTAGCCTCCTCTCAGTCTGCTGCATATTGAGGTCCAGCCCCAGGCTCTGCATTTCATGTTTGTAGGCAAAAGGCAATGAGAGAAGAAATAGTAGTGGCATAGTCAGAGAAGCTCATTGATTTATTTATTCACTTCTCACCCCAATCATAGCCCCCTCCCTCCTCTCCTCCCACTGCTACCTTTCATCCTTCCTCCCTCATGCCCCCTACCCCTGTTCCACAGAGAAGGGGAGTGTCCCTGTGCCCCCAGTCCGCACCCCCTGCAACCAACCCACCCCAGCTCATCAGGTTGCATCTGGGCAGAGCTCTTCCTCTTCTCCTGTAGCCTGGAGAGGCAGCCCGGCCAGGAAAAAGTAATTGGAAAGCAGGTAACAGTGTCCATGTCAGAGACAACCCCCTGTTTCCCTTACTAGGAACCCCTCATGAAGCCTGAGCTTCCCATCAGCTACATCTGCATAGGGGGCGTAGGTCCAGTCTATACATGGTTTTTTGTTGGTGCTTCAGTCTCCAGAAGCCCCTCTGGGCCTTGGCTAGTTGGCCACAAAAACTTGGACCCTAAATTTACCCCATCTACAAGATGCCTATAAGTGATAAAGATGGATCAGAGATGGAAGGAATGGCCAATCAGTGCCTGGCCCCCGCCATAGGACAGAGCCAGTCCCTGACACTATCAGCAATATTCTGCTGTGCTCCCAGACAAGAGCCTAGCATAACTGTCTTCTGAGAGGCTCCACCCAGCAGAGAATTGAAACAGATGCTGAGACTCACAGCCAAGCTTTGGGTGGAGTATGGGGAGCCTTGTGGAAAAGTGTGCGGAAGGATAGAAGGGCCTTGAGGTGACAGGAGCTCCACAAGAAGACCAACAAAGTCATTGCCTTTATTTTAAGCTCTTCAGCAAGTGACATATTTCTGCAAGGTATACAATATTTTGACCTCAGCCCCATAGTATCTTAATTTTAATGACAAAAATTTCACAGTTTCTCATGAAATCCACATCATAGTTTTATGGTTTTAGCAAGATGATTCTTTTCCAATATTTGAAAGACATTTTCCACATGTGTGTAGGGGGAATAAATTGTATATGATGATGGAATATTTTAATCTACATTCAGGCGCTACAGCACAAGCATGAAGGTATATTCTAGAGTCAAAGCATCCCTGCGAGGCACACCAGGAATTTTTCCAGTGTCACCTTCTACATTGTGATATTTAGCCTTCTAGACTAAAACTCTGAAATTACAATGAAGTAATTACATCATTTCTGAATTCATAATGTGATCAAATGTCCAGAAGCAACTCAGAGAGCCAAAGTCCAACTCCATTCTCAGCAGCCCAGAGCTGTGAGTCACATTTTAATAGAAAATATTTCTTTCATTATTTTGTGTGTGTGTGTTCATGTGTGCGTGTGTGTGTGTGTGTGTGTGTGTTTGCATGAAAGTGCCTGCAGAAATCAGAAGAGGGTGCTAGCTATATTAGATTTGGAGTTGCAGGCTGACCCGTATGGTACACTGGGAGCCCAACTCTGGTCTTCTGTAAGATCATCAAGTGTTCTTAACTGCTCTACCATTTCTCCAGACCATATGTATGTTTTTATAGTAGAATAAAATACAGAGCAGAGAAAGGAATTGCTTGGATGTTATACCTACTTATCACCCAAACAGTGTGTGTAGATACATAGCAACCATTACAATACTATACAGTTTGGCAGTTCGAATGAGAACGCCCTCTCTAGGTTCAGATGTTTGAGTACTCGCTCCCTAGCTGGCGGTGATGTCTGGGTATTTAGGAGGTGTGACCTTGCTGGACCAAGTCCACCACTGGAGAAGGTCATTCCCATTTACTCTCCCTGCTATTTACGCTCAGTTCAAGACAGGCGCACTCAGGTACTCTAGCTTCCATACCTGCCTCTTCCCTGCTGTGATGGACTCTAATCCCTCTGGGATGGTAAACCCAGAAAAACTGCCTGCTGAAAGCTGCCTCATTCGTGAATTTCATCACAGCAACAAAAAGTAACTCATACTTAAAGAATGGCTTCTTTCAGTCTCCAAAGCCATTCCTGCCCCCACAGTCCTTGGGAATCATCAATGTTTTTACTGTCTTCATGGATATGCTTTTTCTAGAATGTCAAATAGTTGGAATCATACAGTGCACCTTGCAGGCTTGCTTTTTTCACTTAACAACATGCGCTAGTCCTCCATGCTATGAGGCGAAGCTATTCCAATGGCTGAGGTGGAAGTAATGTTCAACAGAACAAACAAACAAACCAAAAAGCAAACGACCCCCAAACAAACAAACAAACAAAAAAACTCCTCTTCCACTTTGTCCATGGCTTGATTTTTATGTTATTGTTGAATACTATCCCACTCTTGGAGTATACTAGAGTTGATTCATCTACCTACAGAAAGACTCTGTGCCTGTGTCTGTGCTCACATGAAGCCTCCATCTGGGTGTGCAGGAAGGACTGGGGTGTCCGGATCATGCAGTAAGGCTTTGCCCAACTGTCCTCCAGGGTAGGGGTGGTGCTTGGCGTCCTGCCTGTCCTGTTCCTGCTGCTCTGACCTCACAGAGTTGGGTGCCATTGGTGTTTTCAGTGCTGATCATCGTAATAACGCTAATTGGCCACTACCGCAGTTTTGGTTTCCCGGCCAATTCCTGAGTGGAGCTGAGGGCTTACTCATGGCAGGCCAGCGCCCCACCACTAAGCTGCACCTCTCAGTCCCTCCCCTTTCTTTAACCCACTGTGTTTTGCCACTGAGTTTTCATTTGGTTGCCTTTTTTGTATGTTTTGTGTGTGCGTGTTTGAATGTGGATGGGTGGATGGATATGGGTGTGCCTGGGGTGCACACAGAGGCCTGGGCTGATACGCTGTGGTGTGTCTTACTGAATTGCTCTCCCCTATGCACGCTCAGGCCGGGCCTCGTGCTGAACCTGTGCTGAGTGCATGCCTGTCCCTCTGGGGATTCTCTATCTCCACCCCGCTTTTATGTGGGTGCTGGAGATTCAAACTCAAGTCCTTACTCTTCCACAGCAAACACTTCACCCGCTGAATTGCAGCATGCCTCAGGAGTCCCTTCTTCAGCCTCAGTCCTGAGCGGTCCTGGGTACTGAGCACTCAGTACCATGGTGGCACAGGCCTGCCAGGTCAGAGGTGAGGAGGTATGGCAGCTGCCACAGGGCTTGTGGCTCATGTCATCTGGAAAGGGAGGAGGGCCCTGAAGAGAAAAAGTCATCGACTCAGGCAAAAGTGCAAATATTTATTTAAAATTTCAAAAGAAATCACAAAGCATCACAAGGAGTATGATGCTAAAAAAGAACATCAATATTCCTAAATGCATGAGAATCAGCGCCTGCTATGTCTCTGCTAACTCCTCGCTCCTTTTGTCTGTGAGGCTTCACAGCCTTTTCATAAAATTCCAGAACACTATTTTCATAGTAGTTCAATCGTTCCACTAGTGTGCTTGATCAACTTTTAAAATTATTGTTGGTAATTTGGATGTATAAACACTGATCAGAAAACTTCCTGCAGGGGCTGGGGAGACAGCACAGTTGGTAAATGCTAGCCTTGCCAGCACAGGAGCCTGAGTCTGACCTCAGAATCTGCGTAAAAAGCTGAGCGCAGCATGAGCAGCTGGAATCCCAGTGCTCTAGAGATGGAGCCAAGTGTGCGCAAACACACATGTGCAGACAGCCACACGCACACTCACCCACAAACTGCCATCCACAGTGCTGTTCCGATGATGGTCTGCTGAGTAACCCATTGTCCTATCACTGCTGTCAAAAAGAGAAGGCTGGGTGACACGTTTGCGGCTATCAGCTATTCTCTTTGCAGGGGGTTTATGACATCCAAACGTTTTGCTGACAATTGTCCACAATTGCCTGTTACTTTAGCTTTGTTTCTTCACTGTCACCTCCATGTTTGTGGCACAGGTCCTTCATCCATGTCATCCTTCAGCCTCTAGCCCTCCACCTCCTTTCCAAGACTCCAGGTGAGTTCACCAAGTACTAGAGGCACCACTTCTACCGTCAGCCTCAGAGCCATGTAACATTAAATACACGCTGCATGTGCGCCCAGCTCGATTTCCTTATACCTGGTTCTCTAGAAAATTGCTCATACCCACTCCCAGATCTAGGAGGAATTGGGGAAGATAAATATTTGAAAGGAAAGTAACAACTGTAACCAATGATACTCTAAGTCATTTATGTAAGCGCACAGCAGCGTTTGGGTCAGGTAGTACGGAGTGTGGAGTAGGACAAATGGCAGGAATGCGCACGACTCACACCTGTGGTGTTCACAGTTCTATGGTGGAAGAAGAAGGAATTCAGAGAGAAACTGACCCTGTGTTTGTGGTGGTGTGGAGTCCACAGTCAGCCCTTGACTTAGGTACTTTTCACCTAAATGAACCTATTATAACTAGAAAGTATCTTAAGCTGAAAGTGTGCTCTCTGCTCCGCAGTCCGTGAAGCCCAGCTGCTGCTCTGCTGAGGACCGCTCCCTGAGAAAGGGCCACACTTCTAAGCAGTTTCCATTGAGGTAGCGCCACTCTCTCTCCATGGTAAAGTGGAAAATTTGTGGTTCAGCCACTGTGAGTCAGGGACTGTTTTTATGTGGTTTTAAATCGTCTGTTATGCTTTTATGTACACTGCAAAACTTCCAATTTCAAAATGCCACAGTTGACATATGCTAAAGAATTATATCCTGTTTAGGTTTTTTTTGTTCAACTTCTAATGGAATTTTTTTGGTAGATATTAACTTTAAAATGCTCAGGTGAGGCATGGTTTTTCCAAAGCTACCCTGGGATCCATGGGATGTCTGAAGGCCAGAGTTGCTGCTTGTATCAAGTCACCTGAGCAGACAACAAACCACTTCACAGAAATATGAGGTAACATTTCATGTACTCCTTCATTACAACAAAAACAAATTATTTTCTCACCCTTTAAAATTATTTTTTAATTTATTGACAATGTCTTCTACCTTGCCAGCAAACATCCCTATGAGACTTACACTTCCCGAAATACAAGACAGGGACATTTGTTCATTGGGCACACAGACACAGTGTGTAGCATGTTCAAATCACATTTCGCTTTTGACTTCCCCCAAGTGCAGTGGAGCCTAGCTGGGCTCCTAGCACTCAGCTGCTGAGCTCCTAGCACTCAACTGCCTCAGCTGTTCGTCACCGCAAACCCCCTTCACTCTTCATGACTTTATGGCTTTGCTGTACTCTGAGTGAGCAGATTGCTTGCTTTATTTGACTTTAATTCATAAAGTTGTTTTTGTTTTTTAAGAAATGATGTGTCCACTGGCTTGAGTAAATTTAATTGAATTAGGCAAATAGTGAACTTGAAACAAAAAAAAATTGAAAAATTCAGGGTGTTGGTATTATTGATAACTCTCAAGATGATGGCAAACCCACAGTATATTTATCAAACAGAAAGTTTAACAGTTAAAAATGATTGCATTTTCCTCTTCTCACTGATACTCCCACTAATTATTTCTGTTTTGTTACCTCAGAAACAGGGGTCATAAGATCAAGAACAGCACAGCAGGCACCTGGACACATTATGTGTTAAAAATAATTACAAGCCCCAGGGCGCCCTCTCTAAATGGGCAGCTGTGGTCAGCTGGCTGCTGCTAGGCAAGGGAAAAGAACTTCCTGTGAGCTGTGGCCACTGGCTCCACCCATAGTTCAGCAACCAGGCACACACAAGCAACATGAATGCGATTCAGTGAGTTCTTTAACAAAGAAAAAGAATAGGACAAGAAGGTGGGAGGCTATTCCTTTGGGAGAAAGAGGTAGAAGTGATCATGACACATTCTATGCATTCACGAAATTGTCAAAGAATAAATAAACTACCAATGAAAAATTCAAACAGCTTCAAAATAAGAAAGAGTACAAGATATCAAAATTACTGGTTACTTGCACAATTTTAGTAACTACAGTAAGGTAAAATAGCACATAGTGATATGTTTTGAAAGTTTTTGTAACTCTTCTTAAAATATTCAAATACCATCAATAATAGAAAGTTGGGAAATTAATGCATTTGTGATCGGTCCCCTATAAAGCAAGAATTCATGAGTCATTCTCTCTTATTTAATTTACTTAAATATGTATTTGCAAGAGAAAAATGAATGTGTTCTTTGAACCCTATTGAAATTTATAATAAAGGAAGAAAGTTGAGGGTCAAAACCTACAGTGCGTCAGTAAACATTCCACTCAGAAATGATAGTCACTGACGTTCATTGACGCAAGGACCTCACTGAAGTCCTCTGACTCTGTAATACAACACAAAGTGAGTCAACATAAACACCCCTGTTTGTTATTCTCCTGTGCCCCCCGCATCGCACAGTACAGGCCAACATCTTATTTTTACATGGAGGAATTCAGTGGTCCCGGGCAGTGTGTGCTGTAGTACGCATGCGCAGGGGAGGCAGAGGCCGCTGGCAGAGTTGCTTCGTTGCTCAGTTCCCGACTGGACATGATGGGAGCAGCTGCGCCAAGCCCTCCCGGCCACGACCGAGCGCACCCTGAACGGCACCCTAAACAGACACATTCTCCTTTAAGACGTCTTTGTCGGGGTGTTTTACCACAGGAAACAAACGGAGACACCCACCATTTGTTTGTTGTAGGTGTCCTGAGTCCCCTAACTCCATCTACTTCCTCAGAACACGGTGAGTGATGAGCTGTAGGAGGGCTGTCAATGAACTGGAGCGTTCGCACGTGTTGATTAAGCCATGGCCCAGAAGTTTGAGACCGTAAGAGAGACCCAATTATTTATTTACAAATGACTGCGTGTATGTAGTCTTCGATCGATAAAGACTGAGCTCAGGTTCCCACGCATGCTTTACTTGGGACTTACATCCCCAGCCTTCTTTTTACTTTGTGTTTTGATACAAACTCCCACTAGTGAGGCTGAGGCAGGCCTTGAACTTGTGATCCTCCTGCTTCAGCCTCACTAGTAGCTGGAATTCCTTGCTTGTGCCACCAGGCCTTACTTCAGATTTATTTAACAGTTTGGAAAACTAGTATAAGAATTAAATAAGTTTCAAAATATGGTGGCAAATATTTCATTTGGAGAGTATGGGTGCAGCCTATGTGGTGGCTAGTTTTATGTCAACCTAACACAAACTAGTCATTTGAGCAAAGGGAGCCTCAATTTAAAAAATACCTTCATAAGGTCAGGCTGTAGGCAGGCCTGTAGGGCATTTTCTTAATTAGTGATGATGGAGATGGGCCCTGTGGGTGGAGCCATCCCTGGGCTGGTGGCCCTGGGTTCTATAAGGAAGCAGGCTGAGCAAGCCATGGGGAGCAAGCCAGCAAGCAGCAGCCTCCACAGCTCTGCACCAGCTCCTGCCTGTCCTGCCTATGGGTTCCTGCCCTGCTTGAGTTCCTGTCCTGACTTCCTTTGATGATGAACTGTGATGTGGAAGTGGAAGCTGAATAACCCTTTTCCTCCCCACTTTGTTTTTGCCATGGCACGGTCAGCAAGGATAACCCTACAATGGTCTGGTTGTATTATATGAAAATAATTTAACCTTTAAATTAAAAAAAGTCATCATCTTTGGATAGAGTTAATCTCAGATACTATACAGTCATGTCAAAAGCCAAGCAGCTAACTTAAAAATAGAAACTTCTTGGCTCAAATAATCAGAATGAAAGGGAGTTGCTGCGGGCTGAATCCAGATTCTATGTCATTTATGTTTCTTGGCTCTATTTTGTTTTGGATTTGCTTCTGTCTATGTTGCAGAAACAGTGGCTAACGATGGCCTCAGAGCACTGCCTTTCCAGCATTGTCTACCATCTCATCCTCTTAAGAAAGAATTTTCCATTAATTTTTCTTAGGGTGGAGTGTCCTTAAACTTCAAACAAGATTCCCATGACATGCCAATCAAATATTTACCTTTGTTGGTAAGAAACAACTATTCCCTGAAGAAGTAGAAAGAAGGAACAGTTGCTGATTGGGTAAAAAGTTAGGTCTGAGAGGAGCCAGAAAGCAAATGATATCCCCCATAAAACTGCTGAAATGTTCACACACTTAGGAGATTATGAAATGGAGCTGTTAGGAGGGAAGCGAGAAGCCAGCTAGAGAATCTGGTCTACAGAGTCAAAACAAAACCAACTGGACCATTTGCCAGTTAGCAGCAGGGTGACCACAGCCCACTTTCGGCGGCCAGCTGAGCCCCCAGTGCCCTTACGCTTTCCAGGAAAACGGGGTGTAGCCAAGCTTCACAGCAATTGTGAGAGTTTTGGAGTTCTACAGCTTGTCCACAGAGCTCCAGTACCTTTAAAGGAGCCGTGGAATTATCTGGATGCTAGCTGACTCAGAACTGTGGACTAGATATCCACACACCACACACCACAGAAGCACATCTTAAAGTGTGGATCCCAAGTAGCAGAGTTGTTAGAAATGCATTTTCTCAGACCACACCCTCAAACTACTGAAGCAGAAAGCCTGGGTGTCAGGCTCAACAGCTGTGATCTACAGGCCCCTTCAAATTCTGATGGAACTAAAGCTTGAGAGCCCTGGATTCAGGAGTAGACCAGAAATTAAATTTATCAGCCTGATCTTCAAGCAGCCTTGGTGCTGGTTCATTCACATTACAGATTTACTGGAAGAAAGTGGAGTCATTATCCTCAAAGCAGCTTTGGATGACAACCTTCCAAATTTCAGGAAGAATTTATCATGTCTTTAGTATGCTACAGGTTTTTAGTCACTTATTCCACGAATCTATACACTGTATAATCATATAAAAGCAAGCATTATGGCAGGGTTTCCCCTTATCTACTTTATATAAATATGCTGCAGGTATTTCCAAATTAGTAGCTGTAATAAATTCTTATTTATATAATACAATACAAAATAGCAATAATTATATTTCTTGAAAATCAATTTGTAGACTAATACTGAACTGATCAATATAATACAACATCATACATAATGCAGACATGTTTAACTACATCCAAAGGCTGTTTCTCAGAAAAAAACCTATCGCCATCTTGGATAAGAAGATGTACATTAAACAGTGATACTGTGATTATGTAGCATTTCTTAGAAATAATGAATGTCAATTAATGTGATGCAGATGTGAGGGTGAAGACAGCCACTGACGGCAGCGGTGAGGAAGGCTCCTGCCGTGGTTCTGGAGGTGCTAACATTTACAGAGCACGTGCATATGCCAGATGCTGTGTTAAGTTTGGCAAACACTGGCTCACTGGAGCATGAGTAGTGTCACGTGGGTGATTTTGTTAACTCCCTTTCAAAGAGGAAACAGGTTTAGAAAAAGTAATTACAATTTGCCTAAATCAAAATATCAGTAAGTAAGAAGCCAGGGCACAAACACAGCAGTTTGTTAATTCGGAGCAGATACTAGAGTAACTAACTGCAACAACAAAAGAGTAAAAGTAAAACAAGGTTTACAAGGAAATATAGGTGTAACAACCTTGGATTTAGCAATGGCTTCTTAAATATGAGAAAAGAACAGGAAATCAAGCAGACAACATTGAAATCATAGAGCCTAAAATGTGAATGCTTCAAAGGCCTCCAACAAAATAATGAAAACAACCCACACAATAAGAAAAACTGCAAATCACTTATCTGGTAAGAGACATGTCCACAGTGTATGGAGAACCTTGAACTATCAATAGTGAACAGACAATTAGTCAGAACTGGTCACAGGATCACCTGCACACATGCGGTATGTGTATAAAATTCTTTCATTGCTACTTTATAACTGTAATTTTTCTGTGGTTATAAATTATAATGTAATTATCTGATATACAGGATATCTGATATGGAATTCCTGAACGGTCATTCCATCTCCCCACCCCAAGAGGTCATAACCCAAAGCTTAAGAAACACAGACTTAAGATGGTCCTGATGCAATCATGACTCCATCTGTCTAGGTCCCCTTGGTCATCTTCCAAGCCCTGAAAGTCAGTAAGAGTGGAAACACGAAGTCTTATGTGGCCTACGTTCAGCATTTTTATTACCAATTTTAATGCCTCACCTTTTGGGGGAGGCATGTTACAGGGAGCAGTACCTTGCAGGCCACTGAAGATGAGCATCTTCCTTGGGGTCCACTTCAGATCCCGCCTCCACTTCTCTGATCACACTAAAAAGCTATGCGTCACAGCTGCCCCTCTTTAGAACTCAAAATGCTGTATGAAGAGGAGGAAATGTCAAGACCTTGTTGGGGCCTATTGAGGGAAATCTGCTTCTTCCTGGTCAAAAGAATAGAATCTGAGTTTTACTTCTGGCCTTTCATGAAGACATAGCATTCTAACTTGCTCCAAAATGAGAACTCTTGTCTCTTCCCTTAAGAGTTAATCCAGTTGAACATGATAATCACCTGGTCAAGAGGCCACCCACCAGGCAACCTTATTCACCTGAGGACATGCTTACAGAGGCATCTCTTTACTGAAACGATGTAGACTTCCTCAAATCCCTTCCCCATGCATGGTTAAGGAGTTCTGCCACGCTGCACCACTAAGCCGGCCTGCTTTTCTAAATATGACTCAGATATCTATCTCAATCAGTCTATCTGTCTATCTATCTACCCATTCTATCTCTATCTATCTCTATCTATCTATCTGTCATTTCTATCTCATCTATATCTGTATATCTAGCTTCTCTTCTTTATTTCTGTCATTTGCTTTTGGATACTGGTGCCAAAAACCTGAGCATACTTTCCCTGACCCTCCAAATGTTCACACTTTTTCTCTGATGTTCTGCTTTTCTTCTGCCATGTAGCTGTTTGCCAGAATCCAATGATAAACGTGACAGCTTTCTTATACTCTGAGAAAGCATGTTTTTTCTTTTTCTCTTCTCCATCTCCCTACTCCTAGAGGTTGTTGAAGTGTACAGCTTGCTTGCCCTGTTGTTTTTCTCCCAAACCCGAACAAGATGGCCTTTGTGCCTCCTTCTGAGTATGTTTCTGTAAATTTGTTTACTGGCAAAAGAAAATCCAAAGGAGACACCCAGTTTGCCTGGTAACACTTTCAGGGGAGGCACTTGGGGGTGGGGGTAGCTGTCACACACTGTCACAGATGTAAACGAGGATTAAGCTCTGGGCCTATGGCTGAACAGAGGACCACTTAATGGAGCTTGGAGTTGGGGCTTGTTAGCTATGGCTTCTCTGAGGTCATGAAGAGTTCACAGGATGAGAAAGGTGAGTTAGAGTTAGTTTCTCCAAGGGAGAAGGTACACAGTAGCTTGTTCGTTTGCCCTTTGCTAATGGTAAATGTAGTGGTGAATCCTGGAAAGGGAGGTTCATGCATAGAGAGGGCAGCTTTCATGAATAAGGTGCTGGTGGATCTGAGCAAGGGAAGGCAAGGACGGCAGGGGATAGATCATTTCTCCAATAAGCTTAGCGTAGAGGTACAACAACTAATCTTGGTTGCCAACTTGACTCCCTCTGGTATCAAGTAAAACCAAGCATCTGGGCAAGCTGGTAAGGGATTTTCTTGACTGGATCATGTGAAGTCTGGTTCACGTCCTCCCTCCCCTCCCCCTCCCCCAAGTCCATACAAACGGACATGGAAGAAAGCTTTTGGCTCTTTGCCCACTTGCTCTTACTTTCAATGGCAAGGTCACCTGCCTTGTTGAGGCCTTCTTTAAATGGTAGTAGATCCTACTTCTTCAGGATTCCAATGTAGACCAGCAGGCCTCTAGAGATACTCCAGGACTTCTGCACTAGGGGAACAGCAGAGACATCCAGCCCAGCAGACAGAATAAAAGTCTTGGCCTTTCAATTGAGACATAGCCATGATTGGACTAGATGGACCAGAACCTATAAGCTATTTTAATAAATGAGTGTGTGTTCGCTCTATCATCTCTTCCAAAAGCAAAATACAAACAAACAAAAAACCCAGCCAGGCACAGTGACACACATCTGTAATCTCAGCACTTGGGAAGCAGAGGCAATGTGGATTTCTTTGAGTTTGAGGCCAGCCTGGTCTACAAAGAGGCTCCAGGACAACCAGGGCTGCACAGAGAAACCCTGTCTCAAGACAAACAACAACAAAAAAAAAGGAAGGAAGGAAGGAAGGAAGGAGGGAAGGAAGGAACTAATACAGGAGGGAAAGAAAGACAGGCAGGATGATGTATGGCTTGTCATGGTTGGGAGAAAGTGTTCAGGGTTGTTAGTGTGTGTTTTTGAGAATGAGAGGTAAGCAGATCTATGTGATCAAGGGAAGAGGCCAGAGTCATGGGGAGCAGAGACTTGGAGAAAGGGTACTGAAAGAGCAAAGCTAACAGTTGTTGAGTTGGAGGCCTTGGCCTCATTCTGTGGGATTAGAAGAAGGGGGTGGGGAGAAATGTGGGTAGGGTGACAGGGTGACAGGAGCTTGAAGGGTTTAATTTCATTGAGGTAACAAGCAGAGGTGTGGATATTTTGCAACTTGTGAAGACTGTTTGCAATGGCCATAAAGATCCTAGACGAACTGAGTTACTGTAATCAGCAAATGATCTGGCATTTTTCTGAAAGCCAAGAAACACATAAATAAGAAAGAAAATGGCAAAGAGAGGGGTTTGGAGTTTTAAAATAGAATGCTATTTTATGGCTTAATCTATGGGTCAAAACCCAGGTGATGAGAAGGGCTTGCCCAAACAATGAGACCAGGAGATAACTGGTTAAGGGAGCATGCAGCCATGCATCACATTCTGGCTAAGACAGCATGCAGCCATGCACCACATTCTGGGTGGTGGGGAATCTTGGGAAAAGGAAAAAGAGCCCTACCCTGGAGAGAAGATGGAGAGTCTTGCAGGAAAGAGGACCGTGACTGAATGCAGGGAGAACTGGACATAAAGAGGTTATGGCTGCCTGGAGGGTCTGCAGGATGCCACGACCCAGAAGATGCAAAATGTGTACGCAACCATGAAAGTTTGCTTCTGAGCCCATTTCTCTGCTGCCTGTTCTCTAAATTAGTCTTTAAAAATGTGACTTAAACTTTCTGGTAATATTACTTCAAAAGGGATTTTTAAATGGCAGCATGTTTGCTCTTCTTTAATATACCTTGTAGAACTTCTCAATCTATGGGTATATAGGCTTTCCCCCAACTTACCAATAAAATTTCCTGCTGGATATCAACTGGCTGAGCTATGATTGAACCCACTTCTAATGTGGTTTAACTTGAAATAGTTTCATACCTCACGTGCTATGCTGACATCCCAGTTCCACAAGACTGTGCCATGAGATGCCAGTCACAAGCAGCTGGTTGCCAGTAATGCTTTCAACAAGCTGTCCATAAGTCTTGGCTTTGGTTCAACTAACTTGCTAGGATACTTCCTGGTTCCCAGGACACTACTGTACAGCTTGGTTTATCACAGAGGGTATTACAGATGGATGAAGAAGGTAGACAAAGTGTGGTATTTAGGGCAGGCCTTGGATCCTTTCTGTCCTTCCTGAGATGCCACACTTCCAGATATGAAGCAGCCAGCCAGGTAGTGGTGGTCCACACTTTTAATCCCAGCACCCCAGAGGCAGAGGCAGGTGGATCTCTGAGTTCGAGGCCAGCCTGGCTTACAGAGAGAGTTCCAGGACAGCCAGAGCTACACAGAGAAACCCTGTCTTGAAAAATCAAGACAAGACAAAACAACAGATGTGGAGCAACCACAGGGTCATCACATCTTGATCTTCATCACTGTTTTGTTACCGCCTTCCAGTGCCGGTGTGGAACCCAGAGCATCGCTCATGCTGGGTCAGCCCTTCACTGCTGAGTACTATCCATTTATTATGGAGCTTAATCTTCCAGAACCCACACCCCTGTTCCCAGTCTGGTTGAAAGGGCTGGCTGACAGTCCCAACCCTCTAATCCTCTAATCACTCTTTCTGAAGACTTAGTCTTTTCTGGCCTCATTAAGCAGGGCCTAAAATTACCTCATTAACATAATCCTAAATGTGAGCAAAAGGGACTCCTTATACACATGGTAGGAGATGTCAAAGGTTTTAAGAGTTCTATGACAGAAACAGGAACAAAGACCAATGTATTCCATATTGTATCACAGTCCTCCTTTCACTTCCTTCACTAGCTGCCATCTTCCTCTGAGGAGCTTCAGCATCTGTAGCAGGGCTCACAACCTGCTCTGCCTACCTGTCTGACTTCATTACTATTTTGCCCAGTCTATTCAGCCATGCTAACTTGCTTCCTTTTACCATTTCTATCAAGACTTGCCTTATCTTTGCTTCAGGACCTCTGCACTTGCTTATCCATATGATGGAAAATCTTTCCACAGGGACATGTTTCTTCATCTCCTTCAGGTCTCTGTCAACTGTCATCTCAACACTGCCTTCCTGGTCTCCTGCTATTCCCATCTATTGTGCAATGCCTCACCTATATCCCAACTTAATTTTCTTAACTCTTCTCTGTCTTAGCTACTGTTCCATTGCATGGCCAAAGCAACTGATAAAGGAAGCAGTTAATTGGAGGCTTGCTTAGAGTCTCAGAGGGTTAGTTCATGATCAGAAGACAGGCAGACAAGGCACTAGAGCAGCAACTGAGAGTACACCTGCAAAAAGGTGTGGAGGCAGGATGGGAGGGAGCTGAGCTTGGCATTGGCTTTTGAAATCTCAAATTACATTCCAAGAATACTCCTATTTCAACAAGAACATACCTTCTCCAATAAAACCATGCCTCTCAATTCTGCCTGTAAAGCCCGCCAACTGAAAACTGAACACTCAAATATTTGAGCCTATGTGGGCCATTCTCATTCAACCACCACACTGCCTGTCACCGTAACATGGTATCACTTTTGTTTTGGGCCTTTCCCCCGTAGGGTACCTTACAGTCATGTGCCACCACACCCACCAATAAATATGTACACTTTTGAATTAAACCAAAGCAGGAGACAACTACTGAAGGGAAGGAAAAGAATGAGGATGTCGAGGACTTTCATCATTCAGTGCCCTTCTGTGAAGAGAACTTTAGGATAGGACTCCAGGATCTAGCAGCTCCAATGAGTTAGGCTTAGCCACCGCATCACAATATACCAGTTAAGGAGACAATGTGAAAAGCAGGAAAAAGATTCAATCAATGTGTGGGGAACAGGAACAAACAGATGGGTCCAGGGACCCCACATCTGCCTTTGGGGTACTGATAGGAGCTTTAGGGTGGGCAGAGGACAGAATGGGAAGAGATAGACAAGAGTAAGCATCGTAGTCAACATGTGACCTCACCAGTCAACATCTCAGCTTTGGTTCCTCGAGGTCACAAGAAATCCTTCTTGTCTGAGAAGCCAACCTGATCCTCAGAAGTTCTTACTTCCCCCAGGGTGGAGCCTCTGACTGTGAATGTCGGTCCCCACACTGGGGCCAGGGGCTGTCCTGGAGTCCAAGGTGATGGTTGTTATCATCTAGAATGATGACGCTGTGAAGGGGTACCAATGGCGGGCACGTGCCAACTGCACCATTATAGAACACAACAGTTCCTTGTATGATTTAGTTTGTAAAAAATCTATAGCTTATAGAAATTTAAAGTTATATCTTAATAACATTAGCCAGAAAAAGGCTAAACATATTTTAAGGCAATGATTTTACTCTTTTAATGTTGCAAACCTCCAACAATCTTTTTAAAATTTAAACTCTCTCAATATGTTTTTGTAATATTAAAGTACCTTTTTAAAGAGTGAAGACACAAAGCATAATCATAATCCTCAGAAGGCAAAACCAAGTTCTAACAGCATAAACAACTCAATGTCTCTAAAGTTAATATATCCCAACCTGATAGTGGTTTTAGAATTATGTCATATGGTTTAAGAATATCTCAGCATAAACTTTTAATTACTGATCCCGGGTTATGAATTTTAACCATAGTCAATACTTTATATCTATAATCTATAACTAAAACATACAGGATATAATAAACTCATACATTTAAGGCAAGTCAGAAATAAAATGTAATGGCCACATACTAGCAGACACATAAATTAGCATTGTGAATCTGAATAGACTAAACTGTATGGTCTGTAATGGTAAACCTTCTCATGGGCCGCCATTGGTACCCCTTGCCGGGTCATCATTATAGATCATAACGCTGATGCTGTGACCGGGAGGGGTGCGCTCCTGGGGTCTGGACACGCGGGGTCCCCCCTGCTGCTGCACAAGTCCTCGACAGACCTGCTTTCGAGCTCACTGACTGCTCCGCACCCTGTCCACCTGCGCTGTGTAGGTAAGCTTCCCTCTGCCTGCGCTCTTCTGTCAACAGCCCTGGAGCTGCCTGGAAAGCCCAAACTCCTCTAGGCTTTCCTGGGTTTTGTGACTGTTTCCCAGTCCTCTCCTGTGGACAGGACCCCTCGGCAAGAACTCGTTTTCTTCCTAGCCTTCTGGTTTCCATGAGAGCCCTGGTACCAGGCACCAGTCTCTTTGGCTTTACCCCGGTGTTTGTGACGCCCCTGAACGACAGGCCGCAGTGGCATCCCCTCCCTTATCCACAGGAACTGTGTCTTCATTATCTTCTCATTCTGCTTTGGGATCTCTCTTACAAAACCTCCAGCCTCTACACCTGGAACCCAACCTGAACAGCTCCAAATTTATTCACCTTTCCAATTAAATTTCTGCTAATATTCCGAGCACTACCAGCAACTGACGACATGGAAAGCGATTCCCTCTCCTTGATTTCTCTTTTCTTCCTCTGGTCCCCCTCCCCGCGCTGCTTAAATGTCTTGTCTGTAACTTGCAACAGGTCAGGGTCCCGTGAGACCAGGCTCTGTGTGCTCACTCCTTTTCCCCTGAAAGCTGCTCTCAAGGTATGTGCAGATCATCAGTCCGTGAATTTTTTTCCAAATTCTGCTTAGAAATGAGCCCTCCATGCGGCCTTGTGGTCCTGCTGCCCCTCCCCCTCCTGCAGCCGGTACAGGAAGCCCAGGGCTCTCCGCTCTTCCTTCCTGGACTAGAAATCGGCACACCTGATTTCCAAATTCTCACTACAGCAGACAATGATTCCCAGATATCTAAACCTGCTCTCCTTTAAACTCACTCCTAAAGGCTCTACTGCCCAACTCTTAAAAAATTTGTTTTGTCTCTGATTTCTTTGCACTCTGCACTCAAAAAAAAAATTTAAGATTATGCTGTAAACTGTAATCTAAGGATTTATAACTTGCTCATTGGGTATGGTTTAAAATCCATATAATTTGCTCACTGGGTATGGCTTTAAATCTACATAGTCTACAGCAATATTTGACTTCAAACTTAGAAAAGACATGTATATATATACACATATATGATTCAACTCTTATTTAGGCCATATGTATATGTGCATATGTGTATGTAACTTTAATTCAACTCCATATATATAAATGTGCATGTAACTTGAATGCAACTCTTGTTTAAAGATATTTATCTATAGATACACAAATGTTCTTAAATAGAAGCCATGCTGACCAAATGGCTTAGAACCTGCCATGTGACTCTGTCATCTTAAGATGACCCCATGGTATAAAGCAACAATTATGAAACTTCCTTGTTTTAATGAACTCGGTTTATTATTTTATCTCCTTTTAGACTAAGAAAGCAACAAGTTCCATATTTTAAATTGATATGGATTTTTATATTATATAAATTCAGTTATATTTTTACAACATACTGTATATGTGATTCAACTCTGGTTTAAAACACTTTCATATCCATAAATTTCATACATGATGATGGAATTTCAAGGTTATAAAGGTCAGAAAACTTCCCAGTCTCTTTATTGACTATGTGTATGGATTAAAAGTTTTATTTTGATACTAAAAGATCCAATTCAGAATCATGGTTTTTAGGGCTCCAAACCTAACAGGGATGGAACCGAAGTCCTACTCATTAATGATAATTAAGAAATACAAGTTAACAGTCACCTTATAAATAATCAAGTCATTTAATGTGTTTAGAAATACATTTGTGGTAATGCAAAGAACTAATGTGATTAATTATAAGATTAAGTTTTATTCAGTCTCTTGTGCATTTTCAAAGTTAAGCAGAAAGTAACTAGAGACAAGCAAATTTTGTCTATTTAGATCTACAGCACCTCAGAGATCTGCAGAACATTGTATTTAAAATGTTTAGTAAAAAGGCTTTTCATGATAGACATGCCAGCTCCTGCAGCACCCCTACTCTCCTGCAGCGAGGATGATGGCCACAGAAGAAACTCCACCTGCAACTTGCCTTAAGTGTGGCAAAGCTGGCCACTGGGCTGTAGGTACCCTTTGCCTTGATTGCTGACAGCACACTGTCCAACCTGTGGACATGCAGGACGCTGGGAAGTTGACTGGTTGCTTTCCTAAGACAGATGGTACGGCAAGCTCCTGTTTCACAGAAGAGTGTGTCAGCTCTTCAGGGACTGGTGGCTCTCCTGATGCAGAGGAGCCGTGGCTTAGCCAGTAAGCGTTTGGCATTCCAGTTTTTTAATAGACTCAGAAGTTGCTTGGTCTGCACTCCCTGCTTGCTCAGGTAAAATTCATCCTTCTCAGGTATCTTATGGGTTTGAAGACTAGACTAGTGAAAGATTTATCAGCAGAAACCAAGGTTTCAGATGCCTTCTCAACGCTCTTCATGTGTAAAAGTCAGACCTTATGCCTCACTCTCTTAGAGCTGCTAGCACTAGGTCTAGATACCGTCCACCTTGTTATCACACTCAGAAAACAATTAGCTCCTTACTCCAAGGTAATCCACCACATGTTAGTTCATTAGTCAGTTCATTAGCTAATGGAACTGCTAGGTACTAGGTCTCACTAAAAATTGCAAACAGGTTTGCCTTGCTCACAGACTTCACGTAGGTCTCAGATGTCACTTTCTGCTGTTCCTTTAGCTAAAGAAACTTGCTTTACAGTACCTGTTCCCAGTGATCTCACCTGTGGCTCATGGTTAATAACTGGATAGGAAAAAGATGTAAAATTTATGTAAGGCCTGAAAATACAAAAGGTTAAGTTTTGAGAACCTAAAAAAAAAGTATTTTAGGGGCCTAAGAAGGTGCTTTAAGGTTGACAAATGCAAGTGAAAGCCTAAATGGTGACAAAGTGATCAAAGGTACAGACAAGGGATGAAAGGTGCTTCACATTTCCTCCAGTGCTGTGCCGCTGCTATATTAGGACATTTCCTCCAGTGTGCACTGAACACTTCACTACTTTTCTTGTGCAGGTATTATCTTATTGTCTCTTCTGCTCCCAAGGAGAAGCTTTGAAGGTTTTATTTGTCTTTGGAGCCCCCATATCACTTGATATAGAATTTGACACAAAGAATTTAGATCATGTAAGTTGATAGAATTTATTTACTTAAAATAAAAATGTTAAAGGTGAACAAAGTTTCTTGTAGCACAGGCTGGTCTTGATCTCAGGATATGGCCAAGGCGGACCTTGAACTTCTGATCATCCTGCCTCTACTTGAAGGATGCTGGGATTATGGATATGTAATACCATGCCTGCTTGGTCTGGACTCAAACCCAGAGCTTCATGCATACTAGAATAACACTGTAGGAAGTAAGATACATTCCTAGCCCTATTAACTAATCTTAACAGAAAACACATTTTATTAAAGTTCCTTCTGAAGTTAAAAAGCAGAGTCAGACCCTTCCCAGAAAGGACTCTAAAACTATAAATGACCACTGCATTAAACATTACTTCTTTTACAAATGACTTTAATCTCCCTATCACTGATGTACCTGGATGCCACACGCCCCCAGTCCTGTTTGCTATCCACCGATCTCTCACCAGGACAGTGCTGTGGTAATATTGCTTCTCACTAGTGCATTGTACTCTCTCCCTCTTTCCCCGGGCACTGATGTTGTTGGTACTCTGTCAAATAGCTGGATCTGAATTCTTCATCAGGGAGACCTTCAACCATAAGAGAACAGCCCAGATGTTTTGGTTTGAATCTGAGCTCTGCCAGCCGCTGCAATGGTAAGACTGGACAAATTATTGAACTTTTCTGCATCAGTTTCTTCATTTACACTGTGCTTCTTGGGGGTTTGCTGAAGGGACTAAACAAATCCCATGCTGTGACATTGCTAGGCAAGCAGCTGGTGCCTGTAAAGATGCCCTTGCTCCTTCCAACTCTTATTTCTGTGTGGCTAGACATTTCCAAATTCACTGTCTGATGTTCTTTCCCATGCCCTGTCCCAGCCTACTTTTATCACTGAGAAGCGGGCTGAAGCTAGCCTGCCTGCCTCTTCACCTCAAGGGACAGGCTGTAACCTGAATGCTGCCACTCAGGTTGAGTGTTATTTTAGGCAAGCCTTTCAGCCTCTTTGGGGTGCCTTAAAATCAAGGAGTAAACATCTGCGCAAGTGCTTTATAAACAGTATGCTTGCTTCTCCCTGAGCAAGGAACTGCCGCTCAGAATAGGAAATGAGTTTAATTGGTTCTACTTTAGATAGATAAATCTTACCCTTTAGATAACGCACTTCAGAAAAAGGATAACTGCCTTTCTGTGGTAGCATTTACCAGGCTATCTCATTTTGGCTGGATGCTTTGTTTTTCTCATAAGCACACATGTCATACAGAGCCCTTCTGACCCAGTGAAACGCTTCTTTCTCTCATCTGTAAATTGGGTTGTTCTGGTAAGCAAGGAACCTCATTCACCAGAGTTTTCATGATTCAGAGTGTTTCTCAGCTGGCAGAAAGGAGCTCTGTAGGAAAGCGTGAGCACCAGGGGAGGGACACCACAGCAGGCGGCCTTCAGAGAAAAGCTTCAGAAGCAGGCTGACAGGGATCTCTACTGTGTAGCCCCTAAGCTCCAGTCCTGGAGATGTACTTCCTGGGTGACTTGTAATTACTGAACGGACTGCCTCAGTGCATCTGTTAAATGGGAACAAGCAGAATAACTTCTTTATTGAGTTACTGGGGATGAAGTGAATCAATATATATTAGTATCACTGTGTGCTAAACAAATACCTGTCGCTATTATATTCATAGTCAATTCCAGGGAAGGACTGTCCTGAACACAAGAAGCCTTCTCAAACGCCCACCCCATCTCTGGTAAACTGTGCTGCGATATATGGAAGACTCTTTTTCTTTTTTCTTTCTTTCTTTCTTTTTTTTTTTGACTAGTTTAAAAGCAATAAAGGTGTTGTTGGTGATGTGTTAATATTTACTATTGACATATCTTCTGGTAATGCTGCTGTTAATCCTAAACAGCTGTATACCCATATCACAACATAGACAATGGGATTTATTTAAATAATCTAGAACACAGTGTTGGGCAATATTTATTCCCTCCTAAACCTCCAAGCCCTCATAGTTTCCTAACATTTAGATTTCCCACATTATATTTGCTTTTTGTGATATATTAGGTCCAGTCCATCTCTCCACATCTTTCCAAGATCTCTGCTCCTCCCCCTGTTCTCCCAGCCTCTTCTCTCCTCCTCTGCCTCCCACTCTTTTCCTGTCCTCTGGCTCCTCCCCTCTCCGGCCTACTTCCTTTTCATTGCTCAACATTGTGGCTAGTTGCTTTATTTTGGCCTGTTTACACAAAATTGAGACAGGATGCTTAGAATAAGTATCACAATGCAATGTCTGGATTGAAATGAGAGAGTGGGGGAGAGAAACCAGCATTTGAATGAGCAAGGGTAGAGTGTAAATATTTCAAAAGACCACAGCCAAGGTCAGGCAAAGCAGATTCAGAAAACAGCAATGAGTGTGTGTGCCTCGGTGCCACTTGATCTTATGCCTGGCTCCCCAGGAGTCATTCCCAACAAACTTCCCCCTGGCTTCCTGGTAACAGAGAGGAAGCCAGGAGGAGAAGGATGGTGGCAGGTAGAAGAAGAGAGGGGAGGGGAAGGGAGAGAGGAAGTGTTTAGAAATACTGAACTGAGCATCTTGAAGTAGGGTCAACCTCTGCCCCCACCTTTCCTTTTCTGTATCGTAGAAGGAGATGTGGGAATCAGGATTGCTGGACCTTCTGCCAGGTATTACTAGCCACCTCAAGTTTAAGCAGTCCATCTCACGAACCCAGTGACTATGAGGTAGAGAGACTCAGATTACTGAGCCTTCTAGAAAAACAGTTGGGAAGTGTCCCATCTTGCTTACTTCTTTCTCTGCACAACAAGAAATGTACTCAAAGGGCCTAGGGGGAGATCTTCAGAATGCATAGAGCCAGGAGAAAGTTGTTACACACTGTAGTTTACTTTGGCACTTGGTTGGCTCAGGCTTGACTCTGCATGAATGGCCTGGAGACTGTGTTCCATCCACAGGTAGGTCTGTGATTCTGCATTTTTAACATCTCTTGGTTGGAACCACTGCTGCTAGACAGAGGACTCCACTGTGAGCATCAAAGGTTCTCCAGGTGGATATGTGCTGGATGATGTGAGACACAGGAATGCCTACTGACCTACAGCTTCATGAATGAAGTGATACAGAGATGACCTTTATCACCTGCTTCTTGGAAGGTCAATGACCAGAATACTCATCTTCAACTAGAATTCTGAACTTGTCAAGAGTGAAGGTAGAACAAGATGATGGTGTTGGCTGGCTACGCTGTGGTGACTCCTTGTCTACCCACAAGTTAGTGCTAGCTATGAACTGAATTTCCTGACTTACAAGGGTTGGGGACATTTCATGAACTCCTTGGCTTACACATTAAACTGGAAGAACAATGTCATTCATTAGCTTCATGATGACAGATGAAAACTACAAATAGCACTTTTAGAAAGCCCTTCTTTCTGACTACTCAGATCTTACTCAATTTAACTATAATTAATTACACAACTCTTACTTATTGGTAATTTGCATATGTAATTTAATTTCCCTCTAAAAAATGTGTCCTATTGCAATCATTGCCTCATTCCATGGTTGCACTGAGACTCAGCAAATATAAGAGTTTGAGAGGGCTAGGTCTAATTTCATAGCCCGTCTGTTACCTTCATGCTTCCTCTCAGATACCAGAAACTCATTTGAAATAAACGTGGTTGCACTTACTTGATGCCAACTGAGTCTCTTGATATGAGTTTACTGCAATGCTAAATAATGAAGCTTAAATTTCCAGAACAGGGAAAGACACCCTCCTCCAAGCTTTGATATCTAATTTTTATTCATAACTTGTGTTTTTTAGAGCAGGAATCCACTTTCAGTTGTTTACTTTCCATTACTTTCCATCCTTGAAGAGAAGAAGATGCAGCTTCTGTGCCCAGGGGTGACAGTCACGCCACTGGTTCTGTGGGGCATGAGCTACCTGGTCCCTGATCACTTTGTTTTGTTGGCTTTGCCAGCAGCAATTTTTCTCTGTACACATAAAAATGCCTCATGCTCAAACAGAATTCACTTTCATCTTGGCCACAAACCCTTTCAGTTTTAGAGGAGCTGTGCTCGCTCTTTGGCTCAGGAGACACTGCTAATAGCTAGCAAAAAGGCCTTGACTCTCAAATTGCCTTTTGATAGCCCTGTTCCCAACAGCCTTGTCCTCAGGAAGGTAGGATCAGCAGAGCACTGTCAGACCCAGGCCTGGTCTATGTGGTCTGCCCTCTTCTGGAATCCTCAAAATCCACTGGCTGGCGGCCTCCGTGTTATTTGCTTTATAAAGAGTCCTCTTTCCTCCACAAGTTTATTAAGATGAACCTCCACCAAATCTAGATCAGCTCCTGCTCTCAGAAACACAGAACCCCCTTTAGAACATTCCAACCAGGACTTTGAAACCTCCCTTGAAGGGGCACCCTCCAGGCCTGTGTTTCCTTTCTCACGGTTCTAATTCTCTACAAAGTCTTTTTTAAAACTTTGATCAACTTTCCTTTGACCAACAGTCTCCCTTCCAGGAAGTACTTTTTTCTATAGTGACAAATACATCTTCTGATGGCATTCATGTATTGTTATCTAGCTTCTGAAGAGTCACAAAACAACAATAGACCAACCCCAAAACAGTCCCTTTGAAATAGGCCTGAGAGTGTATGAAGACAATTGTAGTGCCGTTCCCACGGACCCCCATGCCTCCAACCATTCCTTCCATCTTGCTGTCTCCGCCTATCTTTTCTTTCAATTGATGATATCCTTTAAAAAACTCAATCAGGTTTGGCTTGGTTGACAGAGGAGCAAAGCCATCTCAGTTTCACACTTGTTTGTGGAAGGCTCTGCATGTCCATGTCCAGTGATGAAAACTTATCATTGCTGTTTTTGTTGTGAGACACAGTTTGTCCGTTCACGTAGAACCTTCATTTTGCTGTCTTTCCCCAGCTGCCTACTCCTAGGAAATGTGTCCTGGTTTCTCATGGTGATGACGTCATATCCACGCGCTCCTCCAGGAAATGACCATAAGTTTGAGACACTTAGCAAGAATGTTCTGTGGGGTCTTTGAGACACGTGCTCTGGGAATAGCACACCCACAGCTAGCCTACCAATAATGCCCCTGAGCCTGCACTTGCTGACAGACACTGCTCCCTCTGTGTTCACCCAGATTTCCCTAAACTGCTCCCTGCAGCTGCAAAAAGGAGACTGTGACACAACTCACTAACGAGTGCAGCGAGGCAGACCGTGGCGATGCCGACATTTGTTTTTAGGGTGTCTCTCAACCCTCTGCCTTGTGTTTTCCTTGTCTCTTCTCTGTATCTCCTGTCTTTCTAGGTACTCATCAGCTGCGCTCCTAGCGCACTCATGCGCACGCGCATACAACAACCTCCCCAAGCATTGCCCTTAACACGCCACTGGAAGTCTGTGCTGCAGACCCCAGCAGTGAGGTTCTCCCTGCCTTCCTCTGCTGTCTCAAAGAGTCAGCTCTGTCACCTCTTTCTTTTCTGGGATAAATCCCTCACTCAGTTTAGATAGAGAAACCTTCAAATTGCAAATCTCCAACTCTGTTGGAGCTAAGGAGAGACACCCTCCCTTTGTTAAATTTAAATTGAATTGCTTTCTGTGTTATAGTAAAGTGCTTTAAAAAATCATATGCATATCAACCCTGAAACCAAGAAGGCTACTTGAGACCCCTAAGCCATTATTTGCTCATGGAGAAGACCATTGGCCTCCTTGGACTGCTCACTGCGTATTTGGAGCCAGAAGAAAAGGGAAATTAATGATTATCCTAAATGATAATATAATCTCTCAATAAAAAAGAAAGAACTTCAAATTAATTATTAAGTGCCTATTATGGAGAGAAGTTCATTTTATCTTCCTATTTTAGGAATTAACATGAAATTTTACATATAGATGAAGAAACACAGGGACATTACGTATGTGGGGCTGCTAAGACAGGCGCCTTGCTTGTGGAATCCAAATCCATTGACCCAACTCACTTTGGAATGGCTGAAACCAACAGGCCCCAACACCATGCTGATGTTCTAGCAGATCTGATTCCTCATAGACCCAACAGAATTTGGGTTGGCTTGAAAAGTCAGAAAACAACCCAGAGCAGTTTAAAAGGATTGCTATGGCTTATGGACACGGCTCAGCAGTGAAACTACATTTACAACACAAGGTCATGCTTGTGTCCCTCAAACAGTAGAAGACACGAGTCTCGTTCTTCCCCTCCTCCTTAAACCCCATGCTTAATTTTGAGGTTATTTGTACATGAATTGCATGTAGACTGCCCTCATAGGTGACTGCTTTTGTTGTTAGAGAAAACTGAAACTAAGATGAATTTTTGGGGCATTAGCTGAAATTCCTAGATAACCTTTTAACTCAATCCATTTAGCTATCTTAAGAATTTCAGTGTGAACTTTTCAAATGTTAAAGAAAGCCTTTAAGATAGTTTGGGACAACAAAATTACAAATCTTAGGTTTTAAATTAATATGTAATTTATTAAGATCAAAACTTCTATCTCACCTTCGAGTTCAATTTTCAAATGTTTATTTTTTAAAATAAATCTTAAAATGTTTCTTTATGCTGTTTACTTATTTACGACTGTTGTTTATTTCATGTGCACGGAGTTGGGGTACTTACATGTTGTGGTGTACATGTCGAATTGAGATGACAGTTGCAGGGATCAATGTTTTCCTCCCACCATGTGGTTCCTGGGGCCAGGTCATCACTCTCAGAGGCAGGCACCTTTATCTGGGAGTACTTTGTTTGTTGAGATGGTCTTCATATAAATCCAGAATGGCCTGTAACTAGATCTTTTCGGTCAACCTAATACAATTTTCAAATATTGTTGGTCACATTACAAGTCTCTCCATATTAGAAGAGAATTGCTTCCATGAGTTTTGATTAATCTTTTAAAATTTTTATTATTACTTTATATTATGTATGTGGATATTTGCCTGCATGTATGCCTGTGGTCTATGTGTGTGCTTGGTGCCCACTGAGGCCTGAAGAGGGTGATGGATCCCCTGGAAGCAGAATAAGAGACGGTTGTGAGCCACCATATGGTGCTGGGAATTAAGCCCCAGCCCTCTGTAAGAGCAGCCAGGACTCTTAACCACAAAACCATCTCTTTCTTAATCCCTAAATGAACACAAACTTTTCTAAATAATTCTACATAGGAAGTCAGAAGGTTCTATTAAAGTATATTCTTAAAATGTAATATAATTAATTTTTCCAAGAATTTTAAGTGCCTAAAATGACAAGTTCACATCCATAATATGTAGGTTATAAACTACAGTTATACAGGTTATAAGCTATCAGTCTTAATAGGAAAAGCTTTGCTTTCTCTGAGACAAGAGGCACACATCCTCATTTCCTTTTAAACAATGAGGCAATACAGGCATACTTCAAATTAAAGCTCAGATTAAATATATTTTGACACTATTGTATAATTTTTTCATTTATATTGAATTTGATTTTATATTTAAATCCCTATGTTACTATCCTATGACATATTATAGGTAGTTTGTGAGAAGAAAAATGTTGTGAGTAAAAATAAATAAGGAAGCATAACCAGAATGTTATTATTAGTAGGTGCCCTTGGGATGGTTCAGAGAATCCATAACCATCTTTTAAAAAAAATCAATGCCTGCAGCTGTGTGGGTAACTGGTTATCATGCCTGAGTGTTATTACCGTTCCTTGGGGGCACATGTCTTTAGCCCTCCCTTGTGATGTACTTCACAGCCAGGGTTTTAATTTATGCCGCCCTGGGAGGCATGGCCTGTAATCCTGTCGCTCCAAAGGCTGAGGCAGGAGGGTGGCCAGTTTCAGGCCATCCTGGGCTACATAGCCAAAAAACAAACAAAAAACCCAAAACAGAACAGAAACAAAACCTTGAAAAAAACAAAAATCCCCAAGTGGCTACTTGATATTGATCATGTAGGAAATCTTGAAAGCTGACTCACTCCTTAAACACATACCAAGTGCTTATCATAGGCCGGTGTTCTAGTGAGTGGGAAGAGAACGCCTAGTTTAGTAAAGCATGGAAAACACTCATTTGGATTGTTAGCATCTATTACAAAATAGAGTTCAAATCATATCATACAGAGCATACAACAAAAGACACTACACTGGGAACTTCATTAACAGTAGAATAATATTCAGGGCATAATGCTATACAAATACATTCAGCTCGCCCAACTCGTAAGAGGGGAAAAAAGCAGCAGCATACAAAACAGAAGAGACAAGGAGACACTGGGCACACAACTGTTGTGTTGGGAGAAGCACATGGCCACAAAGCAGAGGCGCCTTGGCCTTCTCCAGCCACCAGGCAGACGAGGAGATGCTGGGTGACTACTGTGTTGGGAGAGGCACGCCGACCAGCCACCAGGCAGACACACATTACCTGCCTCAGCTCCAGTCACGGAGCAGGCTGGACACAGTCAGTACTGGTGAAACTGTAGACACAAGCACCATTACACTTAACTAGGTGAATATGTGGAATAAAATGGCCTTGCTATACAGCCATCTTACTCTTGAAAACTAAACACCCAGACTTGGTGAGAGCAATCCACTGCTGAAATCATCCCACTAAAACAGAAGGGTCAATACAAATTCATCTTTGCTGGTACTGGAACAAGGATGTTTATTATGAATTATTTATAGTCAGGCCCAGTAGTCCTGTTGATAACAGTATTTGTATTGAATAAAATATAGTCCACTATCAAGTACTATGTTGCATTAAGATGCATCTTTTTCTATTAGATAATTATGTGTTAAGGCATTAACAAGGCCAGTTTCTGCATCTGTGACTCATATGTGCTTCTACATGTAATTTTATATTAAAATCTCATACTCACATACAAACATAATTGATGGAAGCCAAACTGACAAAGGCTTGCCCTTGTTACTGATGACTTCAGAGTTTGAGGAGAAACTGGACAGAGCAAAGGCTTTTGTTGCCTGTATTTCTGTATCCATTGGTCACAACCACCTGTTATGACAGGAGCAAGTGGACAGGCAGTTTTATTTGATAACACCGTAACAATGGGTTAGCACCCTGAGAGCGTGCTTCCTTTGAATTAATATAGTTCAAGTTTGGTCTCCAGCACTATAGAATATAATAAAAAATAAAAATAACAACTAGCAGACTTCTTCCTTTGTTCCCCCTTGCCCTTCCCTCCTACTTCTGCTGTTGCTGGGACAGAGCCCAGGCCTCATGGACACTACAGTCTGATATACTTCCAGCCAGAAAGCTAACAAGGGGAGTTTACCAAACGAGGAAAGTCTAGCGCCACTTAGTTCAGAACAGAAGTGTATACAGTGCTAATGTTCTTGTCTTTACTGTTCAGCATGAGGGATGGAGGCTCAGAGATGTGAGCATCACCTGCCCAAGGCTGTGCGGCTCCTGCTAACAGACTAGAATGTAAATCTGAATAGTCTGCTTCCAGTGACGTGTTCTTCTAGCTAAAATCCAATTCATCCCCAGTAAAAAATCCTACATCAAGCACAAGAGTTGGTTTTGGAAAGTTACCATTTTAATCACAATTCAGGGTTTTGAGTAGAAGTCTCTCTTTGCTGCACAGACAAGAGATTACCATAGGCACTATGAAGCCAGGTATGTTTTGATTACCAACTTTAGTCTTTAAGAACATGATTTTCTTTATATTTCAACGTTTACAATGACTAAACATCTTTTTTTTATAATGTTGTTCACCTCATAGTCTTCTGCACGTATAAATCAAGTATCGATACTGCTTTGTCTTATATTATGCCCCAGTAATTGCCAGGTACTATTCATTCTATCTTAATGTGAATTAACAACAAATAAAACTGGACAATGTCAGAAACTTGACATGTTAAAAGTATGAAATGTGATGGGGTTTTTTGGTTTACCTTTCTTTCTTTCTTTTTTTTTTTTTTGAGATAAGGTACTGCTATATATAGTCTAGAACTGACCATGCAGAAGAATCTGTGCTGGGACTCATTGGTGACCTCCTGTCTCTGCCTAAAAATCTTGAATTAAATGTCTTGAAGTTAGCATTCCATGAAGGAACTGAGCCCGAAGCTATCAGCTCTAGCTGCTCACACACAGGCTGCCTGGCTGCTTATCCATATCTGTCACTTGGTCATTTACATTTGATATTGTCACTTACAAACATCATTTGTAACCTTTACAAGACGCACACATTGACATTCAACTTTTATCCATTTTCTTTCATGTGTTCTATATTCAAGTTAATTATTTTGAACTTTTTATGCTTTCTCTAAAAATAGAAATTTTCCTTTTAAATACAGTTTTGAACCCTTTCTAGGCCTTCTTTCTGGCACCATGCATGGTCTCTTATATGCTAATGATGTCACTTGTAAATGCACTGTTGGACTTGGGTCTGCTTCTTGGTTAGTCACTGTCCTTCAGTGTGCTTTGTGGAAAAGCAGATAGTAACTGTGAACCTGTCTGAGGCTTGAGGATTGTCTTTTTACTATCTAGTTCCAAGAGAGCAAGTGACTCCTTAAAGGAGGCTTGGAAAGGAAACCTTTCTTTCATTCATGTCGGGGCCTATGTTCCTTGTCCTTAACCATTCAATCAAGCAACTTCTAAAACTGATTCAGTCCCATTGTCTGGGCACCCTCAGCTTTGCACAGATTCGAAGCCCTGTCCTCTGGCTTCCTGGCATGGAGGCTGGTACTTCAGAGGAGTTGTGCGGAGCATTCAAGATGGGGAGGCCACTCGGCAACAGACTGTTTGCCTAGCATGCAGGAAGCCAGGTGTGATCCCCAGGTGTGATGGTACATGCCTGTCACCCCAGCTCAGCTGTGACTAGAAGAAGGGCAGGTGGGGAAATGTAGTCAAGAACAATAGGGTCAGAGGACAGAACACTACTGGCAAGACTGCCACTGAACAATGGTCTCAAGGACAGGCAACACCAAGCATAGGAGACTGTCACTAAATTAACCCATCAGGTTTCTTGCTAAAATTGGACTAAGTAAGCAAGGCTACTAAATCTTACCTACATTCCAAGGTCAAGGCTAAGGTAGAAACAAGATTCAGATAATGGCTCAAATATGTTCCAAGCAGAGTCTTTGTTAGGGATTATTATTTCTGTAGCAGAACTGGTTTCCATCAACTTTTAAGGTTAGGGTCCTATTACATTGCTTAGCTGGTCTGGAGCTCATTGTATAGAGTAGGCTATCCTCAGACACACAAGATTCACTTGCCTCTGCCTTCCAAGTGCTGGAACTGAGGTAACGAGCCACTGTGCTCAGCCAATATGAACTTCTTAAATTAACTGTTATAAACACAGGCAAAGTGGCTTAAAAATATTAAGTAAACCATAGGGTCATAGCACAGAGCTTGAGTTAGGGTGGTAGGATGCGGTGCTTGTCCTCTTGGAAATGTCTCATCCAGCTCAGCCCCTGTGACACAGATACCAGTGTGAGTCTCCAAGGACTTCATTTGTCTCCAGGCCAGCGCCTCAAGACTCAGATCATGAACAACTTTGTTTTAACCATTTTAGGAAGAAGGTGGTACATAGGTATGGACAGTCAGGTTCTGGTAAGGTCTTGTGGGTTGTAGATGATCAGATGGTCTTTGTACCTCACTGCTCACAGGAGTGCCACACTCATGACCTCATCTGACCATAATGTCCCCATGACATTACCATCCAAATACCACTGAGCTGAGGGACAGAGGCCTGGGGGATACAAACCTTTAGTCCACACCAGCTAGAAACGTACAGCTCTTGGTCCACCAAAAAAAGTTAGGGTTGTCACTGTTTCCTGGATACCAGTGTATTTACTTATCACCAAGGTGAAGAACATTTAGCACACTTAGTAAATCTATACTCTGACAAACCACAAGGAATGATCCCATTCATGCCTGGTCTTCATCGGTGGCAAACTGGGTGGGGTGGTGCTTCAGACTCTATCTGTAAGGAGCACTTCCGAGCTTTCTGAGATCTAGTGACTTGGGCTATGTGTGGAAGCAGATTACTGCAGCATCTTCATATCATAAATTGGAACAGGTAACATTGAAATTCTTTATTTGAGTTGCTTTGTTTTAGAGCAACGCTTTGTCACTAGTCAAGTACCACCGCCCTCTCCATCCTGGTAACATGTCAGATCTCAAGCACCAGACAAAAAATGTCCAATGCTTCTTATGGGGTCCATGTCAAGGAAGGCAGAAGCCTAGCGTGTAATGGTGTCCCATTCCAAGGTTCATAGTGGGGATTCACTTCCAGCTTTGGCACACTTCATCAGTCGCTGGTGTGGTCCCTGGTGTCTTGACTTCTTCATGTCTTTGGAGAGAAGCTGGAGGCCAGCTCAGGAGCATCTGACAAAGTGCTTTGCGCAGCTTGATGTGAATTCCACTTGCCTCCAAGCTTACGCTAAAACCTTGAGAAGGGCTGACCCACATGCAGCCTGGCTTTCCTCCGCCCGGACAACCTTGTGAGACCTCTCTGGGAGCGAGGAGCGTGCCGAGATCGCAGACTCTTAAGCCTCACTCATCGCCACCCTAGAAGACAGGCTCTGCTCTGCAGCAGCAGTCAACCAGAGGCACAACAAATAACATGGAAGCTCCTTCTCGGTGGGGACACAGGCCTCGCGCTCGGACAGGAGGCCCCAGCAGGCTAGGTGAGTAAAGAGAGCAGGGCGAAGGGGACGCTCCCCAAGTTGGCTTCATTCAAACCCCGAGAACAGCAGACCCCGCCTCCCGACACAGCCGCCCGCTCAATCGCCACGCTCTCCGGGTGTGAGCTCGCCCCGCGGGGAGCGGCTTTCAGCCGAGGGGGCGGTGGCAGAGGCGGTTCGGGCGGCCCCGCTCGGCCGATAGGACCAGGCAAACAACACCCATTCCTCCCTCCCCTGCGCGGGGTTCAACTCCCACTCGGCCCCGGCCACGCCCTGCTGCCACCGCCCCCTCGGGCGGCTCCAGGCTCCGCAGCCAGGCCGCGCTCGGGGGCGGGAGGGAGGCGGTGCCTCGCTGCGGGCTTCGCCGGGAACTACAGGACCCGACAGGCTTTGCGGCTGAGGCCCGCCCGCCTCCTCCCACGGCTCACTGTGCGTCAGCGGCCTCAGCCAATGAGAGCCGAGCCGGGGAAAAAGGGCGCCCGGGTCCGGACGCGCCTTCGCAAAGCCATGCTCACGCTGCGGGGGCAGCCGGCGGTCCGTCCGGCGCTTGCGATCGCAGGGAGCCCGCGCTTCCCCGCGCTCGCCCCGCTCCCCTCCCAGGCGCCCGGCCGCGCGTCGTCCTCCCGCGGCCCCTCGCAGGACGCTGCGGCGCGCTTTTGAGTGGAGGGCGCCGGGAGCTGGGCAGGGGGCGGGATATCCTGAGACAACAAGTTTGGCTGTATGGAGGGCCTGGCCGCAGCACGCCGCGGCTAGCTCAGCCCGCGGGCCGGCCGGGCGGCCGCCGAGCAGCCGCCGGCACCAGCCGGGCCGAGGGGAGGAGAGAGGGCGGCCCCCGCGCCCCGGCTCCGGCGGGTCGGCGGCCAATCCGCTGGGGGAAGGGGTGGAGAGTCGGCGGCGCCGGCGGAGGCAGGCCGAGGGGGGTGGGCAGTCGCCGCGCTCGCGCCGCCCTGGCCCCGCCCCCGGCCCGCGCCGCCGCCCGCGCCGCGCGCCGCCGCTGTCAATCAAGGGCGAGTCAGCCGGGCTCGGGCGGAGAGACGAGCTGCTACGCCACAGCCCAGCGGCGGCCATTCGCGGAAAAAGAGGCAGAGCCTGTGCCAGCTACGGCCTCCTCCGAGCCACCGCGGGCGGGCGGGACCGGCCTCTCCTCCCGCCTCGCCCCCACCCCCACCCACCTCTATCCCAGTGTCTCCGAGAGGGTTTGTCCTGTTAATGCGGGATGAGCGGTACGTATTCTCCACCCCCCTCGGTCTCCTTCACCGCCTCCCTTCGTCCCTCCCTCCCCAGACCCTGCTCGCTTCCCCCTCCCCCGGGGCGGCCGAGATGCTGGAAGGGGAGGAGGAGAGGGCGGGAGGGAAGCAGGGGGAGGGAAGGAGGGCCGTGTTTTGTCTTAATGCCTGAGCTAGAACAGCCTCCTTCTGGGTGTTGCTCCGGAGCCTATGGGTCGGGTTTCCAACCACGTTTTGTGAGAGCCCCCTCCTCCCTGCCCTCCTTCTCCCCCACCCCCTGCCGCGGTGCACGGACCGCGGGTTTATGGAGATTAATGTTGAGGAGGAGGGAGGGTGAAGAAGGGAGGAGAACGAATAATAATAATCCTAATAACCTGTTGTTGTGTGTGTTGGGTTGGGGGGGGGTTGTTGCAGATCAGAAGAAGGAGGAGGAGGAGGAGGCGGCAGCGGCGATGGCTACAGAAGGAGGGAAAACCTCTGAGCCAGAGAATAACAATAAAAAAACCAAAACCTCAGGCTCCCAGGTAAAAGCAAACGCTAAAAGAAAATTCAACACGAAGCTTGAGGGAAGACAGGGACTTGTGCCCTTTAAATACCCAGAAATAAAGAACAGAATAAAAACGCTTATCCACTCAAAGCATCTTTCTGAGTGAGGAACTTATATCGTAAATTCATGAAGATTTCCCATAGTTGATAGTTAAACATAACGATGCTTAAAATTACGTCAGGAATTCAGACTGTTAGGAACCGGTGTTCATTTCCCCAAGGGCATTTTGAGTTTAGAAGAATTACACTTTAAGAAAGTTTATCTGAAATTTTCTTTTTATTTAAACTTTATATAACAGAACTTGCTTCCTCATTCATATAGCTTCTACCACCTGCTTTTGTTCATATTTCCTTTTTAATTCTGCTGCCTATTGAGTGTGTTCTGATAACTTAGAGCTCTCAAAATAAATAACCCCCTCCCGACTGCTGTCTTCCACTAAATCCGCCCACTTTTTTCCCCTCCCTCTCCTTTCCCCTCCCATTTTGGGTAGGACTCTCAGCCCTCTCCTCTGGCTTTACTGGCAGCTACTTGCAGCAAAATAGGGACTCCTGGTGAAAATCAAGCAACTGGACAACAGCAGATTATTATAGACCCAAGCCAAGGGTTGGTGCAACTTCAGAATCAACCACAGCAGCTAGAACTGGTGACGACGCAGCTTGCTGGGAACGCTTGGCAACTTGTCGCCTCCACTCCTCCTGCGTCAAAAGAAAACAGCGTTTCTCAGCCGGCATCTAGTTCATCTAGTTCTTCCAGCAGTAATAACGGGAGTTCCTCTCCTACAAAAACCAAATCAGGTAATCCTGCCACTCCTAATCAGTTTCAAGTCATACAAGTGCAGAATCCGAGTGGCAGTGTGCAGTACCAAGTGATCCCCCAGCTTCAGGCCGTGGAAGGTCAGCAGATTCAAATCAATCCAACCAGTAGTTCATCTCTACAGGATTTGCAGGGTCAAATTCAGCTCATTTCTGCAGGTAATAATCAAGCTATCCTCACGGCTGCAAACAGGACAGCTTCGGGGAGTATTCTTGCTCAAAACCTGGCAAATCAGACAGTTCCAGTACAAATTAGACCTGGAGTCTCAATACCATTGCAGTTGCAAACCCTTCCTGGGACCCAGGCTCAAGTTGTAACAACCCTTCCAATTAACATTGGAGGAGTGACTTTAGCATTGCCAGTGATTAACAACGTGACGGCCGGAGGAGGGGCTGGACAAGTTGGCCAGCCTACTACCACTACTGACAGCGGGACTTCCAATGGCAATCAGTTAGCGTCCACGCCCACCACCAGCACTGCTTCTGCCAGCACCATGCCCGAGTCACCCTCTTCCTCCACCGCCTGTACAACCACTGCATCCACATCCCTGACAAGCAGTGACACATTAGTGAGCTCAGCAGACACAGGCCAGTACGCAAGCACGTCAGCCAGTAGTTCTGAGCGCACTGTTGAAGAGCCACAAACACCTGCTGCTCCTGAGTCTGAAGCCCAGAGCTCCAGTCAGCTTCAGTCCAATGGCATACAGAATGCACAGGACCAGTCCAGTTCTCTTCAGCAAGTGCAGATCGTAGGCCAGCCCATCCTGCAGCAGATCCAGATCCAGCAGCCTCAGCAGCAGATCATTCAAGCTCTCCCACCACAGTCATTTCAGCTCCAGTCAGGGCAGACCATTCAGACCATCCAACAGCAGCCGTTGCAGAACGTTCAACTCCAGGCGGTCAACCCGACTCAGGTGCTTATCAGGGCTCCAACTTTAACACCTTCAGGGCAAATCAGCTGGCAAACCGTCCAGGTCCAGAATATTCAGAGTCTTTCAAATTTGCAAGTTCAGAATGCTGGACTATCCCAGCAGTTAACCATCACCCCAGTGTCTTCAAGTGGTGGCACGACTCTTGCTCAGATCGCTCCTGTGGCTGTGGCCGGGGCCCCAATAACTTTGAATACTGCCCAGCTTGCATCCGTGCCTAACCTTCAGACAGTGAGCGTTGCCAACCTGGGTGCTGCAGGCGTTCAAGTTCAGGGAGTTCCGGTAACAATCACTAGTGTTGCAGGTAAGCTGCACCTTTCCTTCCTATCTGTTATCAGCAGGCATTAGTAATGGAGTTATGGCTTCGGGTCCCTCCTACACGTGCTACACCTCTGAGGTACACATGCTCGAGACGGCTCCAAGCTAAACCGAACTTTAACACCAGCAGCCATGTGTAGTTATTTCTGTAGCTTTTAGCACTCAGTTTTGTGTGTTGAGTTTGCTAAATAATTTAAATTATTTCATAAAGCATCATTTTCTGATTAGAGCTGTAATTCTAGAGATCATATTTGAGTATACTTGAAATCCTCGGGAAGGTGAGCTCGTCTCTTCATGACGGGAAGTTGGATTGGTATGTGGTTGTGAGTCTGCTGAAAGGTTAATTCTGTGTAATAAGGCTTTTAAATTGGCCTTATGTTTCAGCATTTTGTCTTTGAGGTATTTAGTGTACAGTAGTTTTAAACTAGATACTGTTGTAGTTAAGATAGAAATTTAAGTTGCAAATTGTTTCATTAAGTTTTATGTCTGTTTTTTTGCTACACTCAGGATTGTGACTTTAATGATCCTTGATGTATAAAATTTAAGGAAAAGCCTTACAGTCCTTGCATTATCTGAACATGTCTAGCATGAGGTTGGTGAAAAGCAATTAAAAAATGTAGGTAGTAAAATGTCACTAAGTTGAACTAATTGTGGCCATGTTGTTTTAAGCCAGCTATAAAAGCAGTTGCTGTTTCTTATGCATATAATTAGATACATCTAAAGCACTTAAAAGCACTTAAAAACCTAGTTCCGTTCAATAGTGTAATCTTTTTGAGGAGTAGTCTTTACCGATACTTCATTGGTTTTGAATCAGTGAAAACTGGCTGTGATTTCAGCACTTTTGATCTTTGCAAATTTTGTTAACTAAAAATTTCTACTTTGGTAATTTAAGATGAACATGTTTGTCCTTTTTGAATGACCTTTCTTGAAATAAGGTACAGAACAACTAAGGGAGCTGATACAGCTGATGTGAACTTGTAAAATTAAGTTGTCCACACACAGCCTGTGCATTCAGGAGAACGCAAATATCCCTAAGCAGCACAACCCAGAGACGTTTGACCTGTGTCTCTGTCCTGTCCACTGTTGTCCACTAGGTGCATGATGCTTAAGCACATACACGCGGGGGAGAGCCTGGCTGAGAAGTCTAAGCCACGTGTAAGTAGCCACACTTAGTGAGTGGCTCTGAGGTTGACAGTGCAGACTGCCAGGAGTTTGAGTGGGATTCCTCCCCTGGAGTTTCCAGTCCCCAAGTGTGTCAGTGGTTGCTCTGTTTCCAGTCCTCATCTGCACAGTTCCCGCTCCTTCTAAACATTAATGCTAAGTGGGGTATTTCAGGATGGTGTCTAGTTTTGGTGATTTGAATAATAGTTTGAATTGTCAAAGCAGAAATTATTTCATTTACATTTCATCTTGCCTGTTAAACATTACTGAATCATGGTTAATTGCATTGAGTAATTTATGATCTAGGTTAGAAATGGTCAGTTCCTTTGCTTTTTACTTAATATCTGGCAATCCAGCGGTTCCCTCTTACAAACTGTGAAGCTAATTCAATATTCTGACACCCCAACTCCTTAAATGTTGCATTATAAGTAATGTAAGGCACAGCTGCTAGGAATAAAATTTGGGGGCAGAGGTAGAATAGTAAAAGAATTTGCCTTTTAGATTTTCCAGGTGATTTTAAAATGCCATAAAGTTTGGGAATCAAGGGTCTAATCCACAATGAACCAGAAGGCAGAATGTGGAAGCAGGTGGGTGCTAAGCCAGTTTATATGTGCCTGAGCATGTTTTGCTGGCAAATACAGTTTTAGTTTCAATCTCTTCACATCCCATACTCCAATGGCTACTGAGTGCCAAACACTCCCATTAGCCATGTTCTTTCTGTATTTCCATGGACAAAATTTTACTTAAGTTTACATAGTTGAGAAGATGTGCTTAAGTGTATAAGGAAAACTTAATTCCACTCGTGAAGAAACTTCCTTCCACTGACACCCAGCAATTTCAGATAGGCTGATCATAGCCTAAAGAGCAGAAACAACTGGAGAGATGGCTCAGAGGTTAAGAGCACTGGCTGTTCATCCAGAGGTCCTGAGTTCAATCCCTAGCACCACATGGTGGCTCACAACCAGCTATGAGATCTGAGGCCCTCTTCTGGCATGTAGGTGTACATGCAGATAGAACATTGTATACATAATAAATAATGGATCTTAAAAAAAAAAGGTAGAAATACCCTGATTTCTTTGTTAAGTGCAGTTAATTTAGGCTTAGCTGTTAACAGCTTTGTCATACTACCTGACAAAGAGTTACGTGACAGTGTTCTTTGAAGATTTGGAACATCAGGCAGTGCCCTAGGTTATAATCTAATGAGATCGCTTTGTTTTCTTTAAGTTCTTTTGTTTTTATACTTTACATACACTAGAATTGGAACTCCATGTATTTTCTTAGGGAGGAGAAGGAACACATGCCTAGATCCCCTTATAAAGAGCCCTCGTTTAGAGTTAGTACTCTGGGTTGCCATTTTCTGTTATCTCATGTTTTCCTTCCAGAATGGTGGTGTTGCATTTGTGGAAAAATATTTACTGTTTATATTTACAGATTTTAAAGTGTTATTTTACCTTAATTGATACCTACTTCATGCACATAATTATGGGGTACAGTGTGATACTTCAATGCACTACAAAGCATATAAGATCAGGGTACTTACGTCATTACCCCAGACATTTGTCATTTCTTAGTATTAGGAACATTAAAATTCTGTTTGCTACTCAGTTACTGTCAACCACAGCTATCCTGCAATGCTGTAATTGAGTGTTAGATATTGCTCCTGTCTAAGGAATTGTACCCACTTTACTTCCTCCCAACCATCCCCTCATTCTGGTATCCAGCATTTCATTCTATACTTTGATTTTTCAGACAGGGTTTCACACAATCCAGGTTGGTAGCCAAGGCAGGTCTTGAACTCCCAGTCCTCCTATCTCTGCCCCCAGTGTTGGGATTGCAGGTGGGCACCCATGCCTGATTTACAGGGTACTGGGAATCAAACTCAGGGTTTCATGTATGGTGGGCTACATCCCTGACCCCTCCTCCTCTTCTTCCTCCTCCTTTTTACAAAACATTTTAGCTTCCACATATAAATGAAAATATGCTCATGAAAAATATCAGTGCCTGGAAAAGTGGTTAATCACCTTTGACAGAATAATGACTAGCTCAAGAACAAAGCTTAAATTTTTTATGGTCCAGGCTCATTTTACCTTTTCAGGAGGTGGAGGAAGTCTGTGTATGTGATGTGGACAGAAGGGGAAGATTGTACAAGGCAATAGAATGAACCCAGATTTTACCTTTTCAGGAAGTGGAGGAGGTCTGTCTGTATGGTATGGACAGAAGGGGAAGAATCGTACAAGGCGATAGAATGAACCCAGATTTTGAAGCTGGAGAGCATCACAATGTTATGAAATGACATCTTTTTTCTTTGGTAATACATTCAAAAAAAATACCTTTCTTTGCTCTGGTCTCATGTGGAAATCCTGATTTCTCTGCTGAGCACCCAGCCTTTAATTAGTAGGAGGGTGGTCATAATTAAATACTTGTACCCTCTGTATACTTTGTTTTCTTGGTGGGAAGAATGTGATGGCTAACAGTTGGGTTTCTGAAACTGTATGTGAGCCAGGTGTGGCTGGTTTACACCTTTAATTCCAGCAGGGGAGGCACAGGTAGGCAGAGCTCCTGAGTTCTGGTCTAACTAAATGAGAACAGAAGTTTTGCCAGTGTTCTCGCAATGCCCTCTGGTCTTCAGGAGTTACATCTCTTTATAAATGAGAGCTAGTGGAGACTATTGGTTTTTATCTTAGTCACTAACCTGGGAGGTCCAGGCCATCATGCCATAGGCCACTGCTTGATTAAGTACCTATTTGTTAGTTTCAGTAGAAATTAAATTTTATGCGAGTTTTCCCATAAAAGCAGTTGAAACTTAGTAAGATGTTGCTAACAATTCAAGAACTTGTTTCTTACATAATCCTTTGCTTTTATAAGGAATTAAGGTCGAAAACCTGGGGATATAGTTTGAAGCCAGGAATGGAAGGGCTACTTCTTAATGACTGTTTAAAAATGGGAACCAGAGAACATAAAGCTTATATTTAATTTAAGAGTCCAAATTTATCTTAGTGGAATCAACTTTTTAACATCTGCCTTTTCTTTTTAATTACTCAAAGTAGAAAATTGGCTTGACATGTAACCCAGATACCATTTTTTCTCTGTTGTATATGCTGTATTGGTGTGGATTTCCCTTTTTAGGCATCTGAAAACCACACCTGTGTATGGAATTGTCACACCTGTGCTTGGTTATTTCCTTTCCAGATGAGTCAGTTATTCCTTTCACTTTTTCAATAAAGTCTTCCAACACTGGGTCAATAGATTTAACTTCATTATAAGTTTAGGTTCTGAACTACCAGCTTGACTTTAGCCTTGAAGCTTTTTTTTTTTTTTCATTTTTCATGGAAGATAAAAAGTGCTTGGCGTAAAGCTGCATTAGTTTTTAAAGGCTATCTGTGCTAATTTGCTTTTTGTCAGCCTGACATAGGCTAGAGTCATTTGAGAGGAGGGAACTTGAGTTGAGAAAATGCCCCAATAGATTGGGCTGTAGGCAGCCTGTAGGGCTTCTTAGTTGGTGATTGATGTGGGAGAGCCTGTCCTGGGCTGGTGGTCCTGCACTCTGTAAGAAAGGCAGCTGAGCAAGCTCTGAAGAGCAAGCCAGTGAGCAGCACTCCTCTGCGGCCTCTGCATCACCCCTTGCCTTCAAGTTCCTGCCCAGTTTGAGTTCCTGCCTTGGCTTCCTCAGGAGATGGCAGCTCAAGATCCATAAGCCAAATACACCTTTTCCCGTCCAAGTTGTTTGGTCACGTTATTTCATCATCACAACAATATAACCCTCACTAAGACAGCATCTTTTGTGTGGAGCCAAAGGGTGAAGGAGCAAAAAACACTTGTCATTGCCTTTAAAATTCCTCATTTTGTCTTTTGAAATGACAGGGTCTCTAACCCAGGCTGACCTCTCATACTTTAAATCCAGGTAGTCTTGAACTTGTGGTCCCACTTTCAGGAATGCTGAGATTCAGGTGTTCCTGGCTGTTTCTCAGTATCACCTACATACTCAATTTAAAGAGTATGTAGGTGATAAGGAATATTGGGACAAGCAGTATGACAGATTGGAGAGAAAATGGAAAGGAAGCTTGATTGGGAAGGAAGCTGGGAAGATGCCATGGGCACACTTTGCAGAAATAACAGGCTAACCAAGTGATAGCTTTTCAGCTGGTAAAGATATTGGGGATTATAGCTGTGGCCTTCTCATACTTTGATGTGAATGTTTACTTTGAAAGGCATTTTACTTCACTGTTTAATTGAAGATAGAAATAGGAGTCAGGAGTCGGGCGCGTGTCACACATCTGTAATCCCAGCACTCAGGGAGGCAGAGGCAGACGGATCTCTGAGTTCGAGGCCAGCCTGGTCTACAAGGCGAGTCCCGACAGCCAGGGCTATACAGAGAACCCTGTCTTGAAAGAAAAGGAAGGTAGGAAGGAAGGAAAAAAAGAAAAATCAGGTTCCCCAGTGTTCTGTTAAGATCGTGGGGATGACTTTTTAAGGATAGACATGATGGACGGAACCCCATATCAGACTGTAGATGTGTGCTCTTCTGACCCTGCATGTGCATAGTGTGCCATTTATACTGCTGAGTGGATGAGCAAATTGTGTCAAAGGAACTTGTACGTGGTGAGATGAAAGCTTAATTGGAGTTGCTAAGACAACTTAAAATATATTCAAAGCTGGACTTGGAGTGCACCTTTAGTCCCAGCACTCGGAAAGCTGAGACAGCAGATCTCTGTGAGTCCAGCTTATCTGCAGTGAGTTCTAGAACAGCCAGGTCTCTGTTACACAGTGAAACCCTGCCTCAAAAACCAAATTGTGTGTGTGAGTGTGCACGCGCAAACAAGCTCAGAACAATTGAAGGATGTATGTCTTGTGGTGGGGACACCATCTTCACTTCCACTTAGGGTAAGGGTTTTTATGCCTTATTTCTAGCTTATCCAAATCTTTTATTACCATGTGAGAAAACAAAACTGAAGTTAGGATTTAGAGAATTAGAATTATCCTATTTAATGTTGTGGAAACAGCTCTCTGGGTCTGCTGTTGCTGAACCTGATGGACCTAGAGGTGGTATCATTTCTCCTTTTGAAAGACCTCAGTTCAAGTGGACATGGTGTCTCAGGCCAGTAATCTCAAGCAAATTCAAGGGAGGCTTGGGCAGGAGGGCTGCCATGAGCTTGAGGCCAGCCTCACCTACATAATTAATTCATCCCGCCTTGGACTACACAAAGATTTTATTTCAAAAAATAAAAATAAAAGAGATTTTATCTGATGATACTAATAAATTCTGTGTATGTTCCTCAGTCCAAAGACATTTACTGTTTCTGAAGTCATAGCTAGAAATGGATCTAAAAGGAGGGGAGGAGCTTGCTGTGTATTCCTGGCTGGCCTTGAGCTCACTAGAAACCCCAGGCTGGCCTCATCCTCCTACCAGCTCGTGTGCTGGACTACATGTGCTGCCCATGGAGGAGGAAGACAGCATTTGCTGTACCTCATGTGTCAGTGCTGAGCTGGGGCTCACATTGAGCCACACAGTGCCCTTTCTTGAGTGGGTGTTGTGTCCATTCTACCAGCTGCCCCACTGAGCTGAAGTTTCTTTAGGAAAGAATGTTTTCTACCAGTAGGTGGGAGAGTCATGCTTTAATGCCATGTTTGATTCCAGAGCTACTACATAAGAGACACGAGCCTGCAAGGATAAGGCCACCGAAGAATGCTGCCCTCTGCCCTCTCTTTATATTACAGTTTTCCTTAGACAGCGAAGGTCTCTCTTGCTGTGATGTAAAGCCTTCCCAATTATCAAAACTTGTTTTGTTTTGTTTTTGTTTGGGGGTTTTGGTGTTTTGAGACAGAGTTTCCCTGTGTAGCCCTGGCTGTCCTGGAAGTCTCAGAGATACGACTGCCTCTGCCTCCCCCTCCCCGAGAGCTGGGATTACAGGCATGTACCACCAAGCCTGGCTAGAAAGTATTTTTAAAACCTGACACTAAGTATGAATTTCTGCTTTGCAATCATGATTTTTAAAGTGTCATGCTCCTTTGTGTTCATTCCTGATCCCCCCCCAGTTTACAATTTGAACTTCCTGTGAAGGTTTCAAGCAGCCGCATGGAGTTCTGTCAGTGGTGTTCTTTTGCCTTTATTTTGTTTTGTGTTCTTGAAGATAGGGTTGTGCAGCCTAGTTGCTGTCCTGCAGCTGGCTGTAGTAGAAGGATGCCATTCAGGCTCCATGTCCCTGTCCATCCTGGTGAGGTCCTGCTCTGGATCCTGAGAGGGGGAGCTATACAGGGAGAGATCCTAGACCAGGAGAACCAGCTGTGGGGAGGCTGGTCCTGAGACCCCTCTTTTAATGGGGGACAGTGGCAGTAAACTTTTAAGGGTGGTAGGGGCTTTCAAGGTGAATGTTCATCACTGGGTGGGCCAGGGCCATGGGGGTGCCTCATTTGCATAAGGAGGAATTCCAGTTTCTGCAGGACGAAGTTTAACTTGGCTCCTGGGCCACATTACCTGAGGGGTTAGACAGAGGTGGGGTCGCAGGCTATATGCACCTGGCCAAGGGACTGGGGCAGTCGTACTCTTGCCCATCTTGGGATGAGATTTGCCTTGACCTGACCCCACTTCGTTCATGGCTCCTTGGCCCCATACAAGGTGGTATTAAACTTTAAAAATTAGATTTGAGAGTTTTGTTTGAGGAAGGAGCATAGCACATGTAGAGACCAGAGGAGAGTTTGTAGGGGGCAGTTCTCCCCTCTCATATAGATCAAAGGACCAGAACTCAGGTCGTTAGGCTTGATGGCAAGCCCCCTTACTCACTTAGCCATTGCCAGCCCTGGCCTTAAATTCTTGATCTTCCTGCTTCCTACCTCAAATGCTGGGCATACAGGTGTGCACCATACTAAGAATTACAGTGTGTCCTGATTTCAGCATTTCCAGTCCTAATCTCTCAAAGACTCATAGCTGTGTATACAAATGATGATTGGTTGTCTACCTTTATAGCAGAGTCTAATGCTTTGGTGTAAGATTCTATCTTTGATACAGTGTAACTCTCCCTCCCATTGACCTTCCATACTGGGCTAAAGGAGTTCACAAATGAGAAATGGCTGAGAGATGGTGCTGGTATGATAGGAGATAGAACTGAGATTCAGGGTGCTTTTAATAGGCTGCAGTCATTGCTGGGGAGATGGGCAAAGCAGATAAGATACTCCACTTAAATAGGGGAATTATGTGCCTACGGGATGAAAAACCTGACTTTGGCAGCAGGACTGCTGCAAATGGAACTTACTGGCTTATTGTGGGTTGGCACTTAAGCGTAGTCTGTGTTACTGCTGTGGGTAGTCCCAGGTGGCACATTTTAATTGGGTCGGTAGTAAGCAGGTGATCATGGCAAGGATTCCTGGGGTGAAGAGCAGGACACACTTAATACTAGCAATAAGCAGAGTGAGGCTTTTACTGTTAAGTAGAGACACAAGAAGGGATGACTCTGTCTTCAGTTTTGAAGTGGAAATAGCTCTGTTCTGTTTTGACAGGAGGTTTGTGTCACATATTGACAGAGGAGAGGAGGGGCAAGAAGGAGACAGCTGTACAGCACTGGGATGATTAGTTTCTCAGGTGCTTCTCTCTTATCAGTAAAGACTGGGTTACCCAACTGTCAGAGATTGTACATATGGAAGAATTGCTCATGCAGTAGAGAAAGTTTGACTGGATCTAATTCTAAAACCTGAGAGAGTGGATATTTGAATCCCTGGGTCCTATGTTGAGTGTGTCTGTTTAGCATGTGGCCAGCGCACAAGTACATGAAGGTTCTGTTACCTCAGGGATGGCAGTAAGGTAAGGAGGTAGAAGATGCTTTGCCCATTGATCAGAGATGTGGGCTCCAGTAGTGTGTTAATTGCTGGTCACTGCAGACACAGTAACAGGCCTAAGAATTAAAACTTTGGGTTTGCTTGGATGCTGTTCTTTATAATGGGTACATTAGCTGTTTCTAGGCAAACTTGTCAAAGAGTGGTAGGCATTCATTCCTTCTTTACTTCATAGTGTTACAGAGATGAGACCAGATAACATGTTTAGGAATGGCTTTTATATCATAATTAAAACGATTTCTGTAAGTTGATAACATGGTGAAATCTCCATTGAGTACCACTCACTAGAATATAAAATAGTCAAGTGAGGAAACACTACTTAGTTGTCAGTATTTTTGTTTTTATGAGTTATATGTCTTAAGTGAAATTTGTAGAACAAATCAGAAAGCTTTGGTAGAGTACAACCAAGGGTACATGGAGAGGGGAGTCTTCAGGCACAGCAGAAGCGATGTGCTTTTTGTAGTAAGAAGTAAATGTCTGCTCTGTTCTTAGCCTTGACCCTCAACATGTTCGCCTTTCTTGAAAGGGTGTGCTTGTGTCAGGGACGAAAGGCTGATACACTTGCATGGATCTGCAACTGCCTGTGAGTTTGTGCATCTAAGTACTGGGTTCTGAAGCCTACAAAACAGCATGAGAGCTCAGAGACAGGTGAGATTGGATAAATGATGTATGTAGGTAACGAATTCCATGGTAGAGATAGGACTTTAAACAGGACTCAATGATTGGGCTGCAAAGTGGACTTTGAGCCTTTGGGAGTGGATATGTGAAGAGGGTGTCTTGAGTCAAGCTTCTAACCTGGAAAAGCTTATTGAGACTGAAAACTGGAAAAGCATAAAGCTCTCCCAGGGAGGCTTAGAGCTAACACACAAGCTCTGTGGCCACTAGTATGTGCCATGTGGAAGCCGAGCCTGCTGTAGGGCAGCTGCACAGTGCACTCAGCATCCTGCCCCTAGCCGCCTCAGCAGTCAGTGCAGACATTAGTTAGGTTACAGTTACTGCAGTATTTCTCTAGCAGAGAACTTGGAGCTTCTCTAGTAGAATGCAGGTTAGCACATTCCTGGAATTCCAGAGGCTAAGTGAGCACCAACAGAAACAAACAAGAAGAAAGCCGGAGCCCATTTGAGAGGCGCAGTCAGAGTGACTTAGGCGAAGGGTCGCAGGGCCCGGGACTGGGAAGTAAATGGTTACTGTGAAGTGTATTATAGGAGAGAAAGGTGTGAATTGGATAAACCCTCAGGTGTTCTTCCCACTCTGTAGTTCTGCACGTAGGCATTGAGAAGCTGAATGGGCTTCTCCCCCACCCCAACACACAGACGCAGGACATGCACTCCCATACTGTTTTCTGCCTCACAAGAACTAGGTTTTTATATTTAAAATCCTTTTAAATTTAAATAGCTCCATAATCAAAGGCATTTGATACTCCAGGTAACAGAAAGTTTTCTTATGGTCACTTGCATTTTTTGACCAATTAGAATATAATGTATATGTGCTCTAAGTTTAAAATGCAAATTTTATATATACACATATGTGTAATTAAAGTACCATCATGAGGTACTTAGCTTTAAAAGCAATGAATGAAGGCTGTGGAAAACCATAAAAAAGAAGAATCAGTCCCATTTACATACATTGTTCTGGGTAGGAATGTTTTTAAAAACATTTTTTTAAAATTCACTTTACATCCTGGTTGTTGCCCGTCCCTCCCCTCCCAGTCTTACCTCCCCACCACCCCCCTTTTATGAAGAGGAGCTCAACTAAAATATAAGTTTGCCAAGTCAGGAGGAGGAAGCATACCATTTCTAGTTGTACTTTCACATATAGAGTGGGTGTGTTTGTGTGGGGGGGTGGGGGGGTTGGTTAGTTGGTTGGTTGGTTGTATTTTTCGAGACTGGGTCTCACTTTGTAACCCTGGCTGTCTTAGAACTTACTATATGGACTAGGCTGGCCTTGAAATCAGAGATCCTCCTGCCTCTGCCTCTTGACTGCTGGTATTAAAGGCCTGCACCACCACACCTGGACTCAAGTGGTAATTTTTATGCATAAAATATAGACATGGATCAAGGTATAATAATATTTTAGGATATAGTTATAAACTTCATGTAGGTTGTAGTTCTTACACATACATACATGTAATATACCTTCAGCTACATTGCTTTTAGTATCTATTATCTTGGTACTGGACTAAGAGAAAGTACACAATTGGAGAACTTTGATTTCCTAGGAGAATGAGGTCCTTGGAACAGAAGGAATGAGAGTATATGATCATAATAGAGAGTAGTACTTAATAAAGGGAATATGTGTACTTGTGTGTGTGTGTATGTATATATATATATATATATATATATATACATATACACGATTTATCTATTTCGATGATTTAGGAGAAGTGGAAAACATTGTTCTGTCCCTCTGAAATTATGCAGATCCCTTGTGATTTAGCAGCCACAGGGGTTCAGTAGGGCTGTGTAAATACTGAGTCCAGTCACCACAGCTTTCTGTTTACAGAAGCGGAGCTGCTTATGCACAGGAGTGTAGGAGCCAGATAGTGACCTGTGCTGCGGTAAGTGCTGCCTGTGACTGGTGTGGGGCGGGGGTGGGGACCTCCATCAGGGAGGATGAAGAGATCGGTCCAGAGAACTGAGGAAGAGAAGAGATGCAGATGCATGTAATTCTAAGTATTAACTGTCCCACGCCAAGTGATCTGTAAGTCTGATGGTTTTCCTAAGTCTATGTGTGAACTGATTTGAGAGAGAAGCAGTTGGGGTTTCATAAATGATGATAGCATGTTCGTGATTTTATTTTTATGGAGTCAAAGTGCTCTGTAGTGTTTGTAGAACTTCTCTCTTTGTCTTTGTTAGAATGTTGCTGTGTGTCTTGGTTTTAAACGATAGGGCAGGTAAGTGTTTCAGTAAGCCCTTGGAACACTGGCTCGTCTGTATCCTCACTGCTGTGCCACCTGGTGACTCCAGCAGACAGACCACAGCGTCAGTGCTGCCCAGCTTTTTGCAGTCCTTAAAAGGCCGAGCCCCATGGGACTGAGCTCCCACTTGCTGAATGTCCCTAATGGGGAAGGACATCACAGTTCTCTCAGGAATAGAAGTACCAAGGGGTGCCCTTTAGGTGATAGATATATTGTCTGACATTGACTGCATGTTTATAGTGCAGCGCTTGATACAGTAACGCATTTAATCTGCAGAGTGAGGTAGAAGGCCAGTATTGCTGCCTCCTCTCAGGTGCAGAAGATAACGGCCACAGTGAAGTAACTAGCCTGTTCAAGGCCACACAGTAAACGGCTGACCCAGAGTGTCAGCGCCGGGGCTCTAGAAGTCTTGTTTCTTACCATAGACTGTTTCTCTGTGGGCTCCCTGTATGTCACAGGGTTTGCTTCCTGTGGCCACTTAGGGAATCAGCTCAGGCTTTCACTCATCATTGTGTTTATGGACTGTGCTAACCCATCTCACAGTCCTGTAGAGAAGATGATGGTGGTGCCTTATCTTCCCAGAATAAGATTAGTCCTCCTGGCTGAGGCTGTGCATGTGAGAAGTTAGCAAGTTAGCACAGGGCTGCTAGGCCAACAGGACTGTGCCCTGCAGCTAAGCAGCACCACTGCAATACGCCACTGTGGCTGAGGTACTGTAATCTGTGTGGTGAGACCCGGAACCCTGGTCTCCAGCAAAGTGCTCTTGTTGCCTGCTGTGTGGTCAGAGTGCATATACCCAACAGGGAAGCAGAGTATAAGACAGGGTGCATGACTTCGAAAGCCTATTTTGATTCAAAACTTCAGGCTAGTTCTTGCTACATGCACACAGGAACTTTGAGTAAAATTTAAAGATCGTCTTGAAAACATTACAAGAGTATAAACAAAATGAGAGTTTTCTATTTCATTTTTATTAAGAGTTATATAACATTTCAAAGAACATGTTTTACAATTCATAACACCTTTTATTACAATATCACCACGTCACGTTTTTAAAAGATGAAAATGTTCATTTTCTGAAGGAAATAACATTAAAAATGACTTTGAGAAAACCCAATGAGTATAAGAGTTAGAATGCATAGAATTCATGTTTTAGGTAATCCCATATGTCCTCTTTGGTGACATAGGCTCAGTTAACAGGGTGATGTGCTTCTCACTTCTTATAGTAAACAGATGTGTTTAGTTTCTGTATTTCTGGTTCTGTATATATCTTTATACATTTATGTATGATACTTTGGCTTGTTAAAAGCATTGATGAAAATTTTAAGGAGTTTATATTGTATGCTTATGTAAAACTTCTTCATCCTAGCCTATAATTAAAAATATCAACCCAATTTGGAATTTCCATTAAAAATCAGCTCACCAGCCACATGGTGGTGGTACACACTTTAAACCCAGCACTTGGCAGGCAAAGGCAGGCAGATGTCTGTGAGTTTGAAGCCAGCCTGGTGTACAGAACAAGTTCTAGAACAGCCAGGTCTACACAGAGAAGCCCTGTCTCAAAAGAAAAAGAAAACGAAAACAATACAACAAGAAACTGAACTGTAAAAAAAAAAAAAAAAAAATCAAATCCGCTCACTGCTTTACGTTCCTACCCTTACCTTGAGCTACAAAGAAAATCTGATTGGAAACCCTGGTGCTCAATGGCTTCCAGTGAGTTAGTTTGTTATTTTGTTTGTTTGTTTATTTTGGGTTCGTTGGTTGGCTGGCTGGCTGGCTGGCTTTTTGAGACAGGGTTTCTCTGTGTAGCCCTGGCTATCCTGGACTCCTTTTTAGGCCAGGCTGGCCTCGAACTCACAGAGATCCGCCTGCCTCTGCCTCACCATGTGCTGGGATCACAGGCATGCCCAGTTTGCTTTCAGTGATTTCTAAGTGGTCCTTTGGCAGCTGTCTGCAGTGGGAGTGATAACTAATTTCCAAACCGAGTCACACATTGAGTCACAATCTGTGCTGGACGGAGGTGACTGGTCTGTGTAAGTTGTAAGCTGCCTCTGCCTTTAAACACTGTGTCCCTGGGGGTGGCTCTTGGTAGCGGAGTCCCGCGCTGCCCCTCCTGCTCCTCTCCATTTTTGAGTTAGGGCTTCCCGTAACCACATTTGGCCTCAAACTCTTCATTTCCCTCCTTCTACCTCTTCAGTGCTGGGCTGAGCTTTCAAGTGTGTGCCACCACCCACATGGCTGTTTGATTTGCTTTCGGGAGGAGGGTCTTTTGTCCACGTTAATACTATATGTAAATTTACATAGTGGAAAAATTTCCCTTAGTATTAAAATACTGTAATTTAAAGTATAAATCAAGTTGAACTTAACTTTAAGTCAAAGAAAACTCAGGTAAATATTCATTCACTAATATTGCTAGTTTTAAAACATTACTTTCTGAAGTTAAACTGTGAATGAGGTCTGTCAGTATTTCAAGAATTGCAAGATTTTTTTTTTTTCATTTGGCTAATCTCATGAGTCTAATGTTCTCTTTTAAAGAGAAAGTATCTAGGCTTGAATCACAGACGTTTTAAGAAATAGTTTGTTTGCCGGTGTCCTTGTATGCACACCTCCAGCCTGAGGAATACCAAATATGCGGGTGAGGGCCCTAAGCCCTGGGCATTTGGATTGCTGTCGGCCCTCATTTCACACCCTCCAATGCCTTTGGCGTTAGATACGTCAAAAATGCCTGTTCAGTGACAGCTGATCTGTTTATTTTCAAGTCCTTGGTTTTTGTGTAGGGTCTCATTACATATCTTTGAACTTGCTAAGTAGCCCAGGGTAGCCTTGAACTTGTCAGCCCCTGCCACAGGCGCAGTAATGCTGCAGTTGCAGGCAGACATGACCTCAGCAAATCTGCGCTCTCTCATTCACAAGTAGCAAATCCCTGTGATAGGAACTGCTGCCCAGGAACCTTGCAGCATTTCTCCATCAGGCTTTGTAGCCTCTTCAGAAGCCAGTCCTGGGCTGCAAGGACTTTGCAGTCATCTTGCTGCCTCTGTTTTCAGTAGCTGTCTTGTCCTCATTGCTTTATTATTGCCTTAGCTCATGACTAGGTCTATTTAGGAACTTGCCACATGGTTGTTGTAAAATCTAGAAATTTAAAAGCGCTAGTCTAAGGTGGATCTCAGTTCTTTAAAAGGAGAAAGCTTTTTACTTCCTATTCTAGCAGGGGAAGACTGTTGTGGCTGATTTATTGTCTAAGTGTTTTAGGGTGCTATCTTCATTTAATTGGTAATTTTCTTGTAGATGTAGGTAAAGCCAGGAGAGTTACTGTGGCCTTCAGACTGCTCACACAGAGTGTAGTACTGGATTCTACATGTACCTTGGCAAGAAAATGTATCTTGAAGTGCTGGAGTACAGTAAACTCAACAGGTGCTTTAGTAGAATGCCTCCCTGTAAGAAGAAATATGGAGATTTTGGTTTAAAACTTTTTAGTTAGAATTTTTGCTTATTCTTAATTGATAGATAAAATAACTGATATTAGTCATATACAGCATGAAGTTGTGAAGTATTTACATATTGTGGCGTAGTTAAAAATATTAGAGCTAATTAGAAAATGCATTATTATCTCAGACTTATTTTCGTGGTGAGGTTGCTTACCACCCGACCTGTGTTAGCAGTAATAGCAGTTTTAAGTCTTATATTTGCTTGGAGTTAATTTTGTAGGTTACTCCAAATCTATAGAAACACATTTTAAAACCATATAATTGACACAGATTACTGGAAATTCATTTTTATATGTGTCAAAGGTTATGTCCGGTCTATAACTGCTGTTATAGAAGTATAAAGACAGACACTTGTCAGTACCCAAGTAGAGGTGCCCCTAGTAAGGGGCTGGTGTTCAGTGAGTTAGGAAGTGTCTCACGGTTTTCCATTATCCACGCTTGTTTCTCTAAGAGCACAGAACAGTCTTTGGTGTTCAGGAATGAATAATTTTATTTCTGTGTAATTTCTGTGTAGAGTTGGTTAAGCTGTCCCTGTTTTGCTACTTCAGTGTGGGCGAGGGGGGGGGGTCGTTATCCACTGTGTCCCCCGAGTCTCCTTATAAACAACTGCAAGTTAAAGATCACGTCTGTGTAGCAGACAGTTCTGAGGAGCCAAGGAGTAGAATATGTGAAAATGTTCTGGAAATGCCAGGGCACTAAGTGGATGTCTTACCACTATCATGTTTGCCTTTCTTCTTCTGAATTAATGTGTGTAGATTTAGTATTTTTGTCTTATTTCCTGTTATGTGGTAATCTCCATCTGTAACTGCAGTGAGAATATATAGTGAGCATGAAGAATATAGGTACCTGCTGTAAATAGATGTATTAAGCATACCTTTTATGTTTGCTGATGCTTTGCTGTCTGGGGCCTTCCTGGCCCTGGATGGCTGCCCTCCTGTAGTACAATGTGTAGAGACTACAGTTAACCTGCTAGTGTGATTTCCAGTACAAGTGAGTCTGGACCCTGATCCTTTCTTTCCTTTGCCTGTATGTATGTGTGCAAGTGTGTTATGGGAAGCCTGAGCTTCAGCTTCAGGAGGTAATTCTCATGAGCCTTTTACCTGCATAAAGGAACTCTTGTCTTTGTCTTACATGTTTGAGTGTTTTCCTTATGTGCATGTGTATGGACAGGGTGTGCACCTGCTGCCTGCAGATGCTGAGGAGGATGCTGAGATGCCTGCGACTGTAGTTACGATGCTTGTGAGCTGCCATGTGGGTGCTGAGGACGGAACCCAGGTCGTCTGCAGGAGCAGCAGGTATTAAGGATTAGGCCGTCTCTGCAGCCCCGATGGGTTTTATTTGTTCCAGTGATTAGGCCGTGTCTGCAGCCCTGATGGGTTTTATTTGTTCCAGTGTGTGTGTGTGTGTGTGTGTGTGTGTAGTGGATGTCTGCATGTGCAGCTGTATGTAGGTGTGTGTGTGTGTGTAGTGGACGTCTTCATGTGCAGCTGTATGTAGGTGTGTGTGTGTGTGTGTAGTGGATGTCTGTATGTGCAGCTATATGTAGATGTATGTAGATATGTAGATGTCTGCATATGCAGCTGTATGTGGATGCCAGGGCAGAATGGTGGGTGTTCTGCTGTGTTGCTCACTCTTCATGTTCTAATGAAGCCGACTCTCACTAAAGCTGGGCCTATGCTGGTAGCCCACAAACCCTCGTGTTCTACCCTCTTCCCAGCACACTGTTGGGAGCAAAGGTGTGCGCCACCACGATCAACATTTTGTTTTTAATGGCATCTAAATCGAATCAGATTGGCAGATTGGTGCTGGGGTAGGCGTGCATGCAGGCATGGACCTGTGTGTGTCGGGGGGTGAATATGTACATGAGTGCAGCTGTGATATTCTGCCAAAGTTGGCTTCATGAGGCCAACCAACCACAGACTGAACATCACAGCTGCAGAAGTGTGTAGACACCGAGGTCAGCCACCAGCTGAGGAAAAAGTGTTATGTAAATGAGGCCAGAGGAGATACTTCAGATTCAAACTCTAATATGTTACCTTGTTTCATATTTTTATTTATTTAAAAACAGAAACTAAAGCCCATATTGGATGTGTTTTACCCAACTCAAACCATTAGTTATTGGCAAAGTGAAGATAACTCAGTTTTAAGTACTTCAGGGTTAAAGACATACTTTACAGGCATGTGTTGCCAGCCTTTTTCCTTCTTAAGGAAATATGGTCTTAAAGTTAATTATGCCCGTTTCTGTGTCTGATGGTAGTGATTTGGTTGTCAAGGAATTGAGCCAATATGTAGAATAGTTTCTTCATCCAGAAAAACTAAACTTAAATTTTAATCCGCTTATTTAAATTGTATTTCATACATTTTATTTAGTAACAGAACTCAGTATGTCTCTTAGCTACCTGTAATAGTACCTGCTCTTTTTTATATTGTTTTGTTTTGTTTTTAGTAGTAGACTTGCAAACTTAGGAATGTGTGTGTGTGAGAGAGAGACAAAGACAGAGACAGGCAGTGTGTGGAGGTCAGAGGACACAGGGAGGGCTGTCATCATCGTCTGCTTTGTTGAGGCGGAGTCTCCAGCTTTTGTGCTCCTGCATATTCTCGATTAGGTGGAATTTTCTCCGGTTTTCATCTCCCGTATGGCCCTAGGAATGCTGGATTTACTGATGCACACTACCACATCTGGCTTTTTACATGGATTCTGGGGACTGAACTTGGGTCATCGGGCTTGCACAGGCAGCAGTTTTTACCTGCTGAGCAGTTTCCACAGTCCCATTTGCATTTTCTGATACATTAGTGTCAAATAATTACATTGTGAACAGAGATAATAAGAGGAAAACTTGTTGGTGGGGAGGCAGGTGAACTAATGAACAGCTGAGCCTGAGCCGATGACTCAGTTGGTAAAGCGTTTGTCTGCCAAGCATGAGAGTGAGTTTGGGTCTCCGTCACCTGTGTGAAAAGCTGGTCATGCCATTCTTCTGTAACGTGGCACTGGGGAATGAAGACGGTCTTGCAGGCTTCAGGTTCGGTGAGAGATCCTGTCTCAAAAGCCAAGGCAGAGAGTGCTTGAAAAAGACTGGTGACGTGCACATTTGTACTGCTCCCACACGTTCACAACACACCTAGGCACACACACCTCTAAACCACACCCCAGAGTGATTAGAAAATGGAGTATGCTGTGTAATTGTTTTGTTCTTTGCTTTTTTTGTGTGGGCCACCCAGAATATTGAAAAATAAATACATGCAAGAGCGGGGGAGTTTTAAGCAAGGGAAGGGGAAAAGCTTTATGCATTCTATACTGCTGGATCTTTATATAAATAGGGATCCAAGGTTGGCTTTCCACGTTTCAAGGAACAAATGAAGATAATGAAGCCTAAGAAGTGGTTTCCATGTAGACACTTAAGATTGCTCATATCCTTGAAAAACTGGAAAATTGTAATTATGTTGAAAGGTAGGATTAGATTAAGCTGATAAGTTCTTCATTTGATGCTTAGATAGGTTATAGCTTGGTGAGAAAGGGTATTAAGTCTTTGCTAGTGAAAAGCTTGCTTATACCATATCTTGACCTGTTCTTCCAGAATTGTATATTGCCTTCTCAGATACCTGAAATTTCCTAAATGAAGTTTTCCCTCTCCCTTTCTTTTTCTTTCCTTTCCTTTTTCCTTTATTTTCCTTTTTCTTTCCCTTCCCTTCCCTTTCCTTTCCTTGAGTTCAAGTGCTTTAAACAAAACATTAAATAAACTATCTAGAAAAAGTTGTATATGTCATATTGGTCTAATGACCTGGGAAGTCCGTGGCTGGAGCCAGACTACTCTCACCTCATTGATTTCCTTTTCTTAATTGTATTGAATAAAGTGCTAGTGAGTATTGTTGCTGTTTTTTATCGTTTTGGTAGCACCACCTTGAATCATGCAATGATAATCTGGGTATGTTTATATGGGGGAAACTCAGTTTTTTATTGTTTGTTTGTTTGTTTGTGTAATGCCAGAGACACTCTTCCTGAGGCAGCAGCTCAGTGTGCTTGCATCTGCAGGAGGACCTCAGTTCTGTCCTTGAAACCCATGTTAAAGCCACAATTGATGATAGGCAGTCATAAGCCCAGAATGGGGTAGGCAGAACAGGAGGGTCCTGGGCCTTGATGGCCAGCTGGGCCAGCTTTCTTGGAGAGCCCAGGCAGGTAAAAAAGAGATGGGCTCCAGAAACAAGATTGAGGATCAGTACCTGAAGGTGGCCCTGCCTTGCACATGGACACAAATGAATATGCATATAGGTGCATAGGAACTATAGAAACTTCTGTTAATAATCTATATCTGCTTTATTTTGAATATGAGTTCGTAATTGCTAATAAAAGTTATGTTAAATAATTACATTTTCTTGTGTTTTAATATTACAGTTTTTTATACTGAAATATTATATATTCACATGGACTGCTGTACAAGATGGTTTTAAAATCCTTAATCTTATAATTACAACTATTAAAATTTGTATATAACATCAACCTGCTAATACCCTTTGAAAGAACTTAATGACTTCAGGTTCCTGTATCTCTTTTGGTTTAGATACATGTAACATTCAACACAAAGTAATAGCAGTGTTGGAGAAAAAATAAGAAATTTGTATACATTTAGTGCACATGTAACCACTGCTCCCTCCGTTCTTCTCCTGCTTCCCTCCTGGTCTTCCCTTCTCTAGTTATTGTTGCCTTCTCACACCCTTCTCACAGTGGTCCTAGCTTTTTTCCACATGTAACCCACATGGCGAGCACATGCCATGTTTGTCTGAGGCCGAGATGCCTCACTTACTGATCACTTTCCAGTTCCAATCATTTTCCTGTAACTATAATAATTTCATTTCTCCTTAAGCCTGAATAAACTTTTAATGTGCACACGTATCACATTTTTATCACCTGTTCATCTTTCAGTGAAGTGGGCTGCAGTAAGCATGGGTGTGCACGCTTCTCTGGAGTACAGTAGAGTTTTGGAGTATACAGGGGAGTAGTTAGCTACTGGCATGGTGACTATTTGGGGGTCTTCATACCAGTTTTCATGAGGGTTATAAAATCCAGTCCGCCACTGTCCTCACCAGCATCTGCTGTCACCTTCTTCCTGGATGGTAAGAACTCAGCTGGGGTGCTGTGGAACCTGAGACTAGTTTTAATCTGTATTTCTATGATGGCAAAGATTTGAACATTTTAAAAAATATTGGGCTTTTGTGTTTCTTTTGAGAACTCTGTGGTTTCTTAAATTAGACTAAATGCACTGGAAAAGCCATTTTCTGAATCTATAGCACAGGTTAATACCAAGACCAAGCTCTGAGTAGTCTAAAAGTGGACTTCTTTTTTTTTTTTTTTTTTGCAGGTGGGGTGGTACTGGGGATTGAACCCAAAGAAGTAAGAAACTTTTGAGTGTTGACTTCTTAAAGTGAACATTTTTCTCTCCTAATCTTATAGTGGGTCACTTAGAATGCAGGCATGTTGGGAATGAACAGAATTAACCACCTTCAGACAGCATGTAGTAGGGCTAAGATTGTTTGGATCTAGGTGACCTTCCCTCATTAGTATATATGCAAATATTTCAAATTCTGAGTGAAATTGAAACATGTCTAGTCCCAAGCACTTCAGAAAAGTTATCCTAACCTGAATTACGTCATCTGGAATTACCACTTACCACATGTTCCATTTCAGAATCATCAGGGGTTGCTTTGCCATGCTGCTTCTGGGCTATGACCAGATTGTTGTCCTGCCCAAGCTGAAAGGGCACAGTGAGCCTTTCTAAGAGGCATCCCGACAGAGAGCTATAGCAGGCGTCTCCCCAGTGTGTACCAGGGAAAGGGGTGTGAGTGTAGTCAGCCACATGGTCTCTGCTTTCATCACTTGCTCCCCATCCATTTCAGGAATCACAGTGAGTGTGCATATGTGGGAATGCTCCTGCGTTGTCCCAGCACCGAGCAGTTAAGGAGCTAAGGCTCTGGCTGTAAAGTAGTGAGGGAGGGCTAAGGACAGCGGAGTGTGCTCCCTGACGGCTCTTCCAGAGGGCCTGGGCTTGGGTCCAGCACCGACTGCATGGTGGCTTACAGCCGTTTGGATCTACAGTGCCACAGGATCCGAATCCGCCTCTGCCCTAACAGCACACATGTGCTTAGACCTGAATGCATATTAAACTCCTGTACAAATAAAATATAAAACTCTAATGCCAGTATCACAAATCCATGGTTTGGAGGTTCATTGTGATTAAAAAATTTTTTTTAAAGATTACTTTAGAATTTGAGTTCTTGAAACAATTTTGAAGAGGAAATATAGCTATCTATTGAAAAGATTAAGCTTGACCATAGTCTTACAGTAAATTTCATTCCTTTCATTGAGCTTCTCTTTGTATTCTTTAAATTAGTCTGGTCCATCATGTTTACAAATGGTTCTTTTGTCCATGTTTATTACACTAAAGGATTTTTAACATTCGTGCTGTGAACTCATCAGGAAAGTGGGTAAAGCCTTTTCTTTGCCTGTGCTTTGACCCTTCCAGCATGAGCCAAATGCTGTTTGTAGCCAAGAGTGAAAATACTAGATGTCAGCTTCATTCCTTCAGAAATACTCAACTCTTCCATCCTAATTGGAAGTGAAAGAGAGTGGCTACGGCCAAGCCCCCTGCAGTCATAGCTCGTGCAGCCCAGTGGAGTGTGCTGGGTGGTAGTTATGGCAAAAATGAGTCCTCTCTGCCTTTGTAGAGAAAATTTGTGGTTACTTCACTTACATTTGAAACTAGAAAGCCAGAGTTTTTCTGGAGGTTCAATTTGCTGTTTAGAGATGCACCTTAAAATAGCCATCAGGGTGAAGTTAGACTGTGCTCCGTGGAGTAAGTATTGGACTAGCCTCCCTTGGCCTGCACCAAATCTATTTTAAGAAATGACCCTAAGAGCTGACCGAGCATACGGTACCAGTTCTGTATCTCTGGGACTGGGGGGATCAGCTGTACACGATGGAATTAAGACTGCCGTGAGGTTTGAGGCGTTGTTACAGCTATCTCTCTGAGCCTGCTTCCTTTGGGGTGACAGATGTCATTAAAATACAGATCCGTGTGTGTATGGAATGGGGTGCACTGGCATCCAGATCACATTTTCCCCTGTGCTTTGAGCACAGAAGACAAAATCCCAGGAGTTATTGGATGATTCAGGTGGAATGCTTGCCTCACATTCTCTGACTGGCAGCTGCTTTGCTCTTCCTGTTTTACCTCTGTGCTTCACCTCTCCCTACCTCTCACACACATATCCTGTGTGATTATTTCTTATGTTCTCATTAAAAACAAGCATAGTTAAGCCTAAGTCCTTTGTTGTTACCAAGTCTCAGCCGCAGAAGCAGTGCTGAACTCAAGGCTCTGTCTGCCTTCTGTGTGCAGGCTTGCTCATCCTGTCCAGTTAAGGTGAAATTCTGAGGTGGTGGACGTATAAGCCTTTGCCCTTCAGAAAGCTGTGTTCTAATCTGCAGGAATCAGACACTAAAAGTGAAGTGAGTGATGGTGATTCTGAATTAAGAGCCGGGCAAAGCCACTGACATTCAGGGCAGAAATAGAAGGTACCTGTCGCTTGAACTGATGCTGCAAGTTCCGGGAGACGCCGATGAGCACAGATCCAGAAAGTCAAGTAAGGGGTGCTAAGGACAGGACATTGGGTATTTTGGTAAAAATGTTAGGAAATGGAGTTGGCAGTATGGGTAGAAACCTGGATTTTGATGGACAGTGTCAGACTATGGCAGATGACATCACAGAAGGGTGTGTGAGTATGTACACTTTCTGAGGTTAAGAGAAAGTGGATTCAATTAGAAAGTGTTCGTATCATCTAGACCACATGGGAGAACCAGTATTTGAACCATATTAGCGTAGATATCAGTAAAAAGAAATCTAAACTTGTAGCCAGTGGAATGTTAATAATTTGTAAAAGCCCAAGGCATATGATCTGGCAAGGTAAAGGCTCTTGTCAGTAAGCCTGACCATCAGAGTTTGATGCTGGAACACGTGTGCACACGCATGGCTAAGACAAGCGGGGACTGCGGCAGCACCGCAGTGCTGCTGCGGTGGCTCAGTTTACAGTGGAGACAGGCTGTGAGGAAGGACGGTTGCAGCTGGATTTGGATGTCAGCTTCATAGAGATGGATTGAAGGGGTGGCAGAGTGTGACAGTGACAGGAAAGTGCCAAAGGATGAGAACCTGAGTGAAGGCTGTCCTGAGGGCTGTCCTGGGGTTTGGAGGAACAGAAAATGGGAGCTTCCCTGGGAGCGGTGAAGAGCAGTAATATGTCCACTGCTCTGTTCACTAGTGGTGAACACTGAGGGGCGTGGAGAGCAAGGGTCATCTGCAGGACCTTGTGACAGTAGTGTTCAGGGCAGTATCCCTAGCTGGGTGTGCTTTCTTACAGTAACATTTAAAAGGTAAGCTCCTTTTGTGGCTCACCACGTTTCTTGTACTAATAGCCAATTGTATTTAGATGTAGCCAGATTGGACTGTACTGCTGCAATACATGATCATTTATTTTTAGTCACTTTTTTGTCTTGACTTGGGTCCTGGAACCCTGAGTTAGGGACATCAAGGGAAATGGGAAAGGGCAGATACTCAGACACAAGCATAGACACTCTCCAATGAGATAGGGTGTATACGCTGATGAAGTGGCACGGCTAAGCATCCCTGCCACCCGGAACCTCGGTTAGTTAGTAAACACAGCAGGGGGTGAGTGGGAAGTCTCTGTAGGCCAGTGGGGTCAGGCTGTCCGAATTCTGGGGGAGAGGCTGAAGTCAGGTTTGGGTACGTTGATGATTCTTCAGTGGCTCATACTTCCATCCCGGAGGAAAGCCTGCTTTTAGGAGCCTGGCCTACGTGGAGAATGGCTTGAGCAGAGCCGAAGGTCTGAGTCTTGGAGTCCTTGCTGTGTCCTGCCCACCTCAGCAACAGTGCACATTCACCCAGGACTTCACTCATCCAGGGCTTCCTCTGCTCTTGATGTGTGTACATGTATTGTGGTGTATGTGAATGCTTGTACATGCACGTGCACAGTACACTCATATATTTGCATAGCCAGAGGACAGCCTCAGGCCATCTTCCTCAGGAGGGTGTCCACTTCTTTGAGACAGGGTCTCATTGGCCTGCAGCCCACCCATGAGGCAAACCAGAGACTCCCTCCTGTCTCTACCTATAGCACCGGGACTGCAAGTGTGCTTTTCCACACCTGGTGTCTTCACCTGGGCTCCAGGGTCTAACCCGGCTCTTCTCCTGTTTCTGCCTTCCTAGGAGGTTCATTTGTACAGCCACAGAAACGTTGGCACACACGCTTAGTCAAAACAGAAACACGCTCCTGCTTCTACTTGCATTTACTCCAAAACTGTTCAGCAAATGCATCCTCCTGTCCCCTTCCTTCCATCCATACTGAGCCACCGGACAGGTGACCGTGACAGCAGCGCTCTCCACGTGCCTCCGTGGAGACCACTTTTCCTCAGTTGCTCTTTAGCTTGTCTTTTGAAACATTCATTCACTGAACCCCAAGCTCATTGGTTGGGTTGGCTGGCTGGCCAGTGAGTGCCAGTGCTTTGCCTGTGCCCACTACCCAGCACATCAGTGAGGAGCGTAGGCATGTGAGGCCATCACTGCAAACCCTGGCTTTTTGCATGGCTGTTTTTCTTCCTAGTTTAGGGATATATAAGGACGGATGTCTTTACACATCTGAAGTGATAGGCAGGTAATAAATAATATGCATCTAAATCTTCGTGTCTCCAAACCTCAATTAATATCCCCAATTCCCATGGAAAGAATACAGCTGTCTTGAAAAGAATGTGCAGCTCAAGACTAGGGCTAATCTAGGTTCATATCTGTGTGTTACTACTCAGGGTAGCAAATTTGGGGAATCTCTTGGCCTCCCTGTGTTTTAGAAGAGAACATTCAGTGGCTGAGTATAAAGTGAGTTTTATTCTGGTAGTTTAGTCAACTCCTGAAGCATAAGTGACACTGTACGGTCGCTTCTCTGTGCATTAGACAGGGGAGAGCGACATACCAAACAGTGCTCTCCTTTCCCTAATCTGAGTCTCTTCACCTGGTCAAGACCCTTCCTGCTTATCCTTTAACCCTAAAGGGAAATGCCATGGTTTGTTGACCGGAACTGGCTGTGTAGGCCAGGCTGGCCTTGAGCTTATGAGTCCCCTTCCTCGGCTTCACTGCTGGGATGACAGGTGTGCAGCCACCGTGCTGGGGTCTGGGAAGAGTTTTTACTACTTAACTTTTTACTTTTTAAAACTTTAATCCCTATCAGCCTGTGGCATTGGGGGTTAGGCTTTTAAATACACTCTTATTAGTGTAAATCACTTTCTTACATCTAGTGAGGGTATATTGTGTACATTGTTTCATTGTGCATATTATAAGTACTTCGAGCTTATTATCCTTACAGGTAAGTGTTTTACATTACATTCTATTTGTTTTTATTTTGCTAGGAGTATTAAACATCAAATATAAACGGATGCTCAGGAGATCTTTTTGAATGACTAAATATCACTATACTGCATTGTGTTCATTAGCTTTACATTATTATAGAAATGCCTGAAATAATGCAGTTATGAACAGAAAACATTAAGTAACAGTTCTGGAGGTTTCATCCCCTTTTGTTTAGGGGAGGAAACGTACAGCAAAGCCGTTCACTCCAGGCAAAAAAGCCAGGCTCCATAGTCTCCTTCCAGGCCACTGCCCTGCTCCAGGAAAAGCTGCAGCTAGGTACCGCTTAAAGTTTCCACCATTTCCAAGTAGCACCAAGCTGGACGCGAGCCCTTAGCTGGGCCTGCAGGGACATATTCCAGATGCAACTGTAGCTGTTCTCATGCAGAGCTCTAGCAGTCACAGTGCCTGCTATTAAGAGCTGGATGTTATGGGTTTTCATGTGTATTGGTGTTAACATTTCTCTGGAGTGTTTATTGTATTCCAGACATTGTGCTACATGCTTGACATAACTACACTTTATCCTAGTTGACTCCTGTTTTTCCCAGATCTCAGAAGAAGAGACTGTCCAAGGAACATGGCTCTTAGAGAAGAGTGTTTGCCCCAGAGTCTGGTGAGCCTGTGGGCTACATGTCACACAGTAGCTCAGCACTGGTTTTCACCACTGCCCACAATCTGTAAACAGTCCTGGAAGTCACTTGTTACTCAGTCACTTAAATACAGATGTGGCTTGGCTACTCCTTAACTTTCTCAGGCTGTACTTACGTGCAGGGACTCCGGTGCTTGCAGGCCTTAAGTGATACAAGGTTGTTTTGTGGTTGAAAAGCATGCTGTCCAGACACAGTGCTGAGATTGGATATGAAATATGCTCTCAGAGGCCCATGTATCAGAAGGATTGGTACCCTGCTTGTGGTGCTCCCCAACAGTGAGTGACCATCAGGTTGCTAACTTCATTCATGGGGTCATCCATTGGTGAATTAATACTGAGCGAGCTGTTATGGGAGGGCGGGGCTGGCTGCGGAATTAGAACAGTAAGGCACGCTTCTGACAGTGTTTTTAATTAATCACATTCACTAGATCCTGGCACACCTGAAGGCTAGAAGAGCTTGTTGTAGTCAGTTCTCTTCACCATGTCTCGGATTGAACTCAAGTTGCTAGCCTAGTGGCACCAATCCCCCCTCCCCCCGAGCTATCTCAGCAGTCCTTGACAGATAGATCTTACTCCTGACTTTTCCTGTAACTTGATCTCAATACTAGTGAATCGCCTTCTTCTGCCACGTTTATTTGCCATGACATCTGCATTACTCCAGGCCCAGAAACATGGACAAGTGGCCATGGACTGAAGCCTCTGAAACTGTGAGCCAGAATAAATTCTTCCTCTCTGAAGTTTTGATTTCAGGGATTTTACCACCATGACAGGAAACTAAGAAACTCTCTGGGTGTCGTTTTGTTTTTAATCGTCCTGTACAATAGGCTCTCTCCAGCCCTTTATGTGTGTCTCAATCTTTGAAACAGTTTCCAGTTGCATATGACTAACTGGTACAGGAATCACACAATGTACCATATTTAAATTTTCAATTGTTCATTTTGAGATGTGGCTGATTTTAGTGCTATAATTGAGAACATGAACATTGAAGTTATAGTGAATAGTGTAAGACTGAGATGTTTGGATAGGAGAATGTGTCAAAGTCTAAGGAAAGTAAAACAAGAGCCACTAAAGGAAATAAGAGTTAGTGAATGTATCGACAGAGGAGAGTAGAAGAGGAAAGCCAAGAGAAGATGTTGTTAGGTCAGCAAGCGTGGTGCAAATGTCCACTCCTCATGCTTTACTCCATGACGGATGGAGGGAAGTAGACATACAATAGGGACGTCGCAGTGTCAGAACTGGCGAAAGGTGACAGGGCCCTGCCTGTTCCAGTGTCCCAGCAATAGGGTGGAGAATGTGGACAAAGAGATTTTGAAGATGTAGTCTCAAAAGGGCCAATGGACCAACATAAGCAATTTGTATGGTAAGACACAGCTGGCCTCTGAAGTTGGCTTTTTGGCATATGCTTTGTGAACTTGGGTATTTCCACACCCCTTAAGTCAAGTCCATTGGGATGCTAGCATGTAAGACGTCTGGTGACAGTTCCTATTTCACAGCATATTAAATGATAGCGTGTAAGACATCTGTCAATAGTCCCTACCTCATGTAAGACGTCTGGTGATATTCCCTACCTCACAGCATAGTAGATGACAGCTTCTGTTATGAGCGATGGAAAAGGTGGGAGGTAGTCAGGAAGGACTTCCAAGTTTCCTGTTTGCACAGTTTAAAAGACCTAGGTTAATTTGTCTGATTTTAAACAGATTGCCTCTGAGAAATCTGTTTGGAAATGCTTCCTGACATAAGACAGTGCCAGAGTGACACGCCTAGGATATGTCTGAGTGGAAAGAATAGAGTAGGCATTGGCTTACACATGAAAGTAGATGAGGTGCCCCTCACAGGTAGTCAGCTGGAGAAGCCAGAACCCCTAGAGAGCAGCATTGGGCTGTAGCTGAGCAGGGCCAGTGAAGTGAGGCGGTCGGGGTGGAGTGCAGTGAAGGAAGAGCGAGCGGGAGTGGGCAAGGTTAGGTTGAGAGTGACTGTGCATTTGCCAGCAAATGAATGTCAGTCACTTCTGTCATGGTACTCAGCGGTGACAGAAGACACACTAACTTAAGTGGTTTGAAAAGGGAAGGAGTGATGAAGAATAAAGGAAACATAAATCCATGAATGTGAAGTTCAGTGCTGGCTAAAAGGTAAACAGAGAGCAGGGACCCAAAAGCAGAAAGACACACATGGCATATACTCACTTACATAGACCTATAAGATAGGATAAACATACTGAAAGCTATACACCTAAAGAAGATAAACAAGAAGGAGGACCTGGGGTAAGAGGATTAGTCCTCACTTAGAAAGTCAAATGGGACGGACATTGGATGTAGGAGAAAACAAGTAGCAGGACAAGAGCCTACCACAGAGGGCCTCGAAAAAACTCTTCCTAGCAGTGGATCAAAGCAAATAATAAGACACATAACCAACCCTTTGGCAGAGTGCAGGGAATCATATGAAAGAAGGGGGAGTTAGTATGACCTGGAGAGGTCAGGAGCTCCACAAGGACCAAATATATCAGGGCACAGGGGTCTTTTATGAGACTGTCTCTCCAACCAAGGACCATGTATGGTTATAACCTAGAACCCCTGCTTGTATGTAGCAAATGGTAGCTCAAT
>CM053765.1:1539824-1577897 GCA_028658305.1 Pachyuromys duprasi
TGGTCAAAATGTTCCCCTAATCCACTCAGTCTGGTGTGGTTCTGATGATCGGACCGAACCCGCAGCACACCCGTGGGTCGAAGCAGAACCCGGGTGCAGTGTGCGCTCGTAGGGCGCAGTTCAGTGAAAACGGCACTAGGCTCCTCCTGAGACTGCCCGGGAGTCTGTGCGATCCAGTCTATACTGGCGGGTGCTGCTCGTTCAGATCGGAGCTGTGCGCCGCTGGTCACAGGGAAATTCCTCCAGGTAATAACTGGGTGTCTCTAGGGTTTTCCCACTTGATTTTCTCACCGTAGGAGTTCCGCTCACCTGGCACTCACAACGCTGGCGTTTTAGGTCCCAGAGTTCAGTCTCCTGGTCGCTGCGTTGTTTCTGCTCTCCTACTCCTCAGACACCGTGTTCTCTGGTGGCAGCCATCTTGGATCGGAAGTCCGAACATGAACTTTTAAAAACGATTTTGTATAGTTTGTTATGTACGTACTTGTTACAAGTCAAAAGATTTTTGCATACGTGTGGTAAAATCCTCTTAGTCATGGTACATAATTCTGTTTATAGGTGACTGGGATTGTGTCTGCTGCGCCTTCTCTCTGCTGCTTTCCCCTCCCTTCCTCTGCCAGCCTCTCGTGGTGTCTATGCCTTTGCCTCCAGAGAATCCCGGCACCGCAAGCGTGTGCCGCTACACACTGCATGGTTTGCTAGTGTGGAGGGTTCTTCTCCTCTGTGTGTTCTTTTGTTGATGGTATTGGCCTCATAAAGTAAACTGGGAAGTATTCACTGCAGTTTTATTTTTGAACACATCTTTGAAAAGCTGGCACTTATAAAAACAGCCTAGGACGTGGTTATAGTGTGCACTGGGAAGCAGCCAAGCGTGTCTTTCCTCAGTATTAGGCCAGCCTAGTCTACATAGTGAGCTCCAGGAAAGCAGGGCTATGTCATGAGACCTTGTCTCAAAGACAAACAACAAAAATTTATGTATATTTGGGGAAGGGATTTCACTAGTAAAACTGTGTGGCCGTAGGCGTTCTGTAGCTCTGACTAACTCTTATTCTTACAGATTTATTCTGATTGACCAGTTTTTGTTTGTTTGTGTTTGCCAGTTTTAAAATGTTCTGTTTAAGAGCTTCTCTGCCTAAGTGGTTGATGACAGATTTATTCCTACTGTTCCTTTAAGAGCCTTTTTATTCTTACGAGATTGGTAATGATTTTCCTTTGTGAGGGAATTTATTGAGTCTTTATCTTGGTTAGTTTAGCTGATCCTTTATCGCTTTGTTGACTTCTGGAGCGAACACTTGACATTCTCCGATCTCAAAGCGCACACTGGCTGTCTGCCCTTGCTTCTTTCCAGACTCACCGACCTGAGCTTAAGCCTCTGGCCTCATCTCCAGTGACACCGTTTTCCCCCAGGCCCATTTACAACAGTTGTTTCCTTTTTAAAACGAGCCCTTCAGATAAAATTGAGCTTCTTTGCAGATTGTCAGTCTCTTTGACCTGGAGCTCATTCGGGGTGAATTTTGGAATCGAGGCTCTTCATAGGAAGTGGGGCAGGAGTGAATGCTTAGAAGCAGAGAAGGCAACAGCCTCACATTCTTAACCCTGCCTCTTCCAGCTTGCCAGCTCTAGTCTGTGAACTGTGCGTGAAGGTCAGAATCACCTGGACCGTATCGTTTTCATCACGTCACAGTTACTGCAGGGCCCAGTGAGCTGGCCGCTGGGTGCCTGTCAGCCTCTGGAGCTTGGCTTCAGCAAGCAGGCAGTAGAGTGAGAGACACTGCCTTGCCCTCTCGGGATGATGGGTGTTTGGCTGAGACAGGACCAGGGGAGCCCTGTTCATGACTGAACTGTTCTGTAACTCCCATTTGTCATGGAGGTGGAAGGGACGGAAAGGAGTGAGTCTTAGATCCATAGCTCACTGTTCTTACCTGCTTCTTTTAGATTTCAGAGTGAATATTAATATTTGCTGATATTTGTTTTCAGTACTGTGACCAGAGACTCTTGAATAGATTTATAGTGTATTAGTTTTGCTAGGAATGGCTTTATGGAACTCCTTGTCAGACTGGAAGTGAATCTTGGTATACTACCTTAGAAATTGAGATTAGCCATCTCTTTGATATTTAGGGGAGAATTTTCCAGAGTTTTGTTTTTCTTCCTCAGGTGTGGTTTTCATGCCTACAATCACAACCGCAGGGAGGCTGAGGCAGGAGATTGTGAATTTAGGGTAGCCTCTACTCTATAGTGAGGTCAGGCAATCGGAGCTATGCAGTAGATATAAATTCTGAACCGTACCACATTTTACATGGACGCTTTTGTATAGTACATGAGAATATTTTTTCCTTAATGAAAATTTTCTCACGTTTCTTTGAATTCAGACATACTGAGAAAAGCATGTTCTAATCACGTAGCCGCCTGAGTGCTGAGCACAGATAGAAGCCAACTCAGGTGTGATGGTGTTGGCTCTGTTCTGTTAGGGGCAGCAGTGAACCAGGAAAGAAGAAGCAGCACGTGTGCCACATTGAAGGCTGTGGAAAAGTGTACGGCAAGACCTCGCACCTCCGGGCACATCTTCGCTGGCACACTGGAGAAAGGCCTTTCATATGCAACTGGATGTTTTGTGGCAAAAGATTCACTCGGAGCGATGAACTTCAGAGACACAGAAGGACCCACACAGGTGAGCTGCTTTGTCGTGGGCTTTGGCTGTTCTTTCTACTTAGTGGCCAATGCTTTGTGGCCGCTACAATGTTGGAGGGCAGAGTGTCTACCTTCCTCTTGACATACATTTATTTTACTTCCTAAATTTTATTAACATATTTATATGACCTGGAATTTGTTCCTTTTGCTTTTTAGGATGTTAAATTTATACAGTGTTTTTCTAAAGTGTGTGTGTACATATGTATGTATACATACACATATATAAACATACATATGTATATATATTATACACACTTTAGAAAAACACTGTGAATTTAACTGTATTAATGTATTAATTTTGTTATATAAATATATATATAACAAAAATAATAGGATTAAATTATGATGATAAGGGTTTTTCTAGTGCAAGGGCATCTTGGCAGTAGGGAGCCAAGGTATACCAGATTCACTCCATGAAACAAACGTCACACAAGAGATTTGTTGGGAGGAGCCAGCAGAAGGATGAGTAAAAGAGAGGAGGGTTTTGGAGCCTGTGCAGTGGGCTAGTAGAAAAGCACCACATGGCTGGTTATTTTTTGGTCTGTGTCACCAGGTCACAGTGCAAGGCTCTCCAAGCTGCAGGAACTCTAGGTCAGGGCAGGGGCAGGAGGCTTTTCCCTGGCCCTGGTCCTCACAGTGATGTTGGTGACGTTGAGTAGTCTTCTGTTTGTCCTACAGATCCAGGAAGTGTCAAGCATAGTATATCAGATACCCACTCACAGTCTTACAGTTCTGTTGTTTGTTATTTTAGTGAGTAAAGTTACCAAGGTAGTCTGTCATTTGGTGTCATATTTCCAGTATATTTTAAAACTCATCTATATTATTTGTGGGTTTACATAGAAAGTTATGTTTTGTCCGTGTCATAAAATGTTACATACTTTTGTTTTTATTTTTACTGATATCCACATATGCGTGTATTTATATTTTAAGAGATGGAGTGTTCTGTTACATTATTAACACTCTGCGCTGAATCATTTCCTACCCTGTTGGTACTGTTGGTTATTTCCTGTCCCCAGCTTTGCTGCCTTGACAGTTCTGGACATGAATAGGGGCAGGAGTATTCCGTCAGAGAGAATGTGTTTGGTAGTAGAGTCTCTACAGCAGCTGCTTACCATTTCTGCTTGACCAGTGTGGGAGAAATTCCTCTTCATGTGTTCCCAGTGCTGTGCAAGTTCATATTGCTCGAATGTGGTTTCTCTTTTAAGTGTTTTGTGACTGTCCTGAGATCAGGCATCTTCTCATATGTGTTGTTTTACTTTTTGTTGTGTTTCTCATCTTTCTTCTGGGTTGCTTCTCAGTCATGTTAATTACATGTCATAGTTTTCCTACATATTTTTGTGTTACCTTTTGTCATACAGAAGTTTTATACATTTAGCTACAGAATTTGTTTTTAGTAAAAAAAATTAAAGTCTTAACATATTTTGAAGTTATTTGAAACTTTTTTTCTTACAACTTTTGAGTTTTTTGTTTCTTCCTCTAGTTTGGTCCTTTAGATTGCCCAGATGGGTGATGATGTTTCCTTCCTTCCTCTCTTCCTTCCACCCTTCCCTCCTCCCTCCCTTCCCTCCTCCCTCCTTTCCCTCCTTCCTTCCCTCCTTCCTTCCTCCCTTCCTTCCTCCCTCCCTTCCCTTTTCCCTTCCCTCTTCCCTTCTTTCCCTCCCTTCCCTCCTCCCTTCCCTCCTTCCTTCCCTCCTTCCTTCCCTCCTTCCTTCCCTCCTTCCTTCCCTCCTTCCTTCCCTCCTGCCTCCCCTCCCTCTTTTCTTTCTTTATTCTTGCTGTGTGAGAGAGAGAGAGAGAATGATGAATTGAGGCTATAATTTTTTCATATGAAAATCCATTTTTGACTAGTTTACTCTTTCTGCATTAATTTACAGTAACATTCCTCTCAAGCTGCCCCTCTAGTTGTGCCTTAGTCTCTCAGTCCCTTAGTCTCTCAGTCCCTTAGTCTCTCAGTCCACTGTAAGGAAGCTTTTTTCCATTAGCCAGTTCATACACCAGTGCCATCCAGTTTACGTACTGAAAGCAGTATTCAATCTTGACATCCGGTGAGAGCACATCTAGGACCTTACCCCTGCTTAGAACGTGCCTCGTTCTTACTGAGTGAATTTTGAGTTACTAGTTAACTTACACAAGTTGAAGATGCAGGAATTCTAGAACTGGCCTTTGTTGTGAGCTGCTGTGTACTGGGTATTTGATATGCTCCTTCGTGTGGTGCTAAAGCACACTGTGAGGTGGAACCAAGCTCCAGCCTGCAGATTAGAAGGCAGATGATGCTCAGGGAGGCCCTGCTTTCCTCCCGACAGCACAGCTTCTTAAAGGAGTCACAAGTCACCATCACCATGACCCAAGCTGGCATGCATGTAGAGCAGAACACACTCAGGCATTAGCATATTCCTCTGTCAAGGAGTTAGCTGTGAGCTCCGACTTTTAAGAGTTGTAATCAGTTAGTGTTGCACAGGCCTGTCTGAGAAGATTCAGGGTATCCTCCCTGCAGGGAAAAGGCTAAAGAAGCCAAGAACTGCCATGTAGTTGATTTGAAACTTTGCATAGTGATTGCACTGTTTTTGAGAAATGATAGCTTTTAAAGTCTTCTGTGTCACATACCCATACAACACAGATACACAAAACATACTTATTCAAAGATACATATTTCAGAATCAAATTTAGTAATTTACGATATTTTCCTCTTGCCCCCCCCACACACACATTGAGATAGGGTCTCATATAGCCCAGGCTGGCATCAGACCTTATGTGTATCTGAGGATGAATTGAACGTCTGGTCTTCCTAATCCTTGATTATAGCCGTGGACCATCATGCCCTGTTTATGCCATGCTTGGTGCTAAACCCAGGGCTTGTGCTCACTTAACTGTCTGCTGTCTGAACCACTGCCCTAGTCTCTACCTTGCCCCGCCTCCTCGTTCTCCCTTCTCTCTCCCTTCCTCCCCCTTTCTCCCTCCTCATTTTAAGGACCTAAATTTAATCATCTGCTATCTTACTGACTCACACTCGTGTTTACTTCATGCTTATTGATACAAAGTTTTTAAAAACATATTGTCCCCTCATAAGATTATTTAATTAAAACATATTAAGGGGGATGGAGAGATGGCTCGCTAAGAGCTTGTGCCGCTCTTGCAGAGGACCCTAGTTCAGTTCCCAGCATCAGAACCGTCTCTAACTCAGTTCTGGGGATCATCTTCGTTACCTGGCTCCCGCAGCTTTTGATGCTCCTGAGCTTGCACTCCTCTTCAGATACACTTTCATTCACATACATTTTGAAAAATCTTTTTTTTTTTATGGTGGGAAATGTGTTAAAAAGAAATAAAACATCTTAGCGGGTGTGGCATGGTGGTGGAATGCTTGCCTGGCAGGAGGCACTGACCCAGCTCCACAGTGACACAGGCAAACTTGTTTGGTACTGACACTGCTGTACCCGTGTTGCTGTGCTTACACATGAGACTTTTTAAAAGTTGAAAACATCAGGCCAAGTGCTTGTTAAATTTGTTGAAAAGTGTCAAACAAAAATATCTTTTGAACTAAGTATTGATGAAAAGTTGAGTATGTTTCAGTTGAAAGCCTTGATCATTCATGGCAAGAATCATTTTGTTCAATGTTAAGCCACCCCTCTCAATTCTTAATCCCTTTTGAAAGTAGTAAGGATCCATTTGCTTTGCTAAAAAAAAGAATATAAGTTTGCAATGGTTTATGGAAAGAGTTTAAAACTCAAATAGCACACAAGATTTGTGAAGGAGGCGCTCCTGTACCTTCTGTTCTGGTCTCAGGAGAAAGTTGCTGTGCTGTTTTTCTTTATTCTTTTTTCCTGTGAAGACTACCACAGATGCTGTGGACAATGTGTCTTTAGATATACATCTTGAAATATTTTGCCTGCATTTATGACGGTTGAGTTAATTTCATGAATAATGCCTGACTTGGTGGCTCATTCCTTTAGTATCAGTGCTCAGGAGGCAGGGGAGGGAGGATTTCTGTGAGTTCAGCCAGCCTGATTTACAGAGCAATTTCAGACCAACCAGGCATACAGAGTGAGACCTACCTCAAAAGACAGACAAAAATCTTCTGAATAGACCTTAATGTTATCATTACTTCTAGACCTCACAGGTTTCTTCACAAATTGACTTTCTTTTAGAGCACATCCTCTTATTGATAATCTTTATTCTAGTTTTCAGATTAAATAGAATCATTATGTTGTTAATGATTCTCTTCTCTGTTCTTTTGGATGCTGTAGATTTAAGCCCCTTCCCCTTTTTTCCTTCACTAAGGAGTGTCTCATTGGAAGTCAGTCACATGTGATCATGCTGCCATCTTAACTAGTAGGGAATTACATTTACCTTCCCTGCTAATTGGGAAATATTACAGGAATAGAATTAAGTGTTTGTTGCTCATAATAAGGATATAGATATATATATCATACAGTCATGGAATAGTATCGCTCACTTCTGTGTATATTTTGCTGTGGACATGTTACTCTTTTATTAGAATATTTTACTGACCAGCATCATTGTACTAAAGAATAGTCAATCCAGGGATGGCTTCTGACAAGTAATGTTGGAGGGAGGTTCCATCTTCAGCTGAATCTGTTATTTGTTGTTGGTTAAGAAAACCACAGAGGTGCTCCTAAAGTGCTCCTTACATTGGACTTGAGAGTTTCTCAATGTGTAGGACTTAGTCTTTTATCCCAGATACAATTTCTTATAAAGTTGTATAGAACCATAAGCTTAAGTGAAAATGAAAGTTGGTAATGAAATGCCAGCAGTTTTCATGTACAACAGAAAAAGTATTAATTGATGAAATAAGATGAGAAACTGTAAATTCATTAAACATTTTCCCCAGCTGCGTTAGTTTGTAAGGTGATCAGAACTACTCCCTCTGAGTTGACCTACAGCCAGAATGAATCAGAGTATCTCCAGCCTCTCAGAGTTCACATTTAAAACTATGTAGTTGCTTGTTTTAGTAGCTAAGTGAGGAGAAGAACCATAGCAGACAATTGAGTGCATTCACACCTGAGTGAGTAGACAGTGCAGGTGAGTTTGATGTTCGGCCAGCTGGATGTAGCCAGAAAAGGGCCCGGTGGCCCCCGTAGCAGGCCTGGCAGTACTCCCTGGCAGTAGTGGCAGCACAGACACCAAAACGTTGTGCACACTCAGCTCTCTAGCCAGAGAACCCAGAAAATGGGGCTGTGTGTGCCGTGCAGTGTGGGTGAGATCACCATTATTTTTTTTTCTCATGTTGCTTAAATTGTGGCCCCAGATAGATACTACAAGAAGCCACAGAAACTTGGCTTTCTGGTTAATGAAATGGGTTGGAAATACGGAAACAAAGATAAAAGCTGATCACTATTTCTATGTGTAGAACAAAAAAAGTGCTGGCTCACTCCTGAGCGTGCACAAAAGAATGATCCAAAGCCTTATGAAGCACTGCCTCATTCCTACATGTGCTGAGACCTGCAGCAGCCACTAAGCATACATACTCTACTGTGTGTGTGTGTTTGTGTACATGTGCGCACACTGAATGTAGAGGAGTTACAGGTGTCATGTGCACACACAGAAATCAGTGGAAGACACTTTATCTGTCTTAATGCCACCAGCTCACCATTTAGGCCAGTGTTTAGGAGGGCTAGCTAACAAGCAGGCTCCCAGGATTCACCTGTCTCCACTTCACCATCCTGGGCTTACAGCTTGGACAGCCATACCCTTTTTTTTTTTAAGACTTCAAACTCAAGGCCTGCCCTTCTTCATTGCGATATCTCCATAGCCCTTGAACAGTGCCTTCAAAAAGAAATTAATATTTTAACTTGGAAACAAAAAAGGATGAGTCTGAATGGACTTTTTAAGTGTAATAATGATCTACTAACACTAAAATATTTTCTAGGAAGATTTTAAAGGACTTATAATCTCCACGGTAAAACATCCAAACTGTCCAGACTATAATAAGATGCTAGATAATCCAGATTTAATAATTTGTCAGACTTTACAGCAGGCGTTAAAAACCATGGTCCATAGCCTGACTAGAGGCAAACATGTTTGAAAGGAGTAGAAAAATAGACATTTGTAATTAGAGAAATTAAAACTGTAGAACATAACCCAAGAGAAAAAGAACAGTAGTCAAAGTAAGAAATGACTAAATGTTCAGTAGCCAAATGGGGCCTGTCACAGGAGAGTGCTGTAGTTGGTGATCGAACAGTAGGTATTGTGAATTCTGAAAGGCAAAAGGAAAAGATTGAGATGGCAAAGAATAAGCTGGGCCTCAGGGCTCTATGGGACATCATAAAAGAAATGAAGGATCTAAAGTTTGTGTCATTGGAAGGAAGAGGGAAGGTTGAACAGGAAAAACTGAATACACAATAGCCAAGGTTCTCTGTTAGGTATTAGAGATCTGAAAGTTCAATAAACCCTAGACAGGTGATAGAATAACATGCCCCAAGTGTCTCATGCTACACATCACCTGTGATGAGACTCTTGATGGCCCTAAAAGAAAATGAGACATTTATGTGCAATGGAAATGAAAATTCGAATGACAGCATATTCCCCCTAAAAATTCTGGGGGTTGAGGAATAAGGGAAGATACCTTTGTTATCAAAAGCAAAATGGGGCCATTTAGCCACTCATGGTAGCATGTCCCTATAATCTGTGCACTCAAGAAGCTGAGAAGGAAGAAACTGAGTAGGAAAGCAGTCTGGCCAACCTGGGCTGCATATTAAGAGCCCCTTTTAAAAAATGTGTTTTGTGTACATGGAATGTGTACCTGTGTGTGTGCATGTGCATGTTCTTGTGCGTGGCCAGAGACACCAAATATTTCCTCTATCACTCTAAGTCTATTCCTTTGAGGCAGGGTCTTTCCTTGAGCCTGTAGTTCACAGGGCTATGCTAACAGCCAGCAAGCCAGAGTGACCCTTCTGTTGGAGTTAGAGGTGGGTGCCAGACAACCCTCAGTTTGTTACATGGGTGCTGAGTCTGAAGATCCAAACTCAAGGTCTCAAGGCTACACAGCAAGCACTTTTGCCCACTGAGCCATCTCTCCATATAGACTTAAGAATTTTTATCATCAGATTTGCACCAGAAGAAATACCTCATAGTATTACTTTTATATCCAAAGCTCTTCATATTGAGAAGAAACTTCATGAAACTTAAAGTGAAGGAAGAACAAATAATAATTAACAAAAACTTAAGTTAGGGCCTGATATGGTGGTGCACATTTTTAATTCTAGCACTAGGGAGGCAGAGCAGGCAGATTTCTGTGAGTTCAAGGCTTATCTAGTGTACATAGTGAGTTCCAGGCCAGCTGAAGCTATGTAGACTGTGTGTGTGTACAGTATGTAATAAACATACACATATGTATGTACGTGTTAAAGTAACTTTTATTTGCCTGTTGTAATTATCATCTCTGAGGCTTACTGTCTCTGTCTGCTAACCTACGCCTAGTTCTGGAAGCTTGTAGCCTCCACACCATCTAATTTGGGCCTAGAATGTCTTCAGCCTCTGAAACTTACTGCTGACTAAGCTCACCTTTTTTTATTCTTTCTTAACTCTAGCTGCCTGGTTCAGTTCAACTGTTCAAAGTCCTCTCCTAGCTGACTGGTTCAAAACTGGCTGCTCTCAGCTTCTGACGGAATTGCTCTGTTAGGCCTCATACTAACTTTGGCAGTATGCTCTAATCATCTGGCTCTTTTTCATTCTGTGGCTCCTGTTTTCACCTGTGTCTAGGGTTTTGTTTTGTTTTTTGTTTTTCTTCACTCACTCTTTGTAAAACTCTCCCAGTAAACCTGCCTCTGAATTTCGTGAACTGAACTGCCATGAGCTCAGCTCCACCACGCTGCCTCTCAGCTCACTGACTCAACAGAACAGCCTGAGCAAAGCTGACTAGAACTCACGTCTGTGTGCCTCTGTCTCCTGAGTGCTGGGATTAAAAGTGCACACCACCACACCTGAACTTAAGCTTTTCTTTAGCTGAAACTTGGTCTACACCAGGCTGGCCTTGAGCTCAGATCTGCTTGCCTCTGTCTCCTGGGTTAAAGGCATGTCTGTATTCCAGCTGTCTCACTCAGGTGATTTGATGTGATTTCTTGCCAGAGCAGCCATGTTCTGAATTAAAATTCCTCAACATATACATGCATACTTTGTATATAGAGATGAAGAAGAAAACAGAAAAAAGAAAAATTGGAGGCAGAAATTGAAAACTAAGCTTTGTAGCCTAGACTACAAAGCCTGTGTAGCACAGGCTGGCCTTTTTATCAACCCGCATATTTCTAAGTTAGACATGGACCAAGAGAAAGTCTCAAGGGAAATTAGAAAATAGCTTCTACTGAATGAAAAGTTTTATCATATAATTTATAAGATGCGAATAAAAAACATTGAATTAATAATGCTAAATTCTCTTTTTGGACAATAATAATTTTTTCCTTAAGAAGCAAGAAAATTAAGAGATCCAAAATGAGAAGTTAAGAAATAAAAAAGAGTAGAAACAAATTGGAAATAGAAAAACAGTTCACAGCACTCATTCAAACCCCAGGCTTGTGAGAGTGGGGTTGTTTTTATCCTGTCAGGATGGGAACTCAAAGCTGTACACAGGCTAGGCAAATGCTCTGCACTGAGCTGACAGTACCCAGACCAGCCAAACTCTAATTTGGTGGAAAAGTGATCTAAATTCTTCAGTCATGTTGACCAAGAAAACGTATGAATAGCACCGAAGACTGTGTAGATGTTAAATAGATGATCTGAATGACTCTACCCAAAATTGGAAATTAACTCTGAAAAAAAGCATCAGAACCAACACTTGCTCAAGCAGAGATGGGACAGTGCCCGAGCAGTGCTGCGGCTCGCGGAAGCCCTGAGCACAGCCTCCTGACCACCGAAAACAGGTAACCTGGAGAGTCCTGTTTGTAAACTCAGGGGTGCTGTTCAAAACTTCAAGAAAGAACACCCTGGGTCCAGATCTGGGAAGTTTACTCTAGGCTTGAAAGCCTGAACACTTGAAAACCGTACAGGCAATGTAATTTACCAGATTAATAATGAAAGAAAAAAAGGACAATGGCTTAAGTAATAGAGTAAGTATTTGGCAAGATTCTCTGTCCTTCTTTATAAAAGCTCATAAACCTGAACTGAACAGAAGTTTAGCACCTTAAAAGAATGCAGCTGCTCTTTAGTTTAAGTCAGAAGCTCAGCTGCCTGCACAGGCTGGGGTGTGCGGGGCTGTGCTCCTCAGGCTCAGGGAAACAAGCTGCTTCAGAACCCATCACAGTCCATTCAGTCTCAGGGGTAGGCTGGATTCTTGCTTTTCTGCTTCCCTGACCAGTGTTGCTCCTGAAAGGTGCCTGCTTTCCTCCTCCCATGTGTCTGGGACACCCTCTCAAAACTCTGCTTGGCCCCTGTCTCACTTCTAATCTCACCAACCCTAGGTGCAGAGAAGTCTCTTTGAACAGCTGGTATGATTAGGTGTGACCATCTATAAAGTTGAGAATAATTTCCCTGTATCAGATTACATAACCTACTTAGTCACAGCTATGAAAATCTTTTACCCTCTAACATACATGTAAACTCCAGGGATTGGGACATGCGATCCTTGTAGAGCTGTGGGAGTAGGCAATATCAACTGATTTGTAATTAGAAGTTTTAATCAGAAAAGGTAATCATGAATTTTGAAAGCCCAGGTATTATTGGAATAATTAAAATAACTATAAAATTGTATCATCTGTAGTTAATACCGCATTTTTAAACTTTTTATCCATTGCTCAGTTGAAAGACATCTAAGTTGTTTCTAGATTCTGGCTATTAAAAATAAAGCTGCTATGAACATAGTTGAGCAAGTGTCCTTGTTGTATGGTAGAGCGTCTTCTGGGTATATGCTGGGTCTTGAGTTAGGGCTATTCCCAGTTTTCTGAGAAAGTGCCAGATTGATTTCCAAAATAGTTGTACAAGTTTGCACTCCCACCAGCAATGGAGGATGGAGGAATGTTCCCCTTTTTCCATAGCATGTGTTGTCACTTGAGACTTTGATCTTAGCCATTCTGACCTGTGTGAGATGGAATCTCAGAGTCGTGTTGATTTGCATTTCACTGATGACTAAGGACATTGAACATTTCTTTAAGTGCTTCTCCGCCATTCAAGGTTCCTCATTTGAGAAGTCTCTGTTTAGTTCTTTGCCCCATTTTTAAATTGGATTATTTTATTTCTTGAATTAATTATGTATTTTGGATATTAGCCCTTTGTCAGATGTAGGATTGGTAAAGATTTTTTTCCCAATCTGCAGACTGCCATTTTGTTCTATGGACAGTGTCCTTTGCTTTACAGAAGCTTTTAAGTTTCAAGAGGTCCCATTTATTACTTATTGTTCTTAGAGTCTGAGCTGTTGATATTCTGTTCAGGACGTTGTCTCCTGTGCCAATGACAAATAACAAGGAGGATCCAAGAGAAGATGCATAAATCTCACTCAGGGAGCTAGAATAGACAGAGGTTAGTGGTAGAAGAGAGGGAACAAGTTAGGAGAGGAGACACAGAGAGTTAAGAGGGTGGAGATCAGACCTGAGGAGAGTGAGGGCGAGAGGACAGAAGGCCTGTAGAGAAAGAGAAAGTGAGGGTAGGGGCATCTCTGTGACAAGCTGGAGACCCAAGTCAGGGTCGGCTCCTGGGAGGATACGAGAGAGATTCAAGCAGAGACTCCTAGTAGCAGAGGCCATAGAGAATGAAGGGGTTACCTTTAACTAGACTAGTCTCCTAGTAAAGGGAGAACACCAACCCACCCACAAAAACTTTGACCCAAATTTTATCCTGCCTACAATAGAACAGAGATTGAGGGAATGTCCAACCAATACCTGGCTGCCGGAGCCTGTTGGCAGAGTAGAATAGTACCTGAGTGAGGGTTGAAAGAAATAGATCCAGTCACATGTGATCAGCTCTAGAGGAATGTCAGTAAGACTGCAGCCACGAGTTTACTCCACAATTCCTTTTTACAGGCAAAGCAAAACAAGTCACATCAATATAAGAAGTTCATGGAACTACCAACCTTGTTTTCTTAAACCACTTCCCTTTGGCAGGTATGGTCCAAGGTTACACAAACAAGTTTAAGGAACTTCTTAAAACATCCTGCTTATCTCTGTCTCAAGGTGAAGGCCAGGGTAAAAACATGTTTTTCCGCTGAATACTCAATAACAAAGCAGCTTGACAAACAAGCAGCTCTCCACACCTGGCCCAACCAGAGACCCACCCTATAGGAGAGTACCAACCCCTGACACCATGAATGATACTTGGCTAAGCCTGCAAACAGGAGCCCATGAGAGTTGTTTGCTGATAGGCTCTACCCAACAGTGCCTCAAAACAGATGCTGAGACTCACAGTCAAACATTGGGTGATGCTTAGGAAGTTTTGTGGAAAAGTGGGAAGAAAGAGTAAAGGACCTGGAAATGACAGAAGCTCCACAAGACCAACAGGGCCAACTAACAAAGGCCCAGAGGGGCTTGATGAGACTGAAGCATCAACTATGGACCATGCAGGAACTGGACCGAGGCACTATACAAATTTTAGCCGATGTGCAGTTCTGTCTTCATGCGGGTCCTCTAGTAAGGGAAGCAGGGACTGCATCTGATGCGGACTTTCCTGCCAGCTTTTTGATCACTTCCCCCTGGCAGGACTACCTTCCCAGGCCACAGGGGAAGAGGACATGCTCAGTCCTAATGTAACTTGATGAGCTGGAGTTAATGAGAAAGGGGGCTCCCCTTTTCTGAGGAATAGGGAAGGGAGGGAGGGTAGAACTGGGAGGTAAGGTGGCATGGGGCTACAACCAGGATGTAAAGTGAATAAATTAAATATTTTTTTAATGTAAAAAGACTGGAAAATAAGCTGCTTTTTTTTCTTTTCTCTTTTTACATCCTTGATGTAAAATCCACAATGGTGTTTGCTGAAGGAAGGAAATAAATCATTACCCAACATAGCAGAAAACACTTCTCTGGAAAAGAACATTGAGCTAATAGGAGTCATTTTCCTAGGGAAAGTATACTTGTATAGGATAATTTGAGGATTTAAGATTCTAGCCAGTAGTCACCAAATGGATGAGTAGATAGGCTGGGGCCTTCCACACTACAAACGTCACCATTGTCCCTTCTTGCCATTTGTCAGGAGCGGTGGCCAGAATATCTGAATTACTTACTAGGGTGATAGATCTGCATAGTGACAGATAATTGAGAACAGAAGACCCAGAAATTGTGAGTTTTTCTAAGGCAGCACCTTGCGCAGATAGTCTGAACACTGCAGGTGGTAGAGGTTGGCTGGACAGTCTCTGGCATCACCTCCAGTTGCGTGCTTAGAGAAGGTCCCTGTGACCTGGGCCACCTCCCCTGCCTCTGAGTCAGACATGATGGCTGTCAAGTGCTGGTGCTCCGTGGCTGTGCCGGGGGGGGGGGGCACTTACAAAGTCCATGCTGTAGGTTCTGTGATTCGGTTATCAGCCTCAGCCTGCTCCTCTGTGAAGTGAAAGTGTGAAGATCCTCAGGGTCTCTGTAGCCTGGACGGTGTGAGCTGAGTGAGAACTCTTCTTTTACAGTAGAATAGAAGGTGATGATGCCACAGCTGTCATTTTGACTTCACCCTCACCGGGAGTATCAGCATTTCTAATGTTTAGGCTCCTTTCCTTTAGAGATTTCCTGCTAAGATTTGCAGTGCCTCTGAGAATTTTGTCCAAAGCATTTATTTAGCCTCTAAAAGAAAAATTTTATATTGTAAATGCATTTAAGGTAAAAGGGGGGAGTATCTGATGTGGAAAAATTTGAAACTGTTGATTTTCTCTTGGTAAGAAAAAAATTACCCAATAAATGTCCATATTCTCTGAGTTCTGTTATTCCACCAGGAAAACCCCACTTCCCTGCTGTAGAAGGAAGGCTGAAAGCTAAGACTAGCATGTTGCCATTTGGAAACATCAGGATAGAACTGGCAACCAAGCTTCCTGTGTTCTCTCCCATTACTCAAAAAGAAGACGTTTGGTTTTGTTTTCCTTTTTAGTTAACATTTGATTTTTATTTCAAGAAGTAGAAGTTGTTCTAATTAGAACTGTCTTATATTTTGTAGAAAACATATTTAGGGATCAAAATATTACCATTGTTCCTTGAAAGCTTAAAACTGTATTTAACTTGAAATATGTTCCCTGCTCCCATTTTATACTTATAAAAACTGAGCATACTAATAAATTCTTAGCTTAAAATAGGTTCTGAAATATGTCGTGGCCATGCACACTGTGCTTTGCTAGTTGCTGGACTGTGAAGAGCTCTTTTGTCAGGTACCCTTTATGTTTGGGATGGTGAACTTGAGGCTCAGGGTAGTCATTTTACTTGTTCCCGCTCCCCCAGCCCTGCCCTCAGTTCACAGACCTTTTCTTCCCAGCAACATGGTTTTTCCTCTGCACTGTGTGTTTGATAGGTTTGCTTGTTTTAAACAGAAAGGGCTAGGAGAGTGTTAGAGGTCTTGCCTACCATGAGTAAGGACCTGGATTTACCCCCGAGTGTCATAGAAACAAGAAGACTTATATACCTGCTCAAGCTAGGCATATCTGTACATATTATATCATATGAAAGTGCAGTATATTTGGAAGAGAAGCTATTAAAAATCCGTTCAGTTAAAATGTTTGTAACTTTATTTACTTCTTGTGTGTACAGGTGAAAAGAGATTTGAGTGCCCAGAATGCTCCAAGAGGTTCATGCGGAGCGATCACCTTTCCAAGCACGTCAAAACGCACCAGAATAAGAAGGGAGGGGGGACGGCCCTTGCCATAGTTACCTCGGGAGAGCTGGACTCCTCCGTCACAGATGTGCTCGGCTCCCCACGGATTGTCACAGTTGCAGCCATTTCTCAAGATTCGAATCCAGCAACTCCTAATGTTTCCACCAACATGGAAGAATTCTGAAACGCTGTTTATGACAAAGACCTTTAGTGCTGCGCTTAAGTTTACACACCTTTGAAAATCTGGAAATGGGCTGGTCAAGTGGATTACAGAGTAGGAAATCACATTTGCATCCTTGGCATCTTTAAGTATTCCAGGGAGTTTGGTTCAACACACAAAGTGTTGAATTTTTGAAAAATAGAGAAAGAAAACCAATATACTGGAAACAGAATAGTATTTCTTCCATGGTATAAGTTGCTGTAGTGTTTTGGAAACACATCACAAAACCTTTAACCCTCCTTTAACATCCCTGTTGACATGTCTGTAGAGACACCACACAAGTTTGCAGGCTGGGCCTTAATTGGACTTACTCTGTTGGAAAGTACTTTGTTAAAAATTTCATCAGTAATAACTCATATGCACTTCTTTTATTCTCTAGCACAGAAAACAGGTTGTCATCTGACAACAGGGAGAATACTGGATTTCTTTAGCTTGGTTTTTAGAAATCTGTTCAAAATAGTTTTGGCCGTCTTTTCTAAGTATCAAAAATTCTTCAAAAATTGAATTAGGTTATGTTCCAAAATAGTAATCTGAGCTGTGTCTCAGATCTTTATTACACTACATTATAGTAGTGTGTGTGCGGACAATCAGCGAAGCCAATTACTTTCTCCATTTTGGAGATACAGAAGACCTTAGAGCTAAATCTTAGGTTAAGTTTTAGGTTGAAACCTTAGGAAAATGCCGGGGGAAATTTTGTTAGAACAGAATTCATCATGGCTTCAGAAAGGCAAGCAAAGCAGTTCAACAATGTGTTAAAATTAGGGTTGGCTGTGTGGCTACCCCTGTATTCAATAGCGAAATTTCGTTTTAAATGTTCATATTGGAAATGCGTGCATAGATTCCAAATCTATGTAATTTCATATTCTGTAAATAAGACTTAGGTTGACAGTGTGCAGGATTCTTTATGCTTTGACTTGGTAGCCAAAGAAAGAGTTATCATGCTTTTCAAGGCAGAAAATTATTTTTAGCCACATTATAACCTTTGTTTTCTTTACTAAAGATTGGCAAATCCCATTTCATTTCTAGTACTGTGTTACGTTAATTAGGAGCTTTTATCACAGTGATAATCTTTATGTTGTGTCAATAACAGAATTTTCCCTAAAGGTCTAGACAGGTTAACACATGTATAATAGATATGATATTATGAAGCAAAAATTATTTTTGGAAAACCAGAATACTTTTCAGTCAAATAATGACTGAAAATATATTTCATTGTTTGTGCAAGGGTCTTAAGGGACAGTGTCTTATTAGGAAAGATGGCCAAACGCTTCATATGAAGAACAATTGGATTATTCTAATAGGTTAAACATTAGTAAGACACTTTTTGTTTTTAGAATGATTTACACAGAATCATAACTATTGAAACTGACAATAGGAAACAAGATTTTACCCGTTTTCTTTGTTACCATCGTTGATTTGAATATAGGTATACATTTTCTTGTGCATTCTTTATAATTTCAGGAAAAGTACTACTCATGAGAATTCTCTTCCAAAATCGTGATGTTTCTTGTATTTTTGATGAAGGAGAAATACTGTAATGATCACTGTTTACACTATGTACACTTTAGGCCAGCCCTTTGTAGCGTTATATAAAACTGAAGGCCTTTTGTGCTTTCGGTTTGTATAAAAAAAGCTTTGAGATTAAAGGAAAAAAATTTTTACACTGTGGTTATAAATTTCAAGTTTCTTAAAGCTTTTGTAGACTTGTAACAAAGTCTTTAATTTTAGTTAGATTTTGTAAATTGTTTTGTATATTTTATTTAATGTACTCTTAGCAGCTGATGGATCTGGCTTTAAAACAGCAGAATCAACTTATTGTTTTGTCTGGTACAGAGGAGCATTTGGTAGTGTTAATTTTAATTTTATTATATAGGAACTGAAACATCAAAAATATATTTTATCTATCATGCTACACAATCAGTGCTATAAATTTTTTTATGCAAAGAGACTTTCTTAATGTTTTAATCATGTTTTCTCCGAGCGATACTTTTGTTGTTTGCACCAAGTCTGAGCACTCGGCATCACTATTCCACAAGCCAGTTTCTTGCAACCCACGTTTGCTCATGAGAAGTGCAGGCTGTCCTCATCAACAGCGAAGCCTGTCACAAATGTATCAGACTGAATCGGGACAACTTATAGCGTACAGAGTAATCTGTCAGCAGGCACATTCTCACCACTGCAACTAGAACAATTTTGCGTTCGCCCACCACCCTAGTCCACCTCTGTCTTACGCAGTCGGCAGTGTCCTATATCGACTTAGCGGCTGTCGCTGTGGTGGGGCACAGACTCGCACTGTAGTCTTGATGGCGTCTCACTGCTCATTCTCTTAGCCGCTGTTATGAAGCTTTTCTTTGTAAAATTATCAGTGCAAAGCTCTGTATTTGCCATGGTAGAACTCCAGTGTTAGGGTAGCTTTCTCTTACAGTATGATCTCTCTGGTTAGGGTTGTGTATGTGTTGCTGATTATGTTAGAACTTGATGTTAAGTCATTATTTACCACACTCATGAGAGCAGTAATAAAGTGTGTAACCTAGGAGAAAAAGTTAATTTGTCAAACTTAGATAAGCATGATGTTTAGGTCCTATTTTTCAATTTTATAACTGTTTTATTGCAACAATATTTGTATTTAAGTCTCCATTTTAATGCCTGGTGGTGTTTTTTATGCATGTCACTAAGTTGTCATTCCTCATAAATTGATGTGCAGCATAGGGTATTAAATCTACATAATGATTTTAAAACAGAAACAGTTGATGGTAAAATGTAAATGTTTTGCAAAAATTCCTTATAAAAAGTTTCGTAGTAACATTTCACTTGTAAATTTTTTGTAAAAAAGAAAATGGAAAAAAAAAGATGAATCTAGGAAAAAAACTGTTTTCCCATTATTCTAGAATTTAGACAATTATTCTGCCAGCAAAGCCTCTGGGGCTTTAATTGACATTTTTACAGTGCTGATTTGTATAAATTTGTTTTTTGTGGATTTGGAAATAAAATCATGTACAAGTTGTTGCCTGCAGTAAAAATTGCAAGTCACCTCCTCACGCCCTCTCCGGCTGGACACACTTCGTTTACTGATGTATACTACAGGGCAGCAATGAAGTGTTAAAAACCAGCTTCTCATCACAGCCAACACTGAAATTTAAATGCCTCTCTGAGAAAATGTTTTGGCAGCCCTTCCTAATCCTGGTGTTAAGATCTGATCATCACCCCTGAAAAAACCGCCAGAGAATACCAGTCTAAATTGCATGTTAATTTGTGACCATTGCTCTAGACATTTATGGAAATTAAATTTTGATTTAGAGATACTTTATTTAAATAATTTTAAGCAATAAATGTTAGGAAATAGTAGGATGGTCTAAAAAATGAAAAACAAAATAATATTTAAGTTCACAGCAACACTTGAAGCAGTGTAGGCCACCAGAACTGTTTTCCTCCTGGGAGAGACTTGCATGTCTCGCAGAAGAAACCTTGCTGCTGTGAGAATGCATTACAGTATGAGGTGACTGGACACGTTCCTAAGTGTACAGAGACAGCGAGCTGCAGGATGCGGGGCACAGAGGGAACCATGATGCCCAGAAGGTTCCAGCCAGCATTGAGATGTGGGTAGGTAGCTCGTACGGAACAGCCCAAGGGCATGACTATATCACAGCATCCATACATACATAGAACATGTTCTTAACAGTGGTTGGACCAGGAGCAGTTGATGTATGCTCCTCTACCAAGTAAAAGTTCGTCAAAAAATTCCACGTCAAAAGTAAAGTTACCCATCTTGACCAGGACTGCTTAACTGGCTGATTCTTGTTCCCCTGAGTTCTTAAGCTCAAAGCTAATGTTGGTCCCCCAGAGATAAACTTGGGGTTCCTTGGCCTCTTTTTCTGTTTCTCTTAGCTGTGAGCACTGATTAAATTTCTACTTTTTGCCCAAAACAAGTGTGTTTTCATTTCCTGAAAGGTCAACATGTGTGTTCCTCAGGATGACCCTGCATGAAAAGATATGAAGCTCTAAACCTAAAGCTTTCACTTTAAATACAGTAATGGTCTGGTTGCTAAACTAGGGATTTCAACCACGTGAACAAGACTGAAGGATAAAATGGGATCAGCCACAGTCGGACTGTGACAGGAAACCCTTTCAGTGCAGAGCTGGAGTGGTGGTTGGGGCCGCTGCTGTAAGCACTGATCCGCGGTGTCTTGTTAAAGACGCCCTTGTCTGAAGCCCATGTTTGATACAGCTTTTCTTGAGTTTAGGTGCTGAGCTCCAGGGGTACAGAGACATCAGGTGCCAGGAAGTAATGTGGCAGGCTTTGATTCCTCAGTCATGGCTGCCCATGCGCTGATTTTTGTAATATGTGATTGTACCACAGGATTTTAAAGGCATTTTCCAAAAGCTGCTGGTTGGCCTGGCCTTGAGTTCTGCAGGTGACAGTGGAATCATTTATTTTTGGATATCTGAGCAAGATGACAAAGTGGAAGGAATCAAGGAGTGAAGAGAGGAAAGGAGAGAGCAGAAGGGCTGCTTGTGATGTTCTCTCTTCATGGTGACGATACTTGGGGAAAGGAGCTGGTGTTCAGGCCGGACTCCTGATTTAATTTTTGCTATTTAACCTTTCCATATTTTGTCTCTGTTTGCATGATTATGAATGATGCTGTTAGTCCACCAGCTGGTAAGCAGTAGTGCTCACAGCAGTTCACCTAGGAAGTTACTCCAGTCATTCCACGTTGCCAAAATAGCATGAGCTGGCAGGCTTACTGTCAGGACAAACAGGCCACTGTCAAGGTTCAGGGTCTGCTGGTGAGCCAGTTCTCTGGTTCATGTTCCCTTGACAACATGTTTTCCCTCGCATAGAAGTCGCGATGAGGTGGCTTTCTGAGCGCTTTCTTGGGGCACTAACACCATTTCAGGAGGATGCCATTTTTATGATCTTAGCACTTCTTAGAGGCCCCACCTCCCCTGCTTTGTTGGGTGTTGAATTTCAATATGGGAATCTGGGGAGACAAGCCATCAGATCCAGCAGAAGGCATTGAATAGTTCCAACATGATGAGTGGTGAAATGCTTGGCAAAAGGGCACCACATAGCAAAGCTACCTCTAAAGCACATCAAAGAACTTCAGTGAGAACCCCCATTTCAGCGGTGTGTTTCTCGGGCTTAGCTCGTCTGTAGTAGCGTACCTCAGACTCACATGGTGACAGTCTAGAATGGCTAGGCTTACTAGGCACAAGACTGAAGACAGGATGGTGCCTCCTGGAGGAGCCAAGCAGGGCACCACACGTCTGAGGAAGCTCATCTGAGGCAGCTCTCAGATGCCAGCAAGGCATGGGAGACAGGAAGGCATGAGGCTGCCCGAGCATCCTACCTTTCTAGGTGGTTGGCTTGGTTTAAATTGTGTTATTTATTATCCTGTTATGAAATACAGTCTAATAAATATTTTATTTATAGTAGTATTTTTGTGATGTGGAAGCTATAATAAAGTTATATTTTCTGCTGATAAAATTGTTTCTAGCTTGTATAATTTTATGCTGGAATTAAATGTATGAGTAAGGATGCCGTGTGAAGGGCATCATTATTTCTGAGGATCTGATCACCTAACAAGTTTGAAAACCACTACTGAGGAAAATTCGGTAAAAGAGAACAAGGTAACAGAAAAAAATCCAGTTGAGTGCTCGTGCAGCTGGTTACAGCGTTAGCTAGCTGTTTTCCACCTTTACAGCATTCTTTGCACTAGCTTTACTTTGTGTATGTGTTTGGTGGAGTGTTCTATTTCTAATGATGCTTTGTAAGAATGAAGTTTATAGGTTATTGTATTCCTTTCTAATTTCGTGAACAGAAAAAATATTGTTGAAAAATCAAGTCCTGTTTTGCTGGTCATATATTAGTTTATTTAATGAACCTGAGATGGCTTGGCTGTTGGTTGTTCATGTTTATTTTGCTTTGTTTTTCATAATGTGGATGGTAGTTTGTATTAAAAGTCTATGTAAAGTGGTCCACAGATTCTGTAAGACACTGGAAGGACTTTCCTTTCACATCCCACTTGTGAACAAAACATACTTAAGAAAAAGTAAAAATAATAATAAGCAAACCTAGCATATTTCTTGGAGTTAATCATTTTTTCAGACAGCCATTTTTCTGTATTTTTAGGAAAGGAATTATCTTGCTGATAAAAGTGAATTTTAAATATTAATTAAACTTATTTGAACCTATGGTCTTGGCAATTCTTGACAGCATTAATATTAGGATTGAAGGTTCCTCCCCTCCCCCCCATAAATCCAAATGCAATACTTCTCTTCTGCTTATATATTTTATTTTAATGGAATTTTGATTAGATTTATGAATTAAATGTTTTTGTCTTTTAGAAAAAAAAATGCCTTTACCTCCAACATTCAGAATAATCCCAAAGTGTGATTTTCAGGAAACTCCAAACTACTCCCCTGTGTTCCTTTTTTCTTTTAAGCTGGAGATTTGCAGTAGACAACACCTGAAGTCCAAGCAGCTGTGTTCTTGAAGTTATCTGACCCAGTAGGGTGAAGCGATGACGGATTTATTCTTGGAAGGGAGTAACAGTTGCATTTCTACATGTCTATCTAGATAACAAGCCAGGTTACCCTATGCTAAATTCAATCTTCCCCCTTTAAGGAGTGTAGCACACAGCTGGTGGCTCTCCATGTCTACATTCTGAATATTTAGGGTACTTCCACATTGGTGTAAAACTTACTCTTCAAGGAAATTGTGTAAGGGTGGGGATACATGAGCTAAGCCTAGGGTGTCCGTGTAGAAGTCTCCGGGGAGGCAGCTCGGCCTTCTTTGCCCTGTGAGTGCACACAGAGAAGACACCATCTGTGATCTAGAGTGTGCGCCACCCCTGACAATGCAAGAGAGCCTTCACCTTGGGCTTCAGAGCCCCAGGAACCTAGAGATATCTGTTGTTGATAAGCTGCCTAATCTGTGGTATTTTTATTCAGCAACTCAAAGATCAGAGTGACAGTTAAGATCTTAATGAGGCACAAAGCAGGAAGTCCGTTTAGCAGAGTAGATATACATAGTAGCAGTAGAGGAAAGTTCCCAGAGCAGCTGCTCTTCCTCTGCTCCCCTCCTTGCTGGATCCTAGCTTGAAGCTGGGGATGCAGGAGACGGGAACCAGAAGTGTTTGTTGTTTATGGATGTGTGGGATGTTTTCAGTATTTGAACAGAAAAAAAAAAAACAGTTTATGAAACATCCATTGAACTGCTAAAAGAATTTATGATAAAGTCCATGTTTTTAGATAGTATTTTGCTTAAACATGAAACTAAAGAAAATACAAACAAGTCATTTTTCCATCAAAATTATTAGGGTTGACTCAAAACTTCCCATAAACTTGGTATAGGATACAAACTGGTCTGATCATCACACCTTGAACAATTCTAAAAGGTAAACCAGAAAAAAATAGTTGGTGAATGCAACAATAACAGATTTACAAGATCAATTTCTTCCAAGAAATTCTTTGCTATGTATTGAATGTAAGGCAAGATCAATCATTTTATACACTGCCTAGAAGCCTCATTTATCCTGCAACTTGATGTTCTATTGCCTAAAAGTTTTCATTTATACTTCTGAAAGAGCTTTGCTAGACATTTAGACATTTCATTATTCCTTGGTCTCACACATTAAAAAACAAATAAGTATTCTTTCATACCAGGGATAAAGTTTCTGCTCAGGGTTTTGCCTCAGTCTTAGATTCTTGCTGTTTTCTTTGCCTTGTTATTGAGACAGGATCTCCTGTAGTCCAGGCTGGTCCTGAACTTAGTATGTAGCCAAGGAAGATCTTGCACTCCCAAGTTCTTTGCCTCTACCTCCCTCAAATGCTGGGACTACAGCCAGGCACCATCACACCAGGTCTGAATGGTAAGTTTCCTTTTCCTTTTCCTCCCCGAACCCCTCTTTCCTATCATCCACTTTATAAGATTTTTGTGCAGCCTAGACTGACCTCGAACTTGATAAGTAGTGAAGGCTGACCTTGAACTCCTGATCTATCCTATTTCTTCACGTGTTGGGATTGCATGTGTGTGCCCCTGTGCCTGCTCTTGAGATTCAGTTTTTAAATTGCCACATTAGTTCATGTTCCAGTGTTCAGAAGATGGAGACCACTCACCTGCCGAGAGTAGCCTACACTTAATGCTAACACAGAATACAGTATACACACCAGACACTTGGAAACTCAATCGTACAAAATCACTGTGGCCTCCCTCTTAGATGTTATCTTGGATTTGTCCTTCCAGGGAATCCTGATGCCCTTACATAACAACTTGTCAGAAGCCCTGGGGGTGAGGAAATAGCGCCTTTGGACAGAGGCCTTCCAAGTGAGCCAGGGAAGATTGTCCGAATAGTCCACTGTTAGGACTACTACAGCCTCAGCCTGTAGAGAGCCTGGCCAGGATGTCAAACTTAGCTGCTTTGAACATTACTCAACAGCTCCAACTCTTGGTTGATACCATATGAGCTGCTGGGTAGTGTTCAAAGCAGCTATGTTTAGAGAGGGGAGTCATTTGTTACACCACCATAGGTAGCTGATATCCCATGAGCCCTTGATTTTCATTCAGTGTCATCTGAGGCTTTCAGAGCATTGACACGTACATATTTGTTCATGGGATTCTCCACCGGGGTCTCACTGAGCATGATCAATCCAGCTCTACTGCAGGTGTACTGATGGTTAGATAAGAGTGGCAACAGTCTTACGGAAGACCACAGATGTAAGACACCAATTTGAAAAATATGGGGGCGGGGGTGGTCAGTGTGCACTGCAGGATCCACAAACTACATTTTAAGTTCTGTTTACTTGCTTTCTATTCCCATCAACCTCCTTTCTTTTATTAAGACCATGATCGTGTCCATTTTAGGACAAGCCTAATGTTCACAGAAGTGACAGTGTTGACATTTTCTGTGTCCCATAATGAAAGGATCCTTAACATTCAGATTTCTCAGCCATAGCAACTCCAAGGAAGCATAAGGGGTAGGCTGGCTGCTGAGGGATTCTATGCTGGTGGAATTTGGGGCATTCATAAAAGCATATTTGTCCTTGGAAAGTTGTAAATATTCTAGTACCATATAATATTCTGTGTTTATCACCAGAATATTAGAAATGTGCACACTTAAGAAGTAAAGCAAACAGTGCTTACTGGCTCATGGAGAAAGCTTCCCATGTACATATCCAGAGTGAATTAAAAAAAAAAAATGGGTACATAGCCAAAGGAAACAGAACAAGAAAGGTTTGCCAGACCAAACCACATAGGTACCCTTCTTTAATTCTGCTTAAACAACAAATCATCTAGAAGAGATTATTGTAAACTTTTGAGCTCTGGCAAGCGTAAAGGTTAATGTTCTCATCTACTGCTGCCAAGCCTTGGCAATCCTACTTTACCCCTCCCTTCACAGTGCCTGATTTACTAGTCCCTTTTCTTAATCTGCCTCCAGTACGGGTGTAACTAACAGGGAAATGATGTTTAATACCACCGAAGAGAGAGCTCAGGAACAATTTACCCTAACACTCCTTGTATTTTATTCCTTTACAGTATTTGAATGATTTGCTCTCATTCCTTTCCTGGAGTTAGGGTTCCTGGAGAAAAGCTGCCCGTCTGCTCTGACCTCTGTCGTTTTGTTAATCTAGTTCTATAGGTTGCTTTTCCCCTTCCCCTTTAGAGGCTCGGAGTCCTAACCACAAGCTTTCCCTTCAGAGTGTTTCTGAGGTGTCCCTTCCATTTTAGCAGATACTTGTTTGTTGAAGCAGAGTCTGGTTTGCCTAAAGCTCACTATACAGACCAGGCCAGCATCAAACTCACAGAGATCTGCCTGCCTCTGCCTCTCAAGTGCTGGAATTAAAGGCACATGCTGTCTTTGTTACTATGGCTCTATAACATGACTTGGAATCAGGCATGGTGATGTCTCCAGTCTGAATTATTTCACCATTATGTTTGTTTTGACTATTCAAGGTCTTGTAGGCTTCCAAATGAATTTTAAGTTTGTTCCCCCGCCTCCATTTGTGAAGAATGGAGTTACAGTTCTTATGGGGGTTGCACTAGTCTATAAAGTGTTTTTGTAAGAGAGGCATTTCCCCATTGTTGATTTTTTTTCAGTTTATGACCATGACAGGCCAGAACCTAGTGCCTCCTTCAGCTGCTCTGAGTATCTCAAGGTTTTCACTGTAGGAGTATTTTACCTTCTTGGTCAGTTTTATTCCAAGGGTCTTTGGTTTTGTTCATTTATGTCTAGGGGGATTATGGATAAACCACTTTTCTGGTTTCATCTTCAGCATGTCTTATTATATGTAGGAAGCTGCGGCTTTGTGTGCTAATTTTTACCCTACCACTTTTGTGTCAAATCTCCGGTGTCTTTTATGGATGCACTTATGTCGTCTTTACACAAGGGAACTTGGACTTCTCCTTTTTTCAATTTGTGTCCCTACTATTTGCTTCTTTTGTCATATTCCTCTAGCTAAGACTTCTAGGTCTACATTGAATAATAGAGAGAGAATAGGGGAGAAATAAGGTGTTTGCAATGAGATAAAAGCAGACAGGTCAGTTTGTCGATTTGCTGGGTAGTTCCTCCAGCCTGAAGTTCCTTAGCCCCAAGGGTGGCCATCTCCACTTGCTCTGAGTTCCCCAGGAATACAGTTTATAGAGTCCCAACTCAGGAGACGTCCTTCTGTTCAACCTTGCGGCCACTCATGCCACCCAGCCCAGCTCCCTGTTGCCCGCTGTCTGCCCTACCGTTTTGCTCTCGGAAGCCGTCCCCACCACTTGTCTGCCTCCCCAGGCCTGTGCAGCACAGCGGAGCCTCCAGGCTGCCCAGCCACATGCTCCTAGAAGTGGACCTGCCTTTGCTTCTGCTGCAGTCGTGCGTCTCTGCTCCACTGCTTCTTTGGTTCAGGAGAGCCTGAACTCCCTGTGTATGCTCCCTAAACTCTGACATCTGCTCACATCTCTGCCTTCACACGGCTAAGTCACTAGTAATGGGAAGCAAGCCACAAAATGGGAGGAACTTACAGCTGAATGCATCACAGTCCAGGAAGACATCATGCTAAGTACTGGGTGAATTCTGTGTGAGTTCTTCTAGGACCTGAATGCTCAGTCCAGTCTAAGCTTCCACAGCTCTGTCTAGGTCAGTATTACAATATTGACCTAACCTACAAGCCTATCAGATTTCTGATACTTCCCCCTTTCATTATTAAGTTCACCCTTATAGTCTAGAAATATGTTTGAGCTTTCCTTTTATTATTATTGTTATCTTTTGGATTATTCTGCCAAGACTTGCAGTGGGAAGTAAAGGGAACGTCTGCGGTACTTTCATTTGGAATGATCTTTCTGGGGAGTTGGCTTTCCTGGCAGGAAGCTGCATGTCAACTCACCTGGCCCACAGCCTTCGTCTGCCTTTGCCATTACCCATCCTCTCTGCCGGCAACCTAAACATCAGTGCCAAGCTTCTCTGTCTTGCTACCCTCAGGCCAAATGTTACAGTTCCTCAAGTTGTGTGCTTTTCTTGGGTTCACACTGTTTTTGTTGCCTTGCAAAGCCCTAAGCACAGTCAAAGGAGACTCTGAAACAAACCTGTTCAGTGTTAGTCACACATAGTTATAACAAGGACATGAAATGAAAGTCCCCAACTCCCATTGTTCTTGAAGATAAAATTGTGTTTATTATCTACCCTCTTATTAGTGTGGTGGTATTATCTAACCCACTGTCATAATTGATAAGACACAGACACCTGTTAGAATTTATAAGTGCTTTATTTACCTTGAGCTAAGGCAGATATTTCACCTACGTTATCTCACTAACCTCCCAGCCCCCATCCAATGCCATCGCCTTAACCATCCTTATCTGGGCTACTTTCCATCCATAACCTTATAAATACTTGTTTGTACTCTTCATCTGGGTCTTTCCACGCCGTTATTGGAGTCCTTCATCCCAGCCCACGTGGTTCCTTCTCCTCGATAACCCATCCATGGTGTCCTCCTTCCTCCTCTCTCCTCTCTCCTCTCTTCCCATCTTCCTGTCTGTCCATGTGATTCTCCTGAACCCAAAGCCCGGGAACCTTAGCCATTCCTACCCCATTCTTCCCTGCCCAGGTTTTAGGCCTTTTAATCAATCAATCAAGAAAAAATGTTTTAGGCAGGTTTACACAACTAACATAGGGCAGTAACCAGATCTTGAGGACCGGTAATTAGCATCAAATATAAGCAGCAGACCAACCCCAACAACTCATGAAAAGCATGTTAGTCAAATGCTATGAGGAGCATGAGAGAAAGTTTTTCTTAGTTGACAACCAGTGGAAGCCTTTCCCTCTTACTCACTGAAACAGCCATGGATCTGCTCCTCCCAGGGGCCACATTCCTAAGAGGAGACTGGAGATGGGTCTTAACTAAGCAATCCAAGAAGCCATGTTTCTCCAGGGAAATGAAGCATGTAGATCTGGTCACTGAGCAAGGCATGCAAGGCTTGGCTCCTCACTCGCCCCACAGGGAACTAAACACGTGAGGAAAGCCTGAAACCTCTGCCTGCATTTGGTGTCTGCACCTTGGCTGTAGGCACATAGGCACACCATTGTCCTTCACAGTCTGGCTTGACTCTCACGGTGTTCCAGGCAGATGCACAGGCAAGGATGCACAGATCAGCAGGTGCACAGTTTGTCTGATACCTTGAAAGACTGGAGCAGAGATGATGCTGGCTTCATGAAGTGTAACCAGGACCCCATTTTGACCAGGACTGCTTAACTGTGCATAATCCTTCCCCTCTATTAAACTTAAACATGATGTCAGTATCCTGAAGATGTCATTGGAGATAACTTTACCCTTAAGTTTTGAATGTTGCCATCTGAATAAATCTCCTCCCAGCCCCATGCTTTTCTTCACAACATGTCTTTAATTGTCATGGGGGTGTTGTCCAAACACAGCCTGTGGAGCACCCAGAGCTCAGCTTTGCCTTAAAAGCCATGGCAACAGTGCCATCATTCAGTCTAGTGACTAAGACACAACTTCATAAAGTGTCTTTTGCACTGCTGAAAATAAAGGCTATCCTTGCTATTGTTTGAATATTCTCTTAAAATGAGTGAAAACTCCTTATTGGCATGGAGGTAAGAGGTGGGTCCTTTGAGAGGTAATTTGATCACAAGGGAGTAACACAAATGGATTCCCTTGAATACATAGGGAATGGGCTCCTGCTCAAATGATTCAGCCCTCTCGTGGGCATGTAGGAGCTTTTACCAATGCACTGACCTCACACTCCTGAACTTCAGTATCTAGAATCTTGAGCCAAATATCTATTCTTTACAAACTAGCCAGTTTGTAGTGTTCTGTAATAATGGCAGCAAGGGACTCAAAGATCTTCCCTATTCTGGCAGGACATTGTCACCTACGAGAAATGACAAAAGGTGTAGTCACTGCTTAGCAACTGTGATACTGTAACTGCTGAGTCATTGGGGACCGCTGCAAATAACATCCTCATCTCTGACTTAGGTTGCCAATAAATGCTATCCATTCGGAGCTCCCATGGGACTCCAGGAGTCTTTACCATCTGTTGGGGTTTATGTCAGCAGCAGAAAGCAAACTTCTTGTCTGACAGGAAGTTGGCACAATATTAGATTATTTTCCACTTCAGCTATCTTGCTGTTTCCTTTTCTCTGAGCCCTCTGATCCTCACCAGAGCTCTAAAACAGTTCTCTTTTCAGATACTTCTTCAACCTTGAGAAGAAGTCAACTCAGTTGCCATCAAAGAACAATTGTGGGCCTGGTTGAAAGAGTTTTAGGTGTTAGCATACAGTAGATGCTCTCAATTTTATTTCACTTCCTTTTTTCAGACTGCAAATAATTATGTGCCATTACTTCTAAGTCTAGTCCTGAAGCTTAAATCTGAATTCTTTTTTTGGAGGGCTCACCAGAAATTTTACTTTTCTAAAGAAGATATCATGTAATTACCTTACCTCAGGAAAGTATTTGCTTTCTCTCTGGTGTCTACTTGCTCAGTTGTTGCATGATGCATGAGCCATCCTGGAATCACTGTGAGGGTGATGAGAAACCTGTCTTCAGATTCTTTCGCTGTCAGAGTTCCTAGCTCCGGGTCACTCTGTCTAGGCACTATTTTTGTAAGAATTGCAAGTGATTTCAATAATCTATCCTCCATATGATTTCATTTTACTAGATTTTTTTCTAACATTGATCTTGAAATCTACTCTACACCAGCAGCTGACCCCATTCATTTTTAAATTATTTATTTTTAGTATTTTTCATGCAATTTTTTAAGTCATTTTTCCCTCCTCCAACTTTTTCTAGGTCTTCTTTGCCTCTCTATCCACCCAACTCCATGCTCATGTTTGCTGAGTGTTCCCCCCCGAAAAAACCCTTAAAGATCAAAAGAAACAACAACCAACCAAACAAACCAATAAGAAAAAAATGGCAAAAACCAAATACCCCAAAAATTCCATGAAAGAGCATGGTGTGGGGCCTGCCCTGATGTGCTTGATACACCCAAGGACACTTCATTGCAGATGACTGGTCTTTCCCTTCTCCCAGAGAGTGTCAACTGCAAAAAGCTTTGTGGTGGTGTGACCCCTGTGCCTGCCTCTTCTCCGCTCTGCTTTGTCTGGCTTAAACCAGTGCAGGTTTTCTGTGTGCTGCAACAGTCTCTGTGAGCTCACACATGTATGCACCGATCCTGTGGCATCTGGAGTCATCCATTGCCTCTGACTCTTAGGTCTTTCTGTTTCCTCTTCCCATAGACATCTGAGCTTGAGCGGAGGGTTTGATGAAGGCATCCCATTTAGAGCTGAGGGCTCCTAAGTCCCTCATTCTCTGCACATGGCCCCATACTTACACTTCTCGTAGTATCTGTCCTGTACTCCATGCAGCATTGCTTCTGACCAAGAAACCCATCTCATAGCCGAACAAGTACCACAGTAGGCCCATCTCACAGAATTTTTACTACCCCTACCACCACACCATCTGGAAGCTTCTGGCCTGGTAGAATGGTGAAACAGCCTTATAAAGACACATCTATAACACCACCTAGGGCCAATGGCCTGGAGGACTATGGCAAGCTCTCCACAAGCTGCACATGCTTTAAATCTCCACTCACTGTGCGGTACCTCCTCCCATAGCTACATTCATGAGTTCAGGACATGGGTGAAAATGAGAACGTTTCCTCTCACCATCATCCATGGGAACCTAGCAGCAAAAGTTTTTGTTTCTGTTCTTGTGAGCTTATGCTCTGTTGGCCTAGAAGCCTTATTTACAGAAGAAGAAAAGTTTCTTCCAGGAGACAGGACAAACTGTAAACTGGTAAGAGTTCTGCTTATTTGGGCTCCTGGTGCCTTGATCAATAGGAATAGCACTGTCGTGGAGGGACCCCTGATCCAGACAGCAGAAGGAAGAGGGACTGCTTCTCCATGTAGAGGGGCATGTAGGGGTCCTTCAGGACATCCCGCGGTCTTACCTTGTCTGACAGTAAGGTCAGTGGGAAACTACAGTAACCCTATCCAGGCAGGAGGGTGAACTTTTTTCAAGAACAGACCATTTATTTAGGTAAAGAACCAAGACCTGCTGAGGTACTTGCTGAGGGTAGAGAAACTCTGAAATGAGCAGGGAAGGATATAGTTACGAGCACTGAGCACCTGCATCGATGAGGACGTAAATGAACATTTGTGCTGTTTTGTAAAGAATATGTGTGGTGTTCCCGCCTGCCTCTCTGCAGCCTATCTTGCACAGAGCTCCAGCCAGCGAAGGAGAAGGGAAAGTAAGGAGGTGTCTGTGCAATGGCTTGTACACAGCAGATGGCTAGCAAAAGTCCTGGCAGTGGAACACTGAGAAACAGCTTCCTGCAAACACCACTTCCAAGAGTCCACCTCTACCGGAGGGGTGGGCGGAGCTCATGGTAGAAGGCCTGTACTTTGGCAGTCCGTGATATGAGATGCTAACAGAAGTCCACTGAACTTCTGCTCAGCAAACTTCCTGTGCTGGTTTGAGTAAGAATGGTCCCCATAGGCTCACTTGTTTGAGAGCTTCATTGTCTTCCAGGAGTGGTTCTGCCTGAGGAAGGGTTAGGAGGCATGGCTCTCATCACTGGGAGAAGGCTTTGAGGTGTTAAAAGCCCAAGCCAACTCCAAAGTCTCTCACTTCCCACTGCCCATGGGTCAGGATGTAGATCTCTCAGCTCCTTCCCCAGGACTGTGTCAGCCTGCCTGCCACTATGACCCCTGGCAGCTGTGGTATCTCTTCTCAGCCTTCTCAGCACTGACTAAGAACCACCCCCCCCCACCCCCACCCCTGGCCCCATGATTGGTACTTAGGCCTTCAAACCAGATCTGAGCTTCCAGACTGCCATTATTGGTGCTTTGTAGGAGGCAAGTGAGGTTCTTTGGGGTTAAGAGGGGCTTGAAGCAGGGTTTCTCTGTGTAGCTCTGGCTGTCCTGGAACTCAGTATGTAGACCAGGCTGGCCTCAGACTCAGAACTCTGCCTGCCTCTGCCTTACAAGTGCTGGGATTAAAGGTGTGCACCACCACTACCACCTGGCTCTGGTTGGCTGTTTTGAAGACACCAAACCAAACTCATAACAGTTGTGTCAAAAGATATCCAATGAGCATGCTGCACACATGGAAAATGTTTTCATCTTTCTTCTAAATTTATCTTATGTGTGCCGTGTGCCCACACACGTCAGAAGACTGTGTTGGGTCCCTTGGAAGTGGAGTTACAGATGACTGCAAACCACCATTCGGGTGCTGTGGGAGTGTTACCAGGGTCCTCTGCAAGAGTAGTAAACGTTCAGATGGCTGAGCCAGCTCTCCAGACAGAATGAAGGACATGCTTTAGAATCCACTGCCTAGAAAAACATTTCATTCTCAAAAAAAAAAAAAATCTCTCTTCTTCATGTCATTGGAAGTTCAGAATGTTAGACCTTTTTTCTCACAGGGTCAAATATATCTAAGCTTAAGATCATGGGTGTAAAAAACAGGATGAAAATGAAATATCAGCCACTTTTCATTTTCATTTTTCTGTAAATTTTGATTCAACGTGGGCTGTAAAGCATAAAATGAAACTGTCTCAGGGAGACGGTGCAACTTCACAATGGTTTTAAGTACTCTTGTCAAATGTTTCTAGAAAAATAATGCATTTGTGTATCTACACACCTATGCAGTAAACAGGTGTTTGTGCTGTCTTTCTCTTTCTACCAGGTGACATAACATTGCGATAGCATCAATGGTTCAGTGTTTTTAAATCTATTTTTATTATGTAAAAGTTGTGAGATATTAAAAGACTAACCATCTGTTCTAGTTTGCTTTCTAACACTATGGCCAAGGCAACCTGAGAAGGAAAAGGGTAATTTCACATAACTTGATCCGTCAGAAAGGAAAGCCAGGGCGGAAAGCAGAGGCGGGAACTGAAGCAGAGGCCGAGGAGGAACACTACCTGCTGGTTTGCTCTCCAGGCCCCATTCAGCTACCTCTTCATCCCTTCCAGACTACCTGCCCAAGGTGGCAACTCCGTGGTGGGCTGCCCACCGCCCACCATTAGTCAAGAAGATACCCCCAGATGCCCACTGGCTCACCTGGTAGAGGCAGCTGCTCAGCTCATGTTCCCTCTTCCCAGCTCGTGTCCAGCTCATGGAAAGCTGACCAGCACGGCTCTCCTCAGAGGACTGTCAGCCACCACTGGGGGAGAAAAAGCTCAGTTTGGTTGTGTGAGGGACATGGACATCATGCTAAGTAGATTATTGTCTTCATCTGGAAATTAAACACGGCATGAAGACATGTGGTTGGGGTCAGGTTGACAGATAAGACTTGACTGTGCAGTGCATGCGAGCGAGCGAGTAAGCATGTGTGTATGTGTGTGTGTGCAGGTGTGTGTGTTTGTTTGTGTGTGTGTGCAGGTGTGTATGTGTGAAGATTCCCCCAGCATCAGGTGTAAGGAGATCTAAAGAAGGAAGGAGCTGTGCTGTTTGTCAGCTCTGGTTTGTTGCAGGCAGAAGAAACCATCGTTGTCCGTTCTCGATCACAGGTGCATTTGGAGCTTGTTAATGAGTCACCCATCGCAGGAGGTACTGCCCCTGCCTTCCCTAGCTAGCGGCTGGCACTTGCTTTCCTAGACACTTCCAGTTTACTGTAGGGCCAAATAGTTATAGGTAACATCAGGAAAGAGAAGGGGCTCTGGTGCCCTAGGGGGATGGGGAGACAGGGCTGGGGCCTGAGGTAGGGAATGGAGAGACTCAGAGCAGTCCATGGGGGGGCCGGGAGAAGGCAGGGATTATTCTTGCGTGGACCATGGCGCCACCTCGCATGGCCAGCTCCACACACCAGCCACCCACCCTCTCTCCAGTCGAAGGCTGGGCTCTGGAGGGTGGAAAGGAACCGGCCGCTCCCACCAGTCTGAGTCTCCAGCTCCACACACCGGCTGCCCACCCTTTCCCCAGGGGAAGGCTGGGCTCTGGAGGGTGGAAAGGAACCGGCCGCTCCCACCACTCCAGCTCCCTCATTACGGAATGAGGACCGCTGCTTCGCATGCTGGTGGGCCTGTCTGTCTTGCTGCTGCTGCTGTCCTTTGGAGATACTAGAGCCTAGCTTTTGTGGCTTCCCAGCGTGGCCTGAACACATGCACCTCCCCAGGCACTCTCCTGAGAGGCCAGCCTTGTGGCCTGCACAGTGAACTGTCAGTGCTGGATACCCAGCCTGGATTGTCTTAAGTCAATCTAAGAAGTCCCTTTTTGGCCCTTGCCAGGGAGCGTGTGTCCCTGTACCCTCCACACAAAAGCAAAGGAGCTGAGGATTGCAACTATGTTGAGATTCCACCTCGGCTCAGTCAGAATCAAGAGGACAGAGGTGGAGAGATTGCAGCAGACCTAAGCTTGGCTCCCCAAACCCATACCCAGCTACCGGAAACCCCAGCAACTCTTGATTCTGCTCTTTTCACTGAACTGGGGCAGACTCTTGAGCAAGGTTACAATTCTCAGTTCCTTTGCTTTTGTGTAGAGGGTGCAGAGACACACCCCCTGGCAAGTGTAGTCCCACCAATTAAGATGTCGTTGGCTAGTGTCCTGCAGCTGAAGCCTGACCTGGCCATGGTCCTACCCAAAAAGGGACTGCCGGACCAGTGTGCGCCTTCAGGTCCTGGTGAGCTCAGACGAGCTCACATCCGGGACTGTCTTACTGAGGCTGTAGAGCACTGGACTATGGTTCCCGTTCTCAACTGGAAGCTGCTTGTGGACGAGAGTCAGACAGTCCTGCAACTGCCTGACTGTCCGACTTCTACCTGTACCTGGTCCTCAGCCCTTGACAAGTGGCCTTCGAGGGCCAGACAGTCCAGCCTGTGACAGCTCAGCCAGCAACTCGTGGTCATGACACAGGGCTGTCAACAGGACTATTCAACAGCATAGTTGTGGGTGCCTCTTTAAAATGGTTTGTTACTCATGGTTTGTGCAGTTCTCTTTGTCCTTAGGTCAGGGACATACTATCAATTGCTACTTAGGTCATGTGAAATGATTCTGTCTGATTTTCCACTGATTGAACATGTAGTTAATGCATTGATCGGTTCCATTCACTCTTTTGTTTTATAGATTCTGGTCCAAAGTTTAAACTTTTGTATATTTATGTGCTTACAAGTCGTCTATAAAAAGTACCTTGAAAGTCTATCTTCCTCCTTCCTGTCCCCTGTAGAAACTCTTTTGTAGATTAGTTTGGGGATTATTCTGGTGTTTGTTAAAACAATATGTAGGCATGCTGTATTCTACTCTTCCGCTTTCATTTGTCTCATGTTCTCTCTTGGAAAGCACCCCAGGAAACATGTAAGCACATCCCTTGTTCTTCTGTGTGGTTGCATGTTACTCCACTGCCACACGCTTTCTCTCACCAACCTCCAATGCTGCACATTTGGACACTTTAGTTTTACAGCTTGTGTAGAGCCTGACCCTGTGTACATTAACAGTTTCTCTCGGTCCTCATCTGAGAATCGTCTTTCCTTTAGCTGATGCTGTTTAACACAGACCCATAGCTGTCCACGGTGTAGACAATAAGAGACTTCAGAATGCTCAGCCCTAAATAAAGCATATAAACTGTACCCTCTCCTCCCGAGGCTCGAGCTCCCTGCAGGGATGTACAGAGTGCAAGAGCCGCAGGTGCTGCATGACTCGAGAAAAGTGTCTTCTGCACACAGCAGGGTGGCTGCACGTATGAACTCAAAGAGGTTCAACAGCATGTGTAAGACCTGTGCAAACCCAAGCACAAGATGGGGAGCCGGGGATGAGGTCCGACCCTTACCCAGAGAGCTACCAGAAATTGCCATTTTTCTGTAAGAGTGTTGCCCTAGATAAGTCAACCATGCTTGAGTTCAAGACCACACAGCCAAGAAATGTTTGGTCGGTACAAATACTCTTGATAGATTAAACAGAAATGGGCACAAAACTGCTCCATGGTGGGGGGGAGGGGATCTTGGGAGTGTTAGCGGGGATATGAAGGTGAAAAGAGCATGTTGGATAAAACCCGAAGAACTAATAAGAACATTTTAAAAAGAAAATAATAGTATTGTACTATAGTTCAAATTTGCCTTTTCCTTTGTGAGGAAGGTGCAATATCTTTCCACAGGCTTAATGTATTCTGCATGATTGAACATGGCTTAGCATTCCATACTTTGTATTCTTGCCAGCAAACTGGAAAGAAGAGTGGAAAGGCGGCCAAAGCCAAGACATCAGGCAGAAAATGCTGTATCTCCACTTTCACTTCCCATTAGCAACAAGACAAACTTGGAAAAGAATTGTGTAGTTTGGATAACCATGTGTTTCATTAAAACTTGAACTGGGAGTCAGGAAGCAGCGAACAGGACTTCTGGGTGAGACGGCAGATCACCTGTCAAAGAGAACAGTATGCTCACTTCTTCCAAGAGACAAGGTCTGCAGATAAACTCATTAATCAGGGCAGTTTCTGTAGGGGGAAGCAGGTGGGCACACTGGGAACCGGGGCCCAGATGCAAGTCTCTTTAAATCAGCACCAAACTGTTGAATGTTGAATGGAGATGCCTGGGTGAGGCCAGTATGATATGTCTCCAGAGTCCCTGCTCCTGACGTACACTGGACCTGCGAGATAAAAAGCCACAGTGGAGCGCAGGGGTTCAAGAAAGCCACCAGGAAAGGGCTTAAAACCACACAAAACCTCAGCACCAGTGGGATCTGAGCTCAGCCAAGCTCAGCCAGCAACTCAGTCCCTACGGGTTCTTTTCATTTCTTGCTCTTGTTGATGTCTACTTGGCATGTGCGTACCACAGTATCTGCTTTTGTTCCTGTCTTGCTGGGGGGGGGGGGAATTCTAGAATGGCTTTTGATGGTGTTCTGTCCATTCTACTCTCAGCCCTCCCTACTACTGGTTCACTCACATTCCAGATATTTCCCTCTGTTAAGTCTTTTCCTCTTCCTCTCACTCTTCTTTCCCCCTTTACTTCTTTTTTTTTAATTTGTTTAATTTTTTTT
>CM053765.1:1578397-1592487 GCA_028658305.1 Pachyuromys duprasi
CTTCTTGAGTTCTTTATATATACTGGATATTAGCCCTCTGTCAGAAGTAGGATTGGTAATGATCCTTTCCCAATCTGTTGGCTGTCGTTTCGTTCGGATGACAGTGTCCTTTGCTTTACAGAAGCTTTTCAGCTTCATGAGGTCCCATTGTTTAATTTTTTTTAATGTACATCAGTGTGAAGGTGTCAGATCCCTTAGAACTGGAGTTATAGACAGTTGTGAGTTGCCATGTATGTGCTGGGAATTGAACCCAGGTCCTCTGGAAGAGGAGACAGTGCTCTTAACCACTGAGCCATCTCTCCAACCCCTCCCCCTTTACTTCTTAATTACATCCTTCTACAGCTTCAACTATTTTAAAAAATTTGTAGATTCTACCATTTTCCCAGCTTTCCCTTCCCAGCAAATTTTCTGTTTTGACTTTTTCAAAGTCAATGTAATATGTGTCCCTATCCTCAGCTCCTCCCATACACATTGTCTTAGTCACTAAAATCCGAGTACACAGCACACTGTCTCTTAGTATTTATTCTTTAACAGTTATTGAAGTCAAAGAGGCCATTGGTGTCACTTGGTTAGTACAATGCCAGTGTTTGCTCTTGCAGTTAATATTCCAGCCAGAGTGTATAGAGATTCCACAATAGGCATTTTGATGAACTGAGGAACATTTTAAGAACCATGCACCCCAACCTCATCACGTCAAAGGCCCACTTGAGTATCACAAACACATCAACTGAAAGGAGGCAGCTGACTGCAGAAACAACCAAGCAACAAAATAAGCCATAATGAAACATGAAAAACCAAAACATGTGAAACACCAAGGCAATGTAACTCCTGCAGAACATACCTGATCCTACAGCAATGGCATTTAGTTAGCTAGATAGAAATCCCAGATAGATAACTCAAAATGTGGCTGCTTTTCTTGGGGGTTTTCATCTCATGGCTATAAGCTTTTCTGGTTATAGTATCAGATTCTTGAATTTAAACACATCTCTGGAAAGTCATTTACAGAAGGTCTCACTGGAACCAGGATTGGGGGTATGCAAACTCAGCATATAAGGCAGACTTGATGGCTGTGACCTCTTTATGAAGACTTTCCAGAGACGTGTTTAAATTCAAGAAAACCCCCAAAGAAAAGCAGTAAGAATGTTTGAGCCTTACTGTACCTATACACGGATTATCAAGGACAGCAGTCCTTTGACAGCGCCTGTGGAACGCGTGGCGTTGAAACCTTACTTTATTAATGAGAATATCAGCGAATGACAGATGAGTAGGATTTCTGGGCGCTGGGGATGGAAGCCAGGGCTACAGGCCACATTCCACCTCCGAGATACAACTCTTCTTCCCCTTAACTCTAGCACCTGCGTTGACAAATGCTAGAGTCTTTTGGGGCATCTGGCCTTCTCAAAGAGCACTTTGCAGTCTCTTGGGGTCTGAAGACGGGAATCAGGATTTGTGGTGCCTAGATCTTGGACTTTGACAGCTAGGACAGTTAAATAAATAGACAGCTTCATTTTATTTTATTTTATTTTATTTTTACTGGAGACAATGTTTGCAAGGGAATTTAAAGCTGGCCGCGAGGTTCCAGCATTTCTCGCTACCTGACTACTTTGGGGCTTTCTTTGCGCACAGTTAAACATTGCGTGCTTAGCCCCGGCTTTCTGGGGATGAGATGAACTAAGCAGGATGGCGCATTTAGCAGGAATATCTGCTCAAGACAGTGCTGCTGAATAGAGAGCCGCTAGCTAGTCCTGGACAGTTTCTCGGAGCCCCAAGATGCCCAGGAAGCAAAGGCGAAGGATTCCGGTAGTTCCCTGGCAGGACGCGAGGGGCGGCCCCGGACTCGCCCCGCCTTCGCTCCGGGGCCGGGGCGGGGCCGCCGTCTCCCTGGCAACAGGACGCGCGCTGCGGTCTGGGCCAGCTCGCTTCGGACGGGTCCAGCAGTGTGAGGAGAGCAGCGGGCGCCGGTTTGGGGACCGCGGGGTCGGTGGGCGCCTCCGAGGGTCCTCGCCAGGTACAGGATGGCGACCCGGGAGGAGGGCGCTGTGCTGCGTCTCAGCCCCTCGGACCAGGAGAATCAGGCTGACCAGGAGGACGAGGAGGACGAGGAGGCGGCGGCCGCGCGCAGAGCGCAGCGCTTTGCCCGAGACCCGCGGGTGCTGATCTTGGGCGGTCACCTGCGCCGCGCGCTGGGGTTCCCAGAGGAGGCGTGGAGCGGCTTCCTGCAGAACTCGGAGCAGCGGCGCGCCCTCGGGGGCTTTCTGGAGAGCGCAGGTCCTGCCAGCCTGGTGTTCGGCATCGCGGCCGCGGGGCGGCTCTCGGCTTTCCCCGAGGTAAGGGGCCCTGCGAGGGACGATGGCTGCGAGGCTCGTGGGCTCCGCAGAAACCCGTGTCCCCGTGAGCACCGGCGCTGCTGGAGAGTTGTGGGTTAGTTTTCTGGAAGAGACGCCTACCGGTGGAGTTAGCTGTACAGAATGATGCCAGCCTGTTGTGATGCCTGGGCACGTGGTGCCAGACGGGCTTTTGGGCCAAGTAACTTGTTTTGGTCCCCGGTGGGAACCCCGGGGTCCTTTTAAACAGCGATAGCAAAGTGGGAAAGCTCTTACACCTTGAGTGTTTGTCTCAATATCTGCCACCTTCTCTTTGTCCTGGGAAGAAATAATCGAGTTCTAAAAACTAAACCAAACAAACAAAAACAGGAGCACCTTGGCACTTGGTGTTCGTGCCCAGCCTGGTCTGCATAGCAAGACATCCAGGGCTACGCCAGGAGGCCTCGTCAAACCGTAAATAAATAACCCCCCAAGCAGACAAAAACGTAAACCAAAAAGCCAACAACGACCACCAAACAAGACTGGCTGTGTCTGCGGTCTCGTAAAACACAGAAAAAATCTCTTTGTTGCATAAGTTTGATTATTAGTAATTTCATCGTCTTGGTTATTGTAAGTTATTTTTAGAAGACACATTCTTTGTTTTTATGTGCGTGCACGTTCGCCTGCCTGTGTGTCTGTGCACCATGTGTGTTGTGTGCTTGGTGCCCTTGGAGGCCAGAGGAGGGACGTGGGATTTCCTGGAAATGGAGTTGACAGTTGTCAGTTACCACTATGTGGATGCTGGGAAATAAACATCTTAGCCGCTGGCCATCACTCTACCCTCCACCTGTAACCTCTTGCTTTCCAAGTATAGTAGCTCTGTACTGTACTTGTTTGTACTAGCTGTGTGCTCTGCAAAGTTACACATAACTCTGCTTCTCTCTGCTTTCTGTTCCATCCTTGTTTTCTGAATTTGGAGTCTTGCCCAAAGGGTTGCTTTCCAGCAGTGCTGGGCGTAGGGTTCATGTTGTAAAGTGCTAACATCTTCCAGGATGTGTGCTCTCTAGCAGAGGCGTGAAGCAGGCTGTCAGAGAGTATTAGCATATAGCAGGAAGGTTGCATTACAGCTTGGTCAGTTTTGAATATCTTTGTTTTGGTGTTCTCCTAATTATAACTAAAAAAACAAAACAAAACACCTGTCACACAAGTCAAGCAGCCTTCAGCTCTCTTAGCACAGCAGTTAACTAGTGCAGTCTTTACCCAAAGTGACTCAACAGTTACAGGACTGTTACACTCTCCTGCCTCAACACTTCCTTCCATTTTTTTTTACCTCGACAACAGAGATACAAATTAACCTCTTTTGTATTGTCATTAGCTCAGTTTGGCTTATTTCCAAACAAGACAAACATCAAAGCATCTCACGAGGAGTGAAATGTTCTAATGTTCGGTTTTGTTAGTGAGATTCTTACAAGTGTGAGCTGATCTGGTAATGGACACAGGACACATCTTTGAACGTGGTATGTTTAAAAAGAAAAAAAAAAGGCAATTTTACCTTTTTCAGGTCAGGAGATGCAGCAGAGCAGCCTTGTGTGTAAACATGGGCGAGGTGCCCAAGTTGTGCTTCTCCCGTTGGCAATCTGGCTGCACCCGGGACACAGCAGGTCCTACTTGTTAACAAAGTGAGCTTGAACTAATTATCTTGCTCTTGTTCCAGATCCCAGGAGACGTGAAACACAAGCTGGTGTATCTTGCCAAGAAGAGGACTGAAGCCCAGGGAGAAGGAGGCTTCTCCCGAACGCTTTTGTTTGGAGAACTACCACTGTCATTGCTCACACATGTGACTGCGTTCCTGGAAGAGGTACTGATGTGTCCTTAGTGTCTTTCTTCCCGTCCAGACTCTTGTCTGGCTGCTTAAGAGGAAGAGTGTGTAGAAGGCGCAGTTTCCTTGGCCAGGTGGACGGAATGACCGCATTTAGCTCGCTTTGTCAACTCAGCTGTTACTACCCCGTTACCTGTCAGCTCAGCCCTCCCTCTCTCCCTGCTCTTCCCTCACTCCTATAAACTACTGGAGGCTTTGACCTGCAGATCTGAACTGACTAGGTCTTGTCAGCTGGCTATAGGCTTATGGTGTGACTTCCAGAGTAGAAATGAGCTTACGCTTTGGAACATTGGTACCATCCATTTTTCAAATTCCTGTTAGAAAGTAGTGAATGGAGTGTCATGTGTGTCACAGAATGGAACGCAATAGTGAGGTTAGTAATTGCTCACAGACCCCCTTCCCTGTGCTGTAGCTTGGGTCTGGCCTTACTATTTTTTTTTTAATGCCAATATATATATTTTTTTTCTCTCTGAAATGTGAGTCGAAGGAAGCCTTTCCTCCTCTGTCTTAGGGATTTGTCACAGTAACAAAAACAGACTAAGCCAGTGCTTGAACTGCTACGTGGCTTTTTAACATGGTGGGACCACCATGCTGGCTTGTCGGTGCACACCAGCTCAGTTGGTCTGGGCCTGGATAAACCAGCTGCTCGTCCACAGACACTTGGGACTAGAACGCCAACAGAAGTAGAGAGGTGATGCTCAGACTTTTCTGGCTATTAGACTCACCTGGTGGGGGTGGGGGGTAAGGGTGTTTTGGATGAACCAACCCCAAGAGCACGCCTCTCTTGGCTTAATCCAGAATTCCTGCAGTCAGGACAAGGCTACAGTAGTGCCGGGTTCCCGAGAGCTTCCCGAGTGCAGCGAGCCTTGGGAACTTCGGAGTTGGGCATTTGTCCACAGTCCGTGCCTCCCCCTGACTGCTCAGTGTACTCCTGCTGAGAGCGTGTCAGTGGTAGGAACCGGTGCTGCTGGGTGCTAGCCTGACAGACCACACTCTGCCACTGTTGTTAGCCTCTTGAGTCTCCTCAGTGAGAGGAGGTCCTTGCTTGTTGTCTTTGGGCTACCCAAGTCTCCGGCCCTGGCCCTAATGCCTGGGTCCCCCACCTCCTTGGTTTTAGCTGATTGTAGAGGGGTTTTCTACGCTTGGTACTTGGAGCTGTTTTTGGAATGAAACAGGCATTCAAGATATTTTTACTACACTGAATCTTCTGTAAGATCCAGCAGAGTACAAAGAACTTATGATCGAGTTTCCCTGCCTTTTGATGGGGGTTGGCAAGGCCATCTGGGACTTGGTGAGTTCTTACTCTATTACCTGTGATTTGTAAAATACAATAGAAAACTCTGAAACTTTTCCAATATTTCTCTGAATTGGTCCCATACCAGAATTCTCACAACTTTTACAATATGGTTTGAATGAAAATGTGTGTGTGCACAGAAGGCATAAGCCATCCTGAGATTGGGGTTAATTTTTATTAAACTGTATTAAACTGCATTTTATTGGGACATTTTCTATGTGCATATAATATGCTCTGATCATGCTCACTTTTCATCAGCCTTCTCAAATAATCTCCCTTCTGCTTTCATGCCTTTTGTTTTTGTTTAGTTTTTAATCTAAATACAGTTTGAGTTTAATGTTGGGAAGAATCTGAGATGCGCACTAGGCAGAAAAAAAAAAAAAAAAACCAAGACTGTCACAATTATGTTACAACTGGCATTCCCTTCCAGATGAGGCTGTGAATGAGCCAGAAGTACAGGTCTGCAGGGCCAACGTCCTAAGGGTTGGCAAGGCCACAGGCACACACGCAGCTTGATTAACTTGCAGCTGGACAGTGGATCACGGCTGTGTGCGGGGGAGCACTTAGGTCTCTGTAGCCAGGTTCTCTGTTTGCTGCAAACAGAGCCACATGCCTTCCTCGAGTCTCCATCATCAGTGTAGTTAAGAGTGCAAGTTGACCTTCTGGCCTTTCTGCCTGGCCTTAAAGTTATCCTCACATCACTAGATGAATATTTCGGAATGCACATTGGCTATTTTTGTGTCAACCTGACACAAGCTAGTTATCTGAAAAGACTGAACCTCGATTAGGAGAATGTCTCCATAAGATCCATCTGACTGCAGGGCACTCCCTTGATTAGTAATTAACAAGGAAGGGCTGAGCCTACTGTGGGTGGGTCCTCCCTGGGCAGGTGGTCCCGGGTTCTATATAATAGCTGACTGAGCAAGCCAGTAAGCAGCACCCTCCGTGGCCTCTGCATCAGCTCCTGCCTCCAGGTCCTGCCCTGCTTGAGTTCCTGTCCTGACTTCCTTCAGAGATGAACAGTGATGAGGAAGCACAAGCCAACCCCTATCCTCCCCAGCTTGCTTAGGTCATGGTGTTTCATCCCAGCTATGGTGACCCTGACTTCGTGCTTGCTGAGTCAGGGGGAACTGCTATAACAAAATGCCGTAGACTGAGTCTCCTGTACAAAACAGTTCTTACAGCCCGAGGGCTGGAAATCTGAGAGGAGATTGCTGGCAAGTAGCTCTCATTTTCTGGTTCCAGGTGGGTCTGTTCTAGCCATGTGCCTGTGTGATGAAAGGGGCAAATGCTCTCCTTTTAGGCATCAATCCCGTCTGTTAGGTGAGCTGCCCGCCTGATGGTAGCAGTGCCCCCTAATGCATGGATTTAGAGGCTAGGATTCCAACACAGCAGCAGGAAAAGTCCGAAATGTAGAGATCATGGCACCTGTTTTACTTTGACCTTGGAAAGATACAAGCCACATGACCTTTCTGGTGAGGGTTTCCTGATGCCCTGTCACTTTAGCTTTGGGTCTGTGCTCTGTCCTTAGACACACCAGCATGGGCCTCTAGTAGTTATTACGGGGAAGGGCACAGTTTCTGGTCCTCCCCGTCCACAAGACCATTGAGGACAGAGATGGTAAATGAATATCCTGAAGCCCTGCAGGAAACAGGGATCGTAATGCCCTATCTCACTTCCCACTTCCCTAGCACATGCAACCGTACGTGCTTTCTGGGGACTCAGAGCCCTATGCTTGCTCTGCAGGCGCTTTACCCTAAAGAGCCGTACCCCATACTCAGGCAAATGTTTACCCGTTCTCACACAGCTGGCTTCACAGATGTTTCTCCTGTTGTGGAAAAGGAGTTCCCAAAAGGTCGCTGTGTTTGAGTGGGTGCCTCTCTACTGGCCAAACGTTGACCCACTGGGAAGGCGCGTACCCTGCTAGCCTCCATGCGATTCAGAAACATTGTTTCTGTCAGTACCTCAGCCAGCAGCTCAACTTGAATTAAGAAACTTCATGTAAATTCGAGTGTGGGCTGACGTATGTGAGTTGTTAAGTACACTGTGAATTGAAACACGAGGTGAATGCTCTGTGAATGAGTAAACAGAAGGGCAAGCCGTGACATTTCTCATTTTCAGAAAGCCTGTAGTCCAGTGGTCGCTGTAAATGGACACCTGACTTGGTCTGCCCCTTGTAGGTTTGGGACCGTCAAGGTTATTTATGGAATTGAGTGGTTTTGTTGACAAAGAAGTGTTGCACAACAGCAGTAGACCATTCCAAAGGTACTTACTGTCGGCAAGTAACTGCTTTGAAAATGTTCTCTCTCTAGATACTAGTCCCAATTCTCTGTAATACCAACAATCATGAGTCCTGGTCATGTTTTATTTCACAAGATGTGGAACATCACATAGAAGTCATGAAAAATAAGGTGCACATTTTAAGGGGCAAAATATCAAGAAGAACTCATCTACCAATTCCTACGATTGCAGAAAACATTGACCTGGATCAGCATTGCTCAGTGACCAGGTACGAGTCAGTGTGCTCAAGTGGAAGGCTAACATCCCAGAGTGTCACGCCTCTCAAACTATTAGCAGAAGAGTTACTTTAAATATGTAGTTTTAAAGTGTGTTTTATATCCTTTAAAGTAAACATTTCTTGAGACAGGATCATGTGCAGCCCAGGCTGACCTCAAACTTGCTATGTAGTCCAGGGTGACCTTCCACTTCTGGTCTTCCTGCACACACAGCCAAAATGCTGGGATCACAGGCTTCCACCACCACAGCTGGGCTCTGTGCCCTCCACCCCTGAGGTACATCCTGGTCCTTCAAGCATACGTTCTGAGAAAAACTCAGTTACCATGAGCTCAGCAGTGTTCCTCTAGGAAAATGGTTTTTAAGATTTTGGCAATTTTCTATTAATTGTATTATTAATTGTTATTTTATAGCATGCATAATTTGTGCAGTTGTGTTGCATAGAGTGCCTGAAATTACACATGCTTATGAACCATGTGACATGGGGTTTGGAAGAGCAGCAGGCTCTCCTAACCCCTGAGCCATCTCCCCAGCTTTCGTTTATCAGCCTTTTTAGCACAGTGATTTTATTCTTTGAGGATTTCATACAGTGTGTTTTATCGTACCCACTTCTATTCTTCCCACCAATTCTCCTTTCTCTTCCCAGCCCCTCCCAACCTCTGGCCCTACTTTCTTTTTTTTTTCTTTTTTTTAAGTAACCCATTGAGTCTAGTCTGTGCTCCCAACATGAACTCACGGGCATGGGGCCACCCACAGGAGCGTGGTCAACCTACACAGAGCCACACACTTAGAAAGGTGGCTCAGCCTCCCTTGACGCTGGCAGCAGGCATGAGATCTTGCGAGCTCCTCCCACTCCATCTAGAATGCTGACTGGTTTGACTGGGTGCAGCAGCCAGGAGTGCTGGTCCCCGCCATGTTAGGAAGACGCAGCATGGCTCTGTTCCTCCCAGGCTGGCTCTTTCGGTTTTCTGCCCTCTCTACAGTGGTCTCCACGCCTGGGGAGAGGAATGACAGAGGCGCCTCTTTTGTGCCTCAATCCAGGGATGCTTATTTCCTGGACTTTATCATTTTTCTTAGCATTACAGGTGTACTAAACACAGAACACAGTGGTCAAGAACATGAAAAGAATGGATTTTGAAGGATTTATATTGAGAAAACTAGTTCATAGATGCATAAAACAATTAGTACCCATTTCCTGTCTTTCTTTGGATAATGACTGTTGGATGCTTTTATTAATCGTATAATATTTATAGGCCACAATCAGAGGAGAGGAGAATGCTCCACGCCATTGAATCTGCAGTCATTAAATGGTCACATCAGATCCAAGAAATTATAGGAAAAGATTCGGCACAACCTCTGTTGAATGGCCTCCACCCAACCCCTGAGTCGGAGCTGGACTTCTGGGCTATGCGGCATGATAACCTCAAGTGCATATACCATCAAGTGAGTAGAGGATGCTTTGATTGTTAAGTCAAACGAGCAACATCCTCTGGTCATTGTAAGAGTCTCGTGGTCTTTGTAAGACTGAGGAGCTGGCTTTCTCCACACTGCTGTCTACAGGACAGTATTTACATTAATGGGGGTGGAGACTGGCTGCCTTAGCAGGAAACTCTGGTAGCATCTGGATCACTGGATATTATTTAACAGGACAAAGAGTGGCTCCACAGGAGAAGGCCGGAGGTGCTGGGTTTAATCCTTGCCTTAGTGTGATAAAACCATGACCAACAACACCTGTGGGAGGAAAGGGTTTATTTTACCTCAGGGTTTGCAGTCCCTGATCCAAGGACATGATGGCCAGAACTCAAGGAAGAGCCCTGGAGGCCGCGGGCTAGGTGCTGCTTACTGACTTGCCCCCCACAGCCTGCTTTCTTACAGCACCACGAACAGTGGGCTCGGCCCTCCCATTCAGTCTAGTGAGGAAAAGGCCTTACAGACTTGTCTGAAGGCAAATTCACGGAGGCATTTATCTCCTCTGAGAGTCCCTCTCAGTGGCATACAACCAGTGAGTGCAGTCGCTATGGTCAGTTTGGTTTGGAGAGGAGCGCGCTGTTGCTTGGGTTTGCTCTCTGTTGGGGGCTTCCTGTCGACAGACTTCCTAAAACATTTTAAAAACTGTGGTGTTCATTCATGTATCCTTGGTTGGAAATATTCTGAAACAGATCAGTAATAAAATACAAACATTTGAAAACACATTTAAACTTATTTTTCATCTTGAAAACAATATGCCCCCGAGTCTCAAATTCTTTTTCTAGCAGCAGTAAGGTGGCTCAGCAGGGAAAGGCTCTTGGTGTCAAGCCTGATGTCCTGAGTTTGATCCCTGTGCCCGCAGGGTAGAAGGAGAGAAGTGACCCCAGCATGTTGGCCTCTGACTTCCACATGCCTGTGTATACGTACCCAAAATAAATATAATTAAAATGCTGTGCATATTGAATGAGTGGAACACAATGTGATATTTTTTTTATATCAGAGAGTAGAGTTATTTGGTAATTTAGCTTCTATATTTACTCAAGTATTTTCCCCCACTTTAGCTTCAAGCTCCTGTTGTCCTCAAGATGGTTAAGATACTGAGAGCAAGACAAAGCAGCTATTTCCCTGCTCTACAGGGCATCTTCGCCACTGTAGAAAACGGTAAGACTCTCCACCCATGCCCTTGTTCTGGTGCCCTTGTTCCTGGGATGGGAATGGCCATCTGGCTGTGGCTCTCAGTCTCCCTTCCACCTGTTTGCCTGCTCACCCTGAAGTCTGCTTGACACCAGGGTGTGCACAGAGAGTGCGTGCACTTCTTAAGGCCGCCTTGTCTTTGTCTCCCTATTTTATTTTCTTGTGATCACAAATCTTTGTCAGTTCATCTGCTGTCCACTCAGTCAATGGCCTCAAGGTAAGGCTTAGCTGGAAGGTGTGTAAAGGAAGGAAGAACCTTTGGCAGAGGTTGCAGACAGCACCTGGGCTGTGAGCAGTCTAGGGGTTTACCACAGGCTTGATTCCTGATTCCTTGGCTGGCAAGTGTCTGGTCACTGCGTAGGTCTTGGTGAAGCTTAGACCCACAGAACAGAGAAACTGAGAAGGTAGCCAGCTAAAATCCTCTCCTCGTGTTTGTCCTCCGTGTTCTCCTTAGTCCCTCCCAAAGATGGCAGCACTACCCACTCTCCTGACGTGTTCATCATCTGTCTGTGTTTACGCAAATACAGGCATATGTGGCCCTGAAGGACACATGTTAGTATCACAGCCAGCCAGACAACTGCTTCTGCATTTTGCTTGTTTCCAACATCAGAACAGTTTTATTCTCCCATGTGCCATTTGGAAGTATTTAAAATTCACTTTGAAGTTTCTACTTTTACATTTGCCTCCAAGACTTGTGTTTGAAAAGACAGGGAGGGCTGGTTAAGGGTGGCTCCTTAGAGCCGGGTTCCAGTTCTGGCTCAGCTTATTCACTATCTGGAAGTTGCTAGATTCAGGTTTCCCAGTGGCTGAATTGCCCTGTACATACCCCCACTGTGGATGTGCTATGAGGCAAAGGGCAGTGTTGCTCACTGTTGTCATGATGTTGGCCACGGTCTCCATCCCAACTGTGATGAACAAAAGTGCCCCCTGGAAGGAAACTCTATCCTCCGAGAGAGCCAGTAGATAGATTTATGTACCTGCATGGAGCTGAGCGCACTGCATTCATGCCCGCAATAAATGCAAACGAGTGACATTTGTCTTCTGTTGATATGAGAGGAAGGCTTCATGAGAAGATAGCAGTAGGAATGTGACCCAGGGAGCTGCAGAACACTGTGAGCGGACACCCTGGAGAGTCAGAGACAAACACCTTTCCATGGCTCAAACTCATGGTCATGGAGGAGTCACGTCAAAGACACACTTCAGAGTTACATGAGCAGGCATGCTTGGCACATGTGAATAGTGTAAATGACGGTGGGGCAGTTATTTAGTTTCTGAGTGAACACTGATAATCATACATGCATCTCATTACACGAATGCACCTGGAAGAGAAAACAGTTCGGAATTTTCTTCTCGAGACTTTCTGCTTGGTAGAAGGCTGAGCCAGTTACTTACCAGGCTCAGCGGTGGGTGTGAGTGACGAAGGTCAGCAGGATTTGTCTTTGACATGAATCCTTGAGGATAACATCAGAAAGTAAGCTTAGCTTTATTCTTCACCTTTAAATACAACCACAACCCACTTTGGGTGAGAGGCAGTTTCAGGATCAGAGTGAGAAGCTTTCTTTAACTCTACATACTTAGCATGGTTCTTATTCCAATAAAAGTGTCTATGAGCTTAGGCCTTATATAGTGTGAGTCTCATTTAGGTCAGCCATGTCCTCATATTAGCATGCCTCCTTTCTGGTTCCAGCTGCTTTGTCACCAGGCCTGACAGCTCTGACCAGATCTCAGCAGATAACACAGTAGAAGCTTCCCTACCCCTTGCACCACTCACCCACAGGACACTGGGATGAGGGTGTGTTGTGCCTGTCCCAAGCAGGCTAGAGAAGCGGTCATCTGGCTGTGAGGTGACGACTACGCACATGAGCAGATGCTCTTTTCCCACAAGCTCTCTGAGGGCTGCACGGCTTTGTTTAAACTCCAGGCTTCCTTCCCAGGGGCTCCAGTCATAGCTACTTACGGTGTCCGGGGAGGCTGCTCCGAGCTGCCCTCGTGTAGGAGGGCAGCAGCTGTCTCAGACCCTTGATTTTTAATTTAAAAAGACACTGTGTGACCTGCATGGTGCTTTCATTGCTCAGCTCTTCTGGAAGCTCGTGACGTGGAGCTTCACCTGAGGCCTCTGGGGAGCCACATCCAAGGCCTGCGGGAGGCCGAGTTCCCCCAGGCCGGCGCACTGGCCGCCCCACTCTTCCACACCATCTGCCTGATCTGGAGCCACTCCTCATTTTACAACACCCCTGCACGGGTCACTGTCCTGCAGCGGGGGTTCTGTAACCTCCTCGTGGAGCAGGTAGGGAGCATCGACAGTTAGAGACGGGGAGTCACTGCCATGATGCAGGTGTCCTTAACCCAGTCATAGTGACCAGCCTAACGAGGGCAAATCCCGGTGACAGCCTTTCCCTCTGCCTTCAGCGATGGCCGGGGCTTTACATCTCACTGTTCTCAGCTGTGCTCCTGATGACTGGAGTCCAAGGCCAGACTGTTTCAGGATCTGCTTAGTTAGCGTCCCGCAGGCGTCCGCAGCCTGCTTTGTCCTCTGAAGTTCCCCAGTGCTCCCATGGAGCAGTTCTGCAAGAGCTTTGGAAAGTGAAGGAAGAAAACTACTCAAATTGATTACCCTTCAGAACTAGTAACGGGTGATGTGGGAAGAGCTGGGTCCACTGTTTCTAAATTTGCTTTGTTTCTGTACTCCTTGCTCTTTTTAAATGCTTGTCCCCCGCACCTCCTCATCCCTTTGTGTGACCTTTCATTCCCGTGTCCACAAATGACTCACTGACGAAGCTCTCAGCCCTGAGCACACTCAGCGAGAGCTGCGAGAGGCGTGGACAGCACGCGGTGCCCCAGCTGTCCGGAGCTGCTGCACCTGGATGAAAAACCAGTGTCAGCAGCCCAGTGTGGCCCGGAGCTGGCTGTGTGGGCGAGGACAGTGTCAACCTGCTGGTCCTCTTGCTTTACCAGCGCCAACATCACAGCCAGACTGTGTGGATGTTAGAGCTTCGACGCAACGGTTCCCAGCCTTCCCCACGCTGTGCCCTTCCCCATAGTGCCTCATGCTGTGGGGCCCCCAATCTCTACAGTCACTTTGTCGCCACCATAACTAACTTTGCTGTGAGGTAAACAGCTGATTTGCAGGCCTGTGGTGCCGGCCCACAGATTGAGAACTGCTGCTCTTGCGTGTGCTGTTGACCTGTTACTTCCCCTCCCGTATCCTGTGGTGCAGAGTGTGTGTGAGAGGGCTTTGGGCGCGCAGCAGCTGCACTCTGAGCCACCCACCTTTGGGGAGCTACAACCCTCTCCAGCCTCCGTCCCCAGTTGGGATGGAGAGAGGGTGGCATGCAACAGCAGCTCAGCAAAGAGCTCCTCACCTCCGATGATGGCCGCGCCCGTGGCTGCTGGCAGGGGGTGGAGGGTGGTGGTGGCTGCTGGCGGGGGGGGGGGGTGG
>CM053765.1:1592587-1686067 GCA_028658305.1 Pachyuromys duprasi
TTGCCCCTGTCTTGCACCTCCACGTGAGGCAGGAGCAGCATGTTACGCTTTAGCTAGAACTCCTCCCTGAGCCCTTGAAGGGCCTTCTCAGTTTGGAAATTACCAAAACCGCCGCACTGCAGAGCTCTGTGGTTGGCGGCTTGTGAGCTGGGCTTGGCTGCCTCTTGGCCTGGCAGCCAATGTTCCAGTTCCTGTCTGTGTCCACAGCCAGAGCTGCCAAGTCGCTCCTCTGGCTCCTTAGTCCTGGCTCCTACCCATCACGCACGCACACGCACACACACACACAGGCAGTCTGCCGAGTCCTGTTAGACTTCCACCGCATGCACAGATGTGTACTGTAGCAGGGCAGCCGGCTAGTAGCCGCACCACAGCTGGCCTCGTCCTGGATGCCATCACGCTGTAGCTTCCTCACTCAGAGTGGACCGTGCCTCCGTCAGTGCTGGAGTGTTGACTGTGTCCACCAGCATGCACAGGTGGCAGCTGCTGTTGAGAATTCACACACACATGAACACAGCTGCCTGTCGTGTCCAGAGGACACTGGCTTTCAGCTGTCCTCCACAACCTCTGGCTTTTAGAATCTGTCCCCTCTTTCTTGATGCTCCATGGGCCTCAAGGGAAGGGTGTGAATGTATGTGTGTATGTGTATGTATGCGTGTGTGTATGTATGTGCATGTGTGTATGTATATATGTTTTGTGTATATGCATGTATGTGTGTGCGTGTATGTATGTGTGCATGTGTGTATGTATGTATATGTTTTGTGTATATGCATGCATGTGTTTGTGTATGCATGTGTGTATGTATGTATATGTTTTGTGTATATGCATGCATGTGTTTGTGTATATGCATATGTCCCATTTGAGGATGAGCACACCACAGTCACTTATTCTCTATACTCTCACTGTTTCTGGTTCTCCATCTTAAATCCATCCATTGTGGAAAGAAGCCACTCTGATCAGGGTGAACACTGCACTAGTCTCCGGTCTCCGGATGGTGTTGGGAAGCTGTTAGACACTACACGCATTTCAGTGTTAGTACTTTCTCCTCCAGGTCTGTGGTGCCTCTGGCCATAGGCTCTTGGTCCAGCAGTGTCAGGTATGAGCTCCCTGCAGCTGACCAGGCCGAGAGTCTGCTCAGCAAGCTGTTGGCCACCCCACACGGCTGTGCCATTGTCGCACTAACGGCACGTGGCTCACAGGGCTCAGGCTGGTGTGGCTTGCGGTGGCCTTCTCTCCCAGCAGCCTGCCTGCCACCCGAGGCATTCTGAAAGCTGGCCATCAGGAGGAGGCTGCGCTCATTTCCAGCCATGCTTTCCCGGGCCTGTGACCGCGATGTGCGGCGTCTTCAGCAGCAGGGCTTTACGCCAGGGTCTGGGGCCACCAAGTGCAAAGGCAGTAGCTTACTTGTTTAGGTTTTTAATTTAATTTTATTTCATTAGCTTTATTTATTTGTTGGATCCCTTGGCCAGCAGCTTGCAGGGAGCCATCTCACACTCATATTTTTGTTTGAGCCTGTGGCTTCCGGGAACAGCATTATTCTTCCGTTCAGCATAGGTACACTTAAACTGCATTTAAGACAACAGGTTCTAGAACACTTATAAAGTAGTCACATTCCACATGGCTTTGGAAATCCTCTAGGCCATTTGTCTCTCCTCTCACCCACCTCTGTTTTACCTTTGTAGCCGACTCAATCCCCTGGCCCTACTTCGCTCCCTCTCCTCTTCCGTACTTCTGTGTCCAGCCCTGTGCCCCGGCCTTTCTGCTTTGTCTATTGCCTGTCCCACCAATGGTCCTCTTCCACATCTCTGGAATCTTTTAAAAACTCCTTTCACTCCACACTGTCATTCTTGAAGCGAGGTGTTTCTTATAGACAGCCAGAGGGGGATCCTGTCCCTTAGCCCCTTGTCTTCTGGTCAGGGCATTGGTGCCGTGGATGCTTGAAGTGATTGTGGAGAATGTGTGTTGACCATTTTGTCATTTCTGTACTTGGTCCTGCCCTGTAGACCAGTTATGATGGCCTTCATTTTCCTCTCAGAGGCTTTTGGCTACACTTATTCATTCTTCAGTGCCAAGTAGTCCTTCTAATATTTCTGTGGGGCTGGTTTGGCGGACGCAATCTCTTTTCACCTGTTTGTACTGTGGAAATTTTGTTGGTGTTGTCTGAGCCTCAGGAGTTTAGTCCTGTTCTCTTTATGTTCACTCAGGTGCTTGTCGGTTTCCCCTTCAGACGATGCAGATGCACTGGTCTTCTCTGTTGCTTCTGCCCCTCTCTCTCCGTCTCCATTTTAGAAGTCAAGTTCATGTGGTGTAGCTCAGCTTGATCACATGCCCTATGCGATGTATGTTTTCCATCAAAACAAGTCTGCTCCTGGGGAAGAGTTTCTAGAGATAGAGCCCACACAGCCAGGCCCTGCTGCCTTCACAGGCGGCCCCCAGCTCTGGGAGGGTGACCTGTGTTCTGGCCCCAGTGGCTGGTGATTTCCTTATGTGACAATCTGGTTGTCCAGAGTATTGGCTGGTGGGATCATCTGTGCAAAGTCCTCATCATTTGTATGAGACTTAGTGAAACCATAGTCTTCATTAGAATACATGAACCTAGAAGCAGTTTCTCCTGCACTTTACTCTCTCATGGAGGGGTGCCATCAAAGCCCAGGTGTTACCTTTCTAGAGTTAGTGCTTTTTGTCTCAATAGCATTATTGCGTCAGTTTTAGAAGTTGTCACTTAAAATGTTTAACTCAAACAGATTACAATTTAAAAATGTATTTTTGATCATGGTTCCTTTTAACTAAATCCTAGGCAAGAACGTACTTATCACCTGAAGAGCTTTTGAAGGGAGAAACTGAAGACTCACTGGAGAAGGTGCAGGTGGCCATTAGCGTCCTAAAGACTTTCCGAAACTCTTTCTTTAAACACCGAAAAGGGCTGTCAAGCTATTTCACAGGAAACACAGAGCAGAGGCCCTGGGATTTCCACCCTGACCTGGTGTTTGGCAGATTTAACAGATTTGTTGACCGGCTGGTAAAAATAGAGGTATTCATTTATTACCTTTATCTAATCATATGTGGGTGAGGTCAGGAAGTCAGTATCTGGTCATTGACGTGTGTGACAGGAGGGTCTGCTATGAGGGGAGAATGAGGCTGCTGTTTTTATGTCTTTCCTTTCTCCCTTCCTGACTTTTTTCCTCCTTTCTTTTCTATGGTACTGGGGGTCACACTGGCTTTGTATGCCTGGCAGTCTGTCTACACTGACTTAGACCCTGGCTCTTGGATTTTTGAGACAGGGCCCCACTATGCGGCTCAGGCTAACCTTGAACTCTCCATCCTTCTGCTTTGCCTCTAAAGTGCTGAACGCCCCCCCGCCCCCGGCTTTTTATTCAGGGCTGTTTGTTTGTTTGTTTTTAACTATTATTACACAGATTAAGTAAATCTCTTTACTGGTGAGTGGCTAGATATAATTCCCTAAGTGCTTGTGGAAATTTGTGAAACAGGAAATTTACTCTTCCTATAAATGCTGAAAAAGAAATTTATAAAACTCTAAAGTAAATTTCACACCTAAAAACTAACTTGATAACTTAAAGTTTCACACTGTCGCTTTTTTAAAAACATTCCTCACTTATTTTTGAGACAGGGTCTCACTGTGTAGCCCGGACTGGCGTCAGGCTGCTTCAGGTTCATGATCCCTGCCCAACCCTCTCATGCCTGGCATTCACACTGCCATGTACACAGATATAGTCATACCAGTTACATGTATGTAATACAAATATTGGAGAATTAGTAAGATCTTTCATCAAAGTAAAACGTGTGAAAAATTTACTCTGAGGATTTTTATTTTTTGTACCGGAGTGTTCCCTCTGCCTTTCTGGCTACACATCACAAGCATGCAGTTCCTGGGGCAGCCAGAAGAGGGCACCATAGTCCTTTGAACTGAAGTTACCCTCTATTGTCAGGCACCAAGAGGGTGCTGGGACTCAAATCCAGGTCTCCAAGAACAGCAGCCAGGACAGTTAATTGCTGAACCCTTTTTCCAGTTCTGGGTATAAATGATTAACAAAACCTAAAATTTGCAAATTGAATGCACAGACTGTATTGAGTCTACCAGCTGAGGTGATGCTGCCTTCCATTCCCTGTACAGTTTTCTACCAATGTAACATTTTATTTTTTATATGAGATTTTCACGTAAACCAGAGGTTTGTGTGAAAATTCTTCTTGTTGGTTGGCCTGAGTGCCATGAAGTCTCTCAGACACCCAATGGTGATTTGGCTATCCTCTGTAGAGTCTCTCGGGTTCTGGGTCCACACTGCAGAGTGTAGTGGCTAGGCAGAAAAATGCTGGCATCCCCGGGGAGCCATCTGCTCTATGTGAGGACGCACTCGGAAGTGGTCATGGTTACACAGGACACCAGGGACTGTGTCCACTGTGAGATGACTTGAAAATGGACTGTGATTTTTAAATCGGCGTTTTCTCTGTTCTGTGAAAGCAGCAGCATTAGTTTTCTGCTGTCTAGGTGCTCGTTGATTCTGAATGTTTGAAATTCTTTTGATTGGAATGTTTAAAATCTCCATTTCTTGCTGAAGATGATAGAAAGGTCTTTACTGTTTTTTGTTTGTTTTGTTTTTTAAAGGATATGTTTGCCACCATACTGGAATTTCAAAAGCTGGAAAGACTGGAATTTGGTGGCGCCAAGGGAGCAATACTAAATGAACAGATTCACTTGATGAGTGAAGAATTTATGGAGTGCTGTAAAGTATTCCAAGAGAGCATTTATGACCCATCTGACTGTGATGACATGGTAAGATCATGTCTTTAACACAGAGGATTCTGTCGTTTCAGTGCTAAATGGGAGGGAGATCAGGGTGATGCTGTGAACTGCCCAGGCTGGCCCTTGTAGGACCCAAAGCTGTTAGTGACTCTCTTCAGTTCTAGCTCCTATTGAAGGTCGGGGACCAGATCTGAGCTTTCATTCAGAGCTCTTGGACAGCCATGGGCCTCAGTCTAGGCCAGGTTCTTATGAACATCAAAATGGAGTTTCCTGCATCCACACTTACTGATCTACTCCTCCAATGCTGGTATAACCTACATGCTTTATCTTAAACTTTTCTGTGAAAATGCTGGTCTGTTGAAACAGTTTCCCAACCACCATCATGTCATTTACTAACATGTGTGTTGCCACATTCTCTCTGTTATTTTTAACTATTAATAATTTCATATTTTGGACTACAATTTCGGGGAAGGCTTCAGGTTTAGGCTGCGTTTAGGCTCTCACCGAGTGTGCTGGTGGACTGGGATTTCCCTGCACGTTTCATTCTCCAGCTGTAGCATAAAGAGCTTTTGTGTGGTTTGCCAAAACTAGAAAGCTGAGTTTAAAAAGGAAGAGACACTTAGTTTACATTTAAAAAACACATGGAATGGAAAAGTATTCAGTCTTGTGTATGTTTCATTCAAATCAGACTTTGAAACATAGGGTGCAAGAGGTCAGCCTCATAAGGGTGAAGTTAACAAATCTGATTCCTCTGACTTCCTCGAGCAACTTTGGGAAGTGCAGTTAATGAGCAAGACACTGCTGTGGTCCCTGGCTCTCTAGACTGTTTCTGTGTGATTTATGGAAAACTAGACTGACTGTGCAGTAACAAGTATTTCATGCTCATCCCTAGAGCCCTGTTATGTCCACCAGGGAGACATTAGTACGTGGAGCTGTCCACGGTCCTCCTTGGCCGTGTAGAGGACCAAGCCCTCCGAACTCCTGAGACCTCTCCACGGCTTCTCTGTTCCTTCTTAAAGGGTTCTCTTCGCTAGTTTTATTTTCTAGTAAATTTATATATATATGAGACAATCATTAGGAGGCTGGAGACTTGGCCCATCTGGCTAAGAGTGCTGGCTGCTTGTCCAAACAACCCGGATTCTATTCCCACCACCCACACAGCAGCTCACACATGTAGCTGCTCTGCAGGATCGGGCACTCTTTTCTGGCCTCCATGGGCACTGCCCAAGTGTGGCATACAGACATGTGTCTTTTTCATTATATGGTGACTCAGTATAAATTCCTTCCATGTTAGACTTCAGAATGTACGATGGAGGAAGCGTCCATGGTAGTAGGTTTCCGTGTAGCTCTCAAAGGCCTTTGGTGTTGGTTGGTCCTCCATATCTCCTGCTTTAACCTCCTCCTTATCTCCTCCCCATTCCATCCTCCTATCCTTGTTCCCCCTTCATCTTTTCAGAACACTGTGTTCTGCTTCCCTTCCTTGAATGATCCTTTCTTTCCCACCGGTACCTTACTACATACCCAACCTCTGCAGTTGTTTGGATTGAAACACACCGCTAAAGCCCGAAAGCTAACATTCCAGGTGAGAGTAACCTGCAGTATTTATTTGGGGTCTGGGTTAGCTTACTCGTGATAATTATTTCTAGTTCTGTTTGCTTGGAAATTTCACTTTTCTTAACAGCTGAATAGCACTCCATTGTGTAAATACTCCAAATGAAAAGGTGCTTATTTCAGCTGATAGTTCCACATCACGGGTCATCACTCTGCTGATTGCCAAGGACGTGGAAGGATGCTGCCTTAGGCATGCTCTTCATGACTTGCATGGCCTGCTTTCCTATAGCTCCAGGAGCTTCCAGCCCAGGGTGGCCTGCTGCGGAGAGCTGAGCCCCCACATCATCAGGCAAGAACACGCACCATGCACTTGTCCATCTGGCGAGGGCGTTTTCTCAGTATAGGCTGTCTTCCAGAATTGTTCTAGCTTGTGTCAAGTCGAGATGAAACTAACCAGTGTACCTACTAAGCTATTCTTCTGCTATTACTCTGTCATAGTTTACAATTATACATGTTTTAGACATCTAAGGACTTTTATGTATCATGTCTGTTTCTGTTAAAAAATTACTTATTTTAAAAATTACTTGTTCTTTTGGGCAGTTAGCATATGCAGATTTTAGCTTCATCCTCACAGCCCAGCACTTATGTAAATATAGTGTTTGGAACCTGAGGTCAGAGAGCTTGACACAGAGAGTGGCATGGCAACTCAGACTAAACCAAAGCAACCATTGTCAAAGTAATCCCAACATTACTCCTCCTTAGATGTTCTCCATCATGCGTATCTATGCAGTATGGCAGAGAGACTGCTGTTATTACAGGAACAGTCCTGAGCACACAGCGTAACCATCTTGCTCTAACAGTGTATTTTGGCAGTCTGTGTGTGCAGTTATAGTTATGTTTCTTTCTTTTTTTCATAGTTGTACACTAGTCAATAAGTTGGAGAGTTTATTGAGTAGTTCATGTTATTTTAAATTATTGTTTAGAGTAGTAGGTAGGGTTCAGCAATTTAGCTAAAAATTGCTGTTTCTAGAAAGGTTTGGGTGTGCTTTTTAGTAATCCTTCTGTTAAAATCAGCTAACACCCTAGCCATTACACACACGCACACACATGCGCGCGCGCGTGCACACACACACACACACACACTGACACACACTGAAAAAAAAGAACTCAGACTAGCTAAGAACCTCAGAACTCAAAATCAACACAGAAGTAGTTCCTTTGGTTTTTTTGTATTCAATAAAAATAGTCCAGAACTAGATACAAATATGTCAGCAACCTACAAATGCCAGGAGGCACATGCTGTGCACTCCTATAAAAACCTGGGTGTGTTTTAGCCAAGGCATCAAGAAGAGGATACCCCAGGAAAGTAGAAACTTAGAAACGTCTCCACTGCGGCCAGACACTAAGGAAGCAGCTGTGTTCCGAGAGCCGGGAAGGCTGGGCAGGGACTTCAAACCTCCACCCACTTGGCAACCTAGTGTTTAACCCCTCCCCCCATGCCCCTGCTGGGGGTTGTCAGGAGGCTGAGAAGGAGCAAGGTCTTCATGCCTGCCAGCCAGGAAAGAGCCCTCCTCTCTGTGGTGGCTGCAGTGGACAGAGATCACATGGAAATACGATTTTTTTTTTTTGCCTCTCTGGTAGACCCTCATGTCGCAGTGGTAGAGTTAGAGGAAGGTTAGTTGAGATGAGGCCAGAGATGGAAACGAAGCTGCCTGCATGTGGCACCCACAGGGCCCACCCGGGGCGGAGGCCTCCTGTCCGTGCACAACAGGAGGCTCCAATGGAGAAGCGGGACCCATGCCCACATCTGCCAGTAGTGGAGGCTGTGGTCCAGAATGCAGCACTTGACAGTGTCTGGTGCCGGCTGAGGAGCACTTAGAGGACCTCGAACTGAAGGTGTGAGCTGGGAAGCTGAACAGTGCTGAGGTGCCAGAGCCGTCGGAGCCCTCCCAAACCCCTGCCGTGCTTTCCAGTCACACTTGCTGTGCAGTTCCATCAAACTCCTGAGTCCCAGGGACTCTCTGGTCTCGGGGTTCCCAAGTGCTGGGCTTGCATAGACACATCACTGTGCCTGTCTCCCAAATTAAAATTTAAAAAGTGAAAGCGAGAAAGAAGTGACTTATTACCCATAGGGAAATATAATCTGATTGGTAGATTTCTTATCAGAAACCACAGACATCAGAATTCAGTGGGCAAAATAGGTTCTGAGAAAACTAAATCTCCAGTTCTCTACCCCCAGGGACAATAGGTAGACAAGAGATGATCAGATGAACAAAAGCTAAAAGACTGTGCTAGCAGCAGACTGATTTTAGGAAAATAATTCAAGAAAAACTCAATGCAGAGAGGCAATGGTAAGCAGGTGTGGCGGTGCACACTTGTAGTCCCAGCACTCAGCAAGGCAGAGGCAGGCGGATCTCTGTAAATTCGAGGTCAGCCTGGTCTACAGAGTGAGTCCAGGATAGCCAGGGCTACACAGGGAAACCTTGCTTCAAAAAAACAAAGACAAAAGAAAACAACAGTAAAGGAAGGGACCTTGCACACCAGAAAGGCTGTAGTAGATAGATGTCTATAGTACGAGTTACAGTAGGCCCTCCTCCTCAGCCTTCTAAGTTATGTTTGAGAGTGGAAGCAAAACATTATCATGCTGTATCATGCTGTGTGTGTGTACAGTGTGCACACGCACATGTGTGATTGAACCCAGGGCCTCAAGGATGCTAGACAATTATTCCACCCTTGAGCTATACTGATCTCAGCACTACTTCTAAATATATGTGCAGAAAATATTTAAAATAGTTATATTGTAACTGGAAGAACTAGGATCAAGAAGCCCTGCCTAGTCCAGTGTTGTGGCCATTTCTCCATTGCTTTCTTCTGGAAATTTTATGCTTTTCATTGATATAATTAAGGCTCTAGTCTACTTTGAACTGATTTTTAAGTGTTAGGAGGGTCCACGTTCACCCTTTTGTGGTGGATAATCTTCCTAGCAGCATTTGTTGAAGAGATTGTTCTTGCCGTACCGAATGGTTTTACACCCTCATCAACAGTGACCTGAGTGTGTGGGTGAGGGTTTATGTCTGAGCTTTCTATGCTGCATCTCTGGTCTCTGTGCCAGCACTGTATGGTCATCAATACTGTAGACATGTTAGTTTTGTCACTTGGAAGTGTGAGCCTGCTGACTCTGGAGTGATGTGGTTGGACTTTTAGGATGATGTTTGTAATCGCTGCAGAGGCTCACTGGGAGATTTTGACAGGATTAGACTGACTGGGCAGATTGCTTTGGATAGCACTGTCTCTGTGGTAGTATTCACTCTCCGCCCATGTAAGTGGGCATTCTTCCTGCCTATCCTGTCTTTAATTGCTAACAGCAACTATTTTCAGCGTTTGGTATACAGGTCTTTGACTTTCCAGGTCAAACTTATCATGAGCTAAGTATTTTATCCTTCTTAATATCAATGGAATTGTTTTGATTGTTCATCGCTGGTGCACAGAAATGCAAATATTTTCCCCTGGGTACACACACATGTCATGTTTGTGCAGGAGCAGATCCATAGGGGGAAGTCAAGGGTCAGCCTCCAGAGCTGTGGCCCAGGTTCCATGTTCTTGGAGCTTGACGATTAGGCCAGGCTTGCTGGCGAGGGAGCTCCCAGGATCCTCCGGGATTAAAAGCACATGCCACCACAAGGGGCTTTATTCATTCAGGTTCTACGATGGAAGCCGAATCCCTGTGCCCACAGAAAGCACTGCTTTCCGGGGTGAGCCCTCTCCGGTCTGTGACTGTTTTTGTGTATTGATTTCTCACCTTGTAGCCTTGCTGAGTTTCTTGGCTTCGTTTCTGAGGTGTGTAATCTTTAAATAGAATTCTGTGAAGAGACATGGTCACTTTCCATTTGGATGCTTCTTGTTTCACTTGCCTGATTACCCTGGCGAGAGTATTCTGCATTGCATTAGAGGCAACGTCCTGCCCTGTTCTCCACTGCAAGAAAGAGCTCACCCCTTCATCTTAGGTGATGTTAACTCAGCACTTACAGCGTCCCCCCTCATGCTGGCCCTGTAGTTCTGGTCTTGGTTCATTGAACGTTTTCCTCATGAAAAAGTGTTGAATTTGGATAATCTGCTTCCGCATCAGCTGAGCTCATATGAGGCCCACTCTCCTGCTGTCAGTGTGGTGCATGGTGGGAGATTTTCTTGTTTCTTTCTTGTATGTGACCCCGTCCTGCTGGTTATGGAATGTTTCTCTTGAACACTGTTCACAATTCTTCTAATGCATGGCTGAATTCCATTTGCTACTGTCTCACCATTCACGAAGAAGGTTGCTCTGACGGTTTCTCTTCTTGAAGTAGCTTTATCTGACTCTGTTCACAAAGCGGTGAGTTAGCAAGAACTCCTTTCTCAACATTTCAGGAAAGTTTGAGAAGGATTACTCTTAGTTCCTAAGTACACATAAAACCGTTAGGAAGACCTCCTGGTCCTGAGCTTTTGTGTTTGGATTTGATTACTGATTTAATCGCCTGACTTGTTTGGCTCTTCTGAATTGACCTTGTTAGCTGGCACATCTCTAGGATCTTGTCCATTTCATCCGGCTTACCCTTCCTTACCCCAACCCTCCCGAGTCTTGCCCCGTGAGCCAGGCTGGCCTGCTTCTCACCCGCCTCCCTCTGATGCCTGTGCTGGGACCAAAGACATGAGCTAGCAGCCCAGCTGTGTTTCCTGATGCCGCACACTGCTGGTCACAGTACAGCACTGTAGCCTTTTATTTAAAAAAAGCATAGAAATATTTTCACTTTCAATTTTCATGATATTGCATATTCAGAAAAACCTGACTACGAAAGACTTAGTAAATCTAAGTCTAGCAAAAATTCATCAATCTTTTGAATTGGTGTATTTAGATAATTTTTTATTCAGTGTAACTAAAGTACTGTATTTTGAAGAATCAGCCTTTCATTTTCTTGATTAATATCTGTTGAGCTCTTGTTTTCTAGCACGTGTGTTTTTGCTCTGATGTTTATTAGTCCAAGATGTAAAACTAGAACAACTATTTTGTTTTTTAAACATTTTTAAATGAATCTGTAGCCTTAAAATTCCATTTTGGCACATCTATTGCATGTTCTGAGTTAGAGCATATTGGATGTTTATCTCTGCCACTAGTCTGTCTGTCTTCTCTCTCCTCTGTCTCTTTCTCTCCTCCTCTGTTTTCCTCCTCCTGCTCTTCCTGTTTTTTCTTTCTCAAGGTAGGGTTTCTCTGTGTAGCTCTGGCTGTTCTGGAACTTGTTCTGTAGGCTGGCCTCGCTGTCATGGAGATTCTCCTGGCATAGCCTCCCAAGTGCTGGGATTAAAGGCATTTGCCACCATTGCTCAACTTGCCTCTAGGCATTCTTAAATTCTCTTATGACTTTTTCTTGATGGTTTGGCCATGGGAAGTAAACTTTTATGTTTCTCTGGACTTTGGAAATGGTGGTATTACACAGTGAAAAATGTTTGTATGCACTAACATCTATATGTAGAATACCAGAAGAATGGCAAAACAGTATATTTGGAATTGTATTAGGTATATCCAATATAATCTTTAAATGCACAAATTATTATAAAGAGGCAGGAAAATATAAAGAGAAAACTAGAAAAAAATAGCATGCCCTAGTATACAAATAATCATTAGATGCAAATATCTCATACATGCCAATTCAAGGACAGATTGGCAGAGGGAATGAAAACATGGGACCTAATGCATGCTTTTTCTTCCCAAACACAATCATGCAAGCATATTATAAGTAGCTGAGTATATGATGCAAACATTAATCAAAGAAATTAGAAATGACTACAAAAATGCCAAATAAAGTAAACTTCACAAAGAGGAAAATTGCTGAAGAGGGACACTCTTCCATGACAAGGGGTCAGTCCTCCGAGCAGACGCTCACTCTCCTGAGGACCCCACTCACCTCTGTCAGTAGCTGAGAATACCTAGAAGATCAAGGGTGTTGATGAGCTAGACACTAGCAGGCAAGAGCACATGCCACAGAGCAGACCTGTCTGGGGCCCAGGACAGGTGCCCACCTGAGCTGTTCCAGACCCTTGCCACAAGGTAAACCTCAGCAAAAGGAAAGGGCCTAAAATCATAGAGTGGGATCCTTGACAGCAGACTCAAGTGGCAGGGCAGCAAGAGGAACACATTAGGAAAAAAGGAGCACCCTGAAGAGAAGAGGGAAGCTACACAGGCCCCTTCACTGAGCTTCGAAGTTACATGCCCACGCCTCAAAGAGAGAAAGAAGAGCATCAGAGGGCTGGGGTGGGGGTGGGGCTCAGGAAAAAGAACCGACTGTTGCTTACATGCTTGTTTTTGTTTTGTTTTCTTTTGTGAGACAGGGTTTCTCTGTGGAGCTCTGGCTGTCCTGGAACTCATTTGTAGAGCAGGCTGGACTTGAACTCACAAAGGCCACCTGCCTCTGCCTCCTGAGTTCTGGCACTAAAAGCCAGTGGCCTGGTCCCATGTAGCTGATGTCAGGCTTGAGTTCCTGATCCTCCTGCCTTCACTTTTTAGTGTCAAGAAAATACGTGTGTGACACACCAGCCAGCTCAGCCCAACTTTTGACCTTCTGATGTGAGAAATCTATATGCACTCAGTAGCCAAGCTTCCTATTTTGAACCCTGGCCTTCTTCCAGACTAGCTGTGTACCCCATGTTCCACTCTTGTGTTTCTCACCAGTACAGAAGCTATGCTCCCATCAGCAGCGAGAGCAATGGCCAGCACTCGGTAACCCACAGTGCACCTGGGATGTGTTAAAACAGTGTGACTTCAGCTTTTAGTGTGTGATCAGTTCAGCATACAACTTCATTGTAAATCCCAGGAACAGATGGAACAAGAGAATGAGAGAGAGAGACAGAGACAGAGAAACAAAGAGACAGATAGACACAGAGAGAGAGAGACAGAGACAGAGACAGAGACAGAGAGAGAGAGAGAGAAGACAGGGAGAGAGAGATATACACCAAAGTATGGTTTATTGAAAAGACAAAGTTCTTTAAAAAAAACTTGAAAAAATACAAAGAGAAATTACCATTAGCAGAAATAAAACTGATGGCTACAGAATTGTAGACATCTAAAGATAATACAAGAAAAACCAGGATGGAATTTCCACAAATGATTTTGACAACTTGGATGAAAGACATCCACCCCTAAGTCTGTACTCCGCCACAGTTCAATGGGTAGTTTGAATCACACTGCTAAGAAAACTGAATTTAAAATTCCCCCAAACGAAACATCCTGGCCTATTTTACTCAAGGATTTTGCCCGATAGTTAAGAGTGAACACCACTTTTGTAGTCTGCTCTGAGCAGAAAAGAGGGAGCCACGTGTCAGGTCCTGAGGAAGATGGAGTGGGAACTAAAGAACAAAAGAAATGGAAAGGAGAGAGAGAGGCAATGTGCTTTACCATAAATATACATGTCAACTTTTAGTCAGAATCTGGCAGAGCATAGAAGGGGTTACTTCATGGCTGTCATCTTATTTTCATGTGTAAAGGGAAACTTTGTACATATTGTTTGCACCAAAGTCTTGTAAGACACAGATAATGAAAAGGTCACCTAGCAAAGCAAACCAACCTTCCTCTCTTTCTACACAGTTATCCTGGGTGTGACAGGAGCAGCTGAGGTCTAGGTTTAAAATCTCAGGTGCAGTTTTGCTGCGTATCTCACATTGTACAATGCTCTGGCTTCTTTATCCTATCACCTGTGATTTTAGTGTATCTGCGATTTTGCATCCTCTGACCTGTGTCTCGAACTTTCCTCCCATCTCCTCACTGTAGCCTCACATTCATGGATACTGAGACCATGCAAGTGGTTCTCTTTGTGTTTGACTCACTTGTTCAGTGTTCCCCAGGAGTGTCTATGTCAAGACAAATGACAAGATTTTCTTTTTCTGAGCAGAGTAGCATTTCAGTTTTTACAAACTGTGTGTGTGTATGTGTGCGCAACCCACTCATGCATTGACCAGCACTTACATTGTTGCGTTTCCTAGGTGATGTCCTCACCTCCCTATAGCTCTTTTTGAGGGAACATCGTGTCAGCTGACGGTGAGCTCAGGAGAAGATCAGTGGGTTAGGTGGTTGTTCTGTTTCATATTCAGGGACCTGGCCCTTTTTCCCACAACAGCTTTGCCAATCTACATTCAAACCAGTACAGACAGAATATAGACCACACCAAAGGGGATTTGACCCAGGAGTGTGGAGAAGGTTTAGTATTTTGGTGTAAACCTGAAACTGATTTTGTAGTTTGTAACTCATGGTCAAAGGACACAAACCGCAGACACGTGGAATAAACAGTGCAGGATCTAACTGTAATACCTGAGCTGGAAGATACCAGTTATACAGAATTTGGGATTTAAAAATAACTGAAAGTGGAGATTCACTTGAGAAAGCAAAGGTGATCAAGTTTACTATCCATGCCCCGCACCCCTGGCCCCCACTTAAGCCCTGTTGGATGGAGGGATGGAGAGACTGAAGAACTCGAGCCAAACTTAAAGCACAGGACACCTCACAGTGAGCAGGTTCTTCAGACCCTGAGCTCACAGCGAATTCAACTGTCTGGCCAGCATCTCCACTGGAAATTCAATGCATGGCCTAAAACTAGCCTGTTCAGAACCGTCTCTACCACCCGTCCCACCCCCAACTGTCTTTAATTCTTCAGACATCAAGAATAATCGGCTTCTGAGGGGACGTGCTGAGAGGAATCCTCAGTTTCACTCGTTTTCCTGTGCTATCCAGTCCCTGCAGGTTTTCGGGAAGTACACCCTCAGCTCACTTCTTGCCTGCACTGCTGCATTTGTCCTGAAGCTGCTCCCTCTGGCCTGTTCTGGCTCCACTAATTTATTCTCCACAGCTTGAGAGCCTTTTATGTGTTTAGTCAAATCATGTTTTTCTCTACTTAAAACCTTTTGATGGCTTCTAGGGTACTAGTAAAAGCAGTTCTGTATCTTCTAGAGTATAGAGGTGTTTTTATAATGATTCCTGTGCTAACTCATCCCTTCCTATCCGATAAATACTTATACAAACAGCCATGGCTGGGAATTCTGAAAATACTGTTACTGTCATGGTGGAAAGAAGTCTGGCCGTGAAGCCTCGTGACTCAGAATCAGGAATAATCCAGTGTGCTCAATGCTGGGACATAGAAGAGAGCTCTGTTCCAGATGTGAAAACGCACACAGAGATCTGGAGGAGGCAGGGAAGGTGGTGTAGGAGAGTAGAGGTGAGAATCGGTGAGGTCCCAACCCTGCGGAGCCATGAGAAGCACACTGTGCTAGTGTGACAAACTCAGATTTGAACCGAGGTCACTTGTGGGAGTTGGCCTTGGAAGGACAGGCTGGAGTAGGCTGCGTCTTGGCAGGAGTTTAGGGCCAGTTATCACAAAGCTGAGATGGCAGAGGTGGCCAGGGCTGTTACGGGAGAAGGTGGCTAAGGGGCTCCCCAAGTTTCTCTTAGGGTTTATATGAATTGCAACTCAGAGAAGTCAGTGGGTTCAAATTTACACAAGACACAGGTGAGTTCTCTGCAGCAGTGTCTTTATCAAGTATGTATTCACGAGCCAATGTGTGTGCGCATTAGTGAGGGAGGCAGTTGTTTGGTGGATCCTGGGAATTGAAGTCAGGTCCTTGCAAATCCAGTGCCTGACCCACTGACATACCTTCCCAGCCCCTCCCTGCAGCATTTTCTAAGATCCTTGGGGTCATTTCTAATTTTGGTTTTAGGAATGTAATAGGAGTGTGCACATGTGCGTGCGTGCGTGCGTCTGGGGTGGAGGTTCTTGTTTCATCCCCTTCTGATCTTGCCCACTGTTGCTCACTGTTCAACAAATAAGGCTAACTCAGTCTCTTTCCTGAGAAGGGGTGTGAGGCTTGCTGGAACTTGTTGGGAAGTGGTGTTTACTTCTAACCAGTGATGCCTGGACCAGCAGCTTCTGGCACGTTCTGCTCAGTGACAGAGTGGAGAACCCTGTCCAGAGCTGACCTGCTCACTTCCGTCAGGCTGCTCTAACAGCACACTGGGAGTCCGGTGCCTGGTAAACACTAGGCGCTTATTTCTCACCTTCTAGAGGCTGGAAGTCCAAGCTTAAGGCATCTGAAGATTCAGGGTTGGCAAAGGCTGCCCCAAGCCCTGAGGACCCCCCGTGTCCTGTGTGGGTGGATGAGATTCTCTCTGAGCCTTAAGGCATGGGTGCCATTCCATTGGGAGGGCCATGCCCTCTCATCACCTCTAGGAATCACTACCCCTTGTGTGTTTGGATTTCATCTGGGGATCTGGGGGCAGCAGAAGAGCTGAGACCATTGTGGGCACCTTGTCCACAGCAGCTAGGGCATGGGCTTCATGAGCAGAGTGCAGTTTATGTAGTAAATGCTATTGCAGTTGAGTGATTAGACATAGTTTTAAATGTTAGAGAGAAAGGAATGATATCAGGCTCTAAACCCTCTCCCAGAACAAATTTAAAACTTTTTTCTAAATGGGTCAATGTGACAAATATACTCAATGGCTAGTCATTCCTCATTCCTTTTGCACTGAAGGTCAATGGCTTAGGAAGCAAGTTCTCAATCACTGCCTCGAAGGAATAGCATACACTGAGGTGGCTTAGGATGCAGAGCGCTACACCTTGCTGCTGAGTTCATTTTGTCACTTATAGAATGGAATAGCAGCATCATGTTAGTCCAGATGTTGTAAAGACTGAGTTAATGTAAGGCTCTGAGAACAGCCAAACAGAGGGCTGTGCTCATGACTGTTATTGCTGACTTTGTAGGTGAACAGGTAAAAAAGCCTTCACTGTGCTAAGCCTGGGGCGTGCAGCATGGGCACCCTGATTGTGAAGCCTGAGGATGGCCGTGTGTGCCCAGGGACAGCTTTCCTGGAGGCGCCCGTGGTGCTGTGAGGGCAAAGCTGTGGTCATTGCTTCCCGGTTCCTTCCTCCTGACTATGGGAGTGGGTGGCTCTGCGCTAGGAGGAAGCCGGTGTGTGTGTGTGTGTGGGGGGGGGTGAGCTGCCTGTTAGTGAGAACCTGGGAAACGTGTCTCCACCTCCTCTGTCACACATGAGGCTTTCACACAGGTGTGTAGACTTCGGTTCTGACCTGAGGAGAGTGTTGTTTCCATCCCCAAATCAACAGGAGCTCCTGGGGGAACTTACAGAAGACCTACCAGAGTTTTGAGAAACCCCACTCTTTGTTTATCACTAGGATGGAGGGAGGGAGGCAGGCAAGATGTTGCCCACAAGTGTGGGGCCACAGTGCCTGGAGGGCTGAGCCTCTTGAAAACGAGGCTACCAGCAGCACAGGCGGGTTAGTCAGAGGCGGCTGGCTCTGGTCATTTCTGGAATACTCGTCCAAGCAATAAACTGACAGAGAGACCTCTGGAAAACAAGGTCAGGCCTACCTGGCTGCTGTCTCCCTGTGGCATCTTCTCTGTAACTGTTGCTTTACTTTGCACCATGCAGGGCTTTGAAATGGATTACTCCATGTTTAAGTTGAAAACCCTGGATTTTGACAGGAGACTTGGGACGCTGCTTTGCGAAGGTCTCTGCGACTGCAGTGGTTTGGAATCTGCGTTTAAGGTTGGTTCTAAAGAAGTCCCCAAGAAAATGAATAGTTTAGATTGTTACACAAAGAGGCCAAAAATGTTCTTCTCTTGCAGGTAGAGTAGTAACCGGGTCAGTCACATTTACTTCGAGTTCAGCCCACTGAATAATAAAGTTTAAATAGCACACTGGAAAATAGTGAAGTTTACTCTGGGAAGGGCATTTTTAGGACATTTGACTTTTGATCTTTTCTGGCATTTGCTGTACTTTAGCTCTTATTTCCTGTAGAGCAAGTTGAATGTGTCCAGCAAAATATTGACTCAACAGGAAGCCACACTGCAAAGTTAAAACAAATCTATAATTTCAATAATCCCTTTCTTTTTATTGTTTGCATATGCTGGCACCATCTGCCTACTTTATTACTCTGACTAATTTCCCCTATTTCACCAGGTGTAAGACACCATTGATTACCAGGTATTATTTATGTGTCAATAAGAAAAAGTGATGCTAAATTAATTATAATTTCATTGGTTGTCTAATACATTCTGACATTAGAGATATTGAAGCATGAGAGAATGTTTTGTGAATGAACTTAATAAAATGTATGTATATTAAAAATCATGTAAAAGGCTGGGAACGCAGAGTGTCTGCCAGCATGCATGTGAGCGGTGGAGGGAGGGAGAGAGGGAGGGAGAGGGGGCAGGGAAGTGGGATAGTTCTGGAAAAGAAATGCATTTTGAAAACTCCTGGAGATCAGAAGCCTGTAATATGGAAATAGGAAGAGCATGTTAAAAAGGTGAATTGCAAATCACATGTAGTTAGTATGAGGTGATATCCCAGAGGGGGGTTGTTTGCCATCTGAGCAGGCACAGTTGGAAACCACAGGCACACTTTATTGAGAATGGCAGAGCAAAGCAATATAGCAGGCAGATTTTCAAGGACGATGTTATTGGATTTTGAGTTTTCAGGTAGGTTGACCAACAGTAGTGACGTCTGTCTCCTAACTTCAGCTGAGAAAGACCAAATGGCATTTTTTTTAAAAAAAAAAAAAAAAATTTTCTGATAAAACTAAGATGTCCATTGGCCAGAATATATGGTGCGTTTCTGTAGTTTCCTCTCTTTGGTACAATTAATTTATGTTTAATATGTTATTTTTTCCTTTGTGTAGCTATACATAAATATTGTTCTTAGACAAAATGATAGCATTCTGTTTCTCATTTAGCAGAGTTAGGCTTTTTTTTTTCCTAAAAGAGTAGTTTTTTCTAATGTCCATGCAGTGACTTTCATATTTATGTTACTGGAAATTAAATTGTGCTCTTTTAAGTTTTGTGGGTAACCATAAGAAAGAAGAGAGTGTACTCTCAGTGTACAGAACTTCCTAATTCCATTTTATTAGTAATCTAATTCAAATCATTCAAATCTTCGTGCCCACTCACAGCCTTAACATGGGTTATTTAAGCACACGTTAGTTTATTTTCTCAAAACAGTTTTGTCTTGTTGACAAGTGGTTTTTAAAAAGCATTCCATGTATTTGTAGCTGACTATTAAAATGATGAGATAAAATCCTGCCTTGGAGGCCCGGATGGCAGGCTGCATCGTGCAGCCTTTGTTAGGATTAAGTTGCCTTGTAGATAGCAGGTATTCACTGATGGTCTGAGGGTAACAGGGTCACCTGGAATTAGACATGACACACCGTTGGGAGTGTGATGGCAGAAGAAAACGTGCAGGCCATGTACCCCAGGGAGACAGGATTTCAGCCCTAGGCACAGGCTGAGGAACTCTGACCACAGATTGTTTTAGAAGAGGAATATTTTTGTAGGCTGTTTCGAGAGATAGTAATTAGACGCTCACTCTTCATAAAGGAAGCAAAGTGATCACTAGTATTCTGGTGACACTGTAAAGCTTAAGAGCCTAGAGTGCTGGTGTCCGCTGGAAAAATGAACACAGCGCTAATAAATGGATCTAAGATTTGTATTGACTAACACTGAAATATGTTTGGGAAAAAGAGTCCAGAAAAGATTTTAGACAACATACAGATTGAATATGATTCAGCCCAAAATCTGAAGTGGGTTCAGGTACCCACAGGATTAAACTAATATTGATACTACTTTGCACATAACAGCAGAGTTGTGAAAAGCTGGGAGGGAGAGGTGAATTAGAGAGATCTGAAACAGAGTCTTTAGGAGAAGAGAATGTTGTGGGATTCAGGCTTCAGCTTGCGGGACCAGTGTGAAGGGAAACTCTGCCACCATAAAGCAGCGTGTGTCCTGCCTGAGGTGTCAGGAGCCTATGTGACTGCAGTTCTCATCCCAGAAGCTCAGGACAGCACCGCTGCCTGACTCACTGCTGTCCAGCTCCATGGCTCCTCTTTGGAGTATTTCTCTGTCTTTCCTTTTGCGGACTCAGGACTTTAAAGCTCTGCCATGGAGTTATCAGGATGAACTCTAACTCGGAAGCCTCTGGAGAATGCAAGGATGTGTGATGGAAGGAATGTATTTCCAGTTGATGTTGGGATTTGCTAACCTAGGAGGCTAGTGACCACTTGTGAATTCATGGGAAGTTCTAACCAACACAACAGTGGCCTGGAGAAGAAAGTTAATAATTAACATTTTGCTAGGTAACTGACCAACTGGGTTTAAATTTTTCTGGAGGTTTCTGTTACATTACAACCGTTATCAGAAAAAGCCAGAATGTGTTTGTCTTTGGAGGCCCATGATGTAGATGCATTTCTATTTTAATTTACACAACTTTTCATTGTGCTATTTTTAGTGAGTGTAGCTCACAGGAATGCTACAGTGAAGCTACTCTTTTTTTTAAATAAAGACACCCATTACTTCCTAAAAAACAACAAAATTCTCTTCATATTCATGTTGCTTTTGAGGTATCTCTTGAAGAAAATACCAATATAAGATGCATAATAATGGACACATTAAAAGTCCACATAGTCCAAGCTCCCCGTGGGCATCAACCTTACATAGTTTTGGACTAGTTTATATTTCTTACAATGATGTGCCCACCATCAGTTCAGTTTAGAACACTGAGAGTAAGAGCATGCACAATGGACAGAACTGTTGCAACAGTGTAATGCAAAATCATAGAACTAAACAAAACTTAGGAAATTGTTCCATTCTGAAATTTTTGTTTGATATTTTTAGGCTGCAGTTAGCTGCTAGTGATGAAAACAGTATCACATAGCAGACTTGTGAGAGAGGGAGGGGCAGTGAAGAATGAGACCAGCTCTTTCATCTAGCTCATCGACTAGCCTGTGAATTTGGGCCAGTGGCCCCCTCCGTGCAGCTCAGCTTTCACAGGGAAGTGTGACAGCTGCTTCTAAGGCCTTCAGGTGTGAATGTCTACTACATGCAAACATTACATTCCTATGTGACTTAGCTTGCCAAGAAAGCACATGTAAAATAATTCCCACCAGAGAGTAAACTTAGCTCATCTTCATGGACACTGGTGGGGAGCTGGGGAACCTGGGAGTCTTCAGAGAGAGAGAGATTGGAGCTTCATGAAGCCGCTGTCCCCAGACTGACATCATCATTGCTCTGCCCCAAGCCCCCTCCACGTGCGTCCTCTGCTTGGTAGTGCTTTCTGTACCCTCACAACTTACATTAGTTCAGCCAGCCCATGCTCTGTCTGAGAAACAGACAATCCAATCGGCTGAAGGTGTTGGCTTGAGCCAGGACCTCCCTGTCAGAGGAGGCATCCCTCTGTAGTGTTTTTAGAGCAGCACCATGGCTGCCCAGGCCACGGTTAACTAGATCTTCAGGGTGCAGAAGAGGCAGGTCAGTTATTTTTGTTGGTACATTTGGTATAGTTATTGATGGGAAGAAATGCATAACACACATTTAAGTCTGGCTTCTACTTTTATACACACTGAGCAATTTGAAACCATTCCCTGACTCCCAGCAGGGGTGTTGGTGGCTGTGAGCGGCACTGCTGGTAGATATTGCTTATTCTGATCCTACCAATTTCCACGGAGGCAGAGAAATGCTATCTAGAATTTGGTTTATTGGTTATGTAAAATTTTAAGAAGACTCAAAAATAAATATTTTGTCTTCTGTGGCACCGTGTATATTTTAAGGCTCTGACTTTGCCTCTAGTAGTGTAAGAAGTTTACTTGGGAAAATTGTGAGCCAAATCCTTGCACCAAAAACTTAGAGTTCTTTAACCTTTCTTTAACTTTGATTTTTTTAATAGCTTTTGACCATATTTGGGAATTTTCTAGAGAAACCAGTTATCATGGCAATGTTCAGCCCACATTACAGAACATTGTTGAACATGTTTAATGCAGAGTTGGATATGTGTAAGCAACTGTATGACGAACATGTGGAACAGGTGAGTGGGGTAAGTGGTGTCGCCATGTTGTGTGGGTAATGGCCGTCAACTGGAACCATTTCATTGTGCAAAGATACATGATACATAAGGATGAGAAATTGGTCGTGTAATATATGTCATTATATATGACATTATATATGTCGTTAAGTATTTTTTCATGCTGGGGATTGAGCCAGAGACCTTCTCTGTGCTAGGAAAAAACTCCACCACTGAGCTATGCTTCTGGTTGAAGGCTTTTGCTTAATGGTTTTCTTAAGGAGACAGAAACTTGCTTTGGACCTTACCTCTTCATTGGCAAAGTTATTAATACCACTATGAAAGGAAAATAAACAACTGTTTACATGGCAGGAAGGCACCCTGACAGAGTGTCCCTTTTCTTCCTCTTCATGAAAATGCCAACTGCCAACATGCAGATTGAACAAGGACACGAAATTCTGTGCAAGAATATGCCGTTCACCTCTGGAAATATTAAGTGGACCAGAATGCTCCTTGAGCGCCTTCAGAGGTTTTGGTCAAACCTGACATCTCTCCATCACCTGTGAGTGCTGGGTTTAGTCTGTGGTGGTTGATGCCAACGCTGTCGGTGTTTCTGAGCTGGGCTGGTGTCTCCGGAGTCCAGGCAGTCCTCAGGTGCGTTAGGTAGCTGAGGACACCCATGAAGGCCTGATCAGCTGCCCCCACCTCTCTGGTGCCTGTCACCACACCGGGCTCTGGCTCATGTTGGCACGGGGAGGGGGCAGCTCTTATTAGTACTTGAGGATGTGCTGTCCTGCTCCTTGTTGGTTGGGTCATTATGTTTTATGGGAATCATAACTTCGTATTGTTTTCTAGTCCGTTTATCTTTTAATGTCTCCTTTTCATTCAGTGACTAGAAAGTTTAATTATCCTACTTTCTCTTCATCAGTCTTCCCTACTTGGTGACACACTCCTCTGTGCTCTTTTTTAATTCCCTGATAAAAAATGGTAACTGTTGACACTTTCTGAAGTTTGGAGTTCCACTGGTTCTTCTGTAACTACCTTTTGTCTTTAAGCAGATAGAATTTTAAAGCACTGTGTAGCTTTCATTGCTTCCTCTCTGACCTTTAGAGTGGATGAGCCTGTTCTCTGATGTAAAATAAGCTGAACTCTGTTGACATATGTAAAAAAGCAGGAGAACCTTGTCACTGCAGATTTCCAGACAGTCCTGACGAGGCTGCAGTCTGCCAAAAATATGCTGAAATGACCACTTTGCTGGATCAGTTTGAAAGTCATGTCTATAGCGAATGGAGAAGAAATGTGGATGAAATCTGTGAATTCAACCTGAATCAGCCCTTGCTTAAATTCAGTGCGATAAACGGCCTTCTTACTGTCAACTTTGACCCTAAGGTAGGATTTACCTTTCTAAGTGCATTAGAGATGCTGCCTGACCCTAAGGCCTCCCTGATGGTGGAGAGGTTCACCTCAGCTATTTAAACTCCATTTTGGAAAATGGCAGTGGTGTGAGGGTTATAAACTTAAACTCAAGAAAGCTTTTTTTGTTTGTTTGTTTTTGTGTGTGAGTATGTGTGTATTTGGTTAAACTCAGGCTCTCATGGATTCTAAGCAAACACTCTACAGTGATCTTATTTATTTATACCTTATTTGTTAGCAGGTTTCCCTTTTTAGTCCGGGGCATCAAACCCAGGACCCTAGGCAAGTGCTCGACCAGCTGAGCTACACCAACAAACCCTTCTACATTATTCGTTTATTACCGTGTCTCCTATTGATTATTTTTTTTGGAGAGCAAGATCTGCCTGCTGCCCAGGCTGACTTTGAACTCAACTGCAGCCCAGGAAGGCGCTGAACTAGCAATTCTTTTGTCTCTGCCTCCTGAGCAGCAGGGATTACAGTCCTGTGCACCCACACCAGGCACTTCCTTCCTCCCTTATTAATTAGTTAGCCTCTCATGATTGTCACTTTACCACCCACACTCACCTGATGGTGAGCCACTGAGGAGAGGGTCTGTTTAATCTCCTTTGTGTTCCATGTTCTAGGCTCATGTCGGGAACCGGGAACTCAACTGGCTGGTTGGTAGACAGCTTCTGGCCTGTGTATTCTTATAACAAGTGCCAGGTTGTTCCAATTTATTAAAATGTGAAGGTCACCGATGAAAACGAGCAGAGTCTATTCTGTTTTTGGCTGACGATGGTTTTTCTGTTTGCCATCATTTCTTCAAAGGGAAGATAAGCTTGTGTCATGGTGGCTAAATTGATGGCAGTTAAACAACAATTTAAAACATAAAACAACACATGGACACAGAAATATTAACAGCTACGTGACATCGGATGACTAGGTTGCTTTTATGGAATAGTGCTTTTGCTGTCCATGCTGTCTGTAAGAAAGGGAGACTTCAAGCCGTTAATTTTATTACATCTTTTGAGCTAGGATCTCATGGAGCCAAGGCAGGCCTTGAACTTGTGTTCTCCCCGACTCTACTTCCTTAATGCTGAGATCATAGCTGTGTTCCCCAGATGGCTGACTGTGCAACATATTATGTAACAAGGACAGTACAGAAGCCCGATCAGCAGGAGTGTGTGTGTGTAATTTCAATATGCATGTAATTAGGGAATATGTATGTACACAGGTACACACACACAGACACACATGTGTATGTATGTGTGTATATATGTATGTACATGTGTCTATGTACATGTGTGTATGTGTATATGTATATGTATATGTATATGTATATGTATATACAGAGACTGACTGACTGGTTCATTGATTTTTTTCGAGACAGGGACTCACTGTGTAGACAGAGCTGAGCTCACACTCGGAGAGCTGCCTGCCTCTGCCTCTGAAGTGTTGGCTGAGGTTTGGGCTGTGAGCTCCCACGCCTAACCATGTGTTCCATGCAAAACATACTTTAAACAACCCATCTCCTGGTCTTTTGCTTTCTAGACAAGAAACACAAAATTATTCTGTTCTGTTTACCGCCCTTGAATTTGCAGGATAGTTAAAGGCAAGCGTCTTTGGAAGTTTCTATGAAAAAAAAAAAGAATTTGGCCAATTTCAGGTAATGAAGAATAGTCAGTATTATGGCAGCAAGCACCCAGAGCCTGCCTAGGAGGTAGAAGATGGCCTAGTGGGTGATCTCTTTCCCTAAAATAAACACAAATACCATCATCACCTTATTTTGCTAATAAAAACCTGCTACACCAACATAAATATTTTATCAAAAAAGTTAAGAGTCCTTCCTTCTGGCTTCCTGTTCCTCGCCTCCCACTCCCGGCAGACTTAGTGCTGACGCTTCAGTGACTCCGCTGATCCAGGTGGGTAGGAGAGCCGTCTCCCAGACACATTGCAGGTGTTACGTGTTACGAGTTTAATTTTTTTCTGGAAATTGCAATTATTTCAAAAGAGAGAGTGAAATTTTAATATAAACTTGAAAATAAGTAAAAACACAATTGCTTAAAATATTTTTAGAGGCAATTGAGAGTCTTGTGGTTTAGGTGCCATTGAACCCTTGTGGATTTAATCTGAAGCACTGTTTTCCCTGTGAGAACAACTGTGGGCATCAGCAGTGTCCACCATGCACAGAAACACATTAGCTCTCATTCATGGAGTCTTCGAATTCTACACTGTTGAGTTTTATGGATGAAGACGTGCATGTAGTAACAAAGTAAACCTTGTTTACTTTGAACCAGAAATACAGTAATTGCTAGATCACTTTGAAGTGTTTCAAGTTAAAGTCATCTTAACAATGAAAGGTATTCTCCTTTCTAGAGATTCTTTATCTGAGTGGGGGAGAAAAAGCAAGTGCCGGGAGCACGTGGGGGTTGGAGGATGCCACAGGAGTATTTCTCTCCTGCTGCTGAGGTGCTCTGTCTGGTTCTGCTACTGCGTCATCGCCCTGAGCCTCCTGCAGGTTCTGCCTCCACACTGTAGAGCACTTACGGCTACATGTGTGACCACACCTGAGTTTTTCCATGGGACCCAGGGACTGTGCTGAAGTTGTCAGGCCTACAGAGCAAATGCTTCTCCTCACTAGCTCTCTTGTTGGCTCAGAAATGTATTCTTAGAGAATGCAATAATCCTCAATATTCTTGGAATAGCTCATGGCGGTGCTGAGAGAAGTCAAATACCTTTTGATGCTGAAGAAATCGGACATACCAGCTTCCGCTGTAGGCATTTTCCAGAAAAGAAACACTATTTTAAAGGTCTGTGGCTTTTGATACTTGGTTTCTTTGAAAATACTTGAGTCTTATGTCTTGGTTGGGAGACCTGTGGCATTTGGTGCCTTCGTGCAGAGAGGCGCTGACCTATGGGCCTTTTTGTTTTGTGCTTGCTTGCTTTGTCTTGCTCAGCATGTTGGTAATCTCGAGCTCCTTGTACAAGGCTACAATAAGCTGAAACAGACCCTCCTGGAAGTTGAATATCCTCTCATTGAAGACGAGCTCAGAGCTGTGGCTGAGCAGCTGGAGGTGGCGGCCACCCGGCTGGCGTGGCAGGATGACTTCTGGGTCTACATGGAGAAGGTGCAAGTGACCGCCGCCCAGCTGGAGCGCAGAGTGGCACAGACACAGGTCAACGTGCGAACAATCCAGCAAACCATGCAGGCCTGGGCAGAGTGGCCACTGCTGCCCCGCAGGGATCCCAGAAGGGAGGCTGCCTTGAACTTGGAAGACAAGGGGGTCCTGTTTGCTAAAAAATACAAGCTGATCAGAGAAGATGGCCACAAGATACACAGCTTGGTAGAGGTAATGGCTTCCAACGAGTCAACTGACAGAGGTCTTTTTATTTAGTAAAGAGAAAACAAGAAACTAACTGTAGATCATGCCTTAGTGAGGTAATAGATGGCTTAAGAATCTGTTACTTGCCTGTGTTTGCGTAGCTCACGATCCCTCATTCCTGAGGGAGAGAGATGTGAATATGAGGTACCAATGACCAAACTGAAACGGTGCAGGTAGGCTCCCTCTTTGTCCCAGCTGATCCCATTGGCTGCTGTTTAATCCTCCTGCTTGGTTAGCTGGTATCAGCTGCCATGTTTTCATGATCTCAGGATGGCAGCCACAGTCACTCTGCTCCAAAAAATACATTTGGGTTTCTTGGGGCTGGAGAGATGGCTCAGTGGTTAAGAACATTTCCTTCTCTTGTAGAGGATCTGGGATCAGTTCCCAACATGACATGGCAGCTCACAGCCATCTGTCATTTCAGTTCATAGGGATCCGACACCCTCTTCTAACCTTGCTGAGCATTACATATTTGTGGTGCACATCTATTCATGAAGGGCAAACTCCTCTACTCAAATAATTATCCCTTTGTACGCATGTGTGTGTATATCTATATGTATATTTGGGTTCTTCAAATTATCAGCAAGCAGTGTCCTAGCGTAACCAATTGAAGAAGGAAAGAAAACTAAGCCAAAAACAAAAGGGAGAAGCATAAACTAAAGCAAACGAGGAAAACCCAGCAGATATGGTATCATGGAGCTGATGCACTGGTCTGGGAAAAAGGATAAGAATAACAGTAAGTTAGAACTAAGGCACCAGGTAAAACAGCAGGGGCTAAGGGCTAGGGACAGATTTGGGGACAAGGGAGTTAAGCTTCAAATGGAGACATTAGGAGTCCTTTTTCACTAAGGGAGATGTCCTGCAGAAGGCTGAGGAGACTAAGCAGGGAAAGAGCCTGGGATCTGAAGTGCAGCAGCCTGGCCCACTGAAGGATGGCTGTGACATCCAGGATCACTAATGAGGAATTTGTGTGGTAATGGGGTTAAGGCATTTGGAGGAGACCATGTGTACATAGTACAGTTTGCTATGGTGAAGACTTTGAAGGGATGGGAAGATAGCAGCCAGCGACTTTCCGCTCAGCTGCTCCACTGAGTATAAGCCACAAGCGGGAGGAAGCAGGAGGAAGAGCCAGCCAGGAGCTGAATGTCATGATCCAGTGAGAAATGGTGGAGCTCGGGTTGTAGGGGATTGATGGAGACTATGGCGTGAAAACGACAGGGAAAGCACCTCTTGGGGAGAGAGGTCCGGTGGGGGGGATGTACTGGCCTTAGTTTTGCCTCTGCAGTCTTAGGCAGGATCTCTCTGGGTAACAAACATCCTAGAGTGTGGTGGCGTCTGTGTCAGGATTTGCTGGAGATATTTTTACCTGGTAGTACAGATGAGTACTATGTTTTAAACGAAGAGCCAATGAAACTTGCTGTAGGATGTCAGGGAAATCAAGGTTTCAGGTCTGAGAAGATGAAAAAAGGAGTTTCTCTGAGACAGCGAGAAGCTGTTGGAATAGGTTTTGGAGAAACAGGGTTTGGACTGGGGAGTGTTGGTCAAAGATGGTTGTCAAAGATTTTGATGCAGGTGTCACTGGAAGTGTCTTGTGTTTAAGGCACAAGCCAGAAGACAAACACAAATTGGTTATATGTCTCTCTCTCTCTCTCTTTCTCTCTCTCTCTCTCTCTCTATCTCAAGAATAAGTAGGAATTGGTTGTAGGTGGGGAAGAGGTCCAAAGGCTAGCCTTGCAGTATTCCATGAGGTGAGGGAAGGAGGAGGAGGATTCCTCTTGAAAGGAGAAGCGACTCCCTGAAAGGAGTGGAGTGGGAAGAGCTCACCCTATTTCATTCTCAGCTTAGGACCTATGAATGAAGACCAGAGTTAAACGTGAGCTGGGCAAAGCCATCGGCGACCTTGACAAAGAGACGGAATAGTGTTGTTTTCATTAGAGCGGGCTGGGTAGAGAATGGAGGAAGGGGATCTCGCTGTACCGGGGATTCTAGGAGGAGCCTGGGTTCTGCTTTCCCTGCGTGTGTAAAGACCCATCTTCTGAATGTGGTAATGCAAAGCATTTCTGGTGTGACTGGAGTAGCAGAAGCTCCTGGCCTTAGAAACAGGAGAGATTGCTGATTTCCAGTCCTGCACAGCTCTGGCTTAGGCCAGTGTGACCCTGAATGTGCCATGGACATTTGTTTTTCATGTCTATGTTAGACGACAGAATAGGATTGTCTTTAGGGTTTTCCCCTTTTGCTCTGGTATCCATGCTTTTGCATTCTAGTGACCATGAAAGAACAGAATAGTGGCCTCAGAAGGGCATAGGGGATCTCTTTGTTTCCATAATGGCCCTGGATAGTAGAATTGGAGATAGAGCAAGAGCTACAGCCTGGGGCCTCCCACCTCCAGAAGTGTTTGGGAGCTGATATAGTCCTTGCCTGTATTTGAAGATAGCAATATCCAAATTAGTTTTCTTTTAAAGGCTCCTTTTTGAACAGATGTGGTATGTGAGCTTGATGTTACACTATTATAAAATCCTGCAGCAGTACTTGCCGTCTCCTTCAAGGTTCTATAGCCTTGGGTTTGAATGTTTTAGTGCCACGCACAAAACTGCAGTCTTTTTCTTCAACAGCCACTCTGGTGGCAGGCTTCGCTTTCATGTTGGTTATTGTTAATCCCAGCCCTTTACTGTGTTGATCGTAGGAGAACCAGAAGCTCTTCGGAGCTGATCCTTCCCTGGATTCCTGGAAAATTTATGTGGAATTCATTGATGACATTGTGGTGGAAGGCTTTTTCCAGGCCATCTTGCATGACCTGGACTTCTTCCTGGCCAACACAGAGAGACAGCGAAAACCCACGCCGTTTTGTCAAGCACAGATGCTCTTAGTGGCCCCAGATATTGTGTTCAGGCCCCCGCTGGAAAGAGAGGCTGGGGATGGTGTCTATGACCTGTTGGAGGAGATGCTGTGTGCCAGCTTCAGAATGTCTGCCCAGATGGGGCGCGTGGCGGCACACCTGGGCGTCACCAACTACCAGGTAATCTCCCAGGACCCAAATGGGGATAAGGAGGAGCCCCTCAGACATCAGTGAAGGCCACAGGTTTTTTTCCTTCCTCCTTCTTCTTTTTGTTGAGGACTCTCCCTGAAGAATTACCTTGAATAATGCTGTGTGGTAAGATTCTCTGGATAAGGACACACTTTGGTTCCCTCCCATTTAGAACGACATGGATAACATGTCGGGCCTGGCGGAGGCCCGGCAGGAGATAATGAATAGAGTGTCTGATGCCATCAGCAAAGCCTTGGAGTTCAGAAGTTCCCTGGAGACCTACTCTTACCTCTGGGTGGATGATCGAGCCGAGGTCCTGAGGCACTTCCTCCTATACGGCCATGCTGCCCCATCTGAGGAGATGGATGCCCATGCAAGCGAAGACATCCTGCAGCCACCAAGTCTAGAGCAATTCAAAGAGCAGGCAAGGAGACCCCATAGCATTTAGTTCTGGTCCTGGCCTTTCGTGGAGTTGCTGTGGGGTTATTTTTCTAATCTTGCAGATTGACCTGTATGAGGCTTTGTATGTCCAGATAAGCAAGTTTGATGACTTCCGAGTGTTCAACAGCTGGTTCAAGGTAGACATAAAGCCTTTCAAGTTGAACTTGCTCAGTGTGATCAGGAAGTGGAGCTGGACCTTTCAGGAGCACCTGCTGAGATTTGTCGTCGACAGGTAACCTCGACCTTTGTGTTTAAAATGGGACAAGCTTTGGACAAATGTTGTCTGGTGGGCTGTGAAGATAGCTCCATCAGGAAAGTTCTCGTCATATGAGAGCAGGGACCCAAGTTCAATGCCCTGTACCTACATGAACACGGGGTGTGGTGGAATGTGCTTGTAATTCCAGAGGTGGGAAAGTGGAGACAGGAAAGCCTTGGGGCTCTCTAGCTGGCCAGCCAGTGTACTCCAGGCTCCATGAGAGATCCTGACTCAAAACAAAACAAAGCAGGTTGCATGGATCCTGAAGAATGATGCCTGAGGTTGGCCTCTGTGTGTCTACCCACAGTCGACTGGTTTGTAGTTGACAAATTAATTCCAAGAGTATGTGTCCTGCTAACTTTAGAATAGGTTTAACAATTAATGTCTTTATGTAAGGATCCTGTCAAGCCTTGTCATCTGTGAATGAACTTGGGACCCTTCTGTCAGGTAAAAGGCAGCAAATGCAGTAGGGCACATACAGCAACACTGCATTTACATAGTGTCATCATAGTTCACCCACACAGATAGAGACTGGGAAGCAAGTGCCAAGGCCAGAAACCTGGTCTGGGTGTGCATGGAGGAGGACTGTGGGAAATGCTTATGTTCTAGTGATGGACACCGATTTGTTCTGGTTTCCCGATGTGGTGAGCAGCCTGCTCTGGACTTGACATGGACAGCTAGATGTTTGCATTAACCAAGTTTTTGCACACGTGTGTCCATACAGTCTGGGTGAGCTGCAGGGATTCATCAAGCAGACAGATGCTGGACTTCAGAGACAGCTGAGTGAGGGTGACCACGGTGGCCTAGTTGACATCATGGGCCATCTGCTGGCTGTCAGAGGCCGACAGAGAGATACTGATGAGCTCTTTGACTCTCTGAAACAAACCATCACGCTGCTGGAAGGCTATGGCCAGAAGATGCCCGAGCAAGTCTATGCCCAGCTGGAGGTAAGCGCCCACGAAATCATCATGGTCGCCCGTACCCGAGTGATCCCTCCAGGCAGGTCCGTTACACACACCCTGTCACAGCATGAACTGCAGGTGCAAACAGCGTTTTTATGGTACAGGCAAAGAGCCTGAAGCTGAAAGAGATTACTTTTTCCAGATCACAGACGTACAAATCCAGGCAACATTCCTCTGTGCGTGCTTCATAAGAATCCACTGTGGCCCTGGCCCTGTCCCTATCCCTGGGTGGTGGACAGCCTCCCAGTGTCACCATGTGTGTGGAGTGGCCGGACCCACACCTCCCTGCACGCCCAGTGGCCCACAATCTGAGGAAAAATCTCGGCTTGAAAATACATCAGGAGCATGACGATAAGGAATAAAAAAGTGCAGTCTGATCTGGACAGGAAAAATCCCTGTGTTTTACCAGTTAGGTTTCTGTTTCATGCTGCCTGTTCTCTGGAAATGTTTGGTGGCTGGTGTGTGCCACAGTATGGGCAGAGTCTGTCTAATTTTAGCTGAATTTATGAGCAAAAAAGAAAATCTTACAGTTGAGCCTCAGCTGCTGCGTTTTAGAGCTGTGGAGATGGTTGGGGTGGGCTTAGGATGGCCTTTGTAAATGTAACCAGTGGCTGCATTAGCCAGAGTTTGCCCTAAGTTCTGTTTGTCTGGTTTAGTAGTGGTCAGAGCATACAGCTCAAGCTCAGATTTGTGTATACATGTGAGTGTGTGTGCGCGCATGTGCAGAGGCAGGGGAGGACACCAGTGGTCCTGCTCTTTCATTCTCTACCCAAGTCCCCCGAGATCCAGCCTTTCAGTAGGCCTGGAGTTGGGCTGGCAGCCAGCCAGCTCCCCTGACCTCCTTCCTCTGTCCCTGTAGCTGTGGGTGCGCAGTCTGTGTGTGCCACCCTCAGCCTTTAGCTGGGTGCTGGAATCTGGACTCAGACCCTCACACTTGCCAGGCAAGCACTCTCACTCACTGAGTTGTGTCTCCAGCTACAACAACACATGGTTTTCAGAACTGTGAAATCCGTCTCTGCCTTGGCAAACTAGGTAAAACTTGGAATCCTTTTCCTTTTCAGTGAAATATCTCTTGTGAGCCTACTTTAGATTATTGTTTATTTGTCTACATTTGCTATTTCCAACTTATTTCCATTGTTTCTTTCTGTTGACAGCTAAGCTAACATGAAAGTCGTGTTTTAAATCCCACTTACCAGTACATTTAAGTATAATCACCCTTCTGTTCAGTGCCACAGCCAAGCTCTGCTCTTCAGCCTGGGGTGACCTTTTGTCTTCGAGGACTTACTTATTCTTGGTCATATGACGCATGGCCTACTGTATCTGGATTCACTTTGTAATGTTATCAATATTTTGTTCCCTTTCATGGTTAAATGATGTCCTACTGCTCACAGCACACTGCTTACACGGACAGCTACTGATGGATGTAAGATTGCCTTCATCTTTGCTAGTGTGAATCGTTTGACTTCAGACACTGGCATGTGGATATTTGAGTATCGTTTTCATTTCCGTCTGGCATGTACTCAGGAGTGGACTTGCTGGGTCATATAGCAGTTCTATATGTGACTTTTTGAAGAATTACAAAATTGGTTTTCACACTGGTGGTGCCATTTTATAGCTCTCGTTTTGCTTTGACAGGATAAAATGTACCAATGTATTATTACAAGTGCTCTTTGACCGTAAGAGACACAGAGAACTGCTGTCTATGAATTATTCTAAATTATATGAAACTACCCTTAAGGTACTGGATGGGGTAAGATGACAAACGGGCAGACAGCTTTGGAACAACATGGAGACCAAATAACTACCACAGCGCCTGCTACACACAATTTTTACTTACTTAGTTTTCACATTTACTTTTTTTCAGTATGTGTTGGGGGTAGTGCATGTATGGAGGTCAGAGGACAGCTTTCATGATTTGGTTCTCTCCTTACGCCATTCAGGTCCTGGAATCAAACTCGGGCATCTCGCTGCCCCCACAATTCTTCTCACAAGACTAACTTTTGGGTATTCTTTGAGTCAGATCTTGGACCTTGCCATACACCTCACAGAGAGGCCAGTTATGATGTAATTAATCACCTAGGGGAATTATCTATGTCCTCTAGAATTATAGTATGAACCTTGACTCCCTCAGGGTTTGATTCTCAGTGCTTCCGAAGCAGACTGCTGATAGGCCAATCAGAAGAAAAATAAGTTGGGTTGTAATTTAACTGGCTAACTTGGGCAGTTTACAGACATGTTTTAAATGTATGCAAACCTGTGTGCACCTTGCATACACTTGTGTTCCTGGAGTTCCTCATCATTTCAAGGTCACAGGCATTTCCCTCCAGATGCAGCAGTCTGTGGTCTGTTCTCTCTTGGGTATTTCTGTTCTCATTTTGACTCAGTTTTTGCTACCCCCCAACCCAGCTAACAGGGGCATCTGCTTGAGTTCCCCCCTTCCTCCTCATGCCCCATCTGCAGTCTACCCTGCAGAACAGCAGTTTACAGTCCCTTCACCCCACCCCTCCTGGCCCCACCCTCAGCAACCTCCTCCCCAGCCTGGATCCTGTCCATTAGACTTGTGAGATTAGCTGATCATTTGGTTTTTAAGAAAGTGTGCTTGCATCAAGAGATGTGTGCCATGTTTGGCGATGGTAAAGGGCCAGAGCTGTCTCCTGCCACCCTCCCTGGCTTCCTGGCATGGCCTCTAATGGGAGGTGGAGGCACACTGGAGTTGGGTTGTGCTGCTGTTATTATCTGAGATGTGGTCTCACATACCCCAGTTGAGCCTTGACTCACTGGGTTAGTGGGGCTCACCTTGAACTTGTTTCATCCCCACAACTGGCCTCCACCTCCTGAGCCATTGGGATTATAGGCAAGTAATGCCTTGCTGGGGATGGAACCTAGAGCCACAGATACAGGAATTTGATCAAAAGATGGGAGAAAATGTTTTAGAGTCTGTGGGTTTCTGAGCTGGACAGGTTCCTGTCATGACACTATATGGCTTCCTAACTGAATTGACCTGGCTGGCTACTTGCTGTGGGATGTGAGGACAGTGTGACTTGTGAAGTACTCTGCGCCGTCTTTGCTCTCTCTTTGAGACTCAGTGCTGACTGACGTCATAGCAGGCATTTTGCCCGTGAACATGTACTGCACACATGCACTGAGCTCCTAAGCACAGCTGTCTTCCTAGTCTACCATTCCTGGACTGTTCAATACTGGGGGAGGGTCAGGAAGCAGTGTGCAGAGGCTTTGAGTTCTGCAGTTTAGCTTAGCAGGTAACGAGCTCAGTGTCCTTGGACACAGGGCTGCTTTTCCATGGCAACCACATGCCATGATCGCCAACAAACGTCACTTGTTCTCACCTGCTGGCACTGTGGGCAGGGGGTGTCGTGGAGGTGGTGCCTAGCTGTGTGTTGTTGGTTTGCTCAACATCAAGTAGGAAGTGACCTTCCCTTCTTTGCCTTTTAAGTTCCTTCAAAAAATTCCTCCTTGCCAAAATGGACCAACGTCAAAGCCAAAACTCACCATCATACGCCCGCTCAGAACCCTGCAAAGGATGACAAAAGGGCGCAACAGCCATATCGTAGCTTTTTCCTACTCAGGACTGGAGTTTCAAAGCAACCTTTTCTTTCTCTTTTTTTTTTGAATTTTTAAAAATAAACTTTCTAAATTGCGTAAGGTGCCTGACTTACATTTCGGGTTTTTCGAAACCAGTAAAGTCATCCCCAGGGCATTTTAACTGTGTGTGTGTGTGTGTGTATGTGTGTATATGTGTGTGCATGTGTATATGTGTGTGCATGTGTATGTATGTGTATATATGTGTGTATATGTGTGCATATGTGTATGTTGTGTGTATTTGTGTATGTGTGTATGTGTGTGGTGTGCAAATGTACATCTGTGCATGGTACATGTGGAAGTTAGAGTCTGATGATGGGTATTTTTCTTAGTCATTGTTTTGGGTTTTTTTTTTTTTTTGAAACAAGGTCTCTCACTGAATCTAAAGCTCACATGTTTGGCTAGCTGGCAAGCCCCAGGAATTCTGTCTCCGTGCCCTCCCCCATCTGCAGGATGACGGGTCCACATGGTCACACCTAGCTGAAGGTCAGGACTCAGGAGTGCACACAGCAAGTGCTTCGCTGACTGGGCCCGCTCAGCCCACAGGGCTCTTTAATTTACTCCTGTAACAGCAGCGTGATTTGGAGATGTCTTTATTTTGAAACATTTCTGCCAATTCCAAGATGAAAGCAGCTCTGGTGCCTGCATGGGAGCAGCCCGGGCTCTGACCCTTTTATCACTATACTGTAACTTGGCTTTATTTGCACAACTCACTTCAAAAGATTTCTTGAATAAGAGTAAAGGAATAGGAACTATTTGACCTCACCTGGTGGAGTTGTTTCAGGAATTTGGAGTGATGGCCAATGCACCTTTGTTTGCACAGGAATTACCTGAAAGATGGGAAACCACCAAGAAGATCGCAGCTGTGGTCAGACAGGAAGTCTCCCCGCTCCAGAATGCAGAGGTCATGCTTATACGGAAAAAGTGTGTGTTGTTTGATGTGAGTTAGTCGCTGGGTTTGTGTTCATTTGTGTTCAAGGGAAGTTTGGCAGAACTGCAGCTCTGTGACTGGCATTTAATCTTGTTCCCTGAGCAGGAAAAGCAAGCAGAATTCAGAGAGAGATTCCGAAGCTATGCCCCTCTTGGGTTTAGGGCAGAGGACCCTTACTCAGTGCTGGATAAGGTAACTCACTCTCGTCTGTCTCGTGTGCATGGCAGTAGCCTGTCAGAAAGGAGTTTTCCTTTCCCTGTGTTAGACTGTTCTAAACAGTGTCTCCTCCAAGCACCGTACTGTAAAGATAACGCCACATGTGAAAATAGCACTGGGGATACGTGGAGCTCTTACCACACGTCAGGAATATTATCAGCCTTGGAGGCCTGAAACCCTGCTGCTTGTGAGCCTGAGGCAGGGTTCTGCAATTCCAAGCTGGCCTCAGCTGCAGACTGAGCGAGTTCACAGTGTCCTGTCTCAAGACAAAAAGTGAGGATGGGACACAGATCAGCGCAAAGACAGCTCACTTGGTCTCTGGGGGAGGTATTGAGTTCAAGTCTCAATAGACATATGAGTGTGCGTGTGGGGACACACACACACACACACACACGCACGCGCGCACACACAGTAAGAGAGAGATAAAAAAAGAATGTTTTAAAGCATATTCCATTTTAATTACCACGGCAGCTCGACGAGACAGCTTCAATTTTTCTCCTTTCAGATGAAGAAAATCAGTATATAGTGACTTTTTTTTCCTGCAGATTACAGCTCATAAATTTCATAAATACCACTACAGTTCTGGCTATCTAACCCTCTTTAAGGAGATCAGCAATGATGCTGTTTCCCATGTAACAGCTTTCTCTTCTGTTTTCCTGTGTAGAGTGGTACCAGGCTTTGTGCACTCAGTAAATGTGCAGTCAGCAGATGCTGCCTGCCCGATGAGTGTGGCGGGCCGCAGGAGAGCTTGCACACCTAGAGTAAATATTGCAGTGTCTGTTTCTCATGAGCTACTTTATTAACTTAAATCCACATACGATTCGTAGAAGGCTTGAAAGGATTCTTCTATCTTTGTGTTAGAAAATCACTTCAGGATCTCACCCTAGCAGCTCAAGGGGTACAAAAATGCCCCTGTAAGGGTGAGAATGTTTCCATTTGGGGCTGGTACCCTTTAGGGTTCTTCTGTGGGCTCTGTCTTCATGCTTGGCATAGTATTCCCCTCGGAACAGTGTCCAAATTGACTAGCTCACTACGCATTTTCTATATCTGGCTTTGAACTAAAACTTGTTTGCTTTGACACTGTTCTGAAAACACCACTCTGGAGTCTTCTCTCCCATTTGGCTGAAGAAAGTTAGTTTATATTCATTGAAAAGGAGTAAGTTAGCATATGTTAATAAAGAATTGTTAAAGCACTATATCTAAACTCCAGGTGGTCTGAACAGATTGTGGATGAGAAAATGTTTTTTTACTTGACTCACCAATATGTTGTCTACAAACATTTATGACAGATATGAATCGAATCTCACCATTTCCACACAAACCGTAGCAGCTTATAGTTGGATGTTTAACATGGAGGGAGACCTATTCCCTGCCTCTCAGGTCACGTGGTAGATTCCGCAGTAGAGTGGGGCTGGGTTGCCTTTCTCTTGTCGTTCTTTGGCTGTGTTGGCTCAGCTTGTAAATCTAGTACTTTGAGAATCAGACTTAGCCAGAGGCATGTTATTCTCGTTCTGCAGTAACATTGGGATCTTCAACCTTAGGCATCTCACCCCACAAATGGAAGCCACTGACCTTCCAGGAATAAGGGGGTGATGGACTATGATATTCCTTCCTTCGTTCATTCACTCCTTCCTTCCCTTTTTTCTTTCTTTCTGTAGTGAGATTCTATAGTAATGGGCTGGGTTTTGTGCAGAGCTAAAGATGGGGAATTATTCATTCAAGATAAAGGCTGTTGGCTTTGAGGAGCATGCAGGCTGTGAGGAGTCCTCTTGTATAAAAAGTTGCTGGATGCATCACAGATGTGCAATTGTAAATTTGGTGCTGTGCTCAGAAGAAAGTGAGAGAAATCAGCAGGATAGAGCAGTTGAGAGGAGGTTGAAAGTAAAGGCAGGTGCCAAAGCTAGGCTGCTCCAGGGACTCATGAACACACTAGAAGATACTGGAACATACCAGAGCATACTGGAAGCCTGCAGCTTTTAGGTGGACACTTTTACCACAAGTAGATGCTTGTATCAAAACAGATCACAAGCTCACTGAAGAAGCTCTAGGCAAGTGATCCAAAGTCTGCAATCATCCAGGATCTCTGAGGTTCCTGTTGGCCCTTACTAAACCTCAGAATAAAGTTAAGGAAGAGGAAAGGGTCCTTTGGGGATGTGTAAATATGAGCCTGTTGTCATAAGCATGTGTGATTCTCTTTCCAGCCTCTCAGAGATCATGGACTTTCCCAGGCCAGATACAGAAGTGGCCATAAGTAGCTCTTTTCAGAACCCAGTAACAGCAAACTCAAATCTCTGAAGAAGATGGTCTCAGTCTTGATCTAGTGGCCTCACGGGAGGAAAGCCAAAGCAAGTCAAATACCAGTGAGCCACAAACCACTACAAAACCAGCTACCTGGGAAGCTGCAGGAGCCCGAGTACAGGGCCATGTAAAGATTTTCAATACTAGAAAGAAGATGAGCATACTGGAAAAAAATGAGCCGTGCTCAGTTTTGAGTCTATCAAAATGATCAGTTGAATTTGGAAAAGTACCAGTTACGTAAGGAAATGAAAATTATAGTTGCCTAAGACATATAACTCAGCAGATAGGAGAGAGCTAGTTACATTTGAAAAAAAAATGGTAAAGTACATGTTATGTTGGAGGAAATGACCCAGAATCCAATAAATAGGTGAAAGGAAGTGGGGAATCGAGGAAAACACTCTAATGTACCAAACTCTAATGTCCTAGAAAAGAAACAAACAGTATGATGGCTAGATTGAGGCTTCTCTAAAGCTGGGCAGAGCATGAATCTGTGGATTCAAGAAGCTGAGTAAATCCCAGCTGGGGTAAGTGAAAGTCTAGTCTAGATTCATCACAGGGAACTGCAGAGTACCAAAGGCAACCAGATAAAACCAGGCAGGGAAAATGTCTCTCAGTAACAACAGGAACATCTTCCAAATCCTGAGTCAGATTGTATTTCAGTAGGAGGGAAACTGAGGCACACTAGATTTCAGAACATTGGCGTGAACTCACTGCCCAGAGACAGCCGAAAGATCTCCTGCTGCCTTTGCCTCCAGAAAACAGGACAGCAAAGTCAAATGTCATTTCCAGGACAGACCATGCTCCACCAGACCTTGGTCGGCGTGAGCAGAGTGACGGCTGAAAGGCCAACGGCCTGCGAACGACAGCCCAGGAGAAACGATGCTTTTCGTGAAAACATAATTGACCAAGATTTTCTTCCAGAAATAGTAATCCTATAGTGTTTTTCTCATCACTGTGACAAAATGTCTGACGAGACCAACATAAGGAAGGGTTTGCTAGGGCTCATCGTCTGGGGGTCTGTCGAGGCTGCAACAGGCAGTGCCGGCAGGGTGGGGCATCTGCGGACCCAGCTCTCTCCTCCTCGTTCAGCCCACAGGGTGTGCCACCCCTGCCTAGGGCGGGGCTTCACCTCAGGTGTCCCAGTCTAGCAACTCACACCCAGAGGATTGTCATCTTGTTTGTTTTCAAATGTGTTTATTTTTTTTTTTAAGTACAAAGTTTCCTAAGTCAGGTCTTCTGTGGATCATATACAATCACAATATAAATTCAAATTCTGCTTGTTACAAACAAGTCTGAAACAAGAGTAAGTGAGGTCTGGAAGAACGGTCTCTGGTGTCACTACTCACCTAATAAAACAGTGCTGTGGACTTCTGTGCAAGCAGCACACTGCTTACACACCTTCCTAGTTCAAGGCATGACAATACACACTGGAGAGAAGAAGCAGAAAACCACTTCAACAAGTGAAAAGATGGGTGTGAGCACACCCATCACTGTCCAGCAGGGTACAAAGCACGCTGGGTACAGAATTTGCCCACCACCAGCACCTGGCTTTAAAACCGTCTCCTTCATCAAATAATCAGACTCAAAAGTCAATTATCATTGAGGAAAATCCCTCGTGGCCATGCCTCCTCTATATTCAGATTTTCACTAGTTTACAAGTAAATCTGAAGTCCTCTGAAGGTACTTGAGTACCTAGTGCCAGGAAGGGGAATGCTGTTAACTTGGCTCCAGGAAAGGCAGTAAGAGCTCCAAGTGTGCAAAAAGTGAGATCTGGTGGAGGGAATGAGTGAGATGGCATTCTCAGCCAGCCAGTGGTGGCTCCAGGGGTCACAGGATGGCGAAAGCATTCAGCTGAGGTTTAGAATAGAAGATGTAGGTTTGTCTTCTAGATCTTATAGATTACTGATCTTGTCAAGAGGACAGTATGAGCCACCTGGGCAACATCAGTACCAAAATGAATCACTAGGAACAGAAACAAAAAGTAAGTAGGGTTGATTAGGACCTGGTGTGGCAGCTAACCTGGAGGGTATTTAAAATACGTGGAGGATGCAGATGTCCCATGCAAATGTCATGCTATTTGATGGAGGACTAAGTGTACTTAGATTTGGGCACCTAGGGCCAGGTCCTGAGACCAGTCTCCCGAGGGTGTGGAGGCACCGCAGATTGTGCAGCTGGCTAAAGCCAACGTTCTGATATTTAAAGTCTCTATGTTCTCACTACACCAAAAACAAAACAAGTTCATGTGTTAAGAAGATGCATATTTTAAAACCTGTACATGATAAACATAAATATTTCCTTGTTAAAACTTAAATTTGATGGATCATAAAAAGATCAAATGTTGATTTTTAAGAAGAAAAAGGAAGAAACTAAAGAAATTTAGTTGTTGGATTTTGGGAGGAAGATGGAAGGAAGAGTGAAACAAAACAAATTTGGTTCCATTTGCAAAGTTAGTCACTTTCTGTCATGTTGCAGCCAGACACAGCAGCAGGAGGACAAAGGGACCAGGGGTGGCTGCTCTTCCCTTCCCCCCTGTGCTCCCCAGTCTTCACTGTGTGGGCATGTTTCCTGCTAATGAAAGTAAAATGAGAACTTGCTCATCAGAACGGGAAAACTAGTTTGCACTGGATGTAAAACAGCTTTTCCATGTGACAGGATAGTAGGTGGATCTTAGCAAAGGCCAAGAGTGGGTGAAATTCAAACACAGGTGTGTGTGAATGAATTTCTTCTGGGTGCTCTTGGGCATGTGTGTTCTTGTCATTTTCGGAGCAACTTCCTTCCTTCCTCCCCTGACCCTTCTTCCTTCCCTCCTTCCTTTTTTTCTTCCTTCCTTCCTCCCTTCACCCCTTCTTTCTTCCTCCTTCCTTCCTTTCTTCCATCTTCCTTCCTTTTCTTTGTTTCTTCTTTCTTCCTTCCCTCTTTCCCTCCTTCCTTCTTCTTATTTTCCTTCCTTTCTTTCTTCTTTCATTCATTTTCCTTTCTTCCTTCTTTCCTTCCTTCCTCCTTTCTTCCCATCTTCAGTGTCTTATTCTGTGGCCTAAGCTGACCTTGAACTCTCAGTGATCCTCCTGCCTCAGCCTTCTGCATGCTGAGGTCATAGACAGAAAGCACTGATCACATCTAATGTTTTCTTTTTTCTTTTTTGGTTGTTTTTGTTTTGTTTTGTTAGACTTAAGTAATCATTAAAAAGCTGATTTCTGACATGGAACCTCCCTTGTCCTTGAACAAAGTCCCAGCTGCACAGTGAAACCAAGAAGTCAAAAGCACTCTACGGTCTGCCAATAAAACTAGAGCTTTTACTTAAAATTTCAGTTTGGATGCTGCGGTAGCAAAGCCAGGGATGACATGGCTTCAGCATATAGTGTGTCTTCTCCTCAGGTGAATCAGGAGCTGGAGACTCTGGAGGAAGAGCTGGGGCAGATGCAGGACTGTGCGCGCCTCTTCGAGGTAGCCCTTCCGGAGTACAAGCAAATGAAGCAGTGTCGCAGGGAAATCCAGCTGCTCAAGGGGCTCTGGGATGTCATCCTTTACGTCAGGGTAAGATGGTTTCTGGCGGTGTGCTTCTCCTGAGTGAGAGTTTTCAGTAAACATTTAACTTTGACGTCTCCGTTAGTCTATTTGGGTTTCATGGTGGCTTAACGTGTCCACATATTAGGTTTCACTCCTGGCCCCTGTTCCCAGAATTAAGGCTCATCTGCTGCTATTATTGAAAGATTCGGCTTGAATATCAGTTGTTTGTATCTTTACTTCAAGGTCAAACTCTGTATAATGAGTTGACTCCCTCGGATCCTTTGGGAGAGTTACATAGAATATGAATAAAAAATAAATAAATAAATATATTAAGTGTACAGATGGCGGTGCATACAAACTCACAGACAGCCCGTTTGTACCTTCTGTATGCATATACAACTGACACCAAAAATATTAACATGTGATTAATACTGAAAGGTTATATATAAAAAATTCTAGGAAAATAATATATCTTGCATAAATTTCTTGTGTCAGTTGAAAGCTATGTAGAAATATATTAATAAGATGTAAAATATAAAAATGTAAAAGATGATCAAAATGGATTAGTGAAATTTTTGTCATAATAAAAACTTTTCGTGACAGCCTATTTTATATTGTATATAGAATTTAGAAGCCTATTTAATAATATGTTTATTACTTTATTCAAACTATACAGGATGAAATGGTAGGGACTATGCAGAACTTACGATTGCTACTAGAAATTAATATATCATGGCATTTTAGCCTTAAGCTTGACATGTTTTGACAATTATTTTGTTTTAGTGATGAAGAAGTTTTGACAAGTGCAGTTAATATTTAAAAATCATCTTTCCACTTGTGGAGACTCACTTCCACCAAATGTTGACACTTTTATCTCCTTGTGCGTTTTTCAGGGAAGCATTGATAATTGGACCAAAACCCAGTGGAGACAGATTAACGTGGAGCAGATGGAGGCAGAGCTCAGAAGGTTTGCCAAGGCGAGTTCCGTAGCTGCCCGGCGGAGCCGTTCATCTTTCTCGGCACCACCTCCTTCCATCTTCCCCTGCCTAGTATCTGGTGTTTCGGGCTGGTTTTCCTTATTTACTTCAAACAGAATGAGACAAACAGTATTTTTCCCACTCTCAGGCAGTTGTACATCTCTTCAAGCCTGCCCTTCTGTGACGGAGCTGATAAAGCACACTAGTACACTTCCACGTGTTCGTGGGTACGTGGGAGACAGCCCTGCCCCCAGCATGTTATGGCTGTCTAGGGTGGAGAGGAAGACTGTGGGCATCAGTGCTGAAGGCCTGGGTTAAGAACTGGGCCTCTGGTTTCTTCTCTCAGCAGCCACGGGCCGTCTGTATCTGAAAAGGCCCTTGACTTTGGCTCTTGGGGTCACATCTGGATTCACAAGGACTGTTATAACCTTTGTCACTGATGGTCACACCCTCACCAGCTGAGGGTGCTGTGTGCATAGGGAGAGGGAGAAAGAGAGAGAGAGAGAGGGGAGGGGAAGAGAGGAAAAGGAGAGGGAGAATGAGAAGAGAGGGGGAGGAGGAAAGAAGCAGGTGGGCCCTGGCTTTCTTCCTACTTCAGTCCTGACCTGGGTGAGTTCTACACTCAGCTTGTATCTCTGCCCAGTTTCCTCTCCCAGACTGCCCCAGTCTCAGCGCCCCCAGAGCTAATGGGGCTGCTGTGCTGTAGCTAATTCTGCACTCACCGCCACCCTTATTTCCTTTGCCTTTGATTTTTGTCCATCCCAGTGACAACCCCACTTCCACTGTGGCTGTTTATTCTTAAACCAACCGACACCATCTTTTACCCAGTTTTGTTACGGCTTTTGTTATTGCTCCCTGGGCCAGGGTGAAGGTGGAGTGTAGGCTCTGTTTAAAACATCTTCAGAATGCACATGGTTATATCCCAGGATTGAGCCTTTCTAGATTTAGTCTTCCACAGGATGTCCGGTTAGCTCTCGTGCTTAGCAAATCTGGCACCTAGCTGACTTGCTCACAGTGGATTCCTGTTTCAGAGTGAGTGGATCCTTTTACATTTCTCTAGGTTAGCTGTAGTCTAGTGGCTTTCAACCTTCCTGATGCTGTGACCCTTTAACGTAGTTCCTTATGCTGTGGTGACCCAGCCATGACGGTACTTCATTTCTGCTTCATAGCTCCAATTTTGCTACTGTTATGAGTCATAACATAAATACCTGTGTTTTCTGATGGTCTTAGGTGACCCTTGTGAAATGTCGTTCAGACACAGAGGGCTCGCAACCTGCATAGAACCACTGGTCTAGAGGAGCCAAGACTTTCGTTTCTTTTCTTTCTTTCTTTCTTTTTTTTTTTTGTAATATTTATATAGCTAGCCCAAGGTAGCCTCTTATTTGGCTTTGCTGTCATTCTTAGTCCATGGGTGGAGCAAGATCTATGAATTCTCCCAAAGGAGGTAAATCAAATGTGTAATATATTGTTCTCTATAGGGATCTGGGCCTTTCCCTTGTATTTCTTTAGGAAATTTGGTCACTGGACAAGGCTGTCCGCATCTGGGATGCTTATTCCGGCCTGGAGGGCACTGTGAAGGACATGGCCACCTCGCTGAGAGCCATTGCAGACTTGCAGAGTCCTGCTCTCAGGGACAGGCACTGGCAGCAACTGATGAATGCTATTGGGGTATGTACTGGGGTCCCTTACTGGGTAGTGCCTACATAAAAGTGTCACTTCTAGCTCGCCTCATCTGACATCCTGCGCAACAGGTGAGAAAGCCTCTACTCTCATGTGAGTGGTCAGGGCCCTTGAACGCCTGTGGCTAAGCACCCCATTAGCTCAGTCCTCACCCCTTTACAGCATGCAAGCTTCGTGACCTCAAGAAAGTCACCTCACTTCCTTAGTTTGGGTTTATTTTTACTTTCATGATAAGGATTCTGTCTGTTTTCTACACATCCTAGCTGCCCCATAAGGAGCAGGTGAGAAGAAATACGACATTTTACAGAAAGCAACTAGTGATTTATGAGTCACGAAAAGGACCGGATGGGCTCTTTGTCACTCTCTGTGGATGGTGAACAGTACTGAGAACTGTTTCAGGGTGGGAAAGCTGGAGGGGATGGCAGCCTTCAAAAGCAAGGCATCCTCACAGGACCACGAGGAGAGGACTTTTCTGCTAGCCAGACCCCTCATCACTGGTAAAGGACACGGGTTGACTTTGGGCTGTAGAAAGAATCAGGTTCTTGTTAACCGAATGCTGGGTGAAGGCCTGTGGGGAGCAGAGGGCAATAGAGAGGAATGTGAATTTTCACGTAATAAACCCGAATAATGACATGAGTAAGAATAATTTTTACCAAGCCACTAAGATTAAATTAGTGGTAAAAGCAGGTAGATATCACGAGTGACTGGAAATTATGTTCTTGGAGCTCTTCAGAAGAAAAGACAAATGGGCTGCCTCCTGATTCCTGGGCTTTCAACCAAATTATAACAAATGAATAGTGGGAATCTTTTTTAAAAAGGAGGTTTATGGGCAACAGCAATAGGACAATAGGTTGAAAATGGAAGGGTGGGAAACAGAAGAAAGCACGGGGTCTGGACACGATGGAGACGTGGCCCCAGGCTGCCACAGACTCGGAAGCCATGGGCTGAAAGGGGCAACAATTCTGCCACTCCTCTCAGGAACCGCCATTAAATGAAGTCTGTCTCCTCCTCGTCCTGACCAGGTCAGGTTTTCAATAAGTGACAGCACAACCCTGGCAGATTTGCTGGCATTGCAGCTGCACCGAGTAGAAGATGATGTGAGGACCATTGTGGACAAGGCCGTGAAGGAGATGGGCACAGAACAGGTACCGTCAGAGCTCGCTGGCCGGGCTGTGGGTCGCACCTGTGTCGCTTCTCGTGCTGGCTCATATGTGAACAATATCTGCTGTGGTGTAGCCTGTAAGCCTTCTCACACTTCCACTCCGTCGGGGAGGAGTGTGTAAAACTCAGTCGTTCTAGTGTGATGTTTGGCCTTTTGTAGTAAAGGTATTTACTCCCCCATCCTGTCCCTATGAATCATCTAGAGAAAGAGAGGCCAGTCACACTTAATATCATTTATTTTCTAAATTATCAGACATTAATTTTAAATACTTATAATTATCTATTTGTAAGTAGTAGCATTAGTATTAAACTGTTTTTGAATTCTAGGTCTTGGCTGAGATAGTGGCCCTCAATTTGACGTTTGTGCGTTTTAATTAATCAGCTCTTCCATTTACCAGGTCATTGCTGAGGTCAGCCGCACCTGGGAACACCTGGAGTTCTCTTACGAGGTTCACCACCGGACAGGCACGCCCCTGCTGAAGTGTGACGAGCAGCTCTTCGAGACCCTAGAGCACAACCAGGTGAGGTGGGAGGAGGGTATTTTTCATTAACAATTTTAGACATTTTTTTTCCAAAACTCACACACAAAGTTTACTGAGCGCCTGCCCACTGTGACAGGATCAGGGTGTGAACACCTCTCAGAGGGCTTTAGGTTCAGAAAGAGGACACAGATGAGTCCCCAGGGTGCTGAGGACAGACTGACTGACCCCCAGGATGCTGAGGACAGGCAGACTGACCCCTAGGGTGCTGAGGACAGACTGACTCCAAGGACATTAAGGAAAGACAGACAGACACTTAGGAGACTGGAGAGACAGACTGATTCATGGGAAACTAAGAATAGACAGACTCATGGAGGGCTAATGAGAGAAAGCAGCCTCCCAGCTTGGGAATGTGAGTGTCAGAGCGACAGACTGGCCCTCAACAACAACATGGCCACAGAAAAGGCTCGCTGTGCAGTGGGACACCGGAAAGCGGCCACCGCTCGGGCCAGTTTTTCTGGGTCCCTCAGAATACACTTCTTGTTTTCATGGACTACGGAAGGCAGGCCTGGAGACACGGGCATGAGCATAGTGTGTATGGCCTTGAACTTTAAAAATCAGAGCTGGGTGTCTCCTTAGACCCTGTGAGAAGAGCCGTAGGGAGACCATTTGAGAAGGCTGACACTGGTTGGTCCTGAGCCACGGGAGCAGGAGGATTCTGGGTTGGCCTCCTGTGGCTGTCACATCTATGAGGCAGAGGTCAGTCCAGAGCCCAGCACACAGGCTCGGGGGGCAGGAGGGCTGGGAGGCCGTGGTCACCATCCAGTGAGCTGGACAGAATGGAGAGATGTGGCCCTGGGCCTTTGGCTGCATTTGGTTAGCAACAAAATAGTGGGAGAGGGGAAGAGGCTGTAGCCAGGGCAGTAGGGAGAGGGAGAGCAAAGAAGCCGGGGTGGGAGTTTCCTTGCACTCAGTGCTTACAGTGAAGTTGAGCCACAGGTCACTGAGGCGTGCGCATGGTGAGCAGTGACTGTCAGACTGCTGCCAGGAGCGAGGCTTGGAGACAAGTCGGTGCAGAGCACAGCAGTCGGCTGAGAGGGAAAGGACGCTTAAGGGAAGCTTTCTTCTGAGCTCTTCGTACATATACATGCTTACACAAGCACACACACACACATATACACCCCTTGGGATGATGAAAAGGCAGGTCTAGGGCCAAGTGAGAAAGGATGCTTTACTTCTTAGGCTGCCCCAGCGCACACTAGGAGGTGGTATCTATCTTTGAAGTGGTTTCTCGCAGGGACTAGGAACTGGCTGTCAGGCCACCGAGCCCTGGGGTCTACCTGTCTCTACCTGTTCCTATGCGGTACACAAGTGTGTGCCCACGCTAAGCTTCCCTCACACGGCTGCTGAGGATGTGAACTCAGGGCTTCGTGTTTGCAAAGCAAGTGCTTTACGGACCAAGCATCTTCCCAGCCCCAGATTGGCATTGGCCTGCTCAGAAGTGTATGGCCTTATGTGTAAACATGCCTCAGTTCTTTGGCAGGTACATCAGCACTGTGGAGTCTCTACAGGTTGACAGCGCCTGTGTGGACTCTGTGTGGGGGAGGGGGTGTGCAGGTGGGGCCACGAGGGGAGCCCCCCAGGTGCCTGTGTGGGTTCTGTGTGGGTCCCAGCAGGGAGCCCCCAGGCCGCCAGAGGCGCTGACCATTACCACCCGCCCCAGGGCCAGCTGCAGACCCTCCTCCAAAGCAAGCATGTGGACCACTTCATCCAGCACGTCCTGAGCTGGCAGCACAGGCTGAACGTGGCTGATGCGGTCCTCACCGCCTGGATGGAGGTCCAGCGAGCCTGGGTGCACCTGGAAGGTGTCTTCACCTGCTCAGAGGATATCCGGGTCCAGCTAGTGGAGGATGCCCGAAGATTCGACGGAGTGGACGCTGAGTTCAAGGTTGGTCAGTCGGGCTGTTCTAGTGATGTTTGGACAAAAATAAAGTCATCGTGAGACACACAGGAGAAATCCCTGACAGATACAGAAAAATGTAGTTTGGATAGTTTAGTACATAGGAGTCAGAAAACGGAAATTTTAGTTTTTACATACCTTGCCACCAACACAGCAGCTATCAGGGCTGCCGTTGTGGCCTGACAGAAGCCATGGAGACCATCAGGAATGACTGCTCAGTAAAGTGACGTCACCAGACACTGCTCTGCACAGAAGCGTGATGGCTGCTGGGGCCGTCCACGCGGTACTGAAGGAGGAGAATGGATGGGGTCTCACACCTGTTATCCTTTCATGCAGGAGTTGATGCTCCAGACGGCCACGGTGAGAAACGTGTTAGCAGCCACAGGCAAACCCCTACTGCAGGAGCAGCTGAAGGACCTGTGGCTCAGGTGAGAGGGCACAGGGGTGGAGGGGGCAGCCGTGCCTGCCCGTGCAGAGGCCTCTGTGCTCTGGCTGCTCCTGAGTGTGGGGCAGGCCTGTCATTGACTGTTCTGTTCTTCCACGTTGTCGTGCACGGTGTGAATGCCTGCTCTGTGCCCACACCCAGGGCAGCACCCGGTCAACCCAGTGGTTAGTCTGGGTGTGTTTTTCCTCCCTCCCTCCCTCCCTCATTGTTCCCCCTCATTTGCTATTTTGCTGTTTTTGTTCCGGAACATCCCTGAACCCATGGGGATCCCCCTGCCTCAGCTTCCCGAGTGCTGCATCATGGGTGTGAGCAGCTGCCCACTGTATACTTCCCCTCCAATCTGTGTCACCCTGAGGGACACCTCAGAAGCTCAGCCTTCAAGTCCCTTTCCCAAGGGCAAACCACTTCCGAGTGAGCCACAGGACAAGGGGCTCTGGATTAAAGTGGGCGAGTTGGCAGATGGGGCCTGACAGGCCAGGCAGGGTGGAGGCTGCAGGCTCCAGGCGTGAGGAGGGAGCCTTCTCATCTCACGGCTTCCCCAAGGGGAAGGGGGAGTCACATGTGTTTGCAGCCTGCCACAGGGAAGCTCTGCCAGTATGCTTCAGCTGAGCACTGCCACACCCAGTCCTCCAAAGAAGCAATGAGGGCCGTGAGCTAAAGCCTGTATGTGAGTCGCGCGTCTCGCCGGGTGAGATCGTACTCAGACTCCAGGATCCTTCTGCAGCAAGCTTTTATTCTAACAGCGATGGGAGGAAGACCCCGAGCCCTGAAATGGCACGGCTTTTATACCCTCTGGGTGTCGTGTTAGTCTCTGATTGGCAGAGGCCGGTCAGGCCATATGACGTGTTGGTTCCTGATTGGCAGAAGCCGGTCAGGCCATATGACGTATCTAAATAGCGTGACTCTGGGGCTGGTTTACCGCCCAGGCACAAGCGCAGTTTGCAGGACATGCGCAGTTTGCAGGCTCTCTACACCTGTATGTGATGGTGTGTGAGTGTGTGTGTCTGTGTGCATGTCTGTATGTGTCTGTGTGTGTGTCCTATCCCTTGCCCTGCCTGGTTGTGCTCTGTTTGTAAGTAGGAAGAGGCAGCAGTGACATAGCTCACGGGTTGATGGAGTCTTGGAAGGTGCAGGTTCACTCTGTTGAGGGGTGATGGCAGAAGCACAGGCCATGCTCACAGGGCCGATGCTCACGGGGCTGATGAGCTTTTGTTCACTCAGGCTCTCTGCATGTGCAAAGGCCCTGGCGGAGTACCTAGACACCAAGCGTGCCATCTTCCCCCGCTTCTGCTTCGTGTCAGCAGCTGACCTGCTGGACATCCTCTCTGGAAGCGCACAGCCCTCACAGGTAAAGAGCTTTCTCTGCATTGCCAGGAACAGAAAGTCTGCATTTGATCCTAATGCAGCAGCGGAGGGAATGAGGGGCCAGGCATGGGAGGAGGAGCAAGTGCCCTGGGCACGGGCAGCAGTGAAGCCAAGTGCTCAGCATCCCGGAGAGCTGGCTCTTACACAGCAGGCCTGCCTGGGAGGAGGCCGCAGTGCTCAGGAAAGTGTCACAGGGTGAGGTCACTGTGAGCTGCCTGCCACGCTGCACCCTCAGCGGGCTTCTGTCACTTCATCATGTCCTCGAACCTTCCTTCCGGGTTCCCCTGCCTTGGCGTGTGTGCCCCACCTATCCCTCACACCAGCAAGGAGAGTGAGGGAAGCTCAAGTTCTTTTTTGTAATCTGAGAGCCCAGAGGCGGGGGCATACTACAGTGTTCACCTGGACTGAAGTCTGTGCATCACCATGGTGAGGTCCCGAGTGCAGGGGCACGAGGTATCCTCACACACTTTCTCTTGGAAACCATGTCTGCTCACAGGTATAAGCACTCGCTTTGGTGGGCACGGTGTCTGTAGGGATGATTGTTTCCTTGCTCACTAGTTCACTTTGAGGACTGAACTGACACAAGTGAGGCCTAACACAAGCAAGGGCTCTCTACAGATACTGTAGCCAACACGGGTGGCATGCTCCAGGGCCCATCCAGGCAGTTTGTGTCTGTGCAAATCTCTGTGGCTCCGGTGTCTTCACACTTCACATAGGTGTGCATTGCTCAGTCCAGGGCTTAAAATGATGTCATTTCAAACGTGATCAGCAGCAGCACACTTACCTTGCACTAGTACTCACAAGTGCCCTGAGGACCAGTAGGTGGAGGCTCCATGGGAGAGCAGTCACAAGCTGCCCATTAACCCCTCAGGTCCCAGAGACATGCCAAGCTCACACACTTCTGACACAAGCCCAGACCTCTACCCGGACAGCAAGGAATGTGCGTGAGTGTGCGACATGACAGCGCCGTCTCTTTTAGCACAGCCTCTCACATGTTCCTGATCTATCAAGCAGTGTGAATTCTGTGCAGTAGTGAGCACAAGATGCTGTTAACCCCAAGTGTGCCCTGTTGAACATCTTTGTACTAGCAGCAGAGCTGGCGCTTCTGGCAGGTGTTGTGAGTTTTTGTTCTATTTTTCTCATGAAAAGTGAATGAGGAATGTGAGGCTCATCTTCTTAGCACGCTCACGGGAATGCGTGCACTGCATATATGTCAGTACGTTCATAGAGAAGAAGTACATGGCCCTTTCTACCTGTACTCCGACAGCTGAAACACTTTCAGCGTGTCTAGCAATTGAATGACAAGTACATTGCAATGTCCTCACCCGCTGGAGGGTCACACGGAAGACTCCATGGACTATAACATGACACAGCAGCCAGAAGTCACATGAGAGGGCAGAACACACTGTGTGAATTTGTTCCTAGAGAGGTTTGTTGCTGGTCTTTTAAAAAAATATACATTCTGAGGGGAAGAGAGACTCAGATGGGCCATGAGAAGCCTTTGGGTCATGATCTTCTACTTCTTTTCTTAAAAAAATATATATTTTATTAAGTGAGAATTCCCAGAAGTATACGTTGATCATATTCACCCCTCCCCCAGATTGTCCCAGTTTCCTAACCACCTGGCTTCCAATTCTTCCTCCCCCCCCCCCCTCCTTCTCTCCTAGTTGAGTCCAGTTGGTGCTGCCCGGCTGCCCCAGATATGAGGCTACTGTGGAGTAGTCGACACACAAGGCGTCACACCACTAAGGAAAACTGACTTTTCCTTTCCCATCAGCACTCAACTGCCATAGCTCCTTGGGAGTGAGATATCACACCCACCTCCCCTTGTCCATGCAGGGTTTTATCTGGTTTTAGCTGTGCAGGACAGGGCATGCTGTGACAGTCCCTGGGTTCACATGTCCGTCTATCGTGCTGTGTCTGTAAACGTGTCTCTGAAGTCATCTGAGACTTCTAGCTCTCATCTGCATAGACCACTGAGATTTGAATGGTGAGGTTATGTGCCTCATGTAAAATATCATATACATATGGCAAAATGATAGAAATCGGCCTAAGACACACCACGGTTCCTGCAATGTATTCCGGAAGGCTGTTTGTGAATGCACTGTCCTAATATACTAATCTGAAAGTGTTATTTTAATGAATGTTTTTAGTTATGAAATAAAATTTTTTCCCAATCAGTTACCCAGGAAGAAGAAAATCTAATTTCATGTAAAAATACCTCATTGGAAAACACTCATTTTGTTGTCTCTTAGAAAATTTCAGTAAGAAAGGGACATCTGATTCCAGCCATACCAGATTCCAGTTATGGAGGATTGTAGGTTAAGAGATTTACATTTTCTGGCCACTACCATGGTGCCACAAGGCCAGAAATTGTGAAATTATTTTTTGAGTAAAGCAATAATGTGTGAGGTGCCTGACGGCTGAGGTCTCATTTTCCCCGCAGCTTTTCAGCTGAATATTATCGAGGCCCATTACCCGGTAGAAGCCATTTGACATCTGTGCACTTCTTGGCCACTTCGGTGGGGAGAGAATCATTAGGTTATTGCAGAGACGGTCTGTGTATAAATGTCCTCTGGCAGTGTGCGTGGATGGAAGGGAATCTGCTCTTGCCAGGTCTACAGTAGGGAGGAACCTTAGAAACCCCTGTCCTAAACTGACGCATCCTGAAGCCATGTCCCTTAAAGCTACAACTGCTAACGCAGCAGCATGTGAGGGCTAAAGACATTGACTGACTGAATCCTCCCGCTCTTCCTGACACAGTGGGGCTTGTCATTCAGACTGCTTAAGCAGCCGCTGTTGTCTCCAGAAGCTGCTGTTTATACCAAGGCCAACTAAAGTCCAGGTCGAGACACACCGTGACAGAGGTCAAGTGTGTGCTCCAGGAAGTGTTGTCCAGCTTCAAACTTCCTTCTGCTGGCGCAGCCTTTGTTTCCTTTGTACAATTCATAGCACAGGAAATCAGCTGTCTTAAAGTGTTATTTGCACATTTTTAGTGCTATACAACTACCACACCACCTCTCTTTACTTCTAAGACAGTCTAGTCACCCTCAAATACTTCTGTACCCGTTAAAGTGCTTGCCGTGCCTCTCCCCCTGGCAGTACTAGGAACCATGGGCCTGCAGGCTGTGTCTGTGGATTTGCACGTTCTTGGTAGTTTGTGTGAATGATGACATAGTTGATGGGGTTGGTTGGCTGCTGCTGTCTTTGAGCCTGGTGTCTTCAAGGCTCATTTATGTTGTTATGTTGTCTTTTTTTTTTTTTTCTCTCCAGAGTCAGGTCTAGAATCCAGGACTTTGTGTGCATTGGACAAGTACTGTGCCACGGACACACAGCCTAGTCTTTAGTTTGGGGTCTCACTATAAATGCCAGGCTAGACTGGAACAAGTGGAAGTTTTTCAGCTTCTACTTGTTAGTTCTAAGATAAGAGCATATGCTAGCGCACGTGGCCTTTGTTGTCACACACACACACACACACACACACACACACACACACTTCATTCCTTCATGTGGCTGAAGAGAATTTCACAGTATGTACCTTGCATGATTTGTTTTCTGCCTGTTTGAGTAGATATTTGGTTGTTTCTACCTTTGGGCCGCTGCGAACCGTGGAAGGAACACCTGTATACCCTGTCTGTCTGAGTGGCCATTTCCTGATGGCCTATGCTTTCTTGGGGATTCTGTTTGATTTGCTGAGGACCCATGAGACTGTCTTCCATCCAGCGGTACCACAAATAAGGGGGAACATAAGTTCCACAGCACTGCTGAGCCCTGTGGGGTGCTGCTGTCAGTCGCCTCTTGAAAAGCTGTCTTCCTCTGTTCCTCAGTGGCAATGCAGTCGTTGTTCCTCTGTGGGAGGCTTGTCATGGCTTTCACTAGAAGGCTCAGTGGAGCAGGGTGGGCAGTGCTGGGTGTGTATGGTTGGAAGCCAGGTAGGTATTTTTCTTCACACTGACCTCTTCAGACAGCAGGCCTGCTGACATTTGTCTCTCACCTGAGCCCTGACTTGTCAAATGTTAATAGTCTACATTCAGTGCAGCCGCCTGCTCTGGGTAACGTAGGCTGTGAGAAGTGGGGACACAGGAATTCGGTCTTCAGTGCCATGTTCCAGACCTGTGACCACCACTGACACTCAGCAATGCTGACTTGGAAAACTTTCCTAATAAATCAGAGTAGGGAGACGTCATTCAGCCTCTTCCTGTACCAAGGCTGCGTGAGGCTCGAAGCATCCCCCCTAATGAATGATATCATCAGACTCCGAACCATGAGAGTCTCTCTGATTCTAGATGTTGGTTTCAATTTTTTACCAGTGCTTCCACATGTTAGACCAACAATATAAATCTGAATTTTAGAACTTTGACATTAGACCTTCTAGTAAAATGAATGTTGCCAATTGTGGTGCATAAAGACAGGCTGGTAAGCCTTCAGGCACTGGGTAAAAAAAAAAATGCTCACTTTGCATGGTGGGCATCCATCAGGATACGTACAATGGTGGGATCAGAAGCCTCCTGTTTGTCAGGCGCATTTCAGGTCCTGGCATTTCATTAGTGACCTTGATTTCCAGACAACTCTGGAAGTTTATGAATAAAGGTTAGTGACTTCATGCGGTTTTGTTTTCTCCGTTACCATGGCACCTGTCCCGTAAGGAGTACTTGGTTTCTCTGTGCTCTGCTTAGGTAACACGCCACCTTGGAAAACTCTTCGACAGCATCTCAGATCTGCAGTTCGAAGATGATGCGGAAGTTCCTGCACACAGAGCAGTTGGAATGTTCAGCAAAGAGAAGGAGTTTGTCCCCTTCCAGGACGGGTGTGAGTGCGTAGGCCACGTAAGGTTTGATTTTGAGGTTTTCTGGCAAAGGGGATAATCTTAGGCAGTTCCTGAAGGTTGAGTTGGACTTGCAAGATGGTTTAGGTCATGTAGAAAGCCAGGCTCTAATTGGCTGTGTGGGGCAGATCACTGTTTACCAGCTCCATGGTGCCCAGTTTCTGCTCGCTTAGCTTTAGTATCCAGAAGTGTGGCAGCGGTATTTGGAGTTCAGCTGGACAGAAGAGCTGCCTTGACTGCGTGAGCAGGACTCAGGATCAGAAGCGTGTAGCTCAGTAGCTGAGCGCTGACCATGAACTCTGCTTAGCCATGTCTCAGAAGCTGTGGGAAGGGAAGAGGCTTCTTGGCTGGCCATTCTGGCGTGCGTGCATGCCAGGACCAGCTGCCTGTGTTGGTGAGGCTGGCAGAGTCTGCCCAGGTGACACCAAGTGCCCGAGTCGCTCTGTGGCTAGCTGAGACATTCTCCACTCTCACGCACAGATACCTGAAAGCATCTACCAGGAAGAGTCGTGCACTTTCTGGCAGCTGAAGGCACAGTCTGATAAGGGAGAAGTTGTCTTCCTTAAGGCTTCCATTGCTGTGATTAAGGTCATGGCCAAAAGTGACTTGGGAGGGAAATTGTTTATTTCATCTTATAATTCTCAGGGCACACTCCAGCCCTGGAGGAACACGCCTGTCCTCAGCTGGAGGCGGGAGCTGAAGCAGAAGTCCTGGAGCGACACTGTTTGATGGCTTGTTTGGAATACTTTCTTACGTAACTCAGGGCCACTTGCCCAGCGTTGGGACCAACCACAGTGCACTGGGCCCACCCACAGCAATAATTAGTCAGGAAAATGTCCCCAAATGCTGTCCCACAGGCCAGTCTGGTGAGGGAATTTCTCAGTTCAGGGTTCCCTCTTCTCAAATGTCTCCAGCTTGTATCAAGTTGGTAAAATCTAAACAGACAGGCCATGCACTCTCTCTGATGGAATGTGGGGAGCTCAGTTAACCCAAGGGGCAACCTTCGGAGGGGTTTCTAGGAAAGACCTTGGGCAACAGCTTCCTTGATGTGGTCTTTGCAGGAATGTCTTTGCGCATGTCTTTACTCCCCTTTGTTACTTTTTAATATTGTACCAGAAAACTCTGCCAAATGAAGGGGAAACAGATGGCAGGAAATGGCGATGAAATATATTTTTGATCTCTTGGGCTTTGGGGATATTATTGTAGTGATTAGAAAAAGTCACCATAAACTATCTTGACAAAAGTATGCTGCTGTCTGCTGTCCCCCTGCAGACTGCTCATCAACTGGCACGGTGCCCGGAGGGGGACCGTCCAACTGATGGATGTGCTTGTCAGCAGCAGGAACCCTTGAAGTCAGAAGATATCAGAGGGCTCGAATTCATTCTACATAAGCAGCTTAGCTAGAAACTTCTGAGCATCTATGACATTCACTTTCTAATTACCTTGGTCTTATATGTTAAAAATATGCTTTTTGCTTTGTTTTTATGCTTTCTCCACACTTTTATGATCAGTTTTTCCAAATTTAGTCTGTTTAAATTTTATTTATGTATTTACTTATTTATTTATTCACCAAGTTGGGCTTTTGTGGATCAGAAATGAAGAAGCCACGGCTCTTGTCTCACTGAAGAGCTGGTACATATATGATTAGTGCTGACCAGGTGTGGTCCTTTTTGTCCTATGCTGAGCAGAATGTCAAGAGGTTTCAAAAGGGTAGGATGTGGAAAACAGTCATAAATCAGTTATGAACCATACAGTTAGGGAGCTGATGTTGGCATAGTTGTGCAGACCTGGACTGGGATTTTAGGTCTTTCCTAATGGCGCTCCTGAGGCCAGGCAGATCTGCTGAAGATGTACATCCCAGAGTACAAAGGAGATTCTCCCTGATGGTGCTTGCTCCCTGACCGTGACCCCCATGATGAAGGCTGAAGTACAGGCCCCCACTGGCTAGATTAAAGACTGAACTTGTGCATGCTAATGACGCTCAGCTATAAAGCCAGAGAAACCCCTTACAGCAGATGGCATATCAGACCAGGGCAATGTGCCCGTTTCTTCTCAAGCCGAAGGTAGTCAGCTTATTCCTGCAGTTTCTTTCCAGTTCCCATCAGGTGAGAATGTTGCTGCTGTCCTGGGGAGCCAGGGAAAGAAGGCAGTTAGATCATCTTCATCATCTCCTGTGGCCCTTGGGCTCTTCATTCCAGCCGTTTTGCTGCTGGGTTCTATGAGACACAGTCTGTAGCTATATGACCAACTAGAAGCAGATGCACGGGGTGATATAACAAAGCACATTTGAGCAGCGTGGAAAACTGGATACAATATATTTATGGGAACAGCATAAGCTGGAAGTAAAGCTTTTAAAAAGATTAATCTCACACGTCAGCAGCTGTACCATCCCCTACACTGCCATGCTGTCCAATTGCTGACAAGTGAAGATTGGAGCCAGTGGGAAGAGAATTAAGATATTTACTGAAAACACTTTGACGTCAGACTAAGCACTGGGAAGGTCTTTAGAGGGGAACTTTCAGGAGAAGAAAACACTGTCAGAAGACATGATTCTTCAAGCTGTGGTCCTGAAGTCTCCAGCTCACACCTGTTTGACTTCTCATGTGCCCAGGAAAGGGGCTGTAGCCTAGAGGCCCCCATCTTCACAGCTGAATAAAGAATGACACGTCCTCTGCAGGAACTGTCCACCCACTTAGCAGTTAGGAATTGGCTATAGCCTGGGGAGGAGAAAGGCTCATGAGGAAAAAGCTAAGTCCATTAGGGGTTGGGTCCCCCAAGTTCTTACGTGTGTTCAGGGTGGGCTACAGTAGGCTGCTGTGCTGCTGCTGCTGCAGGGCCTTCAGGTTAGATGGAGGCTGGGACAGTTTGTCCATCTGTCAATTTCCTTCCTAGGTGGAAGGCTGGCTCCTGCAGCTGGAACAGACCATGAAGGAGACGGTGCGCCAGGCCATCGCGGAAGCCCTGGTGGCCTACGAGGAGAAAGCGAGGGAGCTGTGGCTGTTGGATTTCCCGGCGCAGGTGGCCCTCACAAGCTCGCAGATATGGTGGGCCACGGACGTGGGGATTGCCTTCAGTCGCCTAGAGGAAGGCTACGAAACAGCCCTAAAGGATTTCCACAAGAAGCAGGTACCTTTAGAGACTTCAGATTTGACCACTGAACAGCAAGGTTCCTTTACTTATCACTTCCCATTCACTTTTGGAGAAAAGGGATTTTTGATTTGCTAACCTGAGGAAGATGGGATGTTGTTTTAAATTCAGTAGACTTAAAGTTAGAAGGCACAGACTTCCAGGGTGCCAGTTGGTCTGTTGGTAGCTATGCATTGGTTATAATTATGAAGCAAGGCCGTTTAAAAATGTTAAAGTAATGCCCTCTTCTCCTTTCAGTTATCGTAGGTTGGGCCCGAACTGACGTCTTTCTATATTGCTCTGTTTAGTTTGAGCCAAGACTGTGTACTCCATTCCCCTCCTCCAACCTGCCATCCCTTTATTCTCTGAATATTTATCTCTTAAGACAGTCAATGGCATCTGTGGATATGTGTTAATATCAATTTTATTATTTTTAAGTTGATAACTTCTTTAGATTTTGCTTATTATTAGAAAAATCCAGGAAGGCAAATAAACAAAAGCAATTTATTTTTTCAAGAATCCATTGACAATATTAGACATGTCACCATACAAAGGTTTTCCTTCTGTCTGCTAGCTGTCTGTTTGCCCATAATAAATACTTGTAGCTATTCACTTGGAATCACACTATCTATGTTGGTAGGTACACACAAAATGTCACTGTCCACGTATTTTATATGTAGCTTTGCCAAAACTTACTTCCTCCTATACCTCCTTTGGGTTTATTATGACTATTATTTTACTTTGGTCCCAAATACTTCAATTTCTATTTTAAATGTTTTGCCTGTTTTACGGTTGACAGCTTGCTTGGCTCATGTGCACACTGGTAGAATAGGAAAATCAAGCCACCTGACTGTATATCGACTTCCTTTCTGTGGCTGGGACATTCAGGATCTGCCCTGGCAGTTTTTGAGTTCACAGTGTTTCGTCACTTGCTGTCACTGTGATGTGTGACGGGCTCTCAGCTTCACTCCCTCTCTGACTGAAAGTTGCACAGCCTCTGACCAGCATCTCCCCGATCCCTCGCCTCTCAGAGCTGCTGCTTACACACTTTAAATGACTTCCGTTTTTAATGTTCCGTATATAAACAAGATGGTGAAGGATCTGTCTTCCTGTGTCTTTCTGTGTCTTCTAGTTCCTCACTGCTCTTTCAAACGACAAGATTTCTTCTGTAGTTCACTATATAATTACATGTGTATGTATATATAGAATCTCTTTATCCACCCACTTGTTGATGGCATATCTTAGTTGTGATGAGCGTGGCAGTGAAGTACAGACTTCATTCTTCTGTATACGTGGTTATACAGGGGTGGGATTTTTGGATCACATGGTGGCTCAGTCCCTCACTTTCTGAGGAACTGATACACTAGTGTTTATAGTGGCTGTACTAACATCTGTTCCCACCCAGAGTGTCCAAGGACTCCCTGTCAGTTCTTCACTGTTCTCACTTTCGTAGTTTATTTTCATCGGTTTATCCCAAATGTTCTCATGTGGATGTATGTGTTTCTGTGTGCCGATTCATGCGCATGTGTGTGTATACATGCATAGAGGCCAGAGGTTGGCCCGGCTGTTTCCCAGGCACTCCCCCACCCTGGGGCTTTGCTGCTGTCTGTTCTGTCTTTGAGACATGTCTCTTAGCAGTCTGCAGCTTGCAGATTAGGCAACACTGGCTGGCCCATGCTCTGCACCTCCCACCCTTGTCCACCTCCTACAAGCAGAAGTTACAAGCGTGTGCCACTTGTCCCGTGCCTGGCTGTTTCATCTGGATTCTGAGAGGCAGCAAGCACTAGACCGTGTGAGCTACCAGCCCTTGAGACAGAGCCCTAAAGTCAGTTTTGCCCCATCCAGCCTTGTGATTTCCAGCCTCTTCTGTCGTGTCCTATTTCAGCAACAGTTAACAGATTTACTCAGACCTTTGAGTCTCTCTTGCCCACAGGATCTCTCTGCCCTGAATAGGGCAAATACTGTGTCTTGGTGTGTGAGTGCATAGTGGGCGTGCGTGTGTGCCAGTGTGAGTGTGTGTGTTTCATACTATTTTTTTTTTTTTTTTTGGTCAAGAGCTGTAGAGTCTGAACTGTCTCTGGCTGATTAACTCACATGGGTTTCCTGTTTCACCAGCAGGCGTGACTTGACACCTTGGTTTGTTATGTGGGACTTTTTCCTTCCTGAAGCCCTGGTGGCCCAGTAGCCACAGGGTTCTTAGAACGCGCATGTGAAGGTGTTTTCCAGCCCTCTTGGGCTGTGGAACACTGAAGGTCATGCTGCTCACTTCCTCTCTGGCCTTGAACACACAGCATGGCACCCACCATCTGCATGGGATGTTTCTGCTCCTGTGTGGTGACTGGAACCCCAGTGTGCAGGAGGCTGCTGTGGTGTCAGTGACTAACACACGTGCTGCCCTTCCCTTCAGCATTGCTTTGTGTCACGAGGGTGTTGTGAGGGTCTCCCTCCCCTCCCCTTCCCTCTCCTACCCTTCCCTTCTCTTCTTCCTTTCCTTCCCCTGCTCTCTCTCCCTCCCCTGCTCTCTCTCTCTCCCTCCCCTGCTCTCTCTCCCTCCCCTGCTCTCTCTCCCTCCCCTGTTCTCTCTCCCTCCCCTGCTCTCTCTCTCCCTCCCCTGTTCTCTCTCTCTCCCTCCCCTGTTCTCTCTCTCTCTCCCTCCCCTGCTGTCTCCTCTCCTCCCTCTCTCCACATCTTCTCTTCTTTTCTCATTATTAACAGGGAAGTAACTATCTTTGTATGTTTTCACTCCATGCATTTTCTGTTTCTTCAGGATAGACAGGTAGAAGTAAGTGTTCAGACCAAATCACTCAAAAGACAAGTTTATCCCTCAATATTGATGCCAAAAAGTGTTGTCTTCTTCGCTCAACAAGGTTGTTTCAAAATATTCCAGCAGCACTATTCAGCCAGCTAGTGGCTTTATTTTTCTTCTCTCTTAATGTTTTTTAATGTTTTTGTAAAGTTTTCTATGTTTTCAAGATGTGTTACATACACAGATGCACATACCTATATGACGTATGTATGAGATTCATGAGGTACATGAGGTACACATCTACATGAGGTATGTATGAGATACATGAGGTACACATATTCATGAGGTACACATCTACATGAGGTATGTATGAGACTCATGAGGTACACATATTCATGAGGTACACATCTACAGGAGGTATGTATGAGACTCATGAGGTACACATATTCATGAGGTACACATCTACAGGAGGTATGTATGAGATACATGCAGTATACATATCTATGAGACTTGTGGCATGTACAGATGCATACATATATGAGGTGTGTATGATAAGAACAGAGAAGATGGCTTATGAAGATTTAAAAGCTTCTATTATTATCTGAGGGAGAAAGGGGAGCATGAATGAGCACGTGAGGTCAGAGCACAGCTGGGGTGCCGGTCCTCTCTTTACATGCTGGGCCAGGATCGCTCTTATTTCATGTTGCGGCTAGCTGGTCTGCAAGCTTCTGGAAAAGGTCCTGTTTCTGCTGCTTCCGCTCACCACAGGAATGCTGCATCACAGACCCAAACCCCTGCATCACAAAACCACTACATCACAGACACAAACCACTGCATTACCGACACAAACTACTGCAACATGGACGCAAACCACTGCATCACAGATACAACCCACTGCATCACAGATGCAGCCCGCTACATGTGGCTCTATTTTACATGAGTTTCTAGGATTATCAGTCTTGCTCTGTGTTCCCTTTTACTCTAGGAGCCCCTTCGCCAGCTTGTGACAAAAGCTTTTCTGGAATCCTTCGGTGCCCACTGGAGTGTTTGGCAGACTATCCACATGTGTGCTCTTAGCAGCATTCAGATCTGCAGCTGGTACTAACATGGATACAGGAGAAGTAACCCTTGTGTGCTGCTAACACTGTGCTTAGGGTCATGAGAAGTGTGTGCGTTTCTCTTAAAGCCCATTTGGAAATCTTCTTTTACAAAGACTGCAGAGACAGCTCACCCAGTGGGAAGGAAGGAATGCTGATGCACAGCTTAAGGGCGGGAGGGTAAGACTCTGGCACAGAAAAGCTGAGCACGGCTGCACCTGCCTATGCCACAGAGCTGTGGGCACAGAGGCAGGAGGATGACTGGAGCTTGCTGACTGCCAGCAAGAGTCCCTGCTCCAAGGAATAAGATGGAGAATCTAGAGCAGGACATTTGCTGTCTTCCTCTGCTGTCCATGTGTGTGCATATCTGTGTACACATGCACTGTGGATGTACTGCCTGCTGGGGTTGATTTTTAATTAACATTATTTTCATAATAATGGGAGAAGCTTTTAAAATGAACTTCAAAACTTTAAAAAAAGCTTAGCTTTAAAACTGGAGGTCACAGTTGGCTTTTACAGATGATGTGCCCACAAATCACTGTTTTTCTTGTTATTGCTTACAGATCAATGAGATAAAGTCAGATCATTGTTTCAAATTCCGTTTCTTTCCTAGAGACCTACCATTATTGCATTTACCATGACAGTAGACACACACACATACGTATTCACACTCATTTGCACACTCACACAGACACACATATCTACAGACAGACACACACACACACACACACACACACACACACACACACACACACACACACTTCTCTGCCTTGTCAGAATCTTTTGGATAAGACAAATAGATTTGATTCCTTAGATTTGAAACATCCTTGGCAAGTTGTTTGCTTCGTTGTTGAGGTTGCAGGGTTGATCTGTGAGAAACCTTTCTTTGCTCGTATCACTGAGCTGTGTAGAGAAGCATTGAAAAAGGGGTAGGAGCACTTCACACTTGGAAAATGAAACTCCAGGGGTGTGCTTAACCTTCCTTCACCAAGGGAAGCGCAGATAAAGCCATGATGACGAACCCTGTTTATTCCGCGGTCCTATTCCTTTTTGTCGATATATATCTTTATCCTTTCTAGTAACTGGCATTTGCGTTTCTAACTTGAAGCTTCAAGTGCTTCTGCATTCTTTTAAAAGCACTTTTGTCTCTTCTTGGACATATATTTTCATTTCTCCTGGCTAATACACAAAAGCAAAATGCCCTGGTACTGAAGGTGTGTAGTTACACATCAAGCTGCTGAGAGAATCCCTTATTGCTGTTCTACCCTCTGTGACACACGGGACTCTCCACCTTCCTCTACTTCCCGTGTTCATCTTGCTCACCTCATGGCAGCTGTCCCCACGCCATCAGTAACTACCCCAGCGCATCTTGAACCGACTTTCCCTACCGTCCGAACACACCGGACAATGGCTTCATGTTAATTAGTATTCTGCCTTAGTTGTGGTTTCACTCAATTTTTTAAACATTTGGGTGGCTTGCCCTTTTCCCATTAATTCCAAAAGTTATTTACTTGGGACATAAATCCTTTGCCAGAAATTGAATAAATTACACATTTTCTTCTGCCACCAGCTACATTAATAGCCCCATCAATTGCATTTTTAATGGGAATTGTTATGAATAGAATCTTTCAACTTTTTAATGTAACACACATTTTTCTCACAGGGATAGTGCCTTTTGTGTCATAGATAAATTCTTGGTCACCTAAAAGTCATCAGTGTGCTTCCTTCTGTCGAGATGTGTGATGACTCTTGTTCTTGTTTAGAACTACGGCTCACTCGTCTTTTTGTTTCTACTGAATTAACTTCCCACTTTGCTCCAAAGGAAGTCAATTCTGTGTGTGTGTGTGTGAGAGAGAGAGAGAGAGAGAGATTTTTACTTTTTTCTTCATTTTTCTGTTTCTATGATAAACCCACAGTCTTAATTACTGTAACATTATAATAAGCCTTGAAGGCCGGTTTCATATCTGTTTGCCCCCCCAAAATTGTTTAGACTTTTCTAAAATTTTAAAATATAGATTTTATTACCATGGTGTATATCATTAGAGGAATGTTTTTAGCTACTTCACTTCTTTCGTGGATGGACTGTGCTCAATGTAAAGTTCCTATAATGTTCTCATAGCAGACCTTAAGAACACCTCTCTCCCGCAGGCAGACTATCTCTGGTTCCTCTCTGCAGTGTCACGCAGCTTGTTACATAGTAGTCTTGTGCTTGTGTTACTAGATTTATTTTATTTGTGATATTTTGATCCTATTTTATATACTAATACATTTTTAAATGTTAACTTCAGTGTGTATGGCTAATCATAGAAAGACACTGAATGTTGTTTAGCTCCTTTAGGTCTGTATATTTTAGTATGTTTATCCTATATTATATGACTAATATCCACTTATGAGTGAGTATATACCATGTGTGTCTTTCTGCTTCTGGGATACCTCACTCAGGAAGAGGATCCAGGCAGTCCTGATGGGACCTGATAGGCTGGGATCAGATGGAAGGGGAGGAGGACCTCCCCTATCAGTGGACTGGGGGAGGAGCATGGGAAGTAAAGAGGGAGAGAGTAGGACTGGGAGATGAAGGAGGGGCCACAGCTGGGATACAAGGTGAATAAATTGTAAATAATAATAGTAATATGTCTGCATAAGTAAATATTGTAAAGATTTTTTAAAGAAATACATTGAATGAAAAAATATTTATTTTGCATTGAAGGTGTTTTCAAAATGTGCTTTGTATGTTTAGTACTTTGTGCTTTTTGAAGTATGGCTTGTGTAGTGTTTGCTGTGAACATGAGCATGTCCGCAGTGAGCAGTGGCAGCTTTCCATCTTGTCTTCTGTCTTCTACTTGCTCTTCCTTGTCTTGAGCCATTGCATTGCAGAGAACCACTAGAGCAATGCTGCGGGGCGGAGACTTCCTTGATTCAGGGACAATACAGGGAAGAACAGTATAATGTGTCTCTGTTAAGTATGCACTAATTTTAGTTTTGAAGATGTCCTTTGTCATGAGGCTTTTTTCTGGGGAGATGTGAACAAGTGCTGAGCCACCCTAGGTCGGACACTGAAGACAAATCAAAGAAACAATTCCAGCTTGTGAACCACTGTTTGCTGGGTTTACACAGTATGTGGGGGAGGGGTTATGTTAATATTAGTGAATTATGCCTGTGTTTATCACCATCATTTGCCAGTGGTTCTTATTTAAATGTTTTGTTTTTGAGAATATTTAATATGTGTTTAATGAAATACAATATCTGTCCCCCATTGCCCTCTAACTTCCTAATTTCCTCAACACATCTTCTGCCAAACTTCATATCCAAAGTGCCCATCTGTGCATGGGTGTGGAGCTATCCACCGCAACATGGGGCATCCACTCATAGCCACACCCTCAATAAAAAATGATCTTCTCCTCCTGCCTCCTGTATCTACCGACTGTCAATAGTTCCTCAGAAAGGGGAGGATGCTGAAGATCAGCCATCCAGCTATGCCAGGCTTAATCTTGTGTAAGTAAAAACAGCGGCTAAGAGTTCTTACCGTAACAGTGAAACCACGTCTGGAAGATCCATTTCGCAGCACTCTTTGCCACCTTCCTCTTCCGCAATGTTCCCCAAGCCTTGCTGGTGGTGGGGTTTGATATAAAGGTCCTGTTTAGGACTGAGCCCTCAGCCTCTGATTCACAGCGTTTGACTAGTCATGCTGCTCTCCATTAACTGTCCCACTGGGGGTGGGGGGACAGCTTCACTGAGGTGGAAAGCAGCCTAGATTTATGGGTATAAACATAAATATTTTGAAGGGAAGTTGCCAGTATAATCTGTAGAGAAACTTTAATCCAGCAGCATGGCTTCTCTGATCACATCCATAGACTTCCTAGGTGTCTGAGAACCGACTGGAATGCAGACATGCCACACACCTTTAATCCCAAATAATGTAGGTAAGGTTAGTTGGTAAAAGGAGGCAACCATGTTTACATGTGATGTCTAATTGAGGGGCAGACAAAGTGATGAATCAGAGAAAGGTGGCAGAATGGGTCAGAGATAGGATATGCCCAACTCTCGTGAGAACAGACAGGAAAGAGAAGCCACTTAAAAGCAGTAAAGATGGTAGAGTAGGGAGCAGTAGAGAGAGAGCAGAGAAGACGATACAGTGGAAAATTTAGTTGAGAGGATGGTACAGTTCAGTTCGTAGAGTTCAGCGGCCGTTTTTACCAGGACAGGTGTACAGAAACAGGTTGCAGAGAGAACAAGCTAGACACAGGTGAAGACAGAAGACTAGAACAGATTACTAGAACAGGCCAAGCAGAGCAATTCATCAGAAGCTGGGGGAAGCCAGTTTGAATCAGTCAGCTTGGAGAGGGGTTTAAGTCAAAACATCTGGTTTGAATCAGCCAGACAGAGTTCAGACAGAGGTAGAGAGGGTAAGTGTATTCAGCAGTGAGCCTCAAAGTTACATCTTGTGACAAGTTACTTTTACAGTGACCTATAGCAACGTGACAGTAGCAGACTCTATTCCAGGGCCTGTGGCTTCACCAACCATGGACCTTTAACCAGGGTTAAAGTACGGGGTGTGATTCCCCATGGAGCAGGCCTCAAGTCCAGTCACATGACAATTTTCCCATACACGGCAGTGTATCAGTGGGCACATCTTAGTTGCAGGTGGTGTTGAAGCATGAAGGGTCCACCGCTGGGTAAGACCATTGATGTCTTTTCTCCCCCGGAAAGCTACATGACATCTTCTGGTGCAGTGAAAGCTAGCCAGGGACACTCTGCTCAGTTTGGGACTGATTTCTCTATATCCTACTGCTCAAATGTGAGGTGTCTTCAGCAAAAGGCTCTAACCATGCAGCCACAGGCAACAGTAATTGTGTGGGTTGTTTCCAAGGCCTCTGGGGCCTCCCTGAACAAGAGCTCATAGTGAGGTGACCCAGGCCTTGTACTGTGAGTATCATTTATTAACCCAAGCCTCTGGTAATGGCGTTGTCCACCTATGCACATAATTCTATTCAAACGCTTCTTTTTTACAGTTGTATTCTGGAGTTAGTTTACTGACTAGTGAATTTCCATACATCCTTAGTTTCCATTGCTAGCACCTCCTCACCTCCATCCCTCTGCTCCCAGCTCCACTTAATCTTTTAGCCATTAATATTCTTCTCTCTTCTGTATTTTTACATCTTCTACTATCCTTCATCTTATAAGGTAAAGTTGGAATGTTCAGTGGTAAGCTCCCAAGTGGCTGTAGTACCCTTTCATATGTACTGCTTAGATAGCACACACACACACACCCCACATGGATAATGTATGTATGTATGTATTTTTTAACTTTCAGTAAAGGTATCTGCAGAAGCTTGCACACAGTTGGCTGTGCTGCAATCCTGTTTCCCTCTGACTCACACTCCTGAAAGCTCTTCCGTGGGTCAGGAGACAGAGTGCTGAGTAGTGTCTTGCCTTTCAGGACACTGACATCTGGGAAGTGATGACTCCCGAATACATCACACATGAAAGACTGGCCACATCTGCTCCCTCCCAGTGAAACTGAAGGGTTGTTGTGTGGGAGTGAGTAGGTGAATGCATGTTGTTGTCAGTACCTACCCTCTGACCTCTGAGGGTGTCAGGTTCATGTGAGCCGAGTGCCCCTCCCTGGTGATTGGTGTGATGAACACGTTTTCATGTCACAAGCTGGTAAATTTGTGTCCACCCAGGTGTTTGGCTCCTGTTTAAGTCAGAATACTTGGGTTTTAAACTTTGTTTTGCTTGTTTGTAGGAAGTACAGTATTGAACACTAACTCCTTATAAGATACATAGTTTCTAAGTGTTGTCTCTTATCCCCATGTTGCCTCTTTATTTTCTTTATTGTTTCCTTTGTTGTACAGACTTTTTACTTTGCTGTGGCCCCATTTTTTTTCCTTTTGTTCCTGGTGGTTGGTTTCAAATCTGAGTACTCAGTCGGGGGCCTGTTCTCAGGTCTGCTTTATAGAAAGCTATAATCTGCTGTGCACTGAGATTAGGTAAGTAGGAACAACCAGCTTGTTTGATTTTATGAAGACGGGTCTTATGTCGGCCAGGTTGGCCTTGAACTCCTGTTCCTAAGGCTGACCTTGAACTGGTCTGCTGCTTTGCATGTACTGAGATCACAGGCACCTACTCACATCTGCCTCAGTGTCCCTGCACACTGTTGAAGATGCCATCCTTCCCAAGCTCATTTCTGCTTCTGTATGGAAAACTAGTTGGAAATTTCAGCTCTGTTCTGTTAGTTACTACAGGTTTGTGATATAATTTGAGTTAAACATAATTCTCTGTCTTCTCTCCCTTTTTGCTTAAGATTGCTTTAGCTATTCAGGGTCATTTGAAGTCTCATGTACATTTTAAGTTTTCTTTTTCTTTCTGAAAAGTGCTATTAAGGTGTTGATAGAGATTGCATTTAATGTATAATTTTCTTTGAGTAGTTTGGACATTTAAGAAATAAGAGTTATTTCAATCCATGAATATAGGCTATATTTACTTGTGTTTTTTTAAATTTTCTATTACTGAGGCTTTGTAGTTCTCAGCATATAGATCTTTCACTTTCTTAGCGATTTCTACTAAGAACATAAAATTTTGATGGATTATTTACAACCCTTTTTTATTGCAGCTTTATGCACAATAGCCAAAATATATAAACAACTGTATTTTGTTGATAGATTAAAAATATCATATATGCAGAGATAGATAGGTAGGTAGGTAGGTAGGTAGATAGGAAGAAAGATCGAGATATACATATGCAAAATGGAATACTATCCAACAGTTAAGAAGAAAATGATGCCACTTAAAGCAGCATAGGTGATTTTGAAGTATATTATGTTCAGTGAAATACAGGCACAGAAACACATGTATGACCTCATGGATGTGAAGAACCCTTGAAAAGTCAAACACATGGACAGGTAATAAGGAACAGGGAGAGTTACTGGTCAGAGTGTAAAGTCCTCTATTTTTACGAATGAATGCATCCTGAAGATCTCGCAAATGACACGGACCCCTGCAGTTGGTACTGTTGTTGTCAGTGGATTGTATCAGAGAGATGTACTGAGAGAGCCATCTTGGCAAACCACAGCCACTCTGAGGAGAGCAAGTTATCTGCTGTGGTATCACAGCACAGCACACACACATGTCAAACTACTATGGTGCACACACAACATGTAGTTTGTTATTTGTCAGTCTTTCTTCAGTCTCAGGGAGAAGCAATAGACTGTGCTGTGTAGGTTGGAGAGCCAGCCCAGTGGATAGAGGTTCCACTGTGTAGACTGAGCCAGCTCCTTGGGGAGAGGTCCCACTGTGTAGACTGAGTCAGCCCAGTGGGGAGAGGTTCCACTATATAGACTGAGCCAGCCCAGTTGGGAGAGGTTCCGCTATATAGATTGAGTCAGCTCAGTGGGGAGAGGTTCCGCTGGTCACTCGAGCTGATCCACATTCTGGTGTCTAACTTACATGTTATGCTTTTCTTATACTGAGAATTAGAAAAGTACTGTGCACTGCCCTGTGTCCCAGCCTCTTTCTGGTTTGAGGCAGCTGCTCAGGCTAGATTGGAGTCACTCTGTAGCCCAGGTTTCCCCGTGACTTATGATCTTCCTCTCCACCTGCTGGTTGTCTGAGCTCATGGGCTGGTCAGCATGAGTTTTAATTTTTCTGAGGAAGTAGGCCTTTTGTTTGACCACAGCTGTCTGTGGACTGTGTCCCGTGAGACTAGAGTTCCTCGGCCTTATCAGTGGTAGCCAGGCCACGTGAGGGGGTGGGAGGGCACTCTCTGACGTCAGACTGTGAGACCAGAAACCCTGCTCCCGGAACTGGCAATGCCATGGATTTGTGATACAATTCCTTGTGGGAAGGTGGACTGTCAGCAGACTGTTATGAAATGAACATACTCTTTTATTGCCCCTAGCGGTGTGGCCAGAAAGCCTGCTTTCTCTGAGCACGGGTAGAGAATGGGGGGTTATGAAGTCACGTCCACTGATAATGGAGCGATGTGCTTGGTCAGCGCTCAGAAAGCCTGTCTTCTATTTGTGTAAGTTGTGTAAGGCACTACCCTCCTTCCTTCTGCCTTCTTCCCGCAGCGCATGGCTGCTTTCACAGTCCAGCTGCCAGCAACCTCGAGGCCAAGAGGGAGTTAGGCCTGTCGTGGGCCTCTCCACAGCTCCACAGGGAAGCTGGCATAGCAGCTGGCTCCGAGGGCCTCCACCAGCTTGTTGCTCGCTTCCTAACACTTGGGGTCCAGTGAGCTGTGGTGAGCAAGGCTCTGCAGAGCTGAGGAGGGCAGTGGACAATTCGCTATGCAGGACGCTATGTCTCTCAGGCAGAATTTGTATTGCCCCTTTTGCTCAGAAGTGTCAAGTGAGGAGGGTTAAGGAAGGCGGCCTTTGAGGTAAAGAACCACTCTGGCAAAAACAGACAGACAGACAGACACCATGTGAGAGAGCGTCTTTCAGACCTTCCTGGACACACCTCACCACAAGACACATGTTATGTCTGATCTCATCCAGTTGTCACATGTGTGCAGGAACAGTTCCACAATAGAATAAGCACCCTGCCAACTGTAGCACTGAACTTTCTACTCCACACAACTCTGCACTGTCACTCACGAAGAGAAGGCTGACGCCCGGAAAATATTTATCTAAGGGACCAGCGAGCCTAAAGGAGACTGGTGATGTAAAGCTATGACCATTTTCCCATTGACTATCACCAGAAATATAAAAAATTAACATGCTGATTGGTAGGCAGTTTTCTCCAGGAATGAAATAGTCATTTAGCTCCCATACTTTTAAAAGGCTTCTTTTACTGCTTCGATTTCGTAGTTCTGAATGAACAGGCTGGCTCCTTAGGATGCATTCATCAGTGTGGGCAGATGCCCTGATGTTGGGGTCACTGGTCCAGCCTTGTCTGCTGTGGGTCCAGGCTCGTCCTTTGAACATGGGGGTAGATTTTGTCTGTCACTAGGGTTCTCTGCTCAGCTGAGAGAACAAATCTGAGGTTGTTCCACCATCAAAGCATGCTTTACAGCTATTGACTGCTTAGTCCTGTGTCTGTAACCTTTGCTTCCTTTATATTTAAAAATGCCTTCTAGGTCTCACAGCTGAACGCGCTGATTGTGCTTCTTCTGGGGGAGCTTTTGCCTGGAGACAGGCAGAAGATCATGACCATCTGCACCATCGACGTCCATGCCAGGGACGTGGTGGCCAGACTGATTGCTCAGAAGGCAAGTGTGTGGGTGAAGGCTGATTTACCGTTGTTTTCTGAAAGTGCTGTTTCATTGTAGACTTGAGTTGCCCTAGCAGTGCCCAGTGGTTTGCTCAGTTAGGAGTGTACACATTAAAGCAGAAGCTAGGAGGATGGGAACAGCCCGGTGTTTGCAGCCTTGGCCTCTGGCCTCTGTGCACACCCATTGACCTGAGGCCTTACACACTCACCATGGGCTGCTCCAGCCATCTGCGGGGCATCGGGAGCTGGCTCAGTGGGCAACGTGCCCGGCAGAGCTTGGAGACTGAGTTCAGTTCCCAGATGTCATAGAAAGCAGAGATTAGCTGCACATTCGCTGTGATCCCGGCGTCCCTGTGGCCAGAGGGAGGGAGACAAAGGAATCGTGGAAACTCTGGTGTCAGCCAGCCTGGACACAACTGTGAGGAGATTGTGCCTCAACAAGGAAGACAAGGGCACTGCTGAAGGCTGTCCTCTGACCTCTGCACTTGTGCAGTGGTGAGCATTGCCTGCACACACACACACACACATACAAATACACTATACACACCAATGCCCACACTGTACACAGTGCTGTTAGAAGCCTGATTGTTTGGTTCCCGAGTAGCTACCCCCAACACCATTGCAGATCCTCTGACAGGGGAAGGGCGCTGAAAGAACAAGCCTCTCTTTCAAAGCAAAAGCAAAATATAAATGAATAAAAATGAAACTCACACACACAAATGAAAATCAGAGCAAATAAGAAAGACCAGTAACACCAAAAAAAAGTCCTAAAACAAAACGGAAAGCCATGGAGTTAGTTTTGTGTTGGAAAGAGAGAAGAAGATAAAGCCAAGTGGGCGGGAAGGCTGGTGTGTGTGTGTGTGTGTGTGTGTGTGTCAGTCAGTCACTCTTCTCCTGCTGGGAAGAGATGCCTGTGACCACACGCCTGAAGAGAAAGCGTGAACTCGGGGCTGGTTCACAGTGTGGACAACACACTGTCCATTCTAAACCAGAGACGCTTGCCTCATTCCTATCCGCACAGAGCATGAGTGTGCAGTGTGGTTCCTGCCTAGTCGTGGAAAACAATAGGCAAGAATTTGGGTGACATGAAGTGACTTATACAGATCCCTAGAGGCAACAAACCTTGGAAGAAACAGAAGGTTTTTTTTTTTTTCCAACTAGAAAGAATTTAGAGTTGAATAACACAGGAAAGCGTAGCCTGTGGAAACCACCTTCGTGTAATCTGAAGAAGAACGTAGGTGAAAGCACACTTCATACTTCAGCATGCAGAAATTATGGGTTATATGCAACTGTAATACAAAAAATGATTTTTGTTGGGTGTCAGTGATATGTGCATAAAGACACAACTGACTCCTGGTTATTCACAAAGTGTAAATTCATTTACTTGAGCAAACATGATCATGTTTTGCATAAAAGACAAAGCGAAGCCTTTCCTTGCACACACATTTCTGGTTAGTGGCACAGCTGGGATTTGCAGCTGTGTAGGAGGGTTCCCCCTGGAGAATTAAGGAAGGTGGGCGCCGGAAGGTGAATCAGTTTGCTGCCTCAGATCTATCGGGGCCCCGTGTGTTACGATTGTGCAATGATTGTAGGTTGTGAGCCCGCATGCCTTTTCCTGGCTGTGTCAGCTTCGGCACGAGTGGGATGCTGCTGGGAAGCACTGCGTGGTGAGGATTTGCGACGCCCACTTCCAGTACTTCTACGAGTACCTGGGCAACAGTCCACGGCTGGTGATCACGCCCCTCACTGACAGGTACCGACACAACTTCCCAGGGTGGGGAAACAACCCCAGTGTTCATGTGCGTGCCCAGACGTGCCTGAGAATGAGAGGCAGGCTGCCAGGACCTGGTGGGCAAACTGGGAAGCTCTGAGTGAAAGTGGCATGAAACTTGACTGGACAGGACATGATGAGGAAAGTGAAGGAGGGAAGCAGAGGTACGGGAGCCGGGAGCCATGCAAAAGCAGCAAGCAGAGAGGGTGCTCGGGTTGTTCTGCACCGCTGTGCCCGGCGACCTCTGTTCGGACATGTGAGCACAGCGAGTGTGCGCTGCAGTGTGGATGCTCTGTGATAGACCCTCCTCGCCGTGCAGAGGGGGAACCAAGGTTCAGCAAACAGTCATGTGTTCTGAAGCTGAGCCAGGTCTGTCCAGGGTCTCTGAGGCCGCAGTGAGTGAGTTCCCGAGTGGGGGGTGTGAGCAGCCGAGAAGGGAGACACAGGGATGAAAGCAGCACGCCCGCCTTAAGGGCAGCAGCAGAGTGGTTGTCAGAGAGGGTGTGCAGGGTTGACATTCCCGTCTGAAATTCGGGGGTCCAGAGACCGTCCCATTTGGGATTTTTGGATTTCGGAATGTTTACGTAGACTCTCCGGCTGAGCACCGTAATCCAAAACTTCAGAATCTCAAGTTCTGGAAGAGCAGGTTGCAGAGCATTTCACACTCAGGACCAGTATCCACATCGACTAGGAAGACATTTGAGCTAAGCCCTAAATGTGTGTATGGAGTCAGCTGTTCCCGGAGTCTAGGGTGGAAATTTACAAGAAGCTAAGCACAGGGGTGCCAGGACAGGCTGGGCTTGACTGGGTTAATGGACAGGAAGCCAGCCAGAGCAGGAAAAGCCCAGGGCCAGCACATGGCCGCCAAACGTTCAGAGCTGACTGATGGCCAACAGACAGACACCTAGAATGTTACAGAGGTAAAGATGTTGCAGGGATGTGAATTCATTTGTGAGGTTCCGGCCCCTTTTAATTATGTGGTGTGAGAAAGCACACTTAACCTCTGATGTTTAAGAGAGACAATCCTGCCTCAGTGTCCCCAGCTGCTTCCTATCGGCCAGGAAGACTCAGCCGTGGCCGTGGCACCCTGGCGAGGCGGGTGGACCCTCTCTCTGCCTTTGGGGAGCCTGTGTATATGCTGAGCTCATGCGCTCATCCTTTATCTCTTCTGGAACTGTCTGAATCGCTTCTCCTTAGCTTTACGCCAGACTGACAGTTGCCCTCCTTCATTTATGTTTAGTATTCATCAAAAAGAATAGAGCCATGTGGCTTGACACAACTACCTGAAAGTGGCCGCCGCCACCATATGCATGCATTATAAGGGGAGAAGAGGGAACAGAGGGAAAGGTGCAGGAGCAGAGTGGGGAAGTGTAAATCATTCCAGTGCATAAAAGCTGGCAGTAGATTTTGAAGTAAGAAGTCCTGTGTGCTTCATCTGGAAGCTTTAAAGATGCGTGTTCCTGTGACAGCAGAGAACGCTAGGAAAGGCGTTCACCGTGTGCGGCATCTCCCTTCATCCTTCGGCTTACCCGAAAAGGTGTCGTCTAAACACACCCACTCTGCCTCACTTGCCATTTGATGTGGAAATCCCCCTGGGAAGCAGGGGCAGACACTGTCTCCCCTTATGGGAGCAGCTACGGGGATAGGTCAGCCACCTTGTCCCTGACAGACGCGCTCCAGCGACTGTGGTGCTGGTGAGGTTGCTGGCTAAGCTCCCATTAGGAAGACACATGGAAACACAGTGTCTTCTTGAGCACGAAGCTGCTATCTTGCTTTAGTAAGTCTTGAGGTGAGTGGGCCTGCATCATGGGCCAGTGGATAAACCGAGTATGGCTTCCGAGGTTGCTTCAGCAAGTGGAAAAGGAGCCCAAAGGGGACTACTCAAGCTAGTGTCCTAGAAATGCATTTATGCATGTGCCGCATTGGCTGGGGCTTGGACGCCTGGCTCCTGCTGTTGGCAGCAGAGGGGAAGTGGAGATACAGGTGACCAGATGTTTGGCCCAAACTTGGAGCACTGACGTGACTTCTACAGAGAGGCCTTTGTTGCTGGCCTGCAGGAGTCTTCCCACTCCATTTTGCTGTGAGACGCTCCTCAAGCTGCACCTGATGGAAGGGCCATGGCTTGCTTCCTGCTGTGTCTATTGGCAGGGTGCTCTGAACTCTTCAGAGCTCTGCCCTGTGACTATCTCCACGTAGCCCTGTAGCCCTGCAGCCAGCCTCCAGATGCTGAGGTCAGAGGGCCTCAGGTTGACATCTAATGGTCCACAGCTAGATCTTCGTCCCTGGTCTCCCAGCTCTGGACTTGCATCTTCCTGTCACCGTCAGCACAAACATGCAAATTGTGTGGAGACCCCAGTGAAGGGTACCAGCTGTCTGAGGCCACTTGTTAGCATTGCTGTCTTTTACAGACATTAAGTTCTAGCCTTCAGATAAGACTTTCAGTCTCAAAACCTCTCACCTCTCCCTACCCAAACAAGCATCTTGATCCAAGTGCTGTACAGCACATTCCAAACGAATCCCTAAAGTACATCGACTATAGTGTCCCATCCAGTATAGCGTGTGTAATTGCGTTCACCTTCTGCCTGCAGTTGGTATATATTTTTGCACACTTATATGTGTGTGTGCATGCATACCCAGCTCTTAGTGTATTTGTTACAGAGCAATTTAATACAGTCATGTTTAATTCTTCATCATCTAAGACCCCTCCCCCTCTCTAGTGTATAAATTGTTTGAGGCATGTCTGTCATTGTAATAGTATCTTCACCTAGAAGTATCAGAAATTCAATTACATCACAAATAAAGGTGTTTGTATTCAAATGCACAGCTCTTAGGATGTGAAACAGCGAGCAACTAGAACGGCACATTCTTTTCTAGTTGCTTTACGTGGCCATCCTATGAAGCTGGTCACAATTGTTGTGAACAAACCAGAAATGCACCAGTGGGTTTTGCTTCTGTCATGTCTGAGTCTTGACTTCTTAACCCCCCCCTTTTTTTTTTTCAAAGAAAATCATTTGTTTCCAGTGTGTCATGAAAGTGCAGGCTCGACCACAATATTTGTATTCTTTCTGAAGGTGCTACATCACTCTAACCCAGTCGCTCCACCTGACCATGAGCGGTGCTCCGGCTGGCCCAGCTGGAACAGGGAAAACGGAAACCACCAAAGACCTCGGCCGAGCCCTGGGGATGATGGTTTACGTGTTCAACTGCTCGGAGCAGATGGACTACAGGGTGAGCCACTGAATGATAAAGCGTATGCCAGCAGGGCCTGTCCCATTCGAAAAGAGCCAGAGATCCTGCCTGGAATGCTCGGGGCCGGGAAGCCATTCTCATTCTCAAGTTTTTGGGTTCTGCTATGTTTTCATTCTCACGGTAGTGTAGGCCTGCAGCCCAAGCCTAAACATGCAATTTATGTGTGTCACATGAGCATCTACCGTGAGTTTAAGGTGGCCCTATGCAAGAGGTTCAGTGATTTTGTGCGTGAAGCAGAGTTTCACGTGGAAATGTTTCTGCTTGTGAGGTCATGCTGGTACCAGATGCCCCGATGCTGGAACACTTGCCTGTTAGATCGGGGTTGTCTGGCATGTAAGAGCCCCTTTCTGACCACGCCAATTCCTTGCAGTCCATCGGGAACATCTATAAAGGACTTGTGCAGACCGGAGCCTGGGGCTGCTTTGATGAGTTCAACCGCATCGCTGTGGAAGTTTTGTCTGTGGTAGCCGTGCAGGTGAAGGTGATCCATGACGCCATCAGAACTGGCAAGAGGAGGTGGGCTTGTGACCACTGGCTGCCTTCCCTCCCTCCTTCCTTCCTTCCCTCCCTCCTTCCTTCCCTCCCTCCTTCCTTCCCTCCCTCCTTCCTTCCCAACCCCCCATTCTTCCTTTCCTCCTTTCTTCCCCCTTCCCTCCCTCCCTTCCTTTCTTCCTTCCCTCCTTCCTTTTCTCCCCCTCCCTCCCTTCCTTCCTTTTTTCTTTTCCCCTCTGACAATAAGAAGATAAGCTCACCTTCTCAGTACTCCGCATTATGTTACTTCTCTCTGTCACATTAGCTGGATAAAATAATCTGGTTGTGTACTGTTGAATATCCCACCAGGCATTTTCACTGGTAGTTTTTGTGTGCAGGTGGGTGAGGAGCATCAGGATATTTTTTTTCCCTCCTGCTTGCTTCACCCAAGATGTGGAGCCTCTCTCTTTGCACTGTTGTCTTACCTCACATTCTTCCTTTCCAGATTTCCTCTCTCCTGGAAAGGGGGACCTCCCTTCCACAGGAGCCTCGTGTGGGCTGATGGGAAGGACTCAGACAGGGTTCTAGGACACAGTGGGCCCGTGTCACTGCTGCTTTGAATTCTAAAGTTGACTTTATAGCCTGAGCTGGCAGTGCTCACAGGCCTTTCCTCTGTGACTCTCCCTTTACAGCTTCATCCGGCACTTGAGCTCTGACTCTCAGGCGCTTTATCTTTTACATTTTTAGAAATAGCTGCAGATGGCAACATAAGAGCCCACTGGTGGCCTCCCCGCCTCTGACATCAATACACCCAATCAGCCCCTGTCTTTCCGTCCCACTGCCTGGCAGGGCCCATCCCAGTGAGACCTTCATGTCCTTCCCACAACTGGGGACAAAACCTTCCCAGCTGTATCTGAAGTGTAAACTCCTTTGCCCAGTGGTGCCCTGTTCCAAAAGCAAAACACAGGCAGCACCTGGAGTTTGCTGTCTGAAAGTTGACAGGACGCAGGGCACAACACCGGAGTCTACTCTCTAGCCCCCTCCAGGAACATGGATGCACCAGGCCAGCCAGTTCTGGCTCACTCACTTTTAGGGCACTTTGCTCCGCTATGCTCCTGGGCATGGGACACTTCCTGTCTGCTTGCTGGTAAAGGCTCTCCACCCCACATAGTCTAGAAGTCCTAGAAGTTTTTTAGACAGCTGTCTATACCGCAGGGTCTGAGACCCAGCTTCCCACACCCCTGCTGCCTCACCCACCCGACCCTGCTGTGTTACAGAAGTTGAAGTTTTTCCTGTTGGATTCCCCTGCCATATTTGGCTTTTAGTCAGAATCCCATTATCTGAGGGAACCAAGAAGTCATCCAAGGCCATCCTTTGTCATGTAGATTTATGAAATTTGAAAGTCCGCAGAGATGCCTGGTGGTGCCTCTGCCTCCTTAGCTGAGCCCTGTCTTCATCCTTAAGCTAGTTCATGAACAGGCTGCAGGGCTCCTTCATGAGCTCATGAGTGGATTAGCTTCTGCTTACCCTGCTGCTGGAGCCCGCCAGCAGAGAAGAAAGGGGTTCTGAGTCGGGAGTGAGGATTGAAATTAATAATGTACACTACACATACTATGTTCCGAGAGGCTTCTGGCCGCTTGCTCATGGCTCCAATGAGCCCTATAGCGTCAATACGCTCTGCATCCGAAAAGCCAGGAGACCAGCCTTGTTTATTTATACAAACAGTTTACACAAGGGGTTAATTTTTACAAGGAAGTGAGATGGAGCTGAGATTTCAAACAAGCTCTCCCTGTCTCCAAGGGAAGGCCTGGAAAAAACCTGTCTTCCTGTGCTGAGACTAGCATTTCAAACAGCCGCCAAAAGCAGCTATGACCTGGCCCAGGACACCCTGCAGCACCTGAGCCATAGATCTAAGCTTGCTCACCCTGCCCACAAAGCCAAGCATCCTGCTGGTTCCACCACTAGAGGCTCCTCCTCTTGACTGAAGGCCCCCTCCCATTGACTGCAGTCTCCTCCCCTTGACTGCAGGCTCCTCCCCTTGACTGCAGGCTCCTCCCTCTGACTCCAGGCCCCTCCCCTTGACTGTAAGTCCCTCTCTCTGGCTCCAGGTCCCTCCCCCTGACTGCAGGCCCCTCCCTTTGACGGAGGCTCCTGTCCTTGCTGAGCCTGCTTGAAGAGGGGCGTTGAGACCATGGCCACAGCCACCCTCCCTCTGTGAAGGACCACCCAGGCATGCCTGCCTTCCTGATTTCTCCGTTTTAACCTGGACCACTTAGAAAGCCACCTGCTGTTAGCTGCCTGGCATGTAAATCCACGGGAAGTCCTGTCTGTCTCCACTCTCCCTCCCCCGAGACACCCCTTCAGCCTCCCTCTTCCTCCGGAGATCTTGCTGAGACCCATATTATGTCTGTCTGTCTGCAGGAAAGCTCATTGCACTCACGTCTTTGCTGGCTACCATTTCATTGCCCTGGTCACCAACAGTCTAACTGGGCCCTCACAATTTCCCTCTGAAAATCAGTTTATCCCCAGCTTTGGCGTGATAATGGTATCAATAGTCATAGCTAATGTCCGCTGGTGGGCCCCGGGCACTGTGCTGTTAAGCATTCGTGTTCTTTCATGTCCTCACCTCTTTCATTGGGTGAGGAAGCTGGAACAAGAAAGGATAACTGCACGCCTGATTTGCGGTGTAGATGGCTCTGAGCTGAGCCCAGCAGAGCCGGCTGTCCTGAACACAAGGCTGTCCTGCCTTGCAGAGATGCTTAGTACAGGTTTAGGTAGTAAGCAGGAGGGCGGTGGGTGAGTAAATAGCTGAACTGTACAGGGAGCCCCTTTCCCAGTGACCACGGACACTCTCTTGCGCAGTGTTCAGTCAAGGCACTGACGGGAATTCATTAAGTGTTAAGTAGCTAAACAGTCAACTCTTCATTTCTCCATTTTAGGCTATGGGGAAAAAAGCTTCCTATATTGTGATTCTGGAGGGGCAGGGAGGGTGTTCCTAATAAATGTGCCTCAAAACATTTGAAATGTGTGTGCTTATGAAGCTGAAGGAAAATTACCCAGGACAAACAGCCTCCCAACACACATTTGCATTTTGCAGTGGCTTGCAATTGTCAATGTGCGGTCGTGTTCAGCGAACACATTTAATTCCATCAACGTTCTCTTTACGGTAGATTTGTATTTCTTGGAGAGACGATCCCGCTGAAGCCGTCGGTTGGAATATTTATTACTATGAACCCAGGATATGCTGGTCGAACTGAATTACCAGAGAACCTCAAAGCTCTGTTCAGGCAAGTGTGTGCCTCCCGGCTCATGTCTGGTGAGCTGCTGCCACCTAATGTCGGGCTGTTCTGATACTGTGTTACCAGGGAATCTCATTTCCTGGGGAAAACTTGCCTCTTTGAGCTCCCTTTATAGAGACAATTTTCTCCCTGATAAACTCACTGTGTGTATTAAACTAGCACTCAAATCAGTATGCAAAAATTATGTAGTAATCCCAAGTATTTAATCCTAGCTTTTTCATTAAGATGTTTTATTGTAAACAATTTTCACAGGTTACAAAGTATTGGGCAAATACAGAGATGTATAAAGAGAAGTTATTTGCCAACTGGACATCATGATTGCTATAGTTTTTCTAGCCTCTATAATTTATATTTTATACACTAGGCATAATTTTATTTAGTTTTGTCCTTATAGTATTTTGACAAACATACCTTACCATACCATTGAAATTTCTTTGGAAATAGCATTTTACATAACTCCAAAATCATCCCTCTTCTGGCTCTTCTACATTGTCCTGATCGTCGTGTTTGGTGTCAGGCTTGTTTATTTGTTTTTGCTTTTTTAAATGATACTTAAATAGCAAGGTATAAACATTTATTCTTCAAATTATTTTTGTTTCTAGTTATTATCCCAGGATAGATTCTGTGTGTGTGTGCGCACGTGCGTGTGCAGGCCAGGGGTTGACAGTGGGTGTCTTCCTCAAACGCTCCCTACCGTGTTTTTGAGGCAAGGTCTCTTCCCTGAGCTCCTCCTGCCTCCACCTCTCACACACTAGGCTAGGACTGCATGTACATGCCGCCACAGCTCACTTTTACGTGGATGGTGAGATGGAATCCGGTCCTCAGCTTGTGTGCAAACTCTTTAGACACTGACACACAGCCCACAGTAGATTCTTAGATGTAAAGTTAGTGGGTGGTGATTACAATCCATTGCTGACACACTTTCTCCAAACACTCAGGCAACACGTATGCTAACAGCAGCGTGTGTAGGAGGACCTGTAGGTGTGTCTCCAGGACCCATTATGCGTGTGAGATCTTTTCTGTTACTTCATTCCGGTGTGACCTGGTGCACTGTTGCGCTTTCATTTGAGAGAGCAGCCGGTGGAACAACACAAACATTCTGCACTCTCAGAGTTCCCTCGTGCCCCTGGGAAAGCAATCCCTCTGCCCCACACCACTCTGTGACTAAGGATTACACCACCCTTCCTGGAGTTTGGTCAGTCCTAACTTCTTAAGCTGTGGGCCCCATGCTCTGGGGCTTCAAGTGGCTAACTGTGGAGTCATGGAAAATATGGCTACAGTAAAAAGTTTCTGAATGTGCAAGGCCAAAACTTAACTCAGAATCTGGTGTGTGATGAGCTGGAGATGTGTCCTTGTAAACTTCTCTGAAGGCTTGGTTCTGCCATCATACAATGCGACACTGAGCCATGCTGCTGTGGCTTAGCTTCAATGCTGTTCTGGTGTCTGGATTGTGCACCTTTTTGTAGACCCATGGCTAAGTACAGAGCAGGGAGGCTTCCCTACCACTGTTCCTCAGCATCTTCAAAAGCTCTTACTGAGTTTGAGTTTGGATTCTGGGGCTTACTAGCTGGCCAGGAACATGTCCCAGGATAGAGACCTGTTTAAAGGGGAAGGGGGATAGCATCTCGGGAATGACTTTTTGGTCTCCGAGCACACTGACATATGTTCCATGTGCACACAAACACACACATGCACACTGTCTTTCAGTGAGTTTGGCTTGGGATCAAAATAGAATTTGCAGCAGTTACTGAGGTGACTCTGCACACGCGTTTGCCATTGGTACACTGTCAAAGCAGCATCTCAGTTTTGATAATTGTACAAAGTATGTGTCAGCTCTGCTGGAGGAAATAGCCAGAATGTAATTCTCTGTGTAAAAATAAGTTCGGATATCTTACCAGTGCGTAAATCAGCTTTTAGTTTTAATAAGTCATCCTATGAATACCAAGAAATTGCTTTAAAATTTATTTCCTTGTTACTTACAGTAACAGTCAGTGACTGATTGATCTGTGTACCTACTCTATGCACCTGGAGCCTAGGCTCATGGATAATTCTCTAGGGCAAAGGGGGCATCTTGATGTACTGAGCCCGCCATTTCCTTCCCGCTCTCTGGCATCATTATCTGAACAGTGTGCTTCTGACTTTGGTCCACGCTTATGGGCTGATGAGGAGTTTGTATTCTACTGTTCAGACATGTTACATGCTATTTACCACATCTCCATGGGTGGGCATTTACAGTGGTTCCAGTCTGGACCCTCTGTGAAAAGGCTGCAGTGACCATGTATGAAAGTCTTTGCACAAACACACTTTCATTTCTTCTAGGCATGTATCTAAGATTGGGCATAGCAAATACATTTTAACTTTTTAAAAATGCGATATCGCAAAGGCCATTGGACTCCTTTTTCACTCTCACCATTGGTGGCTGAGAAATCCACCATTGTTAGCAGTGCTGACATTATGCTATTATAATTGATCCATTGTACTGTGTCAGCGTGAGTTTACATTGTGTTTCCACGAAGACTCATGGTCTTTAGTGTTTTTTTCATGTGTTTAGTGGTCATTCCCATTGTGTGTGCATGTACACATGTGTGTGTTATTAGATAACATACAGAACAAAGTTTTTCTATTATTCTGTGGCTTGCCTTTTTGCAATTTTGGTGATGCCCATCAAAAACAAAGGTTTCAAATATCATGAATTATAATTTATCAGTTGTTGTTTGTTCATTCTAGTTAAGAACACTGACTTAGTCAAAGCTTGGAAAAATTTTAACTATGTCATCTTCAACAGACTTTGTTGTTTTACAGCTTCCTAAGTGTTTTCTATTATTTTGTTGATTTACTGACCCATATCAGTTGTCTTTCTGATGATAAGTAAGCCCATTAATCTCATGCTCTCTGAATAACCCTCATTTACTCAGGAGGCATTGATTTTTGTTTTGTTTTGTTTTTGTTTTTTACATGTTTTGCTGAATTTAACATGCTGTAATTTTGTTAGAGATTTTTAAAGATTCGTAATACAGAGGATTTTGGTTTATATTGTCTTCTTTGTAATCTTTGATTTTGGCATCAGAGTAATGCTGACATCATGGCACTCGCTGTTGAGTGGTCTGCTTTCTAAGACTTTGCATGGGAGTGTTATCATTTGTTGCTAAAATATAAAATAAATCAGGGAAACCATCTGGACCAAGATTTTTCTTCATGGTAATCTTTTTGTTACTGAATTTCTTTAATAGATGTGAAGTTATTGAGATTTTCTTTCCCTTTGACTTAGTTTTGAAGATCTACAACTTTTATGAAGTTTGTCCTGTTGCCTGGATTATAAGTATTTACTATGCATTTGTTCATTGCATTATCTATCTGTAAGGATGCTACGAATTGCACAAGGTAGCAATACTCTGTGTTGTCCAACCTTCTTGTGGTCCCTGAGGGTAATCTAATGTTAACAGTTGATTGTTGGGAGGTCTTGAGGATTGCCTTTAATTACTTACCATGCCTTCAAAAGAAGTAAATGCTTCTTTATATAGTTACAAGAATGTTTATAGTTTTTACTGTGAATTCCTTTAATTCTTTGAGCCTAAATATGTTTATCCATCCATTTTAGTATTTAATAATAATTCATTTATATTTTATCTAATGTTATGGCATTACTTTTAACATATAATTTATGAAATGGAAACTCCAGTGGGTAACACAAACTGAGTATTTAACTCTGTTCCCTAATGGTCATCCAATTTTCTCCCCTGTCACGCTGCAAGGTTCTCCTCTTCACCACTGCAGCTTTCTCCAGCACAGTAATTCTCCACCTCGTTTTCTTCAGCTAGAGAATTCCTGCCCTAGCAGTGAGTGTAACAGATGCAGAATGCACTTGTTTGAAGCTGTGCACCACTCCAGTGTTTTCACATTTCTGACACACTTACATCAGGTGCTTCTTCCATAGAGGTCTCAAAAATTTAAATTTTCTTGACATTTTCAGAAACTTTGTTTGACAGACTAACTACAGCATAATTTATGTTTTGATGTTAGTAGTAGTGTGAGGAACATTCTGAGGCTTGGCTCTGATTGTCTCCAAACTTCCTAACTTACCAAGAATCATGTGCCCTGCAGTGTGTATGGAAACATGTAGGGACACCCATCAGTCTGCATCTCTGTAAAAGGCAGGTGAAGAGTACTTGCCTCAAGGAGCTGTTAGAATTAAGGGAGAGAGTGCAGAAGGAGGTGTTATCACCCTGTGTGGTGTGAAGTAAATGCTATTATTACAGGCTACGTTATGTGGCTCAGAGTTCTGAGTATATTCTTTGCAAGCACTGGGCCAGGGCTCAGGTTCCAGCACATCAAGGGCAGTTAAATTTCTAAAGGAGGAAGAAGGAAGGGAATGAGAGATGATGATGGGAGGGAAAGAAAAGGTAGGACATTGGGTGTGCTTTCTTTTTCTTTCTCTTTTTTTTAAGATTTTTTTTTAATGTATGAGTGCTCTATCTGTATGTACACCTGCATGCCAGAAGAGGGCATTAGATCACATTATAGATGGTTGTGAGCCACCATGTAGGCGCTGGGAATTGAACTCAGGATGAGCAGCCAATGCTCTTCCCTGCGGAGCTATCTCTCCTGAGTTTAGATTTAAATATATGTACAGACTTCCATGACATGAAAGCAGCTCTGTTTGGGGGAAAGCACTGGCAGAGTCCTGGGAGAGTAAATGTGTAAAGTATTATGATATGTGCACAGGAAAATGTTATAATAAAACCCATCATTTTGTACACTAACTAAAAAATTAGTAATAAACTGTTGCATATACAAATGTAATGATAGATAGTATTCCAGTGCCTTTCTTCTCTCCATCTTCCATTCTTCTGCTGCAGGACAAATAGTACATGTAAGAAATAATCTAGGGTCAGGTTACATGGGGGCTTCAGTCCCCTAGCCCCAAAGGCACTCTGGGAAGTTTCCAGGGTGAAAAAAAATCAAGTGTATGTGAAATAGAGTATAACTGTATTCACAGAAACAGGTAGCAGTTGGGGGTGCACAGTCTCACAAATCTAAAGCATGTGGCTTACTTATTCCGTTGCCTGTGTTCCGTGTGTGCCTGGCTGCAGTGGAAAGCTTACAACTGTGGCTGCTTCTGACTCCTGTCTTAGAGGGGAACTTTTTAAAACCATCCTGCACATAAAGAGGAATTTAAAACTAGATGTCTCTAAATTTTCATCTGAAAAGCCCCTCCTGGTAACCATCGTAGCATTATGCAAGAGATAACTTGTACATTCTTAAAATGTTTAGGTTTTTATTTACTTTCTAAAGCATATGAGTGTTTTGCCTACGTGTGTGTGTGTATGTATGTGGATGCCTGGTGCCCACAGAAACCCGCATTGGATCCCCTAGAACTTGAGTGATTGATGCCGATGAGCCACACGGATGCTGGGAACCAAACCACGGGCCTCTGCAAGGGCAAGAAATAGCATCCCTCAAGCCCCCCCCCCTTGTACATTTTGAAAGTGATGGTTGGGGCTTTCATGAACTGTGTGAGCCAGCCATTAAACACAGCTAGCTTTGAACTAAAACACATCATGATTTGTTAAATAAATCACAACAAAGGTATGAATATTCCCTTACAACTTCCTTGTTATTTTTGTACTCATACTTGTGCCTTGGAGGCTGGTTGTCTGCTAGTTACTGAAACCAGCCATGGAACGAGATATTGTTCTCTGGAAAGCAGTGGACACTGTTTTCTGGCAGTATGTTGTTTGGCCTTGACCAGGACACAGCCGCAGCTGAAGGTCGGTCTCAGGCTCAGTGTCACCATTGCATCTTCTTGCTAGTGAGATCATAAATGCTGAAGTTAGGGGCCTGCACTGCGGCTGTGTGGTGGGGCACAGGCTTGGAGCATCGGCCTGATGCTCCACTCCACTCCACTCCAGCCCCACCAAACAAGCAAAGACCAAACCCGGCCAGCTGGGGAGGGAACTTAGTAGATTGTAACCCTGCATTTTCTTTAAACCTGCCCACCCCCAGTCCTGGGTGTCTTCCATCTCATCACCTCCCCGGCGTCCAGAGGACTTGTTTTAGTTGAACTGAGAGGCTTTGTTAGCTGTGATTGACAGAGGCCATTATGACCTGCTTAGGCGTGGTGAGTGTCGGTGCAAGCTAGTCACTTGATTTAAGTGACATGCACACATGACCTTCCGTGCTTTAACGGCAGCTCCTATTCCCCTGCAGGCCCTGTGCCATGGTGGCCCCTGACACCGAGCTCATCTGTGAAATCATGCTAGTGGCAGAAGGGTTTGTGGACGCACGCTCGCTGGCCCGGAAGTTCATTTCGTTGTACACACTCTGTGAGGAGCTCCTGTCCAAGCAGGTGAGAGCTCTGTAGTTATTATTGTTTGGTTTTATATCACATTAAAGTAAACCTTTTATAAGATGGATGTTGGATAATTTAGCATTTAAATGATACCTACATTTGGAATGATTTCATATTTTCTATGGAATTTTCAAAATACGTGTTTTCCGAACCTTATTTTTTTCTGAAATTAAATTTCAGACATATTGTTATGTTAGTATATTACTTATCCTCTATATGCCTCTTATCAGTGGATTATGGGATTTTCTCTAAGAGTCATTGATGCTACAGTTATAAAGGAGATTTAACTCGCCTTCAGTTCTGACAGTGGAGGAGGCAAAGGGGTCCATAAGGTGAGGTGAAGGTGATTCTGGGCAAGAGTCTAGAAATGGTGGTTTTCCCGTGGTTGCTAATCCCGTCTGTGAAGTTGTGTGGGCTTAGTTTATTAATCTCTGGGATGGGCAGGGCTTCTTTCCCCGCAGGCTGCCCGCTCTCACACGCTTGTGAGGTTTTGACGAACCACAAACAAGCGTGTGTCACTACATTGACTTCAGCTCCATGTTTAGCTCTGGGCGTTCCTGTGGCCCTCCCCAGCTCTCTGTGACAGTAGTCTGCAGCTGCTGCACACCAGGGCATCATAGACACTGGTGCTATCCCGTGTGTTCCAAATGTGCTGCCGTCATGGTGAGGGCACGGGAACCCGAGAGACGGGTTATACCGCCGCCTCATGGGTAGGCATGCGGGGAGGAAACTGTGATAGTAATAACATGGAAAGTATTGTACACCTACTGTGTGCAAAAGCAGCATGCTACACTGGATATCACCTCAACTGCCAATGTGTTGTCTATTCGTGAAATGACTAGGGAAATATAATTCTAGACAGTTGTCACTGCAGAGTAATATTATTGGTAGTTTCATTTTCTTTTATAATCTAAAATCCCCTTTTAAGCCCAGTTAAATGTTATAGTGAAGAAATGCATTTCCCATGGAAAATGAAACTCTCCACAGCAGTAAGGTGTCAACATTTAGTGACCATCTACTATAGCCAAGTAGCGTGTTTACTAACGATGGTGAGGGAAGGGTAAGACACAGAAATGAGACAAATACCTGTGGACTTTCCTGGAAAGAACCTGGAGGTTCAGGTACATGAAGTAATCAGAGTTCTCCAGGAGGACAGGGGCCGGTGATTGTAAAAGACACAGTGTTTACTGCATTGGGTTTGGTTTGTTGTGAGATAGTATCTTACCCCAGCCCACACTAGGCTTGGCCTCCTGGGAATCCTCCTCCTCCCTCTCCTGGGTCCTGGGATTGCAGGTTTATACTGCCTCATCCAGATACACGTTCTGTGTTCTAAAACCAACTCAACATTATCACTTGGGTAGTTACAGTCCTGTGCATCGATGTGAATTCATGAAATGACCCAAGTCCTGAGCTAACAAGGCAAGCTCAGCTTATTATAACTCTGGGACTATTGGGCCACATTCAAGAGGAAGGCAGGTGTTGAACGTCAGGAGGGAGAGAGAATTCTTGTTCTGCGCACATGAGAAAAAGGAAGCCAGGAAAGGAGAGCTGAGTTAAGAGCACTACACAGAGACATTTCTGAGGGGAAGAAACGAAGAGTCAGAGACTTCCTGAACAAAGGAGTAGAATCAGAAGGGAGTGGAAACAAAACGATAGTTTTCTAGAATCAGTATTTGGCAGTGGTCACAGTATTCAGGGGTTCCCTGTGAACTGAGTCCACAGTTTCTGCTGCATCCTGTCCTTGACTGTCGTTTCTGCAGGGACTTGGCCATGACCAGTGTCTGTGTCCTGCAGAGATGTCGGCTCTTGTTCCCTCTGTCTTCTTCCACCCTTGTCTGTCTGTGTACTTGTGACTTCCAGTTGATCTCTGCCATGACCAGTGATTAAAAAAAAAATAATAACAGTTTCTGCTGAGACTCTTCATGAGTCCAGTCCAGGTATTAGCAGGCCCAAATGCCCCCCCCCCACCTGAAGAAAAATGTTCTCCACGCACCCCTTACCTTTATTATCAGCATCACACATGGGTGTTTTTAATTCTGTTCTTCTCTATTTTTATTACCAACAGAAATGATGCCCAAAACCTAATTTGGTTTTATTGTCCACAAATGGGTGAAATGTCCTGCATATTCATGTATTTATTACTTCAGTGTCCGCAAGGCATCCATCCCACATGAACAGTTCTACCCCACAACCATTTATGAAGTAGATGGCTATTTCTGTCTGCTCTCTACAGCTGCTGCTGCCTCTGAGGCTTGGAGGGGAGGTGACCTGTCTATAGGCACAGCTGAGGAATATTTGGGAGAATTGTTACCATGAAGATGTTGGATAGAGGGACAGGGACAGAAGGCCAGTCACCCCAAATCAGTCCTTTTGGGGTCAAGGGTGGTGGCACACACCTTTAATCCCAGCAAATGCAGGGTCCCTGTGAGTTCAAGGCTGGCCTAGTCTCCATAACCGATTCAGGATAGCCAGGGATTCATAGTGCAACCCCATTTCAAATACGGTGAGTCACTTTTGAATTAAGCTCATGCAATCTTTGTTCACTGAGCATCTTACTGTAAGCTAGCTCAAGGACTCTGCAGACTGAAACAGACAGAAAGGTGTCTTCACCTTCCAGGATGGCAGAGCCAGTGGGAGTCATTGGAAATGAATGTGTATGTGTCTCAGAGAGACACTGGCTCATGGAAGAATGGTGGAATTTGTATTGTATTTAACACCAGCACTGGGACAGAGCTGTCTAAGTGACAGGCGTGAAAGGCGGGGACTAAGTATGGTTGGTGCGTGGGGAAGGCAGCACTTAGACCCATCCAGGTCTGAACCATCAGCTAGACTGAGGAAGAGGAGCAGAGGAGAGAGATGGGAAATTGAGCAAAAGCTGCGGTGAAAGAAATTTGCCAGTAGAGATTGGAGAATGGCCGAAGGAAGTCAAGTGTGCACCCCACAGACAAGATTTATAAAATTATTTATTTTACTTCCAGAATTAATGGTAAATCATGAAAATGTGTGTCCATCTGAACTCTTTTTGTTTCTGGCTTTTACTTCTGGAATAAAGGGCCGTTCAGTTCCCGAGAAAGAAAGACACGCCTGTGCTTGTGTTTTAGGATCATTACGACTGGGGACTTCGTGCAATTAAGTCTGTCTTGGTTGTAGCTGGCTCCCTGAAACGAGCAGATAAAAACAGACCTGAAGACCAGGTACTGAGTGCTAAATGATGTTGTACAGTGAGCAGCTAAGAGGCTTCAGACACACCGACATGCATTCCTGGCTGGTGGGGGGTGGGGGGTGGCACACATCACCCCATGTATAAAAACGTTTGTTCTTAATGCAGGCTATTTTAGGGGTTGGCATTTCTTGTAAGTGGTCACAAGTGTTCCTTACTACAGAGATGGGAATCTGGGAAGGAAAATGTGATTTTTATAAGTGCTTTTGAAATCTCAGCCACAAAAAGTGGCAGATAAAACTGTTTGATCTCCTTTGAGGGACATTTAGGAACCCTGATTAACATAGCTGGTCTGTTAAACCTGAAAAGCCAGCAAGCCCACACCTGTTAGGGAGCCGGTGTCGGGGAGGCCATGGGCTCTGCTCCCCTTCTGAGATGCTGACAGCATAGCACTCTCCTTGTTAGGAGGAAATGCAGTACTGAGTAGGGTGAACTGTGCATGCAGGGTGTCTTGAAATGCAGGAGAAAGCTAGATCCATCGAGAATGTTCTTTTTATGTTAAGGGACATTACTTGTCTTAAATTTGCTAATATTTCTGTCCTTGGTCTCCACTCAGGGTTAGCCAGTGTTTTCTTCACACCTTTGATCTGCTCTGTAGTGAGTGGAAATGGAGAGAGTGTAGCTCTCTATGTAACTTGCTCTGGAGTTCCTGCTTTTGAAGTCTGACATCTACTTTAGTTTCTAGCCAGTGTAAAACAAAAGCACAAACCAAAAACATTTGTGTTTATGAGCCCACAGCTGCAGAGAGCATCAAGCTCTGTGATCTGATAGGCTCAGCTTAGAACCTGAGTGGTGAAGGCAGGACAGGAGTTGCAGAGGTGACGACCAGAGAGAGCTGCCTCCCAGCCAAGAAGCAGGCCTCCTTGCTCATCTCATTGTGAGGCCCATCCGTGGTCACCGTGCATGTCCACTAACCTGAAAGCTTTTTGCCTTTCTGTGGAGAGAGAATAGTGCTCTCAACTCAGATTTCGAGATGAGGGTTAAAAACATTGTCTTCAGGGTCTGGAGAGGTGGAGAGAAGAGTGTGTGATGCTTTTAGAGGACCTGAGTTGGGCAGCTCAAAACTGCCTGTCACTCCAGCTCCAGGGTCTTCCGCCTTCTGTGGGGATACACACACACACACACACACACACACACACACACAAACACACAATTTTAAAAATCCTTTTTAAAATGTGTACTAGCTCAGTGGGTACTGGTTAGTTTGTGAAAAATTACACTTTAAATGACATGCAACATAAAAATTATATGTATCAGGGGTAACACATGATGCTTCAGTACAGTGTGTGTCTTGTAATGTTTAGCCAGGCTAAGCATGTATCTCTTTAGACAGCCATCATTTATTTGTGATAAAGGAAATCTTTCAAAAGTCCTTACACACAGTGTTTGAAATGCTCTATGTTGCCTGTAGACTGTCTTCTGTCTGTCTCCTAGGTGCTCATGAGAGCATTGAGAGACTTCAATATGCCTAAAATTGTAACTGGTGATGTCCCAGTGTTCCTGGGCCTGGTTCGTGACCTGTTCCCAGCTCTGGATGTGCCTCGGCAGAGGAATGCACACTTTGAACAGATGGTGAAGCAGTCCACCCTGGAGCTCCGCCTGCAGCCCGAGGAGAGCTTCATTCTCAAAGTAAAAGCCAAATTCCTATTGAGGGCAGGTGGTGGGAGGGGCAGTCTAATCTGCTTAAGCGATATTTATCCAAAACATTAGCTATATTACAGGGCCTTAGTGTGATCTTACTAAATACTTCCAAGCATTTCATACACTAGTCAGCCAAGGAACATGTAAGTAAATGCTTCAATATCTCATCCCTTTTGCTGAGGATTTAAAAACACAGGAGTGACTTGCATGGTTCTAAATGTATTTTAGATTTTTAATTAATTACAAAACTTATTGGTATCATGTACCAAAATCGTTTGTGTTTTCTCTCCCTCTAATCCATAGAATAGTGAAAGCAGAACCATCAGTGTATTCTGGTAGGGCAGAGGTATGTCAACATGCCTGACAAACCCACAGGATTTACTGTCTGACTCATCCAAGAGGTGCCCAGGCAGGGCTGCCCTGGGGTCGGTGAACATATGCTTAGCAATACTTAAAATGTTCCAGAGAGCTCATGTGGCGAGTCATTGCTCCCCTGTCAGTAGTGATTGCTGCACATCATTTCTACTCAAAACTCTCAACGGTCACTAGTTTTGTAAGCAACTCCTCCCACCATGGACCAAGTGGCATAGAGAGTTATGAAATGGTGGCTGGCGGTGGCTCAGTGCATGGGAGGGCTTGATGCACCAGTGTGAGGACCTGGACTTGAACCCCCCCTACCCGTGTGAAAGACAGGTGAGAGCGTGTGTGCAGACAGAGGTAGATTCAGGCATCTCATTGTTCTCTAGAGAATAAGGTAAGGAATGGTGGAGCAGGTCATTCAGCATTAATCTCTGCCTTCCACACATAAACACACATGCACACCCCATGAGGGGCGGTGCTGATGCTGAAGATGACAGCAACGATGGTAGATAATGATGGAGACACTGACAATGACAGTGATGGTAATGATGATGATGAAGATGGTGATGACGATGGTGGTGATGACGAGGGTAATGATGACAATGAGGATGATGATGGTGGTGATGATGACTATGTTGGTGATGATTATGATGATGATGACAGAGGTGATGATGAAGATGACAGTGATGATGATGATGGTGATGATGATGATGGTGATGATGACAATGATGGTGATGATTATGATGACTATGACAGAGGTGATGATGAAGATGATGGTGATGAAGATGAGAGTGATGATGAGGAAGATGATGATGATGGTGATGATAATGGTGATGATGAAAATGGACAATGGTGATGATAATAAAAATTGATGATGGTTATGATGATAATGATGATGGTGATGATGACAGTGATGATGATGATGATGACACAAATGACTTCATATTACTCTTATTTCTGCTTTTTTTTATGTGGGAAACCTAAAATAAGCTAAACTGTAGACTTACAGTCTATTTTCCCATATGTCATTGGGGGCTGCATAGGTCATAGGAGAGAACTAAAATGATATGCTATCTTTTGATCATTTGGTCATGAAAGGATCTGAGTGACAGCCATCTGTGTGCAGGTTGTCCAGCTTGAGGAGCTGTTGGCTGTGCGACACTCCATCTTTGTGGTTGGAAATGCAGGCACAGGGAAGAGCAAGGTAGGATAACTCGTGTTTTACCTTTTAGCCTGGAAGGGCACTGTTTTCAGTGTTGTGTGGGTGTGCCTTCAGTGAAGCCCACAATAACATTGATGTTGAGTTAGAGTCTGAAATCTGCTGCTGCCATTTTATCAGTTGACACTGTTTCCCTTCATATTGGCTGAAAGAGAGTGAACTGCACTACACACAATACCATCATCCAGAGACTAGGATTTACACACACACACACAATACGATCACCCAGAGACTAGGATTTACAGACACACACACATACACAAACACACAATACCATCATCCAGAGACTAGGATTTACACACAAACACACACACACACACACGATATGATAACCCAGAGACTAGGATTTACAGGCACACACACATACACAAACACACAATACGATCATCCAGAGACTAGGATTTACAGACACACACACACACACACACGATACGATCACCCAGAAAGTAGGATTTACAGACACACACACACAATACCATCATCCAGAGACTAGGATTTACACACACACACACGATACGATCACCCAGAGAGTAGGATTTACAGACACACATACACAAACACACAATACCATCATCCAGAGACTAGGATTTACACACAAACACACACACACATACACACACACACACACGATATGATAACCCAGAGACTAGGATTTACAG
>CM053765.1:1686167-1809032 GCA_028658305.1 Pachyuromys duprasi
ACACACACACAAACACAAAATATGATCATCCAGAGTCTAGGCTTTCCACACAAGACAGGGAGCATCCTGCCACGTTCAGGCCTGCCCTTGCTTGCGCACACCTGGCTTGTTTCCTCAATGGTGAGAGCACTCAGGCCAAGGGAGCCACCTGGCTTGCAGGATTTGATGAGCATTTCCCACCTTTATCAAAACTGCCTTCTTACCACTTTTGGGTCATCATAAATCCTCCTTCCCATATTATTAAGTGCAAATATTTTTCTTCATTTATTCCTTCAGAGATACAGATCCTTCCACCTGGCCAAAACAGAGCTAGAAAGAAAAAAGGCAGAGACACCCCACTTTGGGGGTCCTTATTGTGCACTGGAATAGGTGAATTGTGTGATTTTCTGCGTCATGATGAGACACTGTAGGTGTTATTAAGCTCTGTTTTTAGTTCACTGCTTGATTCTGTTGGCCTTCCTGGCAGTACACTTATTTTCTTGGTTGGCAAACCGTGTATGCAGAGCTGTGTGCTTTCCCATTCAGGATGCTTGGGTATAAACAAACTTGGTGGCCAACAACTAAAAATAATCGGAATGGGCATGAGTTGTCGAGCATGGCTGCACACAGCGCTTGCCAGTCCTCAGAGCTGGACCCAGAGGGAAACAAATGCTCAGGGAGCCTCTGTGTGGAGGTTCTTTCCTAGTAAAGATGTAACCGTTGCAATATTAAAGTAGATTACTGATAAACCTATAATTACTTTGTTAGTATAACTTTCAGATGTAGGCCGTGGTTCATGGAAGGACAAAATTAAATTCCGTAATTTCCAGTAGATTAATGGTTTCTAAAAATGAAAGCTCCATATTCCTAAGGCGTTTCATTTCTTTCCTTTACTCTTCACCTATTCTGTCCTGTTCAATACATACTTGGGCCGATATCAGCAGGACCATGCTGTTTACCCAGGCACCGTCCTGAAATAGTTGGCGCTTCTTTTTTTTACCAGCCCTCACAACGCCTAGGACGACACACATTTAAAACAAACACTCTGGCTTTCAAGGCACAGGAAAGGACAACTAGCTACATGCCCATTGAGTCCCAATTCTGGGGTCTCCTTCAGGCTTCTGTTGTCGATTATCTGGCTAACCACACATTGGATGTTTGCTTTGATGTGTGCCATCAGGGGAACACACACGCACAGTACCCCAGCTCAGCTTTCTCCAAGTCAAGGCCACATGGTGAAGGCTCCCTCACTGCTGTCAGCGTGCCCGGAACAACGTCTCCGCCAGCACTGTGGTCATCCCCAAGTCCTTTTCAGAAACGCACACATGAGTCCTCCTCCACTTGCTGAGTGAGAAGCTCTGGCAGGGTCCAGCAGTCCACCTTGACAGCCTCTGGGCAAGTCTGAGATGGGCTAAAAGATCCCGTCAGAGTGACCTCACAAACAGGAATGCTCAGCAAAAGCAGTTAAAAATCTCCAACTCACTCTGTAGCCATACAGATCTCAAGTTCATTCTATATTCATAGTTAAGGTCTTAAGTGATGAGGCAGCTTTCTCTGGTCTGGATGCCTCTGAGATTCAGAAGGGCTGAGTCTGTCACCCTAGGCATCATGGGATGGAAGTGTGCTGTGGCCACTTTCCCATCTTCTGCAGTGCACTACACACAGGGTATCCATGGCACAGGGTGAGCCAGGAGAAGGTTTTCCACAGTCCATTTGGCCAACTTTTACATAGTTTTCTTGGCTCATGCTTTTCAGATTTTGAGAACGCTGAACCGAACATATGTTAACATGAAACAGAAACCCATTTGGAGTGACCTAAACCCCAAGGCTGTGACGACAGACGAACTCTTCGGATACATACATCATGCAACCAGAGAATGGAAAGACGGCAAGTACCATTGCTCCTTTGAAGTGCTACAAATGTCTTTCTCTCTCTCTCTTTTTAGAAATCTGTCTTTCAGTATAAGCCATAGTCACAGTCACAAATTTTAGTCATAGTCACAGATTGACAGTGTCGGCATGATCAAAAGCATAGCTGATCGAAATTGCCTGCAAAAAGCAAGGTTTGAGGAAGCGCTTGATTGCATGTGTTAAATTCCCACTCAGAGCTGTGGTGGGCATCACAGGTGTTGGGGACACTGAATTCAGGAGGGCATCACAGGAGTCTGACATGGAAGGCAGTGGGTCATTCTTCCTGCTTGGGAACCCTGGAATTGAAAACATTTTGAGCATAAGTTTGGGGATTCAGAATATTTCAGATGTTTGCTTTTGGATTTGAAATGTCCAGCTGAGGAGGCCAATGCAAACATTCCAAAGTTCCTGAGAATTTGAAATTGGAAACACTTCTAGTCCCAAGATTTTGGAGTAAGGGATACTCAGCCTGTATTTGGAGATAAACACACACTTCCCTTAGAAGCTTTTATAACGTCCCATGTCTATTCAGTGTGCCAATCTTGGTATAATCCTCAATGCCCAGTTCCTCTGAGGCCCCCACAGCTGACTTCACCATAGATTCTGTAGTCACCCTCTTTAAGCGTGTGTTGAAGCTGTGTGTGGTGACTGTGCCCACAATCCCAGCACTGCAGTGGTGTCAAGGCAGCCTGTGTTACAAGTGAGTTCTGGGCCAGCTTGGGCTACAAACTGAGAAAGGGGGAAGCATTAACAAGAGAAGAGCATGGGGCAGGGGAGGAAGGAAAAAATAAGGAAATATTATACATGTATTAAATGTCAGTGTATCTCCACAGATGCCCCATTAATCCAAGCTGCCATCTTCCTGGAACCCTAGCCTTTTGCTTTCTGTGTAGAACTCAGAGCCTGCCACGGGATGCTACTTCCTGACTTTCAGAACCTGTTTCTGTACATCCCAGTCCTTCTGTGGCCTGCAGACTGTTGGTTGGGCCTCCACCCATCTCTAGTCTCATTCCTGCACTCAGCCCTTCTGGCTGGTGTTTCTAGTCCTAGTCCCTGTTGCTCAAGCCCTTTCCTATCCAGGTCTTGGCACTGGGTGCTCCCACCATCCAGGTCTGTTCCGTAGGGTCCCCTGGGCCTGTTCACAGGGTACTATGCTTGGTCACATGCCACATACAGGACCTGATTTGAAGTATGCCTCCTGGCATTCTTCATTCTTTTGCCTCATGGTCACTACTGATATATTGGTCACTTTTTGCCACCTTTTCCGAGAGTCTGATTTTCATGAGGGATCATGTCAGCGATAAAGTCATCCTCATTACACAGGAAATGTGTGAACTTGAATGGAGAACCATTGGTCATGGTGGCCAGTTCACTAGCTGCTGTGGTTTTGGTGTTTGTTTCTTTTCCCTGGAACTCACTTTATAGATCAGACTGACCTTGAAGTCACAGAGATCCACCTGCCTCTGCCCCCAGCCGTGGTTAGTTTTTATACCTCTTCATAGAGGAGTTCTCCATGTGTCTGCTGAGGCAGGTTTGCTCAGTGTGGGTTTCTTAAGTTTGAAGAGCCAATTCTCGGCTGTGTGACAGCAGCAGAAGAGAATGCAGAACAAGATGGTTTTCTATGTCTTATGCTATGACAGCCCAGCGTAAGTCTCATGACTGAAGCTGGGAAGGAGCTGAATAGCATTTTGGAGCACAGGCTTTCAAAATTTAAACCTTGAATAATCTAACGGACAAAATGGAGAATGTGAAATACAGTAGGTAGTCCAAGATAGATACTTATCACAGGCGTGTGAAAAAGGACATCTTCAGTTGCTATGCGTTTTCTGGCTACATTCATTGCCATCTATAAATTTCACAATGGTTCTTCAAGGAAGAATGTGTCTGTGCTGGACAGGAGGGTCAGGAAGCTCAGGTATTAAGGTGAGGACCGGCCCCGGAACATGCCTGTCAGTAAGTAGATACTAATTAGACACAGCCCAGCTGAAAGGCTCAGGAGCAAGAAAGAGACAGCAGCATTTTGTTATTTAGCTGATAAAAGTGCTTCCAGGAGAAACAAATATCTTCTGGAAACAGCTCTCGATTGTATCGGCAGCATTTGCTCCTCCTTTGTAGGCCTCTTCTCCTCCATCTTGCGAGAGCAGGCGAGCCTCACACACGGTGGGCCAACCTGGATAGTCCTGGATGGAGATGTTGACCCGCTGTGGATTGAGTCTCTGAACACAGTCATGGATGATAACAAGGTGAGCGGCACTGAGTGTCTGCTGCTCCTTAGCCCAGCATCTGGGGGCTCTAGGCCATTCCCTTACTGATGTCAGTAATCTCTTGTCCTCTTTAATGTGTTTTTTTTAAATGTAATCACTGTTTTGATGAATGCTGTTTTCCTCACAGTTCATAGTTTAGAAATTTGGAGGAATATATTTCCCTTGTCTCCAAATTGAATCACCTTTCATGAAAGTTAGGTACATAGATAAGGATTCAGTTTATCTGCTTATTGTTTCTAGGAGCCAGGCATTAAATTCTTCTATCTCATATGGTCTGATTACATTTGAACACATAGACAACAGAAGAATTATTTCGGCCGTATGATAACTGACGGAGCCTGGTGATGCAAATTAAGTTGTTCCTATGGCTACAGATTATGTTTCAGCGCTTTTCCAAGCGTGTGCTGTCGTCCTGGGAACAGCAAAGACAAGAGGCCCCATGCGATACCAAAAAAACGATGCAAGACCTGTTGTTGAGGCAGGAATGAGAATCAGGTGCAAATGTTGCTCCCAGGTCGCAGCGGCGGCCACTCTTTCCCAACGAAGACGTTGCTTATCAGAAAACAGAGGTGGAGAGTTTCCCAGCCTAGGAGTGACTACAGGAGACTTGATAATTACAGTGTTGCAGACCCTCAGCTGTGGAATTCTCTGACTTGTGGAATTTAACTTGTTGTTGAGCAAATGAACAAATAATAACATGTATGAAGCTCTTAGATTTACCTTTGTGGCGTTCGTTCTGCGTTGGGGTTATTGACAGTGGCTGCTGTGACTGGGAGCTTGGCTGTCATGAGTCCATAATAAGGCAATTCCTTAAGGATTGGGCCAGACTGTCTGGGGGCTGGGGGTGGGGCGGGGAGGGCCTGATGTGAATCCAGACGAGTCCACCTGTGCTGTCCTACTTGGAGCAGCGCCGCGGTGACAGCTGCTAGCTGCTGTTCAGCTGGTGGCAGCCCACATCTGATGACCACCTTGATGCTCCTTGCAGGTGCTGACGCTCGCCAGCAATGAAAGAGTGGCCCTCACACCCTCCATGAGGCTTCTATTTGAGACCCACCACCTGAGGTCAGCCACACCAGCCACAGTCTCCAGAGCCGGCATTCTGTATGTGAACCCTCAGGATCTGGGCTGGAATCCGTGAGCACTTTTTCTTTTCTTACATAGTTTTGTCATGAAAATGCATATGACACAAACTTTGCTGCATTACCGTAGTAAGGGCGAAGCTGGTGGCAGAGAGCATGTTGATGCTGCTGTGCTGTGCCGCTGCCATCTATCCACAGAGCTTTCTCGTCTTCCCAGGTGGGAGCTCTGCGCATGCCAGGTAGTAATCGCATTCCTCCCTTGCCCAAGCTCCCAGCCTGCCTGCTCATGGCTCCTAGATAGAGTGCTCAAGGTAGCTTCTGGAAGCAGAGGGTGCGTTTACTCCCCGTGACTGACTTCCTTAAATGTCAGTCTCTGTGCTGGTGTTTGGTTGACTTTGTCCATTTGTCTCCTGGGGCATCCTGAGGCTACCTCCACCTTTCAGCCACTGTGAAATGATGCTGTGAATAAGGGCATAGAGACACAGCTACTCTTCCAGGTTCAGCTTCAGTCTCTTCGGGACAACCTCAGGATTGCTACCACGGCTTTTGATTGGTAAGGACTCGCCACCATGTTTAAGTGCGGTGGCTGCAGCAGACCAGCTTCCTACCCATACCGCTCAGGGTGCCGTGGCTGCTCTGCAGCACTCTGTCCTGGCCAGCGACACGGCTTTCCTTCTGTTTTAGCTTTCCTCACGCCCGGCTTTTCTAGGAGTCTTGCTGTGGGCACGAGGTGGTACCTCACTGTAGTCTGCACTTGCGTTTCTCTAACTAGCTACTAGGTAGAACATGTCTTCATGCATGTGCTAAGAAGTGTTTGTATGTCGATGGAAAAGGTTGATACAACTCCTGTGTTCACTCCATAATCAGTTGTTCTTAAGTCTTGTTTATTTTAATCTCAGTTAAAATGATTTGAAGACGATATTAATAATTAAATGTGAGGCTCATTACATTAATTTAAAGGTAATTAAATTAGCATAGCACCCAGGTGTCTAAGTCATTTTCCTTAGATATTGCCTCAGTCACAAACTTTGAAAATAATTTAACACTTAGTAAATATGTGTTGAATAAACGAAAAGATAACAACTTATGTGAAGCTCTTAGATGCATAAGTCATTTCATGAGCATCTACATGTCTGTGCGTGTAATATGCGTGTGTATTTGGACAGTGAAGATGCTTCCTCGGAGTGAGAGTCTTATATCTCTTGCTCGGTGAAGTGTCTCCCACAGTGCTCTCAACTCTGCATGGCAGGAACCTCCAAGCGGGGCAGGCCACCGAAGGCTCCTAGGTCAAAGGCCCTCAGTCGAGCCATCTGCACAGCCTCCTCACCCTATCTGTGTCCCAGACGCTGTTCCATGTGCTCACATAGCCGGGCTCCTGCCCTCTGGCTCCTGGTGTCTTTGGCTGGTGAAGAACCTTGGCAGGAAATGAGAGGGGAAAATGAGGGCACACTCAGGCTGCTTCTCCCTTCCCCCCACAGGGTCACGGCGGGAGATCAGGACGCCTGTGGGTCAGCTCAGGTCCGCAGCTCCTGTGGTTCTCCCAGAGCTGCCTTCCTCGAGGTCCTGCTGCTCATTTGTTCCTAGGAACTGTCCCTCACTGTAGCAGAACTCTGAGGATCCCCAAGTTTATGGAGAGAGAGAAAGCTGGCTTGGGCTCCGCCAGAGAGATTTGGTCTCTCATTTGGGCCCTTTGTTTGGGGGACTGTGTTGAAGCAGTGCACCATGGCAGAGTGGAGCTGTTCCCACGCCCTTGTGACCAAGATATCAGAAAGACAGCAGGAGACACTTGGGCCTCCTCCATCGTTACCTCACACTTCCGCTGTGCTCCGTATCTTGCAGGTGTCACCCTTGCACTCGTGTTAAGGATCAAGTCTTCAACAAATGATTGTTAAGGGGTCCCTCTAGATCTATACCTTGTCACGCTTGGGTCCTCTTCAGCCTGCTGTCACTTTGTGGTGGGTCATTTCAGTCATCCTTACTGACCCCACTTGTGACTGGAGAACGACCCCTACTTCCTCCTGTTGCCTTGGGTTCTGATACTCACAGGGGAGGACCATGGCCAACTCTGTTGTAATAGAGCTTCTTTGCATTTGTCTGAGGGAGACTTTCCAGCCTCTGCAGTGCAAAGTTGTGCTTGGGCTAGCCTCTTTCTCTATGGAGGATGTTGTTTCTGGGACATTTCTGTTGGTCATGACTGCCCTCACCTCCCCCCACCCCAGAGCAAGTGACATTCACTTCTTTTGGGGTCCCTCATCTGCCCCACTGTGTTCTTATCCTGTAAAGTCCTCTTGTCCTCATGTGTCAGTCATATCCTTTCTTTAATTAAATTTTATTTTTATAATAATTACAGTTTACTCTTTGTATCCCAGCTGTGGCCCCCTCCTTCATTCCCACCAAATTCCACCCTCCCTCCCTTATCTCCCCCTATGCCCCTCTCTAAGTCCACTGATAGGGGAGGTCTCCCTCCCCTTCCATCTGACCCTAGCTTATCAGGTCGCATCAGGACTAGTGGTTTTTATACTCATTTAACTGTTAATGAAATTGTGACTTAGTTTTTATTTTTCTACTACTACTGTTTCCTCCATCTCTATACCTTTTTTTATTTTCCATATAGCTAAATGCTTTATTACCATTTATAATTTTATCTTGTTAAAAATATAACAAGAAAAATAGGAAAAACATATTTCAATTTTAAAAAGGACAGTGATGTTATAAAACTGTACTACACAAGAGGTGAATTATTAAAAAGTTGTTTATAGACCACAGCCAGTATGAAAGTCTACCTTTAGGTATCACTTTGTAAAGCTCCATATTTTATGTTTAGCTTTGTATTTCTTAATTTGTGGTTTAAAGACTTTTTTCACTTTTATTTTGTATTAATCACAGGTTATGCGGTAGCCCCCTCTCGCATTCCCTCCCTATCCCCCCTTCGGTCATATCCTGAGGCAGTCAGCGCTTCTGGGAGCTCAGAATGACTGTAGTCAAAGTTGCAGGGAGCTCCACGAGTCGTCAGTTTGTATGAAGAGCTAGACGCCCTCTTCCCAGTTATGTCCCAGCGTGTTCTCACTGCATCAGAGATAAGTGTGTCTGTTTAATTTTCATGTGAATGACCAAAGGTCCAGCAGAGACACTTCCAGAATAAGAGAATCTTTTCTAAGGGTGTGTTATTGTGTGTGTGTGTGCTGTTGCCAGAGTTTCTAAGGGTGTGTTAGTGTGTGTGTGTGTGTGCGCTGTTGCCAGAGTTTCTAAGGGTGTGTTAGTGTGTGTGTGCTGTTGCCAGAGTTTCAGCTGTCTCAGGCCTCAGGCATTTCCTTTCAGTCTGTAGTAGTTAGATAGCTAGCTACCTTATTTTAATACAATAGCTTTATGTGTATCATTTATTCAATATTCGTTTACATTCAGAGATCAATATACTCATTAACTTTATTTCTTGAAGCAGTATTTTTTAAAAAGTATTGGTTTTCTGGAGCTGTTTGCTTCCAAGGGTTCCAAACTGCAGGGAAACAGCCTGCGCTGGACCCCAGCCACAGAACCCTGCACCTGAAGTCTTTACCTGCCATGTTGCCTCCTTGGCCTGGTCTTGGAATACACAGGCCCACGTATATAAAGGCTGGTTTTCTTCTGTTAGTTTTTGTTGAAATCCTTGATTATAAATTGCAGACATTAAGACATTTCATTAGTAAGTACTTAAGCATTTATTTTCTAAGAAATAGGGTACTTTCTTCTATAAATGCAATATAATTCATATACCTACAAAATCTATCTTGGATAGTGCAAGCATTTTTTTTAATCTTGCTAATTATAAATTTCATTTGTACCTTAAAAAAATCCAGCACCAGAACAAAGATTCTATTTATTTGCCTCTGTAGTTCCCATTTGTCTAGACATTCACCCAGCTTGCTCATTCACGAAGTCTATGATTCTGGAGCAAACTCTCAAGGCCCTCAGAAGATGCTGCACTACCAGTTTGGAGATGCTCATCTCCTCCTCCAGGCATTCTCTGAACGTACTTTTGTGTATGGACCTTTTCTTGCATCTGTGTTCCTTTCTGCTTCCCTCCTCTTATTCTCTGTGTTCCTAGTCATTTTCTGCCTTTCTAGTCATGGTTTCTTATAGTTCTATGGGTTATATGTAACCTCTTACCAACATTTCTTTCTTTCTTTTGGTTCTCAGATTGTCACAGATGTTGCTAGGAGGAACACCTCCCCAGCCCCCTTACCAGCTCATCTCTTATGCATTCTGTATCACTTATCCTTCTGAGTCCTTGGGCACTTGAATGTCTAGTTTGTTTCAGGGTTTCCTTATTTAAAATGTAATTGGCCATTTCTCCAAGCAGTCAGAAGGAGTGCTTTTAGTATAAGCAGTTGCATTTAGAATTCGGGCTGGGTTCCCTCTGTTCATTGCTTCTGAGAGACCATTGTTTGTAATTAAGTGTGCTATGGCGATGGTCCTTTCCTGCCGCCTGTCTGAAGGTCTGTGGCATCTTTGTTCGATGGGGAGAACTACAGAACAGATGCCTGTCTGTGCCTTAGATTCTGCCACAGCTGCATAAAATGGCCTAGACCTCTAAACTTTCTCTCTTAATGTCAGTTTTTATTCCAACCTATATAAAAATTTAGAAATAATTTCTACATGAAAATGTCATGTAGAATATTTGTTGAAACCTTTAGTCTGTTTGCTGTATGCTGACACTGAGCTGTAAGTGAGGTCATCGTTGGCATCTCTCTGTCAGGCTCCCTCTGATTGTGTGGCCCGTTTGGTCAAGCTTGCTTCTCCCTGGAGCAGCTGCTGTTCATGGAGACAAGGGGGCCACAGCATCACTTGCCAAAGGGAAGTTCTGGCTGTGACCATTGTAGCTCAGCAAACCCCTAAATACAAAGCCCGTTTTAGGATTCTTTTGGTACCTGCTGTTCCTAGTGGTTCTTGCAGTGTCCTTCTGTTTCCCAGGTAATGTAGAAACACTGTGTTAGAAGCTAGTGTGAGATGTTTGTGCTCAGTAGAGCCCTACATGACAATTCTTGCACTCAGCTGAACAGATTGAGAAGATGCACAGGGAGACAGGGGCCACATCTGAGCCCAGGCCTCCAATGCCACCATCTCTGTGAGGGGTATTATGATGTTAAAGGCTGGTACAAGCTTTCCGTATCACATACAGTCATGCCATGCCCGCATGGGGACTCCACAGCATTATCATTTCCATGGACACTACTTACAACCTTAGCCAAAGACCATGAAGTTGTCTCTGTTCAAAGCTGGAAAACCAAGGCACGCATAAGTCACCTTCCCAGGGTGCCTGGTTAAAACGAAAGGGAACTGAGCTGCAGCTGGGGTAGCCCAGGCTAATTCTGTCCTACTGAGCAGTGCTCTCCCAACTCCTGACAGAAGTTCTAGTGCAGAAACCCTCCTCTGAGGCTGGCAAGATGGCTCCCAGGGCACTCTGCAACAGTCTCTCATAAAAGTGGGCTCCTACTGGAAGTCTGACAACTGTCCTTTCAGAAGCATGGTCACAGTTTTATCTGACGCCTCTGTGGCATCTGGGCAAGGCACAGGAAGGCTTTGATAAAAGCGCATGCCTTACCTTCGCTTATTCTGACCTGCCTTTGCCACGAGGCCTGGCTATCATCAGTCTGTGGCAACCTGGGTCATGTGCAGGCTGCTGAAAACATTTATCGCCGCTGCTTCCTACTTAGGCACAACTTTCCGAGTGATTCTTTCTCGTTTAGCATCTTAGTTGCACCCCAGAGGGCACTAAGGATGCCATCATGGCCTCTGTAAGCAGTTTGCTAATATGATGGCAATGTTTAATGCATCAAAATAAACATTTTACAAGCTGGAGGCAGTGATAACTACATATAATCTAAACATCCATCTATCAAGGCAGGCCGCTTCCAAATCCTTGGCCGTGAGCACATTCTCAGGGTCTTGTTGCAGAGTCCAGAAGAGCAGGGTGAAGTAGCCCCTGCGGGATGCTCACCTCTTTATTTATAACCGATTTCTCATTACTAAATAATTGATGCCAGGATTAATCAAGAAAAGTGCCAAGCTGTTTCCACAAATAAAGCCTCCACCATGACCGGAGCCTGCTCATTTGGGAAATGACACAGTGCACTTCCCGGTGAATGCGGAGTAATGGCCTACTTAGGCGCGATTATGTTTGCCTTCTACGAGCTATTAGGAGTTTCTTTTACATTCTTTTCATTAAAGTGAAAATGGCCATTAAAACAAGGCTTTGAAGGGCCATTTAAAAATATTTTCCATTTGAGAAATCGGGTGAAGCACTCAGCACGTCCAGGGGTGTCGCGCCAAGCTGTGTGGAAGGGCAGCCTGGAACTCAGGCGTCGGGCATCTCAAGGCTCCTGCCCAGTAAAAGCTTTTCCTTTTCAGGTATGTGGCCAGTTGGATCGACAGAAGGCGACATCAATCAGAAAAGGCCAATTTAACGATTCTGTTTGATAAATACATCCCCGTGTGCTTGGAGAAGCTCAGGACCAGCTTCAAAGCCATCACTCCTGTTTCTGAGAGTAGCCTGGTGCAGGTTCGTGCTCAGCGTCTGATTTTCTGTGCCTCATGAAGGCAGCGCAGCATGTAACTTACTTGCTTAGGGAGATGGGGAAGGTACCAGTAGGATGTCTCAGTGGTTAGAGGCTCCTGGCACAAAACCTAGTGACTTCAGTTCCATCCCTGGGCCCAAGTGCTGGTGGAGAACCAGCTTCTGCAAACTGCCTTCTGATTGCCACGTAAGTGCCAAGGTGCCCTGAGCCCATACGTGTACACATGTTCACACGTCCCATAAATACACAGATATAAGTTTTATAAGAGTCTCAGGATTGTCTGGTCACTCCCACTCTCCTGCCATCGCCCCTGCAGTCCTCAACTGTGTGAGGACCCCAAGAATGGAAACTCCTCACTTCCTGACTGCCCCAGACACTGTCACAGTTTCAGTGCTCAGCAACAACTCTGTGTTTCTGGGATCATTGTGCCATCGAGAGCACGCGGGGACAGATTTAGGAGAACAAAGCTGCTCCAGCTGTGGCTGCGAGCTCATGCCTGACAGAAACAGGAGACAAGAGCTAGCTTTGGCCCTTCAGTTATCAGAAGGTGCAGTCCTCATGGTAAGAGCCAGGGCTGCCGGGAGAGTGAAGGCAGCTGACACTATGCCAGGCCAGGCAGCGGAAGGCACGGGGACGAGACCTAGGCCATATCGGCCCGCAGCCTACACACACTAGGTAACCGCCCCTGAGGTCTCTCACACCCCACTCCTTCTCACCCCATTTTATAAATGTGTGGGTGTGCGTGGGCTTGTGTGTGTGCAGGTCATGGTGTGTGGTGTGAATTATCAGACTTCACTAAAGGTTCACAAAAGAAGTGTTTCCCCCTCCAGGAAGGAAATTAGTTCCTCCAAACTTCGCTCCTAAGTTTGTTCAACGCAGAGTTCCAATAGTCAGGAGCGTGGTAAGAAAGGGAAGTTCAGGTTTCTGATAATTCACACACCAATTAAGTGAACGATGGTAATCAGCAGTAATTATCTGAGGTATAATTTGTTTCTGAAAGCAGGTCTGAATTTATTCATAATGAATTAATTATGTGGTTAGCCTAATTAGCCTTCCTTGGGTGTAACACTTGTGAAGAGCGGACTGCGTTCTTTCTCAAGTTAACTTGTGTATTTGTGTGATTCTCTGTGGTGTGAACTTTGCTGTTCCAGACGGGTGTGAGATTGGGTCCGTGGGAATTAACATGGCTTCTGGTCTCCCCACTCTATCCTGTGCTGTTCAGAAGAGGTGTTTATGTCTTAACTCCTTACGGCTGTTGTCTCTCGTGCTCCCGCCTTTTGGTAGATGTGCAGGGTGTAAGGCAGAGAGAACAGCTTAGGAGTGTTCTCAGTGTCCTCAGTCTCCTCAGCCTCCTGAGCCTCCTCCTTGTTCTCCTTGGCCTCCTGGGCCTCCTCCTCGGGGTCCTCAAGGTCCATGCCCTGCCCCCAGCAGACTGAAGTCTCCAGGATGCGCATTAACTGAGCTGAGTACAATTTTACAGGTACTCACGCAGCACTCAGAAACGTTCTCTGCTGCTGTGTGGCCAAGGAGCCTAGGCCAGAACTTACAGTGCTCACTGAGCGTGTGTCACTGAGCGTGTGCTCACTGAGCGTGTGCTCACTGAGCCTGTTCACTGACCATATGTGAGTGTGCACTGCAGCCCTTCGGCTCCTCTGCTCTGGTTTGTAACCATTTCTCTAGGAGCCACAGTTCTGCCTCAGAGCTTCACTCTCTCTCGGTAAGAAGTTGATCAGTTTCATTGGGAAATTGTCTCAAGCTGACAGCACTACGGAAGGTGCTGAGAAGGTTTTGAAAGGCTCTGGGCGCCTTCTGTGTGAGTGAGATGTTCCCCTCCTCCCGAATGCCGCCTCCCCAGCTTGGACCAGAGGCTCCAAAATCCTGGAGCCCATGGTAATACCAGCTACTACAGCTGGTCTTTTCTGTGCCCTAGGGCACAAGCCCACAAGAGGGATAATTACTGTGTGTGACTTTTTTTACACCATTGACTTAGGCACCCAAGGTACAGGTATTCTTGTCTCTAAATTTAGTAAATCACTGAGTTTAGAAAAATTGCACAGTCTCCTAAGAATCAGGTAGAGTTTGTAAGAAACTGTTTGCCCCGTCTCCAGTACTGACACAGACAGACAGAGTCACTGCTGTGAGTTCACGGTGCTTTCTCTCTCTTCAGACGCTCTGCACGCTCCTGGAGTGCCTGCTGACCCCCGAGAACGTGCCCGCCGACAGCCCCAAGGAGACCTACGAGCTCTACTTTGTCTTTGCATGTGTCTCGGTGTTCGGAGGCATCCTGCTTCGAGACCAGGTCCGAGTGTCCAGGGTTTTACGTGTGGGAGGCTGGGCTGAGAAGTGTGGCTTGTGTCTGTTAGTTAGCACACCCCACTGCTGGGCGGCCCCTGAGCTCACGGGGAGCCCCTACGGGGTGATGGTAAGTGTGAGGCCCTCTGAGCTCAGGTCTGTTTCCCCTGGAGTCCTTCCATAGGCCTGTCACACTCTGCCTGAGAAACACCTCTCCCTCTGACCACACCCCAATTTCCTCTTCCTCTGTGTGGTCCACTCCCCTTCAGGGACTAGCCCTGGGTAAGCCCTGGGGACTCCCTTCCCACATAGCTCAGATGCTGTGGGTGTGACTGGTACAGCAGGTGTAGCCTTAGCCCGGCAGACCTAGCCTAATCCACTGCAGTGCAGCCCTCACCCTGGAAGGGAGGCTCTCGTGAGACCTCTCCCTCTCTTGCACGTGACACCTCCTGTATCCTTAACAAAGAGGAAGGTTGTTGTCTCCCTGGTTCTCTTGAGGACACACGCCTCTCCTGATGGCTTCACTAACTAAGGGTCCCATTTCCAAATGCCATTGTCTCTGCTGTTAGGATTTCCACACGTAAGCAGCCACAGTGTGGGAGGATGGTGGTGAAAGATGTGAAAGCAGCAAGGAGCCTCCACATAGCTCTGCCTCCAGTCCATCCTTCCTGTAACCAGGCTGGGCCCGGATTCCCAGCCTTGTCATCTGTAGACTACAGATCTCTGTGTGTCACGCCTGTCACAGTACCTCAAGACACCCTTCATGTGCAGAGAGCCAAATTGTGTCTCACAGAGACAAAGGTCTCCTCCTCACGGCTGCAGGAGGGTTCTTATGGCTTAAAAAAACAAAAAAACCTGTGCTATTTTCCCTCCTGTCCCCATCAGGTGGTGCTAACAGGGTGGAAACAGACCACAGTGCTGATGTCCCCTGTCCAGCAGTGCCCACCAAAGTGATTGTACAGGGTGTACACTGCACAGTTTACAGGGATTCGTTTTTAGATTGAATACTGAGGAGTCATGGAAGACTTTCCCAGTTTCGCCCTTTTTAAGCCTGTTGTCTTTACTCAGTAGCTGCGTGTTTGTAGCAGGGCATGTGTTTTTCCTCCTGGCCCCAGGCTCCCAGAATAATGATACATGAGACTCAAAACATATTTACAAGTACCTGGGCCATTTGTTAAACTATTCTCTGACTAGCTCATAACTTAAAATAACCCATTTTTGCCAGCCTACATTCTGCCACATGGCTGGTTACCTCTGTTTAGGTACCATGCATCTGTCCTCCACACATCTTCCTGGGCAAATCTCCCACACCTGGCTTTATCCCAGAATCCTTTCTGCCTACTGGATATCCTTCCTGCCTTCTATTCTACCCTTTCCTATAGGCCACGGGACTTTTATTAACAGGTGTTGCATCCATACAATACACAGGATAGTCTCTGTATATTCATCTGTCAGTACTTAATATCTACACAGTGGTATCACAGGAACAACTCAAATCTGGTGACTCACTTAACTCGATGAATTCCTACCAGGAGTTTGGTTTGTGATTACAGTGCAGCTCCCAACAGACCCTACACTGAGAAGGACTTGGAGGGGCTGTGTGTGCTTTTGCAGTCTATGCCTAAAAATTTTCCCATTCTCCATAGCTTTCCGATTATCAGGCTGACTTCAGCCGATGGTGGCATAAAGAAATGAAAGCAGTGAAGTTCCCATCCCAAGGAACTGTCTTTGATTATTATCTGGATCACAAAACTAAAAGATTCTTGCCTTGGGCTGACAAGGTTCCCCCATTCACCATGGATGTCCGCGCACCCCTGAAGGTAAGTGCGAAGAGCAGTCCAGCTCTGGAGTGCCACTGAGCCTCGGGAGGGAAACAGCCTGCCCTCTCCTGCCAGAGGCACAGGTGGTCTGTGCTCTGAGGATGGCATTTCCCCCAGGAGAGAAGAGTGAGATGTAGGGACACTTAAAGAGGAGCTGATATTTCTGTAAACTTTTCCCCTTAGTTCAACATAATCCGTGGGAACTACTTTCTTAAAACTTCCTAAAAACTGTACAAGCTTTGTAAAACCAGAGGCAGTTTACCTCATTATTCCTATTTCCAAGCATACAGAGACTAGAACTTCCTCCTTTTACCCTCTGCCTGAGAAACACGTCTCCCTCTGGCCACACCCCGATGTCTTCTTCCTCTGTGTGGCCACAAGCGATGCGTTTGCTCTTTTGTTCTCCAGTGTCCGCTGTCTCCCAGCAGCTGGCAATCACACACAGACCTTTGTCATGGTGTCCCTTTGCACACAGCCCATTCCCACCTCTCTCAGAGTGAGTTATTCTGTGACTGACTTCTTATTCTGCCTCAATGGCTTTCTTTTTAGTGGCATGTCTCATTTTGGATCATTTTAGAGCTGGGTAGACAGCTGGTGGGGGCTTGATGCTGGGACGAGGCAGCTGGTTCCAAACAGCAGGACTTCACAGCCTTGGTTTCCTGGGGCTGCCCCTAGGGCACACAGCAGGGAACTCAGGCGACAAGGGTGAGTCTAGGTGTATACATTAAAGTTGTAGGGTAGATGTATTGACTCCAGTCTTCATTGAAATTTAACACTTGTATACATGCGTGTATGTGTATGCATGTGTGTGGTATATGTGTATGGTGTGTGGTGTTTGTGGGGTGTGTGTATGTGTGCTATCTGTGTGCATGTGTGGTGTGCATGTGTGGTGTGCATGTGTGTGGTGTGTTATGTGTGTGGTATGTGGTGTTTGGGGGGGGGGGTGTATGTGTCTTGTGCCTGGGGTGTGAGTATGTTTGCCTACATGTGCCTGAACTTGCACGCGGACCTGGAAGCTTGTGGAAATTGACACAGTATCTGCCTCAGTCACATCTCCACCTTATTTTTCAGTAGAAATCCGTCACTGACCTATAACTCACGATTGGCCAGAATGGCTGGAAGGACGTGCCAGGGCCCTTGTGTGTTTGGTCTGCCCCTGCTGGATTATAGACGGGCACTGTGTGTGGTGCCTGGGTTTTATGTGGGTGCTAGTGATCCAAGCTCAGGCCTTTGTGCTTATGTGCCCACACTCTCCTAGCTGCAGTTTCCTAACTTATTTTTTTTTATAGCAACCTGGTCACTAGACCCCATTTTATATATGGAAAAACAGAAAAACAAAGACAGGAAATGCTCCCACAGTGATATTGGGTACAGAATGGCCAATGGTTGTAATTTGATGGATTGAAGGCATTTCCTGAATGCTAGTGTGTTAACCTTTTAAACTGGGAGAGCTGGTCATGCTGGCACAAGCACAGCAGCTGTCCTTCTGACTCCCAAGTCAGTCCATGCTCTGATCAGCTATTGGTGTCGGGAGCTTGAGCTGAGTGCAGGTCCTGAGAGTGGATCTGAATCCGAGCCAGCTGCACTGCCGGCCAGCTGAGACACTTGACAAGTGGCCTGAGCTCTCTGAGAAGGAACAGCAGCAGAGATGTCTCCAGGTTTGCTGTGGAGACTGGGTTGTATGGGAGATGTACTGAGGGGAGACCACTCAGCTCTGTAAGTGTCCATTCCTGGCATTCCTATGTGAAGAAAAGAGCTGACAACCAAGGACAAATATGGTAATGGCAACTGTGGTCGAGAAAGGCAAACATGGTCTTGTATGTTTAGAAATCCAGTGCTGTTTAATGGCACAGAACAGTCTGGCCTTCAGATGTGCTAGGTGTCACTGTGTCACAAAGCTGGAGAATAAATGGTGACATCAAGACTATGATTGGCATCTCCCTGATGACTAAGGATGTTGAGCATTTCTTTAAGCATTTCTCCACCACTCAGTAGTCCTCTACAGAGAATTCTCTGTTTAGCTCTGTACCCCATTTTTTAAAATTTTTATTTTTTATTAATCACAGGTTATGTACTTTGTATCCCAGCTGTAGCCCCCTCCCGCATTCCCTCCGTATCCCCCCCTTCCCTCCCTCATCTCCTCCCTGCCCCTTTCCAAGTCCACTGATAGAGGAGGACCTCCTTCCTTTCCATCTAACTCTAGCTTATCAGGTCTCTTCAGGAATGACTGCAATGTCCTCTTCTGTGGCCTAGCAAGGCTGCTCCTCCCTTGCGGGGTGGGGAGGTCGAAGAGCCAGCCATTGAGTTCATGTCCAAAATAGTCCCTGTTCCCCTTATTAGTATACCCACTTGGGTATTGAGCTACCATTTGCTACATACAAGCAGGGGTTCTAGGCTATAACCTTGGTTGGAGAGACAGTCTCATAAAAGACCCCTGTGCCCTGATATATTTGGTCCTTGCGGAGCTCCTGACCTCTCCAGGTCATACTAACTCCCCCTTCTTTCATATGTGTACCCCATTTTTTAATTGGATTACTTGCCTTGTTGATGTTTAACTTGAGTTTTCTATATGTTCTGGATATTAGCCCTCTGTCAGATATAGGGCTGATGAAGATCCTTTCCCAGCCTGTAGGCTGTCATTTTGTTCTGACAACAGTATCCTTTGCTTTATAGAAGGCTTTCTGTTCCATGAGGTCCCACTTATTGATTGTTGATCTTAGAGCCTGTGCTATTGGTGTTCTGTTCAGAAAGTTGTCTCCTGTGCCAGTGAGTTCAAGGCTCTTCCCCACATTTTCTTCTAACAGGTTTAGTGTGTCTGGTTTATGTTGAGGTCTTTGATCCACTCAGACTTTAGTTTTGTGCAAGGTGAAAATAAGTGGATATTATCCATACAATACAGAACAAACATACTAAAATCTCCAGACCTAAAGAAGCTAAACAACAAGGAGGACTCTAGGAAAGATGCTTAAATCTCATTCAGAAGAGAAAACAGGACAGACAACAGAAGCAGTAGAAGAGAGAGAACCGGATAGGAGCCTACCACAGGTGTCCTCTAAAAGACTCCACCCAGCAGGTTATTGAAACAGATGCAGAGACTCACAGCCTAACTTTGGAGAGCACAGGAGTCTTATGGAAGAAGGGGGAGATAGAAAGACCTGGAGGGGACAGGAGCCATACACAGAGACCAACAAAGCCAAAAAAGCTTGGCCTATAGGGGTCTGCAGAGGCCAATGCATCAACCAAAGACCATGCTTGGAGAGGACCTAGATCCCCCTGCTCAGATGAAGACCGTGAACAGCTTACTCTTCATATGGGTTCCCTAGTAAGGGAGAAGAGACAGTCTCTGACATAAACTTGGTTGCCTGCTTCTTGATCACTTCTCTTTGGTGGAGCAACCTAGCCAGCCTACAGAGGAAGAGGATCAGGAAGTCCTGATGGAACCTGATAGGCTAGGGTCAGATAGTAGTGGAGAAGGGCTTTCCCTATCAGTGGACTAGGGACAGGGCATGGGGGTGGGGGGGAGAGGGAGGGAGAAACTGGGAGGAGCTGAAGGAGGGCCTACAACTGGGATACAAAGTGAATACATTGTAAATAATAATAATAAATACAAGAAAACAAACTTTTGAAATAGAAAAGACCCTGACCTAAAATGATCCACAGAATCCTCCATCTTGATCAATATGTACTAGCCAAGTAAGGAGGAACTGTATCCATTATGATTACTGTATCCATTTTTAATGTTAAAATCAACCCTGCAAGTAGGAGTTTGTGTGTGTGTGTGTGGTATGTCTATGTGTTATAAATTTGACCACAAAGAAATGCATCAAAATAGCAGCTATTTGCAGAATTCAGTCTCATTGTCTATCTTTTGTGTGAATATTTTATTTTGTTCTTTATTTCCTCAGCCTGCTATTTCTCTCCCTCTCCGTCTCCCTCTCTCTCGTGTGTGTGTGTGTGCGCGTGCGTGCGCATGAGTGTGTGTGTATGTGACATGCACGTGTCTTGGAGAGGTGTCACCCCGTGGAGGTCAAGGGGAGACCTTGTGGAATCAGTTCTCTCTTTCTGCCTTTGAGCTCTGGAGACTGAGCTCCGGTTGCCAGGCTGGCACTGTGCCTTTCCCTGCTGAGCCATTTGACCAGCACCCCTGAGCCTAATTTTCACTGATTTGATTTTATTCTTGTAGATCACTTTAAATTTCTGTGGAAGGTTATGGTACATGAATAAAGAAATATTAATAAACTCCCAGCTTTCCAAGTGGAAGAATGAAGGCGTAGTTTCTCACAGTGCAGAGTGTGACAGGTGTCAGGTGCCCTTGCTCTAGGACCCCTCCCCCACTCTCCTAAGCTGTCTCCTTGCACTGAGCCCTTCGTGTGGACTGTGCTGTGTGTGCTAAGATACTGCTCCACTGCGGTGTGCAACTCATTTCTCCTTGTCTCATCAGCTGCTGAGGAGGGTGCGAACTGCCAGGCATGTCTGCCATATTCTCTCCTAAGACAGCTACAGGAGGAACAGACTGGGAAAAGGACCTTACGGCCTCTGAGCTGCCCCTGCCCCCCAAAGTCATGATCACCATCACTCAGCCCTTCCTTCTGGACACAACCTTGTTAGAGAGGTCTGTGGGTCAGCCCTGGCTCTTGGTAATGCCTCCTTCTCCTCTGGCTTTTCTCCTAGACCGTTCTGGTACCCACACCGGAGACAACTCGCCTCAGGTATTTTACTAAGCTGCTGCTTGAGAAAGGCAAACCGCTACTGCTGGTTGGAAACTCGGGAGTGGGGAAAACGGTCTTCGTGAGCAACACCCTGGCGAGTCTCTCTGAGGACTACCTAGTGTCCCACGTGTCTTTCAACTACCACACAACATCGGCGTCCCTGCAGAGTAAGTGTGTCTCTTCCATCCAGACAGAGGCTTGCGGTGGTCTGCACGCCCGCCTAGCCTCTGACAGCCTTGTAAACACACTTTAACCGTTGCTAGCCTCTGACAGCCATGTAAACACACTTTAACCGTTGCTAAGGGTTTGTTTTGTTTCCACACAAGGTGTCACACGTATCCCAGACTTCCTGCAACTTGTGCCTCTCCTGCCTCAGCCTCCTGAGTGCCTGGATGACAGGCGTAGGCCACCTTGCCTGGCTAAGTCAAAACCTTTAATTTCACTCACAGCCTTGTTGGGGTTATTACTTTGTAGGCCAGGGGAAAAGATTACATTCACAGTGATAATTATGTCACCTCAAAACCATTTAATTCCCTGTAGTCAGATCATGGAAGGGAGTGAAGCAGGGTGGTTAAGAGGGGTCCTCTTGTCATTCAAGGAAGGAATCGACTCGGGAGACACTCAGTGGCACATGCATCTTTGAGTTATTAACTTAATTGTTTCCATTGCATTTAGTGTGTGTGTGTGTGAGTGTGTATGAATGTGTGTGAGTGAGTGTGAGTGTGTGTGTGTGTTACACATATAGAAGAAAAGAAAACTTCCTGGAGTCAGTTGTCTTTTCCACCCAGTCATCAGGCTTGGCAGCAAGCACCCTTAACCACTGAGCTATCTTAGTGGCTTTGTCAATATATGACACACACACACACACACAGTTTTCTTTGTGTGAGGTATTTGTAGTCTGAAGAGTCAACATGTGATTAGGTACTATGTCTGAGAAACGTAGTACTCAAGATCCTATCCATGACTGACTCAGTCACAAACAGGAAAAAACAGACAGACAGAGCCATAGACACAGGAAAAAGATAGACACAGAGTCACACACACAGGATAAACGTAGACACAGAAAGACAGAGTCGCAGACACAGGAAAAACAGACACAGACAGACAGAGTCACAGACAGAGTCACAGACACAGGAAAAAACACCTCATTGCACTTGGGTAGTGTCTATACACATTGTCCTCCTGTGCCCCGTTGTCCAAGGAGAGAGCCATGGGAAGCACCTTGGGGACATGGGATGGCTTTTGGAATGGACATGGTTTGGAGGCTGGATGCTGGCTGAACCAGCTGCAGCAGGTTCGGGAGGAGAGAGGACACGTATGAGCAAGGAGGCTTTGTCCAATGTGAGCAAAGGAGCCCTGTCACATGCCTTTTCTGAGCAAGGTCTCCGGAGGAGGGCTTGAGTGACCTCTGGTTGACAGGAGGGAGGGGCAGGGGCCATGTTCACAGACAGACACAGCTGGGGACACAGCTCTTTTGTGAAACTGCAAACCATGACACAAACAAAGCAGTGGGAAAGAGAGAGAGCACAGGTAAGGGCAGAAACGTCGCATGCTGTCAACTGTTTGCAGACAAAAATCACGTGTATGTTTTTAGGAGTTCTTGAACAACCCCTAGAGAAAAAAGCTGGTCGTAGCTATGGCCCAAGAGGAAACAGAAAGCTGGTTCACTTCATTGATGATCTCAACACGCCTGAAGTGGACCTGTATGGCACGGTGCAGCCGCATGCACTGCTGAGACAGCACATCGACTATGGACACTGGTGAGTGAGCCCTGGCCTGACGCCGCCCCCCGAAAGCTGTTACAGTGGATACCAAATTACCCACTTAAGTTTTCACGGAGAGTGCTTTACCAGCCCTGGAACTGCCTGGTGCCGTCTGCTGGGCCTGGGCATCCTCCTGTCTCAGCTGTTCCACCGTGCCTGGCTCTTTCGTGACAGCTGGAGGTCTGAATTAGGGTCCTGTGCTTGTGTGGCAAGCAGCTTACTGACTGAGCCATCTTCCCGGCCCCTCTTTATATATACATATACCTTTCATCCTGTTAAGCAGAACAATTTCCTTTCATGTCTCTGCAAGATTTGGATTGAAAAGTAGCTGAGCAGCAGAGCAGCTGTGTGGAAATTAGGTGGCACTAAGTTACTGAAGAAAGCTTGGCTTTGTCCTGTAGGGTGTGAGCGTTCAGTCACATCTGGGGATGATACCTTGCTCCCGTGACAGTAAACACGGGGTGAGGACACCCCAGCCCACCCACCAAGCTTCGCTCTGAGGACAGTGTAGTCTCCGCTCATGCTCACGTTAAGAGCCACATGAAAATCAATGAGCAGTCAGTGCACATTGATTTAGCTCTTGGTCTTGGCTTAGGCCTCCAACACATTTTGTCACTTTCCATTTTCTGAGCCTAGGTTTTGATGGCCCCCAGAAACAGCCCAGATGGTCACACTTGCAGAAGAGTGTGCAGATGAGGCGTGTGTGACTGACTCCTTCATGACTGGCGGCTTGCTGTTTAGCCGTTCTTGGACCTGAGGCTCTGTTTTCCATGCCTTAGGTATGACCGGCAGAAGGCGGTGCTTAAGGAGGTCCGAAACTGCCAGTACGTGGCCTGCATGAACCCTGCAGTGAGCAGCTTCACCGTCAACCCCAGGCTGCAGGTGGGTTGACGCCCCACTCTCCCGGTGTCCTCGGAAGTCAGGTTCAAACTGTAGATCGTGCTGGGTATGTTGGCACAGTCTTGAAATGCCAGTGCTGGGGGCTGTGGGAGTGGGGGAATAGGTAGCTGTATAAGGAGTTCAAGGCCAACCTAAGCCACACAATGAATTCCAAGGACGGGTGAGCATCATAGTGAGGTGCTCTTTCTCCACGGAACACCACATCCTGTTTCTCGGTGTTTATAAAGTCAGGTTAGTTAAGCAGGTGTTTTATTTCCTAATCAATACTATGTGCTGAGTTAAGTTTTCCATCTACAGTAAAAGGAATCAGAGGTTGTCTAGTCCCTACCTGCCACCTGCTACATTTGAACTCTTAACCTCTTACATTAGTTGCATTTGGTGAGGTGATGTTGACACATGGTCATTAACCAAAGCTCAGAGTTTCCACTGGGGTTCCTTCTTTGTCTTGGGTATTCTGTAGGGTTGACAGATGTGTAAGGACAGGTGTCCACCATTGAAGTATCACAAGAAGAGTTTCTGTGCCTGAAGTCTGCTCTGCTGGATGCCCACCCTTTCTTTGCCTCTGCATCTCCGCAACCATTAATCTTTTGAACATCACTTCTCAGTTTTCTTATTATGGTAAAATACACATTACATAAAGTTCACTAGCTTAACCAACTATTCCACATGTGCAGTTGTGTGCACGAAAGGCTTTCTTGTGCCCTGTTACCACCGTGTGCTTCTGTGAGACCTTCTGTGAAAGGAAACTCTGTCCATTAAGCGGTGACATGGCTGCTCTCTCCTGACAGCCTCTTCCTCCCTCCTCTGGGTCCTGGTAGTCGCTGTCCTGCTTTCTGTCTGTGCCCCTGGCTTCTGGAAGCACTTCATGTGAGCAGAGACCCACGCTGTCTGAGGCGGGCGCCCCTTAGGGTGTTATGCACTTGTAGCATGTTGCACAGTTTCCTTTGAGGCCTGGAGGTGTGCCATTTTGTCTCACATGCTGCATTGTCCTTGTCTGTTCACTCACCGTGAGCACAGGGTCACTGCCAGGCTTTTTCTGGGGTGAATAAAGCCATTCTGAACATAGGCACGCAAATATCTCTTGGAAATCCCGCTTCCAATTCTTTTGACTCTCAATGCAGGGGTGGAATTATGGGATCAGACAGCAATTTAGCTCTGTTTTTGCGACAGTCCTGTCACCTCTGACCCACCAACAGTGCTCCTGGCTTTCGGCTTCTCCACATCTTTGGCACACACAATTTCTGCTCTTTCTCTATCCCTACTGTGCTAGTGGAGCGAAGTAATATCACTGTGCTTCCGTTTTTGCATTTCTCTGGTAAGTAGAGACCTGAGAGTTTTTCATGTGTTTCTTATCCATTTGTATATCTTCTTTGGGAGATGTTATTAAAGTCTTTTTATTCATCTTTGGATCAAACATTTTTGTTGTTAAATTTTAAGTATCCTCTCCATCTTGTAGATATTTAATTCTGAAGCACTGGCCACTTAATTGTCTCAATAATTTCTTCTTTTCCAAAACAGTGTGTAGTGAGAATCACTTAGTGCGTCTCCTCTTAGACTGGCTTCCTTTGGTTACCTTGGCCATAGCGCTTAGAATCCCATCTCTTCATTCTTGGCTTGTTGCGTTGTTTATGTTTCTTACTGAGTGGCCTTTGCTGTGTGAGTGGACAGGTTTAACCCATTCACCTGCCAAGGGACAGTGTGGTAGCTTTGCCTTCAAATTTTGGCAGTGATATACAAAGCTGCTGTCAACAAATGCAGGCAATGATTTTCAGGCTTGCTAATAGTGACATGAGCCGCAACTGACATCCATGCAACAGCCACACAGAGGTGCTTTGTCGCTTATCTGAGTCAGCTTAAGCTAAGCTAGGCTTCTCTGCTGGTCTTGCCTGGGCCCTTTGAATGTCTGATATTGTGTGGCAGAGGCTGGAGTGGGAATGACCGTATACCTCTGCCTCTGTATCTTTCATTCTTTAGCAAAGTCTGAAACTCATGGCAAGCCAGTGGCTTAAGGGAACAAATGTGGACACAAAGCCTTTGACAGTGACTAGCATAGTCGCATCTCTGCTTCACTCTGTAAGTTCAAGCAGGTCACATGGCCAACCCCAGGGTCAGGGAAGATGGCAGTGATAAGGCATTAAATGGCAGTGGTCCTAAATAAAGAGGAGAATAAAATTCAAGTGTTTTTGTTTGTTTGTTTTGCATTTCCAGTCTTGATTGTGATCTCTATTTGTACTAATTGTTTTTCAGAGGCATTTCACTGTGTTTGCATTCAACTTTCCATCTTTGGATGCACTGAGCACCATCTACGGTCAGATCCTCAGCTTCTGTCTCCAGCAGCAGGCATTCTGCCCATCAGTTCTCAGGACTGGCTCCTCCTTGGTCCAGGCAGCAATAGCATTGCAGCAGATGGTGGCCCAGAGCTTTGTGCCCACAGCTATTAAATTCCACTACAGTTTCAACCTAAGGGACCTAACGAGCGTCTTCCAGGTACATTAACTCGGAAGTTAGCTCCTTGAGTGTCAAATAGCTTATGGTGTCCCTTTCTAGAGCTACTTCAGTTTTAAACTGTGCTTTGTTCTTTTTTGTGTGCTGCTTTTCTTTTACTCATAGTCCTCTCTGTAAAGTGATGTGCCAAACTTTATGTACCTCTTATCCATGAGATGGTGGTTCCCTTGCTGTGCCGATACAGCAAGGTGCCTGAGACCTAGTAAGGCATATGCAGCAGGAATTTATTGCTCAGAGTTCAGTGGTGCTAAGAAGTCTGCAGTCAAGGTAGCAGCACATTCAGCTCCTGGTGAGGGCCGAGTCTGTGTTTTCAAGATGGTGCCTTGGACACCTTGTCAATCCAATCCAGACAGGAAGAAAGGGCACACACCTAGGGCTGCTTATGTGAGGTCACCTCCCCCTTATTACTTAATAGTTGCCAGAGGCCCCGCCTCCTTACACAGACACATTGACAATTAACGTTGTTTTTATTTAGTGTGTGTGTTGGGGGGGGGGGTACAGTCTATGCACACTTATAGAGGTCACATGACAACCATGAAGCTAGTTCTCTCCTTCAGCCTTTATGTGAATACTGGGGGTTGGACTTGGTCATCAGGGTCACCCACTGACCAGTCTTCCTGGCCCCACACAAATTTAGGGAGACAAACAGAGCATGGCACGTGGCAAGTTAGCAAGAGCAGTGGAGGGAGACACTGGAGCTCTGCAGATTAGGGGCTTACTAAGTGCCAGGGAAGAGTAATTGGTCATGTTTTTACGTAAAACATCAATGTACCATTTTAAACACATATTAAAGTATAAAATATTAAAGTTCAGATCATTTCTTTTGATACTAAAAATTATCTTGATTGCATAGTGTGTCAGGGACAGACAGAGAGACCAGGGTTCCAGTGTCCCTTCCCAAGCCTTGCCCTGGTGGGCTGAGGGGCCACTTGAGATTCAAGCTGTGGCATGTGGTAAAAGGGCAGCGTGCACTACTGATTATATAAAGGGAATTCTAAAGAAGGAGTCCCAGGCCTGAGTTCCTAATGGATATTGTGGGGTCTGCTGTGCACAGTGAAGAACCTGAGGAGCTGACACTCCAGCTTCCTCTGTGCAGAAGAAAATGAGCGTCACGGGCCTTCCCACAGCTCCGCTCAGAATCACCCGTAGGCTGCCTGAGCCCTGCCGCAGCAGCAGGGTGTAGCTTGGTAATACCACGGGCCAATTGCTTTCACACCTGTGTTTCTAGCACCTGCAAGAAAGGCTCTGCTTAGTAGTCTTGTTTAAAAGCAAGTCTTCTCTTAGCAGAAAAGGTGGCCAGAGACCTGGTCCTGCCTGTTTAGCCTTCAGGTCCAAGCTGCCAACTGTCTCTGATACCTGCAAACGTGTGTGTGTGAATAAAAAGGGTTAGATTGGCTGGTATCAAGGGATTAAAAATACGGAAAATTCTCCCAATTTTATTGTACTTTGGTTTTGTAAAATCCGTTGGAGACAGCTGTGTGTGTGTGCGTGTGTGTGTATGCATATGTACGTGCTCTTGAAATAGTTTTTGGTTTACTCCTAAAGTAGGTGTGGTGAGGGAGCTGGAGAGATGGCCCAGCAGTTGTGTGCACTTGTGGCTGTTGGTGAGGTCCCAGGTTCAGTTCTAGCACTAACGTGACGGTTCACAGCTGACTGTAACTCTGGTTTTTATAGCTCTAGCTCCCTCTCAGGGCCTCTGGGAGTTTTTCTTGTGTGTAGCATACATCCACACAGGCAAAAACATCTGTGCATGTAAAATAATAATACACGAATATTTTAAACCATGTGTGATAAGGGACAGAGAGATGACGAAGCATTTGGGAGCACTGGCTGTTCTAGAGGACCATGTTCAATTCCCAGCACTCACATGATAGGTCACAACCATCTGTAACACCAGTGCCAGGGGATCTGAGGTCACCTTCAGGCCTCCAAGAGTACCAGGCGCTCGTGTGCACAGATGGACTTTTATATGGGTATGGTACTAAATTTCTGTTGCTGCTTATGAGAATGTGAAATAGGTTTTATTTACACATTTATTCCTGTTTGTTTCTTTCAAATTGCTAAACCCAGTGCAGAGCTAAATAAATGCTGGAAGTGTTCATTTGGACTGCCAGTGCTCCCTAGCTGAGGCTGTGCTCCCTGTCCCTCTCCTGTAGGGGATTTTGCTTGTGTCTCCCGAGTGTTTAAAGTGCCCGGAAGATCTGCTGCAGCTGTGGCTTCACGAGTCGTCCCGTGTTTATGGAGACAAGCTGGTAGACAGGAGCGACTGTGACTTATTTCACAGGAAATTGCTGGACGCTGCCCGTGAGCACTTTAAAGTGAGTGAATGTGTGTGAGCAGTCGCTGTTCACGGGCTCCGCTGACTCGAGGCTGAGGTTGAGGGGGCTGAGCTTCCTGTGAGCCAGTGTACCTGCCTCTCCCTCAGACGTGCTGGACACTGTCCGGCTTGCTAGTCACACACAAGCTGGCGTGGCCCCCGGGGGGTGGGGGGCGCTCCTGCCACAGTTTCTCCTTCCTCCTGCAGGCTGCTGCGGACCACCTGCTGCTGCAGCGGCCGCTTATCTACTGCCACTTTGCGAGCGGCAGGGCAGATCCGTGTTACAGGCAGGTGAAGGACTGGGAAGTGCTGAAGGCAGTTCTTACAGAAACACTAGACAGCTACAGTGAACTCCACTCTGCCATGCACCTGGTGCTGTTTGAAGATGCCATGCAACACGTGTGAGTTTGTGGGCGTCCTGGCCTCCGGTTCAGACCTGCCCTGCAGCACATGTCACTGTTAGCTACGTCACAGGCTCGATCATGTACACACAGGCAAGCTACTTTCTAAAGGGTCGCAGACCCACCCAAAATGTCTTACTTCACCACAGGCCTGCCAGAGGAAGGTATCGAGTCAGAGGAGGTGCTTGTGGGCTTTTCGGGCAAGACTTCCCCTGACTTACCCGAGTTTGTGGATTAAGTGGGCTGTGTGTAGGACATGGGCAGCTCCTGTGGCGTCTTACAGCAGTTAGTGAAGACAAAAGGATGGGCATATCTTAGAAGTAAAAGGAAGTTGCGTGCCCTGGGGTGGAGCTTGATCACACAGGCTCAAGGCCTGGTCTGGACACCTCCCTGCAGTCTCTTCTCCAGAGAAGCTTGAGTGTGTGAGAGCTCCAGGTGAGCATTTACAGGACTCAAATGAGCAGGGAAACACTTGAGAGTAGTATGTCATGGCAGGAAGTGTAACAGCAGACAAAGGAGGAAGATGTCATTGAGAGGCCTTCACAGACATCCCTGGGGCTGGAAGGGTTCGGTCTTTCTGGTATTTTCCTCAGATCCCGAAGGACTCACATACTTGGAATGAGACATACCCTAGTATCAAGATGTCTTTACTTCTCGTGTGCATTAAACTTTCTTCACATGACATCCAGATAGGTTTACACTTTTAGTGTGGCTGAGATTTGACTGTGGTCTGTCTCCTAGACACATAAAATGTTTGGGGTTTTAGAGCAGTTAAGACTGGATTTCTGAGGAGACTGGAGTCTGAGGGAGGAGCCGCATAAGCAGAGATCTATATGACAAGCACACCACACTATGGAAAGACTGGGGAGGGGCCCATTGCAGAGGGCTGCTGTGGCTCTGGAACAGGAATGCTCAAATAATGGAGTAAAAGATGGAGGCGGTTGCAGCCTAGCATGGGTTAAAGACAGGGCGCGCAAGCGGCAGCTGGAGCAGCATAAACAGCCTGCTGTCCACAGGAAGCTCCTCATAACCCCGGTCAGAAGACAGGCTGCAGCAGGGCTCTCAGGCTGCTCGCCGGCTCTGGTGCCACTGAGGGAAGTCTTTCCACCCTTCCAGGAAGACAGTTCTCCTGGCCAAGCCAGCCTCACTCAGCCAGGCCTTTCTATAAGTGACAACAGACAGAGTTACAAAGTTAGAACGCAAATCGCCAAAATCAGAAAAAGTTACTCATGAAAAGAAGTGAATTGGAATGGGGGAAACCATAGGAAGTTCAAATTTTAGAAGAGTTACTATAAAATGTGTGGCCCTGGGGGCTGAAGGAAAGCCTAGAGACCACCCCACCCTGACTGGCTGCAAGCATGCTGAGTGTCAAGGGTTTCCCTGATGCCTTCATTACACCACAGCAGGAGTCCAGGTGGAGACAGTGAGTTATTGGACACACAGTTACACATGAGCAATGATTGGCTGACAGCAGGTGAAACCAGCTCCCTCCAATGCTGAGGGGAAGAAAGCTCCCCCTATGGGGAAAATTCTGTAATCTTCCATATGGGCTTCTCTGTAGCCCAAGCCATCTACCATTTTTCTGCTCACTGAGATTAAAGCTGAGGGACTCAGCATTAAGGAAGACTTAAGAGAGCATTCTTAAGCTTTGAAGAAAGGGACATTGGCACTTAGTGGATCCTGTTAGATAAAAGCCGGAAGGTGTGCGAGTTATGATGCACCTGAAGCCTGTCTCCGGACTTGCGGTTCTGTCCTGCCGTATCTTTCCCAAGGCCATTTTGTGCTCACATGAGGTGAACTTGAATAGAATCAGCAAGCTCATAAAAATGACCCATCGTTTCAGTCATGACGGTGCCCATCAGCCCCAGAATAAGTGACTCCAGCCTCGGTTTTCCAGAGAGAAGAGCGATGTGGGTCATCCAGGCTGGAATTCAAGCTTGTTTCAGAAAAGCAAACATGATAGCACCCAGCTTTTGCTTTTTTTTTTGTGGGTGGTTTTTAATTTTCGTAACACGTATAACAAACTATTTCTTCAACTTAACCAGCATTACACTGATGATAAAACCAATGTGTTCATACCCGAGAGAATATAGCAATGACAGCAGTAGTAAACCAGTCAGAATGTCTTGGCCAAAGTAGATTGAGGGGTGGGCTGACCTGTCAGAAGCTTGAGGTTGTGGCCTACACATGGGGCTTTAGTGAGGGGGAAGCCAGGATCCTACCAAGAAACAAGGGATGAGGGTTAGAGAGATGACTCAGTGCTTCCTGCCTTTGCAAAGGCCCCGGGCTCAGGTCCCAGCACTGACCTAACAGCTCACAGCCATGGTAACTCTAGTTCCCGGGGAATCCGTGCTTCTTCTGGCTCACTTAGGTGCCAGGGACATGGTGGGTGTGCACAGAGGCAGAAGGAACACTCCCACAAACTGTAAATAAGTCTGTTTTAAAGAAGCAAATCTTCAGTCTCCTTGCATGAGGTGGGCTGAGAGGACTTAGCCGAGCCAGTCCACACTTTGCAAAGTGGCTCCACAGCAAAGCTTTCACGTAAACGCTATCCTCCCTTGACGTATCTGTACTGGGACTGCAGAGAATTGGGATTTTGATGTTGTTGTTGATCAAAACTTTAAAAGTTGGAGCTCACACAGGGGCCTTGTGAATATTTTCAAGTGATAAGTAGTGACTCAGCTAAAGTCCAAAATGGGGCTGGCGGGAACTCCACAGGCAAGTCCCTGTAAACTAGAGTCTTTGCTTGAGGGGAAGCATGGGAACAGGGATTGAACGATTCCCATAAAACTAGTCTTTCTTCTCTACACATTTCTTTAAAATACAAGCAAAGACAGGGCATTTCGCTTCACGCCTCTGCCGCCGTTCTGCCTCCAGGTGCCGCATCAGCCGCATTCTTCGGACCCCTCAGGGCCACACCCTCCTGGTCGGCATTGGAGGCAGTGGCAAGCAGAGCCTGTCTCGGCTGGCAGCTCACCTCTGCAGCTTGGAGGTCTTTCAGATCACGCTGACAGAAGGCTATGGAACCCAAGAGCTTCGGGTGAGCAGCGCTACAGGGAAGCACTATTCCATAGTTACCCACAGAGGGGTACATGAACCCAGGTGAGGTTCAGGTCTGCAGATGGTCATGTCTTTATGTGGCCTGAGCGTGGTCCCATGTGCTTGAAGTCAGGTGCAGGTTCCTCACAGCACCTGGTGCAGCGTAAGTGCCAGCTGCGTCGGCGCAGGGAGAGGCCCAGAGACGAGGGTGACTGAAAGACCTGATACACCCTCGCTGTTCTTATCTAGTTTGTGTTTGTCCTTGGCTGAATCTGTGGCCAACTGTATTTTTGGCCTGTTTATGCAACAGACAGAGAATAAGCTGAGAGTGAATCCATGTCTGCTCTGCAATATGGACAGGTGGACAGGGACTCCCAACCCTTGGTGAGAAGGAGTTCTTTCCAGATGCCTTTGATGGTCAAATACAAACACATTTTCTATGATTTGTACAGGTTCAGTAACATATGCCTGGCTGAAAACAATATAGTCTTGCATATACAAACACGTTTTTATTTCTGCTTTAAATGGACTCAGTGTTCAATGTTAGCTGTGTTCTTATATGACAAAGAACATGAAGGATAAAGATCTGTCCTTTGGAATTGCAGGTAGGTTTTTCTTCCCTTTGGATAAGAGTGTGAGAACAGCCGGCCACAGAAACAGCTTTTTACATTGTTGACCAAGTAATGAACAAAACGACTTTGAATGAAAGAGCGATTGTTGGAGTGAGCAGAGAAGGGCCATAGTGTTACGGAGGTGTCACTGAACTTGTAGCCACGCTGTTAGAAAAAGGACGGGTCTCAGCAGCAGCCTGTTTCATCCCTGGGCTCCACTAAGTTGCACGATGCTCACCAATAAATGCTAGAAACGGGGGTGGGGGGGACGGGTCACTGGAGGAGAGGCACAGGACTGGCCCACATCCCCTCTCAGCACCCAGACACACACTCCCAACACCGCATCAGCATTTTAACAAAGCATGAGCGATGGCTTCCTTTCCTTACAGGTAGACCTGGCCAATCTGTACGTCAGAACAGGAGCCAAGAACATGCCCGCCGTGTTCCTGCTGACAGATGCCCACGTTCTAGACGAGAGCTTCCTCGTGCTGATTAATGACCTGCTGGCATCCGGTGATTAAATGGACACATTTCTTGAAAGATCTTTCCTAATGACAAATTATCTGTAGTTTCAATGAACTTTAGAGAGAGAGATAATTTGTCTTTGAGATGTTTTCTAGGGCAGTCTTTGGGGAGAGAGCTACAAACCTCACTGTGTTGCTTCTTAGTCAGCTTACAGATGAGAAGAGGCTGATCTAAAGTAAATGCTATTCCTCGTGTGTGGGTGTAGAGGGTGCTGGTCTAGGGTGTGGGATCTATAGGGTGTACAGGTGCAGTGGGTGCGGGTTGAGGGGCTGTGTGGGCGAGTAGGTGTAAGCCTCCAGCTTATGGGGGTAGCCTCCAGAGTATGGGGGTGGAAGGTGTGTACATCCCACGGGGTGAGAGCTGTGTGGGAGGGTCTTGTCTAGAGGAAATGCAGGCCTAGAGAATGCACAGGTAATGCTTGCTCTTAGCGAGTTCTCTGTCTTATCAGAGCAAAATGCAAAGGAAATGACATCCCTAATTTCAAACTTTGTCTTTAAAGTAGCTTCATCTTAGAAAGCATGTCAAACATTAGAAAAACCAGTCTAAAGTGTAAACTGCAAGATTGTTATATAATTCTGCCCATTCTTTGTGGTTAGGAGACATCCCGGATCTGTTCAGTGATGAAGATATGGACAAGATAATTTCTGGGATTCGTAATGAAGTTCGTGGTCTTGGCATGGTGGACTCCAGGGAAAACTGCTGGACATTCTTTTTGGCTAGAGTCCGCCTACAGCTCAAAGTAAGAATCGTTCACTTTACCTGTGTATTGCCTTAAAGCTGTTGTTGACATTCTAACGTGCATCTTAGCCAAGATTCATATTATGGGTTTGAATTTCAGTGACTTCTTAGCCATGTCCGCAGTGTGTTTCTGGGACCTAAGCAGCCCTGGGCTGGGCAGGACGTAGGATGTGCTACCAAAACCGTGTTCCTCTGTCCTGAGAAGCTGATGTTGTAGGAAGCAGGGAATGTCACCAGCAGCTTTCCTATGGGACAGGTGTACCTAGCCCATTGGCAGAGGGGCAGCCGCCTCCTTACAGGGATAGCTTGTCCTGGAGGAGAGTGGTGTTTGTCTGGCTCCAACAGGAACTGAAGGCAGGTGCATTTAGGGAGAGGAAACAGTGCTGTTGTGTTTCATTTAGATTTATTTATTGTATTTCACAAGCGTGCATGAATATGTGTGTCTGAATTATGTGTACGTTCACCACATATGTGCCTGGTACCCATAGAAATCAAAAGAAGGCATCATATTCCCTAGAGCTGGAGTTACAGATGGTTGTGAGCTACCAGACTCGCGCTAGAATCTGGACCCAGGTCCTTGGTAACAGCAGGAAACAGTCCTACCTTCTGAGTCCTTTCTCCATCTCCTTGAGAGGAGACTGTTCATGAAAAGAATCTGTTTGGAGAAAGCCAAGATAGCTCCAAAGGGCCCAAACATGGAGTCCTTATGGGGAGAACGTGGTTAGAGGCTGGCGGTGTGCACTGGGGTAAAGTGAGGCACTCACATCACGTGAGCAACAGGCAGAACAGTACTAGTATGGGATTGAGTTACCCGATTGTTGAGATAGTTTTATCTTGAAACCCGATTATGCTACACTTTGCTCTGGGGCAGAGGGAGTTAATGCAAATGGTAGCTTCAGAGGTCAGTGTTCCGGAGAACAGCCCTCCAAGGCTGTGGACACCTCCTAACACTACTGTAGCAACTTATATATTCCTAGTGCAAAGTTAGTGTCCTTGTGAAGTGATTGCTTTGCTGAGCTCAGTGACAAGCTCTGTGGGAGCTGCACAGCATGGGGCAGCAAGGAGGGGAAGGGACGGCAACAGCAGCAGCCAGAAGTCAGCACCTCCCATCTGAACCTTTTAAACTCAGCCCAGAATTACTCAGTGACATTAAACTCATGTCACAGACCACTAAGAACACTCACTCTTCTGGCTACCGTGAGACAGGCTAGTGAGAGCTGCAGGCTAGTGAAAGATTACCTTTCACTACAACTAATAACAGACTAAGCTGGGACCAGGAATTTTTCTGCCTCATCTACCCAGTGTTAGGATGACAGGTATGTGGTCTTCCAGGATTATCTTGCTTAGAGCAGTGGTTCTCTGCCTATGGGTCACATCCGTTTGGGGTTGAATGACCCTTTCACATTGGTCACATCTTTGATCATATTCAATATCCTGCAAATTATATATACATATGTATATATACTCACTATGATTCATAACAGTAGAAAAACTGTTATGAAGTAGCAATGAGATAATCTTATGGTTGGGGGTCAGCAGGACATGAGGAACTGTGTTAGAGGTAGCAGCATCAGGAAGGCTGAGAACCACCGTCTGAGAGGCAGTTGGGACTCACAGGGTCACAGAGGAGAAATTCCAGCTGAGATTTCAGAACCTCCCCACCCATCAGCCCAGCCTGGCTCACCAACCTTCAGAGACCCAGGGTCTCCTCAACTCTTCCTTCGCCAGTGTCGTCTGGATACCTCTTTCCTGCTCATCACAGGACTGAGCACATTCACATTCCAGTCAAGGAGAGAAGAAGGGAGAAAAGGACCTGGTTACCATTTTAGGAAACCAGAACTCAGCCTCCCATAATACCTTGAGCTAGAATCCTACTGGTCATGAGTGTGTTTGAGCTATAGTGGGCTCAAGGGAGGAAGTACTTGATCTTCATGCATTTCCTTTATGATATAACATTGGGAATGAATTTGGGAACATGAGTGTGCCTCAGCTTACCACAGGGTGATTTCCCAATAGCCCATCGTGGGTTAAGCTTTGTAAGTTGGGATGCAGTCATGCACCTGTGCCATGTCAAAGCTTCACTTCACCATACACTCGGCTCTCACGCTGGCATGGCTGACCAGTGTCAGAGGACAGCAGAGCATCTGCCACCAGCCTGGGAAAGGTTAAAAGTCAAGAGTCTCAGCATGACTTCCACAGAATGTGTGTTGCTCACGAACCGTCATAAAGTTGAAATCACAAGCTAGCAACCAAACTGAGGAACAATTTGTTTGTATGGAGTGCTTCCTCTAGAGTATAGTTTTTTGTTCTACGTGGGGAAGAGGAAGCTGAGAGACATCCTGTTATGCTTGCTCTTAAGATGAAGATATCTTCATCTTAACACTGTGTGTCTCCTTAACAGTATCATGCACCATCTCTGTTACACCCAGAACCACCAGCTGCCAGGCCTCCTTCAGATTCTTAGTTCTCTTTCCATGCTAGGCTGCTTCTGCTGGTTCCAGGGCTGCCCTATGTAAACTAGCAACTTCCTTACGTATTCTAGGATCTCATGACTGTTTGTTTGAGCATTTCCTTCCCCTCACATGTTCACATGTACGATCAAGGACTGGCATCATGTTGTCACACTCTGCTACCATCGGATTCTGACTAAGTCATGCTAACTGCTTATTTTCTGTAAGGGAGAATTTGATTTTTATGATGCCATATGTTCTCTTGTTCTCAAACTCTATCTTATTTTAATATGGGAAAAATACTACCTTTTAACTTTGAGTAGCTATCTTATCTTACCAACTTTGTTGTTGGTTTTCAAGGGGGGGGGCCTGTGGGTGCCTGTGTATGCAGGCACTTATGCACAGAGCTGGGCTCTGTAGATGCATGTCAGAGGCAACCCCACCGTCATCCCCCTAGCACCCTCCACCTTGTGTTTGAGGCAGGGTCTCTCGGTACCCTGGTACATCATGAGATAGGCTAGGCTGGCCAACCAGGGCTTCTGGGGCTTTACCTACCTGCTTCCCGCTTCGCCCTTGCTGGAGTTACATGTATTGGCACAGACCTCCAGCTTTTATTTTGTTGGTTGAGACCTGGTTATGTGACCAGGGCTAGCCTCAGACTTCTCAGCCTTTGGCCTCAGTCTTCCAAGGCCTGGATTACAAGCCTGCCCTGTCTACCTCGACCCTCTCAGATTCTGGGAGCTAGTTGATGTCATCTGGCCTGCAGGTAAGACTGTGCGGCTTATCCCCATGGCCTTGGTAAGGACTGCAGAAGAACGGTCCAGTGATGCCAATGATGATGGGCTCTGGACCCTGACTTGAGTGGAAGCCTCTGATGGCTTCCTGTTGACTTTTGGTTTCACACACCCATTTTGTCAATGAGGTCTCCATTGAATTCCTTTCAGTATCTACTGAGATAATGACATAGTTTCTCCTTGGGCTTATTAATATTCCCAGAATTAAGACTGATACCCAGCCACTCTCCACTCTCCTGTTATTACTGCCACCAGTCTTTCTTTAAGCATTTCTTTCATGCACCTACAGCAAGGCTTGCTGAGGCAGAGATCTGCCTATGCCTTCCTCAATCTGCCGACCTCTTCCCTGAGGGAGAGCTAATAAGCAAAAATGGACTACCTGCCAGCTTTCCAATGAAAGGACAGCGTCATTCTTTGCAGTCTCTGTGTATGACGCTCATCTCTGCAGTCTTAGAAAGCTGTCCACATTGCTCTGCTGTTTTCTCTCACTGTGCAGTTTTATCAGCTCAGGCGGCAGACTGGGGTCTGACAGGCTGTCTCTTCCGCCTCTGCCCCTGACTTGGACAAGGTGGGCAGCGGACTGTGCTGGTGCCGCCATCACTCCTGCTCACCACCGCGCACTGGTCGGAAATGCTGAGATGTGTGTTAGCACCCGCAGCTGCCCTCTGCTTCCATAGGCAGGCTTCTCGCCGTTGCCAGCCATCGAATGGATGTCCTTGGATCAAAGGACCCAGTGAAGTCTCTCCTTCACTTGTGTAGAGATGAACCTCCCTCAAGTTCTCATCCTGTGCTAGAGAAATGGCAATTTCACCTCTCCTCCTCTGCCCTTGGGCTAACCCAAGAAACGTGTCTACGGTTTCCCTGGGTCTATGGCTCCTCTTGCTGCCCGTGTGGGTAGGGCAGTGCATGGCTCTGTTGTCCAGATTTAGACACCTGTGTCTTTCGTGATCTGACCCTCAGTCTAGGAACATGTAGAGAGATCCATTTTTGAATGACAGTCCTTCTAGAGAATTTAAAAATAAAGAACCACATAAAGAAATGGAAATTTCCTTTAATTATATCATCTAGAGATAGAATACTGATGAATTACATCCAAGTTTACCGTATATAAACACTGTATCTATATCTATGCATAATGAATACACATTCAAGAAGGCTTTAGTAACATTTTCCTTTCCTTTAATGTTGTTTATTTATTCATTTGTTTATTTTGAAGGCCTACCCAGAAAAAAAGTAAAATGGTTCAGGAATTTGATGCACAAAATAAAATATTTAGTGCAACTGTGATTTATTCACAATAACTACTTACAGTTATTAGAAACTATGCATTTGTCCAATTTTCCTACTGGTTTGCTGACTTTTACATATTTGAAGAACATTTTTTGTAGATATTAGTATATGTCAGTAATATCCTTTCCTGATCTACATTTTGCCTGTTTTTCTCTAATTTTATCATAATTCTCACAGCTTTCCTTATAATGTGCTTTATTTTTCATTGATACATATTTTAAATTAAGAGTGGTTTTCTTTTTTTAAGTATTTATTTTATTACGTATACAATGTTCTACCTGCATGTACACCTGCACGCCAGAAGGGGGCACCAGATCTCATTATGGCTGGTTGTGAGCCACTATGTGGTTGTGGGAATTGAACTGAGGACCTTTGGAAGAGCAAGCAGTGCTCTCAATCTCTGAACCATCTCTCCAGCCCCACATTTATACATATTTTAAGTCAGATATTTTCTTCTCACTTCTGTGTTAATTCTGCACTGTGTCATTTAAAAATAGTGTTCTTAATTTTCTTTAAATGATAACATTTTAATGGTTAGCCTTAAGTTTTTTTATATAACATAAAGTGATTTTACTATATTTTTACCACAGAAAATTTCCCTGAGCTTCTTATCATATAACTTCTCCTCTAACCAACTGTTTTTTGAAGTGTTACCTATCTCATATATTAAATACCTAAATATATAGGATATAATGTCTAGGTTGCCTCGGGTCCAATTGCTTTGCTCACCTATGAACAGATGCTTCAGTTCCCCGTCACTAGGAGGAAACAGATCTAAAGAACAAGAATTACAGTTAGTGGCCTTCGCCCATCTTTGCTTGGCTCCTTGCTTCTGAGCCCATGCTAAGGCAAAACACCATGGCAGGGTGCAGATGCTCTGGAGTGCAGGGGTCCTGGAGACAAGGCAGCCGTTCCGGGGTCAGCGCCCAGTGACTGCCCCCTCCACTGCACTGACCTCCTGCATGCTCATGTCTTTCACCACATCGTCAGATTGCGAATGGACTGGCTCCCTGATGGAGTGAGGAGCTCGCTGCAGTTACCTCCCGGCAGTCCCCTCCCGGCAGCCCCTGCTCTGAGTGCAGAGCACCGCAGGCACACTCTTCAGGCATGGCTTTGTCCACAGCTGTCTGAGCCCTGGCCACCAAGGGCTCTGACCATCTCTGACCTGCCAGAATCTTGTTTGTTGTCTCAGCACTGGGCCTCCCCATTTTCTGATTATGGAAACTTGCAAAGATATTAAGGAGACAAAGCTACTCTCTGTATCAGCTAATTTTCTGTTGAGATGATAAAATACCAAACCCCAAAATACTTTAGGGGGGAAGGGTTTATTTTAGCTTATGACTAAAGAGGCATAGAATCCTTTGTGATAGAGACAGCACAGAAACATGGAAAGCACCCAGCCAGAGCAGGAAGCTGGCTGATTTTATTTACACACAGGAGAGAGAAAGAGAACACAGAATTGGGATGAGGCTACAAATCTTCAAAGCCTGACCCCAGTGACAGACTTCCTGCTGCTGTTCTCCACCTCCTAAAGGATCCATAACCTTCCCAAACATCACCCTGAACTGGGGACCAAGTGTTCAAATACAGGTGCCTGTGAAGGAGAATCTTCCTCCACAGTGCCTTGTGCTGTATATCTGAGCTATGCATACTTTGGTATTGAACAAGGCAGCACAACCTCAGAAATAACATGAATATTAAGATTTGATTTGCCCAAATGGAGCCTTTCAAGCTGCTTACACCTGCTTACACCCTCATTCAGTCATTTGTCAAGTGCTTATTGGGGTCCTGTGCAGTGCCGGATCCTGGGGACGTGGCGGGAGTCTGAACACCCCCACCCGTCTGGAGCCCGCCTCACTGTGGGAGAGGTGGACATCAGCTAATAGCTCCATTAACTAGCATGAACCTCCATCTCTGAGAGGGGATGAGATGCCCCAAGAGAGAGCCCAGCAGTAAAGATCTCACCGAGGGAATGGCTGGAATGATGTCTTTTCTGTTATTTTAGTCTCTAAAAGGTGGATCCCTGCACCTGTGTGTGAGCATTCACGTGGTATGGCTAGCTGAGCTGTGTGTGGGCGTGCAGAAGGATATGCATAAGATTTGGGTGCCAGAGGGCAACCTGGGTGCCATGCTGCTGTGAGTCTACATTGTTTTTCTTTTTGAGACAAAGTCTTGCTGTCCTGGAGCTCTCTCTAGACTAGCTGGCCAGACAGCTCCGACCCCAACCCCCACCCCATCTGTGCCTCCCTGGCAACTGGGTTTACAAGCCTGCACTGCCACACCTGGCTTGTTTTCATATGACTGGCTTCTAGGGGTTGAAATGAAGTTCTCCTGCTTGCAAAGCGAGTGCCTGAACCTCTGAGCTACCCCACAAACCCCTGAAAGGTGTAAGGATCAATTTATGAATAAATGAGGCTCACAACAGATCTTATATGAAAGAGGTTTATGAGGTGGATATGAAGAGAGTAAGAGAAGGAAGAGCAGGACATGATGGGGGAAAGAGAGAGAAGAGGGGGGCACCCCAATAGAGAAAGGCGAGAACAAGAGAGAGACCACGTGTCAGATTGTCCCTTTAAGAGGTCAGGTAACCACGCCTCCCAGGTGTGGCCACCTGGCTGGGTGACACAAGATGACGTTGTAAGTTGCTAGGTAACCCAGACGCAGGTTATGTTTCAAAATACTAACAAAAGGAACTTTTAACAGCAGTAATGAAAGGCTCAGCCTCAGAGTAAAGGTTGTCACTTTACATAGAATGTACTTTGTGCTTGTGAAATCTTTCTGCGTTCAGTGTTTTGTTAACACTTAGATCTGGGGTTTCCCAGCAGAGTGTGAGACCCTCCCTACCCATGTGGAGGATAGTGCCCTAAGAATGCTGCTCTGCCAGCGGAGCCCCAGAAGCTGCACGGGTGTCTCAAACACTGGTCTGTTTACAAGAAAGATGGGTGCCAATCTTCTTTTTAGAAACTAACAAAAATGAAGGGTGTGCAGATCCACCTGCACAGCAGCACGTGTTTGTTGCAAGCCTAGATGACATGCAGAGCCCAGGAATGAGCTTTTCCTCCCGATGCTATTCCTCAGAAGTGTTCTTTGCCATGGAGATTGAATGCACATTTTCTGCAAGAAGAACATTTCCCTTGCTTTAAACAATGGACAGAGGTTGTGGAGATAGCCCTGCATGGGCGAGGACTTGCATTCAAATCCCCAAGACCCATACAAAGCTGAATGCCTGTAGCACAGGCTGGCAACCTCAACACTCCAGCGAGAAGGGAGGAGGAATCTGTAGAATGCCAGAAGCGCTGGGGTCAGCCAGCCTGGCTTATGCCGCAACACACCCAAAAAGGAGACCTCATCTCAAACAAGGTGGAAGTCAAGGACAGATATGTGCACTGTGCACACGCACGCGCACACACACACACACAAATTAGAGAAACAAGATGAATTGAAAATTCTCTGGTACCAAATATTCCTTTTAGGAAAACCTGAAATGCTCTGTGTTCCCAAGCCACATTCTGAGCCAGTTTGATTGTGTGCCGTCTGAAGCAGACACTCACGTCAGGGAGTCTTGTATACTTGCACTTGGAAGATGCTGCTGGATCTTTTGAAAAGAATTAAAATTAAAAGCTGATTCAATGAGCATAATATAGTAAGACATGAGGAGGATGATAAAGTGAGAGTTTTCAAACAGAAAATGCATTCTATAATAAAACTCCATTCCATAGGGGCTGCCTCAGTGAGACTCAAGCTTATTATTCTTGAAGTAGACAGGGGCTTTGGGTGATAAACGCAAACCTAAGTTTTGGATAGATGCTTTGTGGGTAAGGATGTGGGAGGCTTCCTTTTACCTGAGAATAAACTACGTCAACTGGAAAAAATACAGTGGCTGTGGCAATTCAAATTTCCATTAGGAGATGAAATGGCCTGAGGCCTGTTAGTGATACACAAATAAATATGTTCTCGGGAAGGGATTGTAGCCACAAAAAATGAACACTTACAAAGCATGGTGAAATGGGGGTATCGAAAACCAGTCAGAACACCCATGTGGGGGAAGAAAAAAAACAATAAATTCTACAGTGCTAATCTCAAAGCAAGTTCTTGACACCTGAGACCCGGAAGTTGGAGCTGCTGGTTCAGGAGCCATGACTTCAGCGTTTGCTTCTGCACTTGGGAGAATGTGCTTTTGGAATCAGCACAGCTGCCTGTTCCTAACCTTGTTTTCCTTCTAGCTACCTGTCATCCTGTCCCGCTGATGGCTCATTTGCAATTGCCAGGCACTCTGGTGGAGGGTGGGTGACTATGAGTGAGTCTTTCAGGGTGCTTTCTGAAAGGCAGACAGCATGAGCTCAGGTAAGGAATGGAGTCCTCTCTCGTAACATGCACTAACCTGAGTTTATGTCAAGGCAAGGCTATCTAATTGTGAACCCTGCTTCCCACCCAAAGCTTGCTGGTTAATCTGGCCCGTGGGCTTGTTGCTGATCTTGTCTCTGGAGACTGGGCTGGTGCTTATGTGCAGGTGTCTCCAGACAGATGTGGCAGAGCTGCTCTGGTGTCTGGCCCTCTATTTGGGGTCCTGTTCATAGTGCCCAGGACACGTTAGTACCTGGGCTTGCCTGTCTGGCTCTCGCATCAGCAGAGATAAAGTGCCGATGGAGAAAGGGCAAGGAGAGAACTCCACAAAGTTGTTCTCTGACTTTCATGCACAGGCTATAACACACACACACATACACCATATAAAATTTATTATTAAAAGTTATGTCTAAGACTGACTAGATCCCAGGGGAGGACATTGCAGCCAGCCCTGAGGAGACAGGATGAGCTGGGGTTGGATGGAAGGGGAGGAGGTCCTCCCCTGTTGGTGGACTTGGAGGGGGCGGGGAGGAGGGAGATGAGGGAGGTAGTGGGAGGGTGGGAGGGAATGAGGGAGGAGGCTACGCCTGGGATGCAAAGTACCCAACCTGTGATTGATATAAAAATAAATAAATTTTAAAAAAAAGTTATGTCTAAGTCAAATACAATGTGTAACAAAGACTGTGTTTGTGAGAAGGTGTCTAAGAGCTCCGGGTAGCTGAGGGGCTCCCTGGGCTTCTGCGACAGTCTGGAAAGTGTCCCCTCTCTGTCCCCTCAGGCATGTCCAGTTGGATGCCTCAGATAAGCCTCAGACTTCACCCTTAGAAGTGAAGTCAATAAAAGGAACACTCGAATGCATACCCGTATAGCCTGAAATATCGAAGCTGAATTATGGACAAGACAATCTCTTCAGTCTTTTCTATTGCTTAGAAACTATCCTTTGTGCTAATCCCACCTAAAGTTATTGAGAACATAACAAGAAAGCTGTTCAGAATGAGCACCATCTTCTGGTGCAAAATAATCTGCCTGGGAGTTTACCACAGGTTCTCAGGGATGTTGATTAGACCATATTTTAGGGGGAAATTAGAGTAACTGATAAATTAGTCTTGAAAAAAAGCCTCATAGAATAAATACTATTGCCCAGAAGTGATGGGCAGAAGAAACTCTGCATGCTTCCAGTAAAAGTAGAAACTGCTCAGCAGTGAGTTGGGTTAAAAGTTGAGGCCTCAGGCTACCAACATCCCACCCACTCTCCTCTCTGGACCTGTGAACGAGCCAAGTACACTTCTACAACTGGGTTTCTAGCTGCTGGGTAGAAGACTCATGATTCCTAAAGTTATTAAGTTTCCACTTCATCTGTGTGGAAGACCTGGATTCTGTAAGTGAAGCCATTAAAATAGTGAGCTCAGGGCACACACCTGTAATCTAGTTACTGAAACAGTGAGCACAGGGCGCACACCTGTAGTCCAGCCACTGACACAGTGAGCACAGGGCGCACACCTGTAGTCCAGCACCTGGGAGCTTAGAAGGCAGAATTGCTGTGTGTTTGTACACAGTGATTACAGCCAGCCAGTGTTGTGAACCAAGACCAGGTCTCGAAATACAAATAAAATAGAAGCTGGACGACGTCTCAGCAGCTGAGGGCACAGCTGCTCCTGCTAAGGGTTCTCTGACCTCTGCACAGATGTGCTCACACACATATACATACACATAATTAAAAAGAAAAAGAAATTGAAAATTATTTTGTGCACACCAGCATGGTCTGCAGAGCAAGTTCCGGAGGAGCCAAGGCTATACTCAGAGAGTCTTGGAAAAAAATGATAGAGAGACAGACAGACAGACAGACAGAGGGAGGGAGGGTAGGTTGTTTCACTTAAGTATTCCCATGGCAAAGTGAAGCTAGCTGCTGTCCTTGTGGGAAAGAGTGGTCTGCAAGGGCTTGATTCATTTTGAGCTAAGCAGTGCGTAGTGTAAGGTAAGATTTACTTTTCCTTTCCTCCTTCTCTTCTGTCCACTCCCCCTCCGTCAGGGTTCTTTGTCCCCAGCCTCACCTGTGCTCACATTTTTCATGCTAGTGATGATAATATATCACTATTGTCATATTAGTTGTAAACCGATTGCTCAACTACCACACGTGCTAAGAAAATCTGGGTGGTGATGCCTGCTTTTCTTTCTTACAGCTCGGGCCTCAGGTTTCTCCTCCCGCCTTTTCTTTCCACACTTGAGTGTTCCTCTTTTCCTCCTCACAAGCTGCTTTTCTACAGCATTTGAGGGAGGCAGAGGAAGAAAAAAACAAAACAGCGTCTCATTTCGGATGTTCCAAGTATTTCCCATGAGTTCTGTATTTCATCTGTTTCTTCCCTTGTTGGTCCATCTGCCACGCCACGGATGACATTTGATGGCATCATGTTAAGCCATCATGGACAGGCTGGTACTGCACAGCATGCTTGTGAGAGAGCCCTGAGCTAGGCTTGTGTCACTGGAAACTCGGGAGACCGGAAGGAAGCCTGGGATGGACAGAAGAAGACTTTAACTCACCAGTGGTGAAAAAGTTCCAGAGATGTGCACTCTGCCCGTAGCTGGCAGCACCATACTGCACCCTAACACGACTCACGAGAATAATCAGGCTGTGCTTCTTTTATCACATTAGAAAAAAATTTAGGTATCAGAATTTATCTTGAAATGTTGAATATAGTAAGCCTGTTAAAGTATTATACAGCTTGACATATGCTGGAGGTTTTTTCCTCACATGGATTTTAAAATGCCGTGAGAATAAGAGACCGTGACCTTACCCATTGCTTGACCTAGGCAGTAGAACCTTGGGGCCTGGTCTTCCCTCACCAGCCTGCCCTGAGAAGAGGAAAGAGACGTTCTCCACTCATGCCTCTCCAAACCGACAAACAGGTCTTCAGGTCCACAGAGCCGGGGCATGGAGAGTCCTTGCCAAGCCCGTGTCTCCCCCCGAGCTTCTCCCTGGACAGGCCTCTAAAGCTCAGGGCCCTAGAATGGGCACGAGGAGCACCGTGTCCGCTCTGCTGATGGTGGACAGCCCTCCCACCCACCATCTGTGGCGTGCTGTTGCAGCCTTACTCGGGCTCCACTGACAGAATCTTAGTCCAGAAAAGGGATCCCAAAATGCAAGTGGCCCTTCCCAAGGGCTGTGCCTCATCCACTAATCCCACCAGTTATAGACTGAGAGCATTTGAAGAGAAACTGAACCCTACGGGGTATACACACCTCTTTTTATTGTCTAGATTCCCTAAATAGCACCGAACAAGACCTCAAACTGGTTAGCTTCCCTGGGAACACTGGTCATCTAGAGGAGGTTGAGGACACAGGTTTGATGTGTGGCAGTAATATACCTTTCGTGTAAGTGTTTTAACAGCCTTGAGTTACGTCTGGGGGTCCTGGAACTGATCCCCAACAGATCCCAACACAGACCGATGGCTAATTCAGGTATTGACTTTTAAATAACTAAGTATCTAGTAAAAACTTTTGTGTTTACATCAGAAACCTTTCTCAGAAGAGACATGTTCACTCTAGTTTTAGAATTTTAAAACAAAGTGAGGTAAGAAATGAAACAGGTGTTTTCACTTTAGATGCAAGCACAAATCAGTGTCCTTCACAGTGATGGAACCATTTCGTAGTTTAGTTTGGAAAGGGTATTTCTGCTGTGGGGACTGGTGGGATCACAGAATGGAAGGACCTTGATACTCTCACCTCCTGGTGACTGGTTTTGCTTGTGTTAGGGAACAAATAAAATGTCCCACTTCCAAAGGCACTCCTGAGCCATGCTCAAGAGAAGAGGGACGTGTTGAGGAAAGCACAGTGGCACTGCTGTCTGCCCTGTGGGTCAAACGCCCCCTTGCCCCGGTGGTCTGTGCTGGGGTGACTGACCAGTGTGTCTGGCTATGCCCCTTCATTGCCTGAGACTGCAGTGTCCCTGGGTACACTCACCACTCTGCTGTTTATGACCTGTCCACATGCAACCTCTACAGATGGTGTTCTGCTTCTCCCCGGTTGGTCACACTCTTCGGGTTAGAGCGCGGAGGTTCCCAGCCATCGTTAACTGCACAGCTATCGACTGGTTCCATGCGTGGCCACAGGAGGCGCTGGTCTCCGTCAGCAGGAGGTTCATTGAGGAGGTTGAGGGGATTGAGGTACGTGTGTGCAGTCACCACCCCGAACAGCAGCCCTTCCAACCTCACCACCTCCGTGTTAGACATTCATCTGTTTACTTCTTTTGATGAGGTTGGTGCCACTGGTTACGTTTTTTAGCCGTCTGTGTGACATAAGCAGCAACAAAAGTCTTCCACCTTTAGCTACAGAGAGAAAGGCAGTGACTGTGAAGCAATCCCACATCTCCGAGGCAGGGAGGCAAGGCCTGGTGCTTTCCTGATTAGAGATTGTGTGGAAGTGTGTCTCTGCCTGGAATAGGCCAGAGTTAGCAGAAGTGACCCTCTGAGCGGGAGTGTGCTGGGGACACAGGAAGTACTTTGAAGAAGACTCTAGAAGCCATGACCACCCTTCAAAGTGTGCTTTGTTACTCTGTCCTGGGTGGCTGCAGGCTAGAGTGGCTATGGTGATAAAGCTGGCTGCTTATACACAGCAGCTCTATTGGTTGGTATTTTATAAAGGAGTACTTGTGGGTATGCACATCACAGGGCGTGCGAGCACTGATACCCGTGCATGATCTTCTCCCCTAAAATGCCTGTGCATCTTGATCCTCGGGCGGCCAGGGAGGCAACCTCCAGCTGGGAGACTCCTCTGGCGTGGCAGCACCTATCTGCCTCCACACCCCTTCTCCACAGTCACATGACGAGCACGTTCACAAGAACAGGGAACAGAAAAAGAGGTCTTCCGAATTTGGGTGGAAAAAATTAAATCTTCACAGCTGGAGAGCCACTAGTTATGATTAAAGTAGCATCACGTGACTACCAGTGCCGTGAGCAAACGTGACGGCCTTGCACAGTTAAAGTATGTCACGTCGTCTTGTCTTCCAACAGTGAGAGAAGGGTCTCAAGTTCCAAATCAAGGGATTGGCACACACCATGTTTTAACAGCAGCTTTCTAGTTTATGCGGTGCATCTTATCATGCTGAAAAACAGAAGAAGTGGGCTGGCTTCTGGATAGCACTTTGCTTTTCCTCTGTTGGTAGGAAATCCAGGCTGGCAACTCCAGGAAGTGTGCGTTCAGCCTGATGACAGGCTGCCGTCCCTGGGGTCCTGTGACTGTGTGTGCTTTTTCCTGTGGCAGCAGACTGCAGCCTCTGCTGTCCTGTGTCTGCTTTCTCCTGTGGCCAAAGGCTGCCATCCCTGCCGTCCTGTCCTGTGACCCCTTTCTCCCCTTTCTCCTGGAGGAGCAGCAGCCCAGCCTGGCCAGAGCTTGTTGACACCTGCTGGCTGCAGCTGGCTTTGCAGTGCTCAGAGCTGCAGCCTGTGGCCATGGTGTCATGCCGCCTCCTATAGGAGCCTGACTGTTAGAAAGGAAGATTTTAAGCACTTCAGTGCCTTAGCTTGATTTCTATCAAGCTGAATTACGCCTGCAAACAAATTAGCCAGATGACTTCGTTTCGGTGTAAGGTGCTTGTTTAAACTCCCCCACCTTCCTAATTTGCCACATGGAAGGTACTAATTAGAATTCAGAGAGCAGTGTCCACATTCCCCTAAAAACATGTGCTACCTTTCTGTAGAGGTCAGAAACAGCTTTTAAAATTTTGAATGAGTGCTAATTTGATCACTTTCTTAGTTTTAATTTCCATCATTTAGAATGAAAGTTATCTGCATAATTTAGGCATTTCTGAATTATTGACCTCACTGGGTGAGTGGAAGGTACTTCTGCAAGGTGACCCCTTCGTCCACAGAGAAAAGAATCATTAATGACAAGCCATTTCATATATATTGACATGTAATTCCCATCAGTACACACTCAGCACCCAGAGCTACGGGCTGACTGCCTCTCACTTCGAGGGTGTGCATTTTTTTCTGCTACCTGATACTGAACTAAATGACAGCTGAGAAATAAATGACCAAAACAGTTTGACACTTAAGTGTCACCGTGTTATTCATCAGATGCTTGTGTCAGCGCACACTGCCTCCACGGGAAAGCAGGAAATAGCAATGGGAGTGGTGATACGAGGCAGGAGGAAGGGACAGTCTTCCGGACCACTAGGAGTGCAGTTGGACGTGCAGAGGACAGAGAAAATGCAAATTAAAATGTGAGCTGCCTGGGAAGGGAGCCCTGTGCTGGAGGACGTGAGAGTGGCAGCAGCCATGGCACTCAGGCGTGGTAGCTGAGTGACAGAGGAGGGCGCTTCGCTTGAGGTGGTGGCCCTCCAGTAGGGTCTCACAGCCCCAAGCCATTTCACCGCCACCGTTAAGTTGCCGCCATGTCGGCAGCCCATACCCAACAAGGCGGAGCACAGAACTTCAGGGGTGATCCACCCAAGTAGAAAAGTCACCCTCCAGTCGGAGCCCAAGGCTGTCTTAAAGGTACTAATGTTGGTACTTAAACTTGGGTTAAATAGAGGGCGTGAGGCTTACATACCTAGGAAGACATGGTCAAGGTGAGACCCCAGCCACCATCACCTCTCCCCTGTCTCAGGACTGTCCTGCAATATGGTCATAAGCTGTGTGACATCTGTCCTCCTCCTGGCTGTCACCAGGGCTCCAGCCTCTCCCTCTCCCTATTACAGGATCCCTGGGGCAGTTGTGATTCCTTGGGGCCCATTGTTCCAACAGTCTGATAGCTGGAGGAGAAGCACACGCACCCTCCTAGAATATCTAGTCTCCTACAGCACAGCTGCACTAGAGCCATTTTGAGGTTATCAAGACCAAAGCAGCTCTGTAAGATCTGCCTAAATTTTGCCCTAGCTTCAGCTTTTGTCTTCAAATAGGGAGGAAAGACCCTTCCCATCCACACCCTGCCCTGTTCACACCCTTCCCATCCACACCCTGCCCCGTCCACACCCTGCCCTGTTCACACCCTTCCCATCCACACCCTTCCTCATTCACACCCTGCCTGTCCACACCCTGCCCCATTCATACCCTACCCTGTCTACACCCTGCCTGTCCACACCCTTCCTCATCCACACCCTTCCTCATCCACACCCTGCCCTGTCCACACCCTTCCCATCCACACCCTGCCCCATTCGCACCCTACCCTGTCCACAACCTGCCCTGTTCCTCTTTACCCAAGCATGTGAGTATGTCATCACACATTTGTTGTGCTGTGCCTATTCATCTAATTTAGGATAGAGTTTTTAAAAGAATGCTACTTTCCAGGGTTTTTCCGGGTTTCTGAAGTTTAGTAATCCTTCCACATATGAAGGCAGGGTCCAGTTTTTATGGTGGGTCAGAAATCTGGCTATGTTGCTCTGCTAGAGCCAGCTCTATCTGAAAGTGCATAGCTTTGTGGCTTTTGTGGGTGTGCTCCCCCCGCGAGCTGCACTGTCTTTCTGCAGCAGTAGTCAGCTGTGGCTGGGAAGATGCTAGGTGGGTATCAAGCACCCACCACACAAGGGTGAGGACTGGAGTTCTGATCCTAGCACCCACAGAAATTCTGGGTGGGCAACACTAGCAAGGCAGGGAAAGGTCCCTGGTGCAAGCAACTACACAAACTCGATAAGGCAGTGAGCTCTGGGCTCAAGTGGAAGGCCTGGCCTCAGCATGTAACGAGGTCCAGGGCGATTAAGGGAGACTTCAGTACCAACTTCCTGTACACACACGTAGCTGCAGAATACACAAAGCAGATGAATGTCGAGAGGGGAACTGGGCCCCCTAGATTCTTGGTCGCTTCTATGTTTCCACATTGTGGAAGAGACCCGTGGGCCCTCACCTGGACTCCATCTTTCCTCCGACCAACCATAAATTCCAACTTCAAAGACAAAAACAGAAACACACAGGCAGAGAGCTGCTCTAGATGAGCATCGGCTGGCCCACACTGCGGACCCCAGCGCCCACGCTGCTCACCTCTGGCCTAGCCTGGTGAGCAGAGCCAGGCCTTGCACGGGCAACAGGTAAAGGCTGACACTCTAACCAGCTAACTGGGAGGAAGCCAGAGGTTGGGGCCCAGGGCTCGGGTTTCCTTTTACTGTGTTTGTGCAGTTACTTTGAAAGCATGGGAAAGAAACGTTGAAAAGGAACCATTTTGTGGGTAGGAGGAAGCAAGGGGAATGCGGGGGCCTGCTTCATTTTCTTCAGGTCGGGAAATGTGACCTGGGTCCTAGGATGGAAGCCTCGCTTCTGCCTTTCCATTGGGCTAGCTTCGGTGAGTTGCTTAGAGCTGCTCACATGGAATGCTCCTCCTATGTGGTGTTAAATTTTCTTTAACAAGCCAGCTTTCCTTGAACATCTAACAGAGTCTCTTACCAACCCACAAGAGTGAATTATAAATAATAGATTTGTAACTTGGTAGTTGACATTTGAGAAGTTCACATGAATAATTTCTGAGAAAGCATTCCAAGCCTCCCTTCAAGGGTATGACATCATACGTGGCAAAATTGCCCTGGGTTTAACTAAAACAAACCACAACGTCAAAATAAAAACAAAACAAAACCTCCTTCATCTCTTCCAGTTTTTATTTGCCTTTCTTGCAAATCCAAGTTTAATTCTACAAACTGGTATAGTCTGATTTGCTGCTCTTGGAAAGCAATAAAATACTTTTTTTTTAAATCACAGAATTGCATTCACCCTCTGAGTATCTTCAACAAGGGATACTGGGCTGAAAACGGGCCTCCTGAGTAGTTGGTAGGGCAGGGCCAGCCAGCGCCTGAGAGCTGCCCCGCCAGGAACTGTAGAGTTTGTGTTTCTGTGTTTACAGCAAACTGACTGAGAGCGTGGAAAATAAACATTTCTTTCTTCATGTGAGGAAAAAAACAGTCTTATCTGTGCATTGAAGTTCGCAGTGGAGACAGCACGGCTTCCCAAAGCCATCTTAGTGGGAAGGCCACAGATTTAGAGCCATTTTATAATGGCTCTCTGCTTATTTTTATTTTTGCTTTCACCACGATTGGCTGCAAAATGCCTGCAAAGTGGTGTCAACCAGTTCCCCTGAAGGGACAGAGCTGGCAGAGAAGCTGGTCTTGCCCCATGTCAGCCTGCTGCAGCGCTCTCCCTCCCCTCTCCCCCTCAGAAGAAAACTGGAGATAAATGAATGGCAGAATAAATAATTTATGCTAATGAAATTACTGCAATTAGTAGTTCTACAATGACCCTTTTAAAAGGCACAGCTGTTAGTGTCAGGAAGCGCTGTCACCACTGACCTTATCATAAGAGAAAGTGACAAATTGAGAATGTAGGGAAGACCAGCCATCAAAGAGGTCTGTTCTGGACCGATTAGAGTTTTCTGAAAAACAGTGTGAATTACACCCAGCTGCTCCCTGGCTGCGTGAGCCTCCACGCTGAGCCATTTGGTTAAGCCCATAACAATAGTTATTTTGCCCCATTGAGACAAGTTGTGTCGGGCCACTTCCAGCTCTCCCGGAAGCCACTCTTTCCACCGGGATTTACAAATGAAACTGTTGTTAAAAGGAGCTTTCAGGGCTGCTGAGGAGCCTCCTCATAAGGATCATGCTTGGGCAGAAGCCAGGCTTCCCCTCGTCAGGAGGCCGCCCTTGGCTGAGGAGGTGTTTGTCAGTATGGAGGAAGGTATGTGTGAAAGTTCCTGTCAAAGCAAGGCAGGAGCAGACTTGTGCCTGGTGGACTGCAGCCAAGCTGCTTTGAAAATGAAGTCCTCAGGAAATATAATGCCTGTGACATTTATAGAGACTTGCTCATAAATTTTATTTTCTGAATCCACTAGTTGCTGATAGGCATGCATCGTGAATTTCCTGGAATCCAATTCAATTCAAGCTTTGCACCCCCGAGGTTTGCTTTGAACACACGTTCTTTCAGTGAGGAGTGGGGCAGATTTTTTTTTAAATCATCAGTGGTGCACTAACGTGAAGATTTTACACACATTTGGGGTATATCCTGAGGTTAGGCATCTGTGTGTTCACGAACACTGTGGAGGAGCAGCCGCAGTTGCCTTGTGGCGCGGCTCACACACACTGCTAGCTGCAGTGATTGATGGTCCCGGTTTGAAGCACTTCACTGCATCATCGCCCACATGTGTGCACTTTCCTGAAGCTGCCTGGGCGCTATTGACAACACTTTGGTAAATTATGTGTGACTTTCCAAAGAGTTGGTGTAGCTCATTTAATTCATATTAATTGATTTTTAGGCTTCCCTTGATTAATTGAACCTGGTTCATCTTGTACAGAATGCAATAAATAATCATTAGAATGAGGGAGATGTGGCTGTACAAATTAAAAAGTTAACTATTGGAGAAGTCACAGAGGACACATGGAAGGGATAAGGGACAGCGGGCGCTCTAGGGGGCTCTGGAGGGCAGGTCTGCTGTGTCACTGCCCAGATAGGAGCAGGAATGACCATCATGTTTTCCCCTCAGAGCAAGTGGGCTGGGTGGCTCACCCATCCACTCCATTTGACCTGGTGCCTCTGATTCTGCTTTTTTTTTCTGTCTCCCTGACTTTGTATTGGTTCTTTTTGTCTAAAGTTTAGCTTGAAAGTAATATCTCCCCCCAAAAAGTATCCTCTGAATATTGTCTTGCTGCTTTTCTCTTTTCTAAAGATACATTATGAGGACCTGGGCTTTGTTCTCTCTGCTACTTCTGGGTTTGTTTGAGAACCAAGTAAAAACATCCTTTGTCCTACCTATCAAGACACTTAGGAAGGCTTTATAGTCTTGCCTCCGGTTCTGGGGGCTTCTCGCAAAGATGAAGTAAAAGTTCCTAGCTTCTACTGTAATTCGTCCTGACTTTTAGAAAGAAAATACTATATAATTTTTGGTGTTTTTTTTTTTATTTTCTAAATTACATTTTCAACTTGAAGGCATTTCATGAGAAGTGTAAATCTATGTTTCAGCCAAAGCACAAAGATTCTGTTAGCCTTTTCATGGCTCACGTTCACACCAGTGTAACGGAAATGAGTGTCTTGTACTACCAGAACGAGAGAAGGTACAACTCTACCACCCCGCGGAGTTTCTTAGAACAAGTGTCACTGTTCAAGAGCCTGCTGAGGAAGAAGCGAGAAGAGCTGCAGCAGAAGAAGGCACACCTGGGGAACGGCACCCAGAAGCTGCAGGCGACGGCTGCACAGGTGTGATGGGGGCCTATGGGGATGGGCGCCACCTCCTGAGAGGGCCTCTCCCTGCTCTCCGAAAACTCTCTCTCTTGGCTTTTGTTTGCTTGTTTTTGTTTTTTCCTTCCTTGGCTTTTATTTTTATTTTGAGATTATCGTATAATTACAACACTGCTCCCTTTCTGCCCCCAAATCCTTCCTGTACTCTCTCCCCGTGGCCTCTTCTTTCACTAATTGTTGTGGCATGCGTGCGTGCATCTGTAGTATGTATCTGCATACAACGTGCTCAGTCCATATAGTGTTAGTTGTGTGTATGTTTTCAGAGCTGTTCATTTGACACTGGCCAGTCAATTGGCAGGCTCTTCTCTGGGAAAGAAAGGCCATATCTCTTGCTCCAGGCTTTCCTTGCTTGCTTATAGTTCTGGATGTAGGATTGAGGCTTTATGGGCTTGTCTCCCATCTGCTTGGGTATGTTCACGGGTGCTGGTCTTGTTCGGCCTGTGTTCATGCTGGTGAGACTGTGGATGCAGCTTCTCTCACAGCAAGCTCCCTGATCATCTGGCCTGTATAACCAACCTTTCTTTCCTCTCGCACACTGTTTCCAAAGCCTTGGGTGTGGAAGCAGTTTGCAGATGTGTCCTTCCATCAGGCTGGGCTCCACACTCTGCATTTTAATTGGTTGTGGTTTTCTTAGTGCCCTCTCTCTGTAGCAGAGAGAAGTTTCCTTATGAGGAATGGAAGCTACACTTATCTGTAGGTTTAAAAACATCTGCTTAGAGATTGTTGCTCCCAGAGATGGAAGGTAAGTCCCTAGCTATTGCTGAAAACACAATGTACTTCAGAAGCAGGGCCCAGAGACCCCTGAGCAGGAACTGATCGGAAAGCCTCCTTCCTTCCTACTAGCTCTCATGATACCAAAAGGCACAGTTCAAGTGTCTAGAGGAGGGAAGGGACCAGCAGCCTCCCCAGCTGTGGTGCCTGTGACCCACATCAGCAGCGAGCATGGCACGGCAACCCTGAGGACGCTGCAACGGCACACATCCTTGGCAGTAACCAGGCTCTCTAATACGACTGAAGATTGCTTAACAAGGGTGATGCCATGCCTGATGCTGAGGACACAGCCTACTACTCAGTGCTAGTAGAGTCATGGTTCCTGGATATCTAGCTTTTCCCTGTATAGTCTGAAGCCAGGGGACACAGCACTGTGGGTTTTCCGAGTAAGAAGAGGGCTTACCAGTTCCTTCTTGTCCAGCTGGTTTGAAGATACACCTTTGCTTCCCAGCCTGAGGCTGTGTAGAGCAGTGAGAATTGAAAAGGAAGAACTTCCTGTTTCCTCTCTGGTCCCTGACTTCCTGGGCACTGTTTTGCAGAGGGAATTCTGCTCTGTTGCCAGGATGGGAGTAGGACTCCTTGCTGTCTTTGGCACTTGGCCCCATCGAGTCCTCATGACCTGGCTGATGACTGTGTGGCCGTAGGGTCCGTGCTTCTCCCTGCCCTCAAGCCTGTTTTAGCGACCAGCTGTCTCAGGTGTCCTAGCCCATCAGCATGCTCCTTCTATACCAGAGCACCCAACCTAAAGAGTAAATCAAGGCGCAGCACCGGATGAGAGTCTCATGTCATCGTTAAAGTCAAAACTGACGGGACACAGGTGTCACCACTGCAGTGTAAGATGGAGAGTGCTAAGGCTGGCACCCGAAGCCAGTCTGTGCTGTCCTCATGAGTGTGTGCTGTCCATGCTCTCACACAGCTTCTGTGGCCCAGCGGGAGGAATTAGGGTGAGAGGCTGGGATACTGGCATGCAGCCTGGCCTCCTCTGTGCTAACTGGATCTGTAAGTTTACATCCCCAAGCTGAACATGCTGGCAACAGGCTCTCCCATGCATTTCCTGACAGACGGTGTTTGGGGGAACAGTTTTCCCTAAGAGGGTTGGGTGGCCCTTCAATACCAAGGATGAAGGTTGGACAAGGTCTGGTGGAGAGCGTACTTGACAGGCTCTCTGGCCCAGTCTTCCAGTTTTGTTTAGGTTTAACCATACTGTGATTAAACACATCATTCCCACATCATTTTATATGCCAAGAACTTGCATTTGAGGAAACTTACTGGAGTCAGTGAGGAGCTTGTTGTGACTGGGAAGGAGACACTAAGGGACAGAGTCTTCAGAAAAGACCTTGTGCGCACCCATGCTTGGGCACCTGCACTTTCATAACCGCTGTTTTCATACATCTCCCCATACTCCTTCATCTTATCATTTCCTTTGTTCTTTCCCTGCCTGCTTCTCCTAGTTTATCAAGATCCCTTTCTTTAGTAAAGGTTTCCTGCAAGTCCTGTTGAGCCAAGAAGATGAGGAAAAGGCTGTGTGCTATAGCACTTAGATCCCTTTACATGATGTCCCAACTGAAGCTACTGACTCTGCCCCAGGATGGAATGGTGTTGTCACCCAAGTTGAGCTGTCCATTTCCTTGCCTTTGGCAAAGAAAAATAATGTGTCTACTATATTTAGAGTTGTCTTCCGAAGTACCGGAGCTAAAGCCAAATAGCATAGCATCTCTGACAATCCTAGAGGTGGTGATATCTCAGCCACAGGGGAAAAGCAAAGAGCCTATGGCTTCTCAGTCACCCCATCTAGGTCTTGAGGAGTCAATGACCAGGAAGAAGGGCGGGGGGAGGGGGAAACAGGTCTGCTGTCTCTGCCAAATACAGGACTGCCTCGGGGCTTACCTGTTCCCCCCAGCTGAAAACTATAAGAGAAAGATTTGTGAAGACATATGAAGCCTTGGGTCAAGGCTTGCAACTGGATCCTTATGTGTTCATACCTGAAATTCTTCTAAGATCAGAAAAGTGGTTGAAACATTTAATAGTTATTTGGCAGTTGTATGAGAATCAATTTACTATGCAAGGGAGGCATGTTTTCCCATGTGGAGACTTGAAGAATCTTACAGTGCAAGACCAGATTGTGTTTTGAGACAAAATTCCATCTTCTCTGGATTTGTCTGCCTAAAGCAGATGTGTTTCAAAACCATCTGTTTCCTTAGAAACTGGAAGTAGGACTGGAAATTGTCTAGTCCCTCTCTCCCCCTTTCTTTGATGACTATGGCTCAACAGAAGACTGTGGCAGTGACTGAAAGAACAGAGAAGCCACTGTGGCCACACTAAGGCCAGACGCTGTCCTGGTTTAAAGTGCAGAGTTGTGTACCCAGGCTGCTGCATGGGGAGGTGTAGGAGGTTGTGTTCAGGTGGGGGCGCACGCTTACCTGCACACAGGGCAGGGGTGTGCAGCACAGGCAAAGCCACCCAAGCTTTCAGCAGCCCTTAAAGTCATTCATCTGTTCTTCCGTTTATATAATCCTCAAACTTTGAAATCAAATGCTGAACCCAGTAGAGTCTCAGCTGAATACTGGGGAGAATCACTCGTTTTACCTGACACATTTGTTGATGTTACAGGAAGATTGTTCCCTGAGAGCTAAGTGGGGCTGTGGTGAGCCAAGGGAGGAAATGTACATGTGCAGCGACACTGGGTGTCTGTAGCCCACGCTGTGTGGTAGCCAAAGGCACATACCCTCTCACTAGGCTAGGCTCTGTGCTGGATGGCTTGTGTGGCTCTGCACTAACCCCATGAAGGTGAGGAACTAGGTGGGAGGAGGAAAGATGGTCAGATGGCATTGCAGGGTGTGGTCACAGGCAGCACACCTCAAAATTGCAGCAGCTTTCCTCCAAGAGCATGGCAGGGTGCTCTGCTTGTCACTAAGCTCATTGCTCATGGCCTCTGTGATCCTGAGCCCAAATTTAGAGCCTAGAAGGAAGGAGTCCTGAGGTGGGACGTGCTCTGAGAGACACTGCTGTATCTCCCGGATCTACATGTTTAGAAGCTCAGTCCTGACAGTTATCCTGCGCCCTGAAAAGCAGCGGTCTGTTTCATGTGCAGAAATAAATGGGGCTACGTTTTCACAATGGAGAGGGGAAGTGAAACCTGGGTGTAAAGAGATGTGTGTCTGAACTGCAGAGCCCCAGTCCATGCTGGGGCTCTCACCAGAAGCTGCTCCTTAGTGCTGCTCTTCCTGCAGGTGGGGAATCTGAAAGCCAGGCTGGCCTCGCAAGAGGCAGAGCTTCAGCTCAGAAACCACGATGCTGAAGCCCTGATCACCAAGATTGGGCTTCAGACGGAGAAAGTGAGCCGGGAAAAGGCCATCGTGGACACAGAGGAGCGAAAGGTCAGGCTCATTCCATCATTTAGAGTGCGGAGCTATATTTAGCACAAAATAAACCTTTGTAGGTGAACAATTTTGAACAACTTCCTCTGCAGGGAGCATAAAGTCTAAGGAATTATTATAGTTACACATGTAACAGCATTTCACACCATGATTACCACTTGACCTTTCTTTACATTATGCATTTTCCCAACCTTTTAGCTCTTTAATGACACGAAAGAACAATAAATACTGAGCTCATTCAAGCATATAATGGATGTGGGTCTTGCACATCAGGCCTATTTGTAATACAGTAAAGGTCAGGGAGTCACCTCAGAGGTTTCTAAAGGTTTCCAGTTCTTAGGCAAATTGAACAACTCAATGTTAACAAAGCCTGTCCCATCACTTTGTAGATGGTTTTCAAGTTCCGTGTTTTAATAATACAGCTACTATTCATTAGGAAGTCCTAAGCTAAATGTGCTCTCTCCACTGGACCAAGGCCCTGGCATCCTCTGTGATGCTTTGGAAACAATAGATTTCCAGCTTGCATGGTGCTGCTTTCTTTGAATTTGAGTTTCTAGCATCTCCAAAATAAATAAAACTTTACAATCTTCATTCAGCCAAATGGAACTTAGTTCTTGTGTGTCTTATTTCCCAAAAGATACAAAACAGGAAGCATAGATAATTAATAAAAATTTTAATTAAAATTAAAGTATTTATTAAATTCATTAAAATTAATATGTTATTATTTGGGGTGAAATATTATAATCCAGGCTAGTTAATTAAAAGCTGGAAATTGCTTATTCTCTCATAACCATGAATCAGTAGCCATTATACTATTGTTTTGCATTTCAGTGCACCAAAAAAATCTGAGGTTTTGTGGTGGTAATGTCAGTCATTCTTACACAATGAAATAGTTTTCTTTTTTTCTGAGGTTCACTGAAAATACTTTGTCTTGAGCAACCGAAGATTTTCAAAGTACCTTGAAAAACTGCAAACAATTCAAAGCCATCACACAGCATTATTGAAGCAAATAATGAGTGCATTTGACTCAGTAGACAAGCATGTAATTTCCATTTTTGGTAACATGTCTTCACCGAGTTTCAGATACATGCAGAATGTCTTTAAAAGTGTATCATGAAATTAAGCAATCAGATTTCCTAGGTGGTATGGTTACCAGAAGCTGATCCCACTAAGGGGGCCTGTGTAAGGTATTACACAGATGTGTGATATTTAGTAATTTAATTACCATTAATTTTGTTTGTTTGTTTTTTTGAGACAGAGTTTCTCTGTGTAGCCTTGGCCATCCTGCACTCACTCTGTAGACCAGGCTGGCCTCAAAATCAGAGAGATCCTCCCGTCTCTGTCTCTCTGAGCACTGAGATTCCAGGTGTACGCCACAGGGAATTATTAACCCACCTCTATAAGAACTTGTTGGAAATCTTGAACTATAACAGGGATTTGAGATAGCTCCCCTCCCCCATTTCTTGCATGTAAATTCCTAAGGTAAAATTACCAGCATAAAGGAAGAAAAATATTTTAGTGAATCAGAACACATTTGATAATTTCATCAGGTTTATTAGAAATAAAAAAATATTTTATATCTAATATATACCAAGAAGTATAAATAATGTTTACACTTTCACTTGTCAGTAGAGTTTAATTTTCTTGTATTACTGTGTGTGTGTGTGTGTGTGTGTGTGTACCTGCATTTATTTCATCATTTTGGTTTGGGGGTGGGTGTATAGTGTCCTAGGATCTTGGGAATATCTGACAGTCATGGACACCGCAACAGGAAAGCAGTGTGTTGTTTTACTGGACCAGACTGACAGGCTTAAGAAATAGGCTTATTTTTCAGGTTCTAGAGGCTGATATCAGGATCCAGGTATGGGCTGGCTTCATTCTCCTGAAGCCTCTCCTTGGCTGGTCACTGGCTGCCTTTTCCTGTGTCCTCACTGGCCTTCTAGTGTGAATTCTGATGCTGCTGGCCTTTGATGTGTTGAAACATCCTTCTCTAGAGATACAGTGAGGTCAGAGTAGAGCCTTTTTAACTTCTTACCTCTGTCAGCCCTGTCCACAAACATAAGCACATGCTGGGACACAAGGCTGACAGCATTGACAGAAAAATCTGGGTCGGTACGGTTTAGCTCTTCCCCTTTGGACAGAGTTTCCTTTCTTTCTATGCCAGCCTTGGACTCACTTCTGATCCTCTTGCTTCCACTTATGAGCCATCATGCAGGGTGTGTGCAATGCAGAGGATCAAAGCCAGACTTTCAAGGATGCCAAGGCTAGCTCTACAAGAAAGCTACATCCCAGGCTCAGATTTTAACTTGAAATTTTGGAGAATCTGTAGTCAACCCAAATTTTTATAAAAACTTCTCAGGAGTGGCTGACAAGCAGATAGCAGAAGATTTCTGGTGTGTCCAAGCATGAAGACTATCTCCAATGCCCTGCCTTAGCATCACGTAAAGGGAAAGCAGACATGCAAGCAATCCGTGCAGCTGCTGCCCTTCTCCAGGTTGGGCCTTGCTGATCACAGCCGTGCAGCTGTCCAACAGAAGAAGATGCCTGCTGTAGCTTGCAAGATCTGTGAACTTTTCAGTACTGTGTTGCAAAAAATATTAGGAATGAAAAGTGAGCTCACCAAACCTCATTTGTGAGGTTGTGTTCAAGAGTGCCTAGTCCATAAGTATTACTCAAAGGAATAATCCTCTGTGAGTAGTCCGGGACTTCCAAGACAATAGCTAAATGAAAAAGTCCTTACAGTTTCTCTAAGTGCAGAAAAATCTATTCTCAGAAGACCAAAGAAAAATGATTTTTAAATGATGCCTTTCTAAGTGTTAGAAGGGCACGGGTACACTCACATGTTTATGTGAGACAAATAAACCCAAGACTCTAACTTCATTGCAGGCATCCTCATCTGTGACAGTGTGTTCAGAACCTCCATGGCCCACGTTTGCCCGAGCGCTGGGGTGTGCTTGGGAGGGGCTCTTATCGAGCATATGGACTCTTATTTACATTAGCAGTGGCCGTGTGTGTGTTAGCAGGAGATCACACATCTACCCTGAACCAATTACGTTCATAAAAGCTACAGAACACAGCCAAATAATGGTTAATCAGGAGAGGACTAATTATGCTAATAAAGCTGCAGCAGACAGCATGATTTGTTGTGAGCCGTGTTTAATTTGACAGTGTTCGTTCCACACACGTGAAGAAATGCACTTTAGTTCCACCTTTATAAGCCACACTCACCGTCACCTCAAGAAGTCCCACCAGGACCTGATCCTGGTCCCAGTGCCACAGCCTGAAACTCAGCCTGCTGGGCGTAAACATTCACTGTGACTTGGCACTGAAATTCTTTAGCATTCTACAGGTCTGTAGGAAAGACAGACCTCCAGCCTCGCATACCAGGCTAGCTCAAGTCCACTGCACAGCTTCCAGTAGGGAGGTGGAGTGGCACAGCGCCCTGTCGGGAGGACAGACAGCAGAGAGAGACAGCATTTATAACCTGGGAAACACTTGGGCACATCCATGGCTTCTTGTCCTTGGAGAAGCCACTGTTCATCTCTTTGCATATAAAACTTCTGTATGTTGTGAAGCATGCAATCCATGACCTCAGAACAAAGGACCTCTTCTGAACAAAAGATCATCGTGTGTGTGTGTGTGTTCAGAGGAGTATGTGTATACTGGTGTGAGCATCTGTCAGAGGTCAGAGGCCACCCTCACGTGTCATGTCTTAGAGCCTCTCGTTGGCTTCAAGCTCACTGGTTCAGCTAGCACAGCCAGCAGGAGGACCATGGGCGTTCCCACCTCCCGGATGATGGGGTTACAAGCACACACTGCCCTTTGGCTTGTCCCTGTGGGTTCTGAGGGTCAGACTCAGGGCCGTGTGCTTACAACAAGCACTGTAGTGGCTGAGCCATAGCTCTTGCAAATGCTCTTCATGGCCGTCGGGACAGCTAAGTGAACATTAGCAACAATTAAATGGAGAATTCTAAAATACTCCGTGCCAGGCTGGATTCTCTTAATGGACAGAGCACTGAGGCTAGGGGAAATCTAAAAGGAAAAGTAGCCAACAGAAAAGTGGCTGCTTACGCTTGTTTTGTTTTAATTATTAGTGGCATCTTATAACCAAACATCTCTTGGGAATACTTTGTTATTAAATCTGTTTGTTTTGTGATTTATTATCATATGATTGCTTTACAAAGCTCTGGCCATAGTGGGCTGATGGGAAATAGACTGGTGTTGCCTGATGACACATACAGATAAGTCCACGCTTTGTGCTGGAGATCTCGAGGTGGTAATTTGGGGAGGGGATGGGGGTTTTCCTCTCTGATCACCCTCTCTGATTAGGTGGCCGCCATTCAAGCTGAGGCATCCAGGAAGCAGAGAGAGTGCGAGGCTGAGTTACTGAGGGCTGAGCCTGCCCTGGCGGCTGCCGCAGCTGCGCTGAACACACTCAACAGGGTAACCTGGTGCTGACTGGTGGGATCTTTTCAAACAGCCAAAGGTTGTGAGGGTTTGGGACAGATTGGGTGGCTCACGAGGTCAGAGCGTATCAAAGCTAAACCAACCTTTATCACTCCACTTCTTTTTCTTAGTCATTTCTTTCTCTAGGTCAATGTCTCTTAATTCTGTTTTTCTGCCCTAAACCTTAAATCCTTAAACCACAGGGAATCTCAGCTGGCCAGGGCCTTGTCTTAGTCCTACTGTGGCAGGGAATCCTCCATGCAGAATCCTGGCTTATTGACAGTGAAATCAGGGGTTCAATTACAATGGGACTGAGGAAAGACATTCTGGAGCAGGGTTAGTATCTATGGGAAGTGTCTGTTAGCACCTGTGGTCCTGCAGCACCCCACAGGAATACCCTCCTGAATACTGCTAACACAGGTGAGAGTGCTCCGGCCTTCTAAGAGCAAGGCTGCCCGGCTCCTGAGCCATGGTGGCTGCCCCCGTCTTTCATCTGCCTAGCTCTCCCCAGAATAAGACCTCACAGAGCATCCTGGTTCCTGTGAGAAAAATGATCTGTGCTTGCCACAGGGTAGTGCAAGGGAGACTGTGGGCAGGGTTACTTTAAGGCCTGTAGATAACCTTTTCCCAGGGTATTGCAGGCACCGGCAGAGAGAATCCCAGGAAACTGCAAGGCCTGATCTCCTAAGATTCAAGGACCTAGCTTTCACTGCTTTTCCAAGAAAATCCTCACTTCCTTTTGAGTCTTTTTTGGGAGAAAATAATTTGGACCAAGAACAAAATCCTTGTCAGAATTTTGTAGTATTATCATAAAGTTGAAAAAATTTGTTAAGAATATAACTGTATCAGGGCAGATTATTGTATACTTATTCTACTGCCCTAAAATGATTGGTTAAATATTAGTGAAGAAAACAGAAAATGTTCACAGTAAGTAAAACATACTATAAAATGAGACACCCGTGACTCATTTGTTTGAACAAAGCATTCATCTATGTTGATAGAAATTATAAAATAAAGTAAAATAGAAAAGTAACTGATCTCTTCTGAGTTACAGAATATTGATTTCTGTCTTTCCCTAAATTTACAACTTTTTCTCTAAATATATTTAATCTTCGTATGTGAGAGGGTACAGTAAAGAAGCTTCCAAAATGACTGTGACACACTTAAGGTGTTTGTTTGTTTGTTTGTTTTGTAAATATGAGATAGAGCAGCCAGAGCATCTGGAGGAGTCCAGAGCAGAGAGAGAAAGTAGACTGAATGCGCCCAGCAGAGTGGGCGTGGCCAGGACTCTGTGCTAGAAGGGAGAATGACCAGAGGTACAGAACAGAGACATTGTGGTGAGAATAGCAGTGGGGTGGGGCGGGACCTTGCCCTTACAAAGAGGAGGGAACCCCGGGGCTGTGAGAAGCCAGCATGCTGGTAGAGGCTTTGGGGGTGGGTGTGACAGGTCTTGTGGTACTCACAGAGCCAGTGTGGGCTCTGAGGTGCAGCCACAGGTATCTGTCAATGGAGCCGGGTGGTCCTTCTGACAGAGTAAAGGAAGTGACTCCTCTTGGCAGATGGAGACTGGTTTCACAAACTCCTGAGGAATGCTGGCTTTTACCTAACTGCCAGAAATCCTCCAATGGTCTAGCTTGAGCTCATTTCTAGATATTTGGATACCCTGAGACCTAATACTCTTTAATCAAACAAAACAAACCAGTTTTACTAGTAATGTAGACATGGGCTGTATCTGAGTAGTGGAAAATCCTAGTTTGTCAGATCTCAGCATTCCTTAGCATTCTGTTTAGGCTTTTATGCCCTTTTTCTTCTTTTCATAAATGGCTAGTTTTGAGTGAAGGAGCAGAATCACACTTGCTTCTACTTTTAAATCATTGATCTCCGAGCTACATATACTTCTAACAGGTACTGAATCCTGCCTCGCTCTCATGATTTAGCCACAATTCCATTGTTGATGGGTCAGCGTTCTGCACAGAGAGAATTAAACAGTAAGAAAGACATTTCAGCATCCATAGGCCTCTCCCAGTTGAAACTCATAGTGGTTTAAGGAAGAGATGTCTACTTACACATTTGAGGCAGAAAACCAGAATTAAGACACACTGACCTAGAGGATGGTATTTACAGGGAGGGCCTGGTAAAAATTTGCCAGTACATTACGTTGTGGAATAGAACCCATCTAACTCTCCAGTCTCTGTACCTGGGGCAAAACTGGTATTATTTCCTTGAAAGCAGCAACATTGCAGGGATGTTTCCAGAGCATCAGAGAAGTGCTCAGGCAGAACTGGGGCTCCTGGAACCCCAAGGGAGAGATCCCAGCCTGCAAGAAATTAGGGGTGTGAAAGACAGCCTGAAAACTGAGTGCACCCTCCCGGGACCCCTCATCTTTGTTTCAGGTGAACCTCACAGAGCTGAAAACCTTCCCCAACCCCCCAAATGCTGTCACCAATGTAACTGCGGCTGTGATGGTCCTTCTAGCCCCGAGGGGCAGAGTGCCAAAAGACCGAAGTTGGAAAGCAGCTAAAATCTTCATGGGAAAGGTACCGTCAGCCAGAGGGGCAGGAAGCAAAGCGCTGCAACTCCACATGGTTCTCATTACAGATACACTTGACAGCAAGTGATGTTTAAATCAATTTAAGTCAAAAGACGCCATCTCCATAGCCGGTCAGTGTCAGCAGCTTCTGTTCCCTTAGATTGTTATCTACATTTCCTGGCCAAGTTGGAGGTTGGCATGCGGTGGTGGTGCATCTAAGTCAATGCCAGCAGCAGGTGGAAGGTTGCTAATTATTTGCAAAATTATGAAAGCAGCTAAGTGTAGGAGGGAGAAAATTACACGGATTTTTTAGGCTGGAAAGAAATGTTACTAATGTACAAGAAGGTGAAGCAGAGGGGCTTTGGGGTATGTGTTTTTGCTTTTCACTTCCTGCCTTTCTTTTCTTCAAAACGTGAGCACCTCCTGTGCTGGCACAGAATGCTTTACCCTGGGATGGAAGAGGTTTTAAAAGTGTCCATTGCTAATTCTAACTTCGTACTGTAAAGGCTGAAAAAGCCAAGCAGTGGGATAAAAGCAGCTTGCCAATTGTGCCTTTGTAATGCGAGTCCTAAAAGCTGATTTTAACTTCTGATCTTGGAATTTTCTCTGCAGCCAGAATGGCTCATTGCAGTAAGTCCTTTTGCTTTACAGGTTGATGACTTCCTGCAAGCATTAATTAACTACGATAAAGAGCACATTCCAGAGAACTGTCTAAAAGTAGTGAATGAACAATATTTGAAAGATCCAGAATTTAATCCAAACTTGATTCGGACCAAATCTTTTGCAGCCGCTGGTCTCTGTGCCTGGGTCATCAATATTGTTAAATTTTATGAGGTATCAGTCTTTATCCAATGGTTTCAGGTGCATATACGTGTGTGTGTGTGTGTGTGTGTGATGTATTGTGATCCTATTTAACCCCCATTACCCTCTCTTTCCCCCCGCCCCTCACTCCTGTTCATCTCCTTTCCTTCCCAACTAGTGGTCTCCTTCACGTCTTCAGAAAAACTTTTTGATTCACTGAGTTTAACTGGGGTGGGGGGGTGCTTATATGAACCTAAGTGGGGGAGCCATTTACTAAAGTGTAGGTACCTCACCAGTTGCCACATTACTGAAGAATATGACGCCCCTTACCTGGCAACCGCTAATTCTCAATAGCCTGTCTCACAGTGGCCAGGCCTAATGACTGGTTCCTCTCCTTGTCCATGGAAGAATCTTGAATGGCCTGGTCCTGTGCCTGTCTTGTGCGGGATCCACAGCTGCCCATGAGCTCATGGATGCAGTGACCACATCCTGTGAGAAGATGGCCTTCATGGCATCCCTCCCCACCCTCTAGCTTCCACAGAGTTCCCCAGGCTCTGGAAGGGGTATGATAGGTTTCTTGTTTATAGATAAGTTAGTCACTTATTCTCAGTTCTTTGACTGGTTGTGAATCTCTGCGGTCGCCATTTTGCTGTAAGAAGTTTCTCATGACCTAGGCTGAGCAGTACTTGTACGTGGGCATAAACACGGCTAGTTACAAGATGCTTTAGTTATCTATCCATAACAAGACAGTAGCAGAAGCTTCCCTGGAGGCCAGGAACCTCCCCAGCCATAGGATGTGACCCAGATTTACAGTGCCAGCCCATGCTCCCTCCTGTAGAGTGGGCCTTAAGTCCAGTTAGAAAGTAATGTTTTCTCTGGAGTCATGGCTCTAACTGTGTCAGTGGGCACCCCTGCCTGGCAGGTACAGTTGTAGAATGCAGCATCTATAGCAGGACGAAACCATCTCTGCTATCCGATTAATTCTTAGGTCACCAAAAATGAAATGTTATTAATTAATTATCCTTTCTGGAGATGGGTATATAATTCTAAGAATGAGATGTAGTATCTCAGAGTTAAACAGGAAGATACTTGACATGTTATAGAGCCTTGGTCTTATAGTGAGAAGTGGCTAGCTAGTTTCAGTACCTTAAAGCACATTTTTTTAAGTAGCACCTGGTTTTACATATATAAACTATGTTAATGCTAAAATACTCATTTTTCTGTTGACCTGAGAAGTTTGTGAGTCCGAATCCATACAGAATTAAATGAAGCATCACTGTTGCATGCTTTGCCACCATCTCTATTCTAGGTGCATTGAGATGGAAAATAACTATTTGCTTTAATGTTTGAATGATATTAATTTTGCCTTTGTACGTTAGGAAAATATCAAAGTAGATAATCCTTTCATTCAGCCATATATTTATCCACTATTTATCACCTGGCAGCCATGTCTCCAACCTTCTTACAGCACCAGGTACAAAAAAAGAACTCTGTGTGGCCTGGACTTTGAAGAACTGGCTGGTTTTGTTGTAGAAAGTTAAGTCATATTTAGCTTCCGAATTACAGAGCAAAAGCTCATCATCCTGCCATTCCCCAAATTAGCATGATAAAATCTGGCTATACCTCACAGTGCAGGGTCTATGGAAGCAGGACTCCATTGCTCTGTCTGTCTCCCCACCCGGAAGCTTTCACAGACGGTTTAGACAGGCCACGGCAGATTCATGGCCTCTTTCTGCAGCCCATTGCCTGAGTGCTGAGTTCAGTTTGTTCCCTGGAGCCCTGGGAGAGAGAAGTGCAGAGCATCACTGTGGCTACATTGTGCTCTTTCTCTATAGAACAGGAAATAGGATTTGATTCACCCTGGTTTTCTAACCACCCATTCTAGCATACATACTTGAAGTAGTCAGAAACTCAAAGCAGGAAGTGAGCATGTGCTTAGTAAGTCTCTCTCTGCCCCTTCAGAGAACTCTGCCCTCAGCTTTGCCTCTCAGGCTAGACCTCACTTCTTCTTGCTTAGATGGCTCCCAGTGGGGGCTAGTCACTTTAGCACAAACTGCTTTTAACATATTGATGCTGTTTGACTTATATAACATTTTATGCAAGTGCTCCCTGCTCCAAAGTCCAGAAGAAATGAGGAAATGGAAAAGCAGAGAACATGCTGAAGGCTGTGCCTGCTGAGATTGTTAATGGCAAAGCAATGAAGAGCGCATTGCTGTCCCCTGAGGATTTGCTCTGGAGTGTGGGGCTGGGGGTGACTGCCCTCTCTGCGTTGGCACTGCCTTCTAAATGAAGCCCATGTGGATTTTCAGGTGTACTGTGATGTGGAGCCCAAACGCCAGGCATTAGCCCAAACAAACCACGAGTTGGCGGCAGCTACTGAAAAGCTAGCGGCCATCAGGAGGAAGCTTGTGGTAAGTGTTCCCGAGAAGCTGACAGTCCCATGAGGAGGGCCCTGTGCCAGCCTTGGGGTCCTACCTGCAGACATGGCCGCATCTGCAAACAGAAAGAAATTTGGTCCTTATGAATACATCCTCAGTTTGTAGCTAGTCTGACTTGCTGCATGCCCTACTCATGGTAGCATCACCTGTTCCTGTAATTTGATAGGTCTGGTAGAAGAAGCCAAAGGGTTTCTGAAACTGCACTCAAGTCTCTAGAGGAAGACCTCCTGGCTGGGCCCAGTTCACAGTTCTGCTATACAAGTTGGTAACCCTGTCAGAGCAGAGGTTTTCCCAGGTATAGATTGAGCACTTCTTACTCCAGATCCAAATTGCTTCAAAGTCCAACAGTCCAACACTTTTTTTTTTGGTGCTCTGTGATTCCATAAATGAAACATTTTGGATATCTAACATTTTAGATTAGAAATGTGTAACATGTAAAATCTACATAAGTACTCAAAAAGCTGAGATATTCCCAAATCAATCGTGCAGGGGATCAGACAACCCTCAATCTGTATGACAATAGCATCTTGTGAAGTAGATTGCAATGATTAAATGCATAATTTATATTAATCTATATTAAGAATTTATCATGGGGTGGAGTGTACAGACTCACCGCTTAGGGACTATCTGTAGCTATGACCATCATCATCACTAGTTTTAAACATACCCACTAGTCTTGAGGTGCGACACTCAGCACATCCAGGCGCATCTGTGGTACCAAGCCCTGTGAGCAGGGAAAACAGAGTGCTGCTGAGGGGAGGTGTACTTGACATGCCCTTTGAAAGCTGCTTAGGAGTCACAGTCATGAGGACAGGAAAGGCGTTCCTGTGGAAATGAGGGAATAGTGAAGGAAGCAGGAGGACCCTTGAAGGATCACAGTAAGCAAGGGCACCGGGAGGGACATTGCAGGGAATGCTGATGGCAGGGAAGGATGAAAGGCACTTGTGAAGGCGAGCAAAGGCCTTCTCAGCCTTTAAAGCTACAGAAGTTCAATGTTATCTGACCATTAAAGAGCTATATCTGACTGGGAAAGATTTTAATAGGTTAATGATGACACCATCAGACAGCTTCTCAACAACCGAGAGGGTGCTGAAAGGAAAGCTGTCTAAAGGCAGAAAGACGGGTTCAAAGGCAACCAGAGAGCTCTGTGGGGCCTCAGCTGGGGCAGGAACAGCAGGGCACAGGGTCAGGGTGAGGTCGCAGTTAGCTGACAGATGTGGAAAGCAGGAGGAGGAAGAGATTTGGACATAGAGAAGGTGAGGTGGGTGGCAGGGTAGCACCGAGCACTCCACAAGACTGACAGCTCACCTCCAGCCTCTGGCTTCTCATCTGTCATTAGTGATGAAAACTACAGCCTCTCAATGAGGGTGAAAATGAGTGTTGGTGTGACCTGGAACCCATTCTGCCTTCTGTGAGGAGAATCAGACTCCTTTATCCATGAGGCGTTCACGCGATGCTTATTCAGCTGGAATGACTTCCTCTCCAAGGCCTACAAAAAAGTTTGTCCATGAGTCACTAAATTGATCCCCATCTCTTGAATTTGAATATGAGGAAAGGGGATAAATGGCTGAAGCAGTAGCCAAAAACCATGTGTTGAAGTCTAAGAGCTGGTGCCCAGGGTTAGGCCTCTGGAGCTCCTGCTTCTGTGACCCTATTGAGCTCTGCATGCATCTGCCCTTCCCCCATCCTGCCACCTCCTCCTCCTAGGACATTCAGTTGCAAGTACTAAGGGGACTCTGTCCTCTCTGTCTGCTGGGTTGAAAGACCCTATGGTGTATAGCAAACGGGATATTTCATAAACCTAATTTCCATTGTCTTCCTGTACAAATTCTATGTGGTGGTCTGGACTTAGCGAAGTTTCTCATGAGATTTGAACACTTAGGGTGTTGAACACTTAGTTGCCGCGTGAATGTATGAAGAAAGAGCAATGAAGGCTCGGTACATTTCAAGCCGCTGCTTGTCTAGAACCCTTAGACTGTCCCTGTAGCCGTGCAGGCTTTCTTAAGCTGAGCTTTGACACTGACCACTGCTGCTCAGTTTGGTCAAATGGGATGAGGCATTTTCTCATAGAGACTCCACTAGAACTCTCAAGACAAGTTGTCAAAATCAGAGTGAGACTAATTTCCCAAGGCAGAGACCCTTGACTATCCCAGGAATGTATTGAGTTGTGCCCTCATCTTACTCAGTTTCCAGGGCCTCTTTGTGGCCATGCTTTGAGTAAGATGGCCGGTAATCCCGTCTTCCCCTGACAACTCTCCTGGTAACCCACTCCCTCCTTTCTTTTGGAAAACCCATTCAGTATACCTTCATACCCCTCCTCACCAGGTCACTTGCCACACCTTCCTTCAGCTTGCTCTTCTGTCATACCCAAGGACTGGTAAAACAGAGCCAGGTCAGCGCCAAAAGCAGCTGATTTAGAGATATTTGGGATACACGTGTATAAAAATGATCTCCATCACCATTCTGACTAAAATGTAGAAAATGCTATACGTATTCTTAATGGTATGTGCAGCTCTTGGAAGCAATTTAATGTTCACAGGGAAAGTGATCATGCTGAAAAGAACCAGGGAGCTGACCATGCAAAGTCCTTCTGTGTTTGTAAAATTAGCCTTTTGGACAGGTTGCAGATAGCTGGAAGGTGTCCAGACTGACTGTTTTCACAGACACTCAGTACACACATTGATAAACCTCAGAGCTAAACACTCATCAGAAAAAGGGCACAGAGTGAAGCTGAAAGGTCTATGAACCATGAGTTTGCTTAAGCCCCCAGCAAGAATGGGTTCCTGGATTGCTTCAAGGGCCTTCAAGGTTCACGTCTCTCCCTGGGCCGCAGGAGATGCATGGTAGGGGCAAGGTATCCCTGCGTGTTTTAGCCAGTGGTGCAGAGCGAAGGGGATTCAACAGGTGGAAGCCCAGCCCTGCTGACTTTCCTGGCCTCTGCCATCTTACTGGCCTCCCTTCCAGGCTTCCCTTGCCTCCGATCTTAAGTCAAATGTTTTATTTGGAGCAGTGGGCATTTTTTGTTTGTTTGTTTTGTCAGACGGTCCTGTCCAGGCTGCCCTGCAAATCCATTCAAACCAGTGTGCTATCTCTGGATCTGTTTTAGAATAAAAGACAGCTGTAAAGATTGAGAGAAAAAAAATTGCTAAGTTCAGTGGAAGAAAGGCTCTTTTGCTGTATCATTTATCTCTCATCATTTGGGGGTGCACATGCACAGACACACACGCAGTGCACACATGCCTTGGCACACACATGTCTAGGGTCACAAGATAATCCCAGGAGTCAGTGCCTACCTTCTGCCTCATCTTAGGCGGGGTCTCTTGCATGTATGGCCACTAACTACCAGACATTCCCCAGCCTCGGCCTCCTGTGTCGATGAAGGAGGGGGGAGATTACGAACATGCTGTTGTCCCGACTTCCCCTGGATGCTGGTGTCTGGACCCCGGTCCGCACACCTGCGGAGCCATCACTTTAACTGCTGAATCCTCTCCTCTGCCTTGTATCTTAAACATCCATCATGTGTCCTAAACAAGGCTTAGGGATGACCATAAAGGAAACAGCCCAGGCTCTCCAGGGTAGTGTCTCTCAAAGCGTGGTGTTCTCAGACCAGTAGTGATATGTCAGCTGGGAACTGGTTGAGAAGTCAGGTTCTCTGACCCATGTTCAGATGGAGCTGGAAATCTGGTAGTGGATCCAAGTAGTAAGTTCAGCAGGAAGCAGAAAGATGGCTTAGCGGGTAAGAGCTGTTCCTGCAGAAGTTCTTCCAGAGGACTTGAGTTCAGTTCCTAATCCCCACCCCAGCCAGCTCACAACCATCTGTGGCTTCGGCTCCAAGGGCTCCCGTACCTCTGGCCTCTGTGTGCACTTGTACATGCATGTACACACCCAGGAACACATGCATACATCTACAAATTTTAAAATATTAAAAAATATGAATAGGTTGTATTTCACCTTGCCTCATCCAGAGATCTTAGAAGCTTGCACGTCCTTATAAAAGCAGTGTTCTAGGTCTCATGCCTGCTAGAACTTACAAATAGTATGATGGCTACAGTGAGGTTTCTCAGAACCATCTGACGTCTTACTTGACACTTTTCAGCTGTATTAAACTCTTTTAAGATATCTTAAGCTTTAAAAAAATCGCAGGACTGAGAGGAGAAAGTGTGGTTGGACACCTGAGAGTCTAGGAGATGGGAAAGCTCCCAGAAAGTCTCCTGGAAGCCCTCAAAACTGACAATGGCTCATCTTGATTCTCTATACGGGAGTCTTTGATCCTGTCGATACTTAGTTTGCTTTTCTGCATCTGTTGCTGAGAATGCTACCCCTCTAAATTTGCACCCCACATACCCCAACCAACTTGACACAGCTAAATTTTTTTGATAGGACAACAGATTCTGAGTCTCAAGGTCTGAAGGGATTCAGTACCTGACATCTTCCCTCCTTGTCTGTACCAAGTGAATAAAGTGCCGTTAGATGGAAAAGTACAAACAAACCTCCACCATTGACAGGCAAAGGGCACACACCTACAATCCCAGCACCGAGAGACAGAGACAGGGCAGCTGAGAGATCTAAGCCAGTCTGGGCTGCCAGTGAGATGCTCTCTCCTCCAAAGCAAAGAACGGCGCAGCTACTGCTGGAGGGTGAGACTCACAAGTACATCTGAGTCTATGCACCCCACCAAGAGAGCGGAACAAAGTAAGACACATAGCAGCTCCTGTCTAGGGTGACTATGGCACACTGGTCATCATCACCGCTTCCTTCTTCCCTAAAATATGTGTGGTAAAGGGCAGTGGAAAGAAGTGGGCCCATGTTTCCTGTCAACAGGTAGCTTCCAGTGGCTGGAATGTTGGTCTTGACTAAAAACACCTCTGAAGTTAGTTTCGACTCCTCCTTCAGGACCTGGATCAGAATCTGAGCAGACTTACAGCTTCATTTGAAAAGGCAACAGCTGAGAAGGTCCGGTGCCAGGAAGAGGTGAATCGAACCAACAAGACGATTGCTCTTGCAAACAGACTTGTCAGCGAACTTGAGGCAAGTCATCTTTCCTTCAGAACTCTCACTGGTGTTCAGGCTGGTGGTTTGGGGTTTGATAACCATTTGTTGTCAGTGACTAAGTAAACATTGAATTGATGGTATTAAAGAATATTTAATCATTGCTCAGACTTAAAGATCAAGTTTCCAGAATTAGGAAGCCAACAACCAACCATAAGCCCAGATCTGGAGATGTGTCCCCATAATCTTAGCATTTGGGACTTAGAGGCAGAGGTTCAAGGTTTTCCTCAGCTACAAAGCAAGTGCAAGGTCAGAGTGACTAACTAATAAAAGACTCTGCCTCAAAAAAAAAAAAAAAGAAAGAAAGTAGATAGATAGATAATAAAATGACCAATCAGTTGCTTTTATATGCATATATGTGGCCAGTAAACTTAGTGCATAGTTTACAGTCAAAACAGAAAGACAACAATTTTTACACTTTCATTATTTAATAATATACTTTTCTACCACCAAAAAGAAAGAGAGGAGAGCGAGAGATATCTGTGACAGAGTTAGAACTGAACAATTATCTTTTTATGATCTTTCATGACCTCACCAACTGTAAAATGCAGTGTGACATTCCACATCCTCAGAATGGCTGCTAGAACTCTGCAGAAGTTCACTGGGGTGTGCGGGCTCTGTGTCAGGTTAATTTCAGTGTGGGTTTTTATATTTGTAATTAAAAGATTCCAGTTTTGTCAGCATTTAGTTGTTTTGTAGCCACTTTGAGACGATGGGATAGGCTGGATGGAAGGTTGTCTACTCATTTTTTAATTTCTTTGGTGGTCTTCTCTGAGATACAGCATAGAACTCAGGACAGCTCCTGAGCAGTTTGCCGCTGACTTCCACCAGCAAATCAGACCTTTGTACCAAAACTGTAAGGTTATGTTTGTGGTGGTCACACTTTTTATGGCTGACTGGCATGCTAACACGAATGGTTTTCCATGAGATAAAAGTCTTCAAGTAATTCTCATTGACTCTTTCTTGTCTGAACAAGTGCAGTTGAAGAACATGACCTTGGACATGAGTAAGCTGCTGACACCAATTTTATTTGTTCTGTGAAGTCACAAACGGTTTGGGACAAGTCTTTGAAGTGAGGGAAGCTCCTCAGCTCGGTACAGGACCTGTGCACCCTCCTCTGTTCTCACTGGAGTACTGGCTGCCTTGATCTCATGCAGGTCTTGTACTGCCAGCCAAGGCTGCTGTACATTCAGGAGTACAAGCATGCTGCCGGGCCCAGAGATACTGTAGGGCCTGCGTCCTCCCTGACTTCTGACTGCCGCAGTCTTTTTGACCCATCTTCCACAATACGTCCAGAGTCTCATGGGGCCTTCTTTTCCCCAAATCTATCATAACCTTCCTGACAACAGGAGCTTCATGTACTTTGAACCACTTGATTCCAGGCAGAGATACTAGTACCCAGTATCAAGGTCATTAATAGATATTTGTTGAATAAATGGGTTGTTGAAATAGCTTTTGCTTAAGAGAGAAGGGAAAGAGAAAGGAAGACAGATGGAGAGAGAGATGAGGGAAAGAAAAGGGGGAGAGGGAGAGGGGGAAGAGACGGAGAGAGAGCAGGGGGAAAGGATACAGGAAGAGGGAGGGAAATGGGGAGAAAAAGGGGGAGAGGGGAGAGGGAGACAGAGAAGGGGAGAGAGAGGAAAAGGGAAAGAGGGAAAGAGGGGGAGAGAAGGTAGAGAAATGGAGACAGGGGAAGAAAAGGGAGACACAGTGGGAGAGATGGATACAGAGAGGAAGAGAGACAGAGAGGGGAGGGACACAGAGGGGAGGGAGGGGAGAGAGGGGGAGACAGAGAGAGGGAGGAAGATGGGGAGGGAGAGGACTCATTCTTTTCAGGTCAGTTGAGAAAGCTTGCTTGTTCTGGTCTTTCCATCTACTTCCACTTACTGTGGTAAGAGCTAAGAGAAGTGTTTACCGCTTGTGAGGTATATAAGAAAAGAAGGTCATTTAACTGGAGTGCTTCTTAGGTACTTCAGGGTTCTGTCATGGTGAAAGCAGCTCTCCTCAGTATCTCTAATGCACACAAATGTTCTCAACACCTGATATAGACAATAAGGGGGGGCTTGTATGTTGTTAAGTAGAAAAATACATTTTTGAAGGATTAATTGAACATGTCAGATCTTTTCCTCTGAGCATAAATTCTTTCTGACTAGAAAAGGAGACAGTTAACTTGTGAGAAGCATCAAGACTGATGATTTCGTCTATATAGCATTGACCTGGAAGTCCAGCCATTCAGACTAATAAATCAGGCAATTTATATTTAATCATTAACTAACTCCTGAGCTGAACAGCTGTTCAAAATTAGAAATGGGTCACCCCAGCCAGGATGACATTACAGGCAATCTATAATGCATTAGAATAAAATTATAGTGATTTTTAACTGTCCAGAAATTTATTACAGGACATGTTCCAGCTCTTAAACCCTTGCTAACCATTGTCAGCAATGATTTATGCGGCAGTGGAATGAAATTATTGATGCTCTCAACAGCCAATAAGTCTGTGTTTAGTAAATCTTCAAGTCCAAAGGTGTTTTAGAGAGTGAGGTGGTGCACTTCGGTATCACTTACAAAGCAAAAACAACAAATATACAGGCCGGGAGAGGGGACTCCCCTTCTGAGCACACCAGATGCATTAGAGAACTAGAGAGTTGGACCTCTGTCATTAGCAGTGTGGCTGGGATGGTGCCTAGACCTAAGAACAGCTCTGGGAACCATCCACTGGCATCTCAGATACTATTATGGTTTGCAGGAAGCTGACATTTTGATATTTTCTTTTATATGTCAGTTATATTTCTTGTGACCTGTTTTTTTTTGTTCCTGGAAGAAAGGGAGAGTCTTAGGATTCTCTTTCCTTATTACTATGAAATTGATGATTATTTTGGCTCCTATTAATTTTCATGTCCTTAGAATATTATATTAATTTTCAACATGCCTTAAAATGAAGTGAATTAGTGAACTACCCTGAAGTTCAGGCAATCCATTTCAGTTATTGCCATTTTATACAAATCCAATATTAAGGGCTCTACACACTTACCCTGTAAATCAGATTTTAAATGGCCAGCCCACTAGATAAAAGGACTTCAACACAGTTTCTAAATGTATTGTCATTGAGGCTAGCTGAGTCCTGATTCCCATCATTTTGCATGGCTCGGAGCTCCCCTTACTGATTTAATGATTATACTAGAAAAATGGCCTGAATTTGGTTACTACTGGAATCATTCTTTAATTAACAGCATTCAGAATAAATGGTTATTTAAGCTTTATGTTTTAATTAATTACTGTGAATGATGTTTGGCAATTTTCTTTTTCTTGTCAGACTATAGCCAGTATATTAAGAAAAAAAATGTTGGTTTAAGCAGTACAATGCTACCCTCAAAAAAAGAGGGTAAAATGGAGACTAGCCAGGCTGATGTCAGGAATTCTTGCACTTGAGCATCACACAGCCATGGAGTTGCTGGCACTGAAGAGATCGAGGCAGAAGCATAGCGATCTGGAGGCTAGGCAGCATTCTAGAGCGAGATCTTATTTTAAACAGTAAAATAAGACCCTGACATCACTTCCTTGAGGCAGCAGGTCCTCCGTTCTCCAGGAGGGCCGGGGAGGCAGCGGGCTGACCTGTCATGATTACAGAGTTAGTGCAACCGAGAGAACAGGCGTGAATGAGCTCAGGCCGGTGCTGCTAAGCATGGCTGGGTAGTGGTGGTCTCCGGCACTCACGCGGGGATTTTAGCCACTTCGCCCGGTCCCTGCAGATGCGGTGGCCACGCTGTCAGGTAGTTGCATTCTGCCTTTGCAAGCTGGTGCTCACCCTGTAATTACATGTGAGTAATTTCATCCTGCAGTCAGAGAGGATCCGATGGGGTCAGTCCATTAAGGCCTTCGAAGCTCAGGAGGAGACCCTGTGCGGTGACGTGCTGCTCACCGCTGCATTCGTGTCCTACTTGGGGTCCTTCACACGCCAGTACCGCCAGGAGCTGCTGGACTGCAAGTGGGTTCCGTTTCTTCGGCTGCAGGTGAGCCCAGTCCTTGCCCTCAGAGGCCACCGTCTGCGCCCCTTGAGCCCTGTGCCTCTGTGAGGGTGTCCCTAACATCTCGTCTGTGAAAATACAGACTCGTGGTCAGAGGCTCGTGGTCACAAGACAATAGGAGGCAAAGTCATCATTAGATTATTAAAGAGGGTATTTATTCAGCTCCGGTAATAGCACAGATTGTTAAGTAGTGTTTCGTTTTCTTACTAATATTGATATTTAGTACAGATTTTTCAAGATCACTTTCAAATTAAAGCATGAAATTTCATAAAATGGCATTAAAAAAAAAAGCTTACCATAAATTTGAATGCTAAAATCCATAGATGATATAAAATCAAAGAGCTGACATATTTGAAACCCTGTGGTTTAAGGTCTCCCGAGTGTAGTTGAGAATTCTCAGTGACCACACTGTGGGGCAGGAGGTCAGCACCTGAGGTGCAGGCCACAGTCTTCTTGTGACATCACCGCTGTGAGGAAGCCGCCTCCCAGGTTGCTTACCCTTGGCATGTCAGGGCATCCTCAGGCCTCTGTGCAGTGACGTTTTCTCCCATGAGGCAGTGACTCCTCAGTGTCCACAGGGCTGTTACTGTGACTTAAGTACATGTCAATGGAAAGCCAGCAATTTAAATGACAGTAAGTGTTTAGGGAGTGCTCCTCACCAAAGGCACTAAGTCATTTCATACACCTATGATCTCAAGATCTGCTTTTACACTGAAGACTTCATACATGAGAGCACCTGAGTTATTCTCTAAATTTCAATGTTGGTCTTCCAATATTATGAAAGATCTGGTTAGGTATAAGTCAGCCTGCTAATTCTGCGCCGTCCTTAGGGCATCATGAGTTTCTAACATGGTCGTGGGCTGCTGCTTCTCTATTTTTACCTTCTTGCTTGTTTTCCCCGTTCTTGAACTTCTTGTTTGTGGAGGTCACCCTATAACTCTGCAGACAGACTCTAGCGTTTCTCTGTGCACTCGAGTTAGTGGTAACGAGCCCCGTTCTCCCAGAATTGTGAGGAAATTCATTCTAACATCAAAGCGACTGGGCATTGGCCTCCTGGTGTAGCTGCCTGCTTTGGGCTTGTACAGAGATATGAACATATGCTACCAAGTCATTTATGTTTTCTACACTAGAAACTTGCCTTTTCTATATTAGTTTTAAAACTGGTCTTTAATTGCTAGTCTAATGTCATTGGTGCTTCTAGAAAGTCCCACATCACTTGAATTGTATTTTTTCCATTCCAAGGGATCCATCTAAACCTGGATTTAGACAGATTCCAGGGAAAATAAACTGTTTTGAAGAGATCATAAATATTCTAAAATTGATTGACTTGTCCAAACTAGCATCTTAAATATGCGACCAAAACAAACTGAGAACTTTCAGGCGACATGTGGTACGCATGTGTCGAATGTCACGCAGACCTGTTTAGCTGGCTGGGACCATGAGCTTCTCCCCGGGAAGCCTCACGTAGTTTTCAGTTACCACGTCGCTGTGTGTCCTTCGGTGGTTTGTAAGGCATCACACAAACAGAGGCAGACAGTAAATGGGCTAGCCTCCCCTCCACACACACACCCCACTCACCTCTGGGAGTAGCTGAACCAAAGGACACAGCATACTGTGTAAGTCTGAGGTAAGTGAGATTGTGCTGAGACAGGTCCTGCTGGGAGAGTCCTCTGTCTCCACAGGACCCAGGAGAATGTGCTGCAAATGTGTAACATGTTTGTGGGCCAGGGGCAAGTCAGGCTTTGGCCGAACAAGAGGATGGGGTGCAAGGCTAAAACAAGAGATTGGGGATGCAAAGCTAAGATTCTAAAGGAAATGTCGCAAGAGCTATCAGAAAGATTCAGAACTGGAAATAGGTTCAGAGGCCAGGATCGGAAGCACGAGGCTTTGTCCCTGAAAGGTGATCATCTTGCTTGCTTTGATGATGGTGGTCTGGGCTCAGCAAACTGCAGGTTTGATTAACCCACCCCAGAAAGGGAGGTAAAGTGGAATAGCCAATAATCTAGATCCTGGACCCACAGCTTACGGGATTCTGAAAGGTCTATGTAGGATCAATTTCACAGTGCAAGTTTCGTTTAGCTTTGAGCAGCGACGAATTCGCCTATGTTTCTTTGATTTCATTTTCTCTTGTCTCTGGGCTCATTTTCTTGTCTAGCACAGTCAGCCATTTTCCTCTGCCACACTGCTAGTTGATCCCTTCCACTTTGATTTCAAAGGTTTCCATCCCAATAGCAGAAGGCCTGGACGTGATTGCTATGTTGACAGATGACACCACAATTGCCACCTGGCATAACGAGGGACTACCCAATGACAGGATGTCAGCTGAAAATGCTGCCATCCTGACGCACTGCGAACGCTGGCCACTGATCATAGACCCTCAGCAACAGGGCCTCAAGTGGATCAAGAACAAGTATGGGCCCGACCTGAGAGTCACACACTTGGGCCAGAAAGGGTATGTGCATGTTACCCGCTCGGAAGTGGGTGTGAGCTAAATAAAGCCTTGGCCTTTCTATCACTTTATAGCATTACAGTTTGGTCCCATGTGTAGATTTCCTGGCTCATATTTCTTGTAAAGTAACTATTGAAAGACATTCATGTAAGGCAGAATCTAATTAATTTAAAGGGAAATAAAAAACATTGTATCTGAGATTGAAAATTCATTCATTAAAATCTGAGCACAGAGGTCTTTTCTGAGACTGATACTCCAAACAAGGATCATCCATGGAGATAACCTAGAACCCCTGCTCAGATTGTAGCCCATGGCAGCCCAGTATCTAAATGGGTTTCCTAGTAAGGGGAACAGGGGCTGTCTCTTTCATGAACTCAGTGGCGGACTCTTTGATCACCACCTCCTGATGGGGGAGCAGCCTTACCAGGCCACAGTGGAAGACAATGTAGCCTCACCTGAGCAGACCTGATAGGCAAGGGTCAGAGGGAAGGGGATGAGGACTTCCCCTATCAGTGGACTGGGGAAGGGGCATGGGGGGAAATGGAGGGTAGGACTGGGAGGGGACAGGGGAGGGGGCCACAGCTGGGATGCAAAGTGAATAAATTGTAATAAAGTAAAAAGTAAATAAAAAAAAAAGTATTAGGCCCGTGGGCTAATAATGATTACTGTTACAGCCCTGACGGCATTGTTGGCCTAGGGAGGGGGCTGACATGGCCACAAGGTCCCATACTGGATGTCCAACCTCCCAGATGCTGAGTCTGCTTAGATGCCCCGTCCCTGTGCCTAGAGCAGTGAGCTCCCAGCAGCAGGAAGCTCAGAGTTGGCCTTCATCAGTGTTGATAAGTCTTGGACGCACTGACGCTGCCTGGAGCCCTCCCCTGCCCTTCCACACACAGAGAACTAAGGAGTGTGTGCTGGTGTGAGACACAGACCTTGCTTAAAATTACTTTGGTTAGAGAGAGATTCTTTTTGGAGAGTAGGCAGGAAATAAGATGACAGTATACCACCTTATGGGACTTCAAGGTGTAAACACCAAGGACTGTGGAGATGGCTCCGTCAGTTCAAGCTCTAGCTAGGTACGGAGTGTGACCCCAGTACTGCCGAGCTGAGGCATGTGTGTGTCAGGGCTGCTGGCCAGCAAGCCTCAAATCAGTGAGAGGCCCTGTCACAAACAGCAAGGCAGCAGCTCCTGAGAAACAGTACTGAAAGATGGCTCTGCCCAATGTGTGTGTGTGCGCGTGCTCACGTGTATACACACACAAGCATGAAAAAGGTTTAAAAATAGAAATTTTGTAAAACCACAGTCATTCACTTTCATTTAGTGTTTTTATTTTTAGATTTATTTCTGCACTTTACATATGCAAGTGCTCTGTCTCCATGTACACATGCAGGCCAGAAGAGGGCTTCAGATCCTGGTATAGACGGTTGTGAGCCACCGTGTGGTGGCTGGGAACTGATCTTTGGACCTCTGGAAGAGCAGCCAGTGCTCGAAACCGCTGAACTGTCTCTCCAGCCCTAGTTCATTTATTCTAAATGGGAAAGTAGAGTGAATTTAAACGTATAATACGTAGACCCATTGTGGTTATTTCAGACACTGATTATATCAGGAGCAATTAATTTATATTTGACTACAAAATTTCTCTTGAATGTGGCCCTAACTTCTGGTGCACTACCACACCTAGCATAGGAGAGGGACACACATATTCTTTCATAAGTTTCCCTTATACTCTGCCATAAAATTTGTTTAAGATAGTTACATAAAATACAATTTCATCATAGAATTTTGAACGTTTTCCTGTGCTTCTCTACACTGTCTTACTGTCTCGATTCTGACTGTACTTTAAGGTTTTTAAATGCCATTGAGACAGCCCTGGCCTTTGGCGATGTCATCCTGATTGAAAACCTCAAGGAAACAGTGGATCCAGTCCTCGGACCTCTGCTTGGCAGGAATACCATGAAGAAAGGAAGGTAAGTGCGATGTTTTTCTTTTCTTTTTTAAAGCTATGCCTTGTGCCAAATGAGTTTGCTGCTGCCTGTTTCTTGGCCTCACACAGCCTCCACTGTATCTACTTGGTGATATTTCTGAACTCCATCTGCCACCTACAGCATAGCAGCCTCAGATAGCCCAAACTCACCCCTCATCAAGCAGAGCACATTCCCTGTGTATTGACGGCTTGAGTCACAGCTGAGACCACACTCAGTGTAAAGATAGTTCCCATGCTCGGTGTACACAGCTGACTGTCTAGCTTCAGCAACTGTGTGTGCTTTTTCTGCATATCGCTTGCATTTGCATAATACTTTCTCAGATAGATTTTAAATGGTCAGTTTTTTATTAGCATCCAGTAATAACATCTAAAAGAGCCATAGGTTCACGATGCCAACTCTTTCCTAGTATATTTAACATATATGCATTACACACACATTCAAAAGAGAGTTTCTCTCAAGAGCCCCTTGAAACCATCCCCCAGCACCAGTGGCAGGTGACCAACAAAGGGGACTGCACTCTGTCTCACTCCTAGTCACACGTGCAACCATCCAAATGGCTCCCTTCCCCTTGGGACATCACACATTCCAGAATGTTCTCGGGGGTGTGAGAGCCACTTGGAGTGGTTGCCGAGTCGCTTGTCCACACCAGTCGGAAGCAGCAGGTGTGTCTAACTCAAGCCTGCTTGAGGCAGGAGGCTGGGGTGCGCTGGTCGCCAAGTTGTGCTTGAGCATGGGGATGTGGCCATCGTGGGGTCTGAGCCTGTGTCCCACCCAAGGCTGGATGAGTCCTGCTCGCCTGTCATGCCAGACAGCATAGTGTGAGGTAGAGGCAGAACTCACAGAAGCTCACAGCAGGCCTGGAGCTGTCAGTGCAGAGGCAACAGCATCAGGACGAACATGTGCCTATGGCCTGCACATGCACACCCCGACAGAATGACTGACAGCGCCTCATGCATGTGCACAAGTGCCGTGCTCAGATGGACACACACGTCACTACGAAACTTACTTTTCTGAATAACTTTCTTTCCATTTCACTTGTTCTTCTTCACTGGGGTATAATTTAAAACTTCCCCACATTCACTGTTGTGCGCCTCCCCCTCTGTCATCTCCGCTCCTCTCACTGACTCCCCTGAAAGTGGACGTGGGCAGGCTTAGGGGTGACAGCAGTCTCCAGTCAGTTACACTGGGATTTATTATTACAGCCTCCCAACTAAATCAATTTAGAGTGACTGACAACTTATAATTGTTTAATAAACCAAAATTTACTCAGACATGCATTTAGGAGAGTCTAATAAGCCACCTGACAAACTGTAACTCCGAATACAAATATAATTGCAGCTTTGTGTGATGTGTTAAAATACAGTGTAAAATCTCGATGTCACTGCAGTGAAATCCTTGTTATTAAGACTCTGGTTCTATAATGAAGACCTAAAATTTTTTGCCAATAAAATGTGTATTCTCTGAGGTTTAACATCAACTCACAACAGCACAATTTATGTATAAAAAATATGATGGTTTTTCATCACACATGTGTTTGGATAATTTGAAATTGCTCAGCACTGATGCATTTGAGGTCTGACTTCTCCTGAGGGTGGATGAAGCGATGGCAAGGATTCCAAAGCCTTGAGTGTAGGAACAAGACCTTCAGAGGTCATTGGGTCCCTCACACTGTCAACCCAGCACAGCTTATTCCAGAGAAGCGTCCTGGCTAGCAGGATGGCTCAGCAGGTAGGGCGCCTGTCCCCAAGCCTGAGCATCTCAGCTCCAGGCCTCAGGTATACATCGTGCAGATTTTCCCTTACTTCCTCATGTACATCTTGGTGTTCACATTTACGTGCATGCCCACATTCTCTCTGAATACTAAATGGTAACTAAAAAATATTTAAAAACCAAAGTACCATTTATTGAGTATTATTTTTGTGATGCCTTGTATCATTTTATCATTATAAACCAAGAAAATTTAATGTGCTGCGTAAGAACATAAGTTGTAGGTGGTGATTAATATTTATTATCTTTTAGTAAAGCTGCTGTTAGTCCTAAACAGCTGTATAACCAAATCACACACAGAGACTATGATTTATTTAGTTAACCTAGAACACAATGCTGGACAATAGTTGTTCCATCCTAAACCTCCAAGCCCTCATATAATTTTACCCATTATACTTGATTTTTGTGAAATCTTAGGTCTGGTTCATTCTCTACATCGGTCCAAGATCTGTCCTCCAGCTCTGCTGTTCTAGCTCTGCCCCCACTCTTCTGCCTCCCACACTTTTCCTGTCCCCTGGTTCCTTCTCTCTGCTGCCTTCTTCTCTATTGCTCAACATTGTGGCTGGTTGTTTTATTTTGGCATGTTTACACAAAGTTGAGACAGGTGATGCTTAGAATAAGTATCACAATACAATATCTGGATTGAAACCAGAGAGTGGGGGAAAGAAATCAGCATTTGAATGAACAAGGGTAAGGTGTATAAGTTCCACAAGACATAGCAGATGGAGGCTGAGAGCCGGGTCAGCACTTGGCAGTGCTTGCTGCTCTTCTGGAGGACCTGAATTTGGCCCCAGCACCCCATCAGACAGTTCACAGCCACCTGTAACTTTAGTTCCAGGTGATCTGACACCCTCTTCTGGCCTCCACCAGCAGTCATGCACATGCAGCACACACATAAAACGAAAACTAAATCTTAAACCTTTGTGTAACACGGTGTACTTACTGCATGCAGTTGCTGCATTAGTAATCCTGACTGTGACATCTGTGTGTGAGGATCGCTGGCCTCAGGGGAGTAGTAACCATGTCTCCAGCTTCGCCGGCTTCCTTCTCAGCAGGTTTTGTGTTTCCTCAGAAACTACAGGGCTAGTGCAGTCTATACACAGCCTTTGGTCCAGATCGACCCCCTGGCTACTGCTGCATGTCACACACAGCACTCGGTGAGCCCTGCACGCAGGACACACCAGTGCATATCCTTGGGGGAAGCCAACTCGTAAACAGTAGAAGGTGCTGAGCAGACTGAGACCTTGCTCCCACAGTGGAGACTTGAAAAGACTATTAAGCTACTGTTGCTCACATTGATAGCGCAGCTCTCCAGATGGGTGGGCATTTCTCAGGTGGACTGGCGAGACAGGGGTCCTAGTGCCAAATAACGAAGCAGTCAAACCACCCAGTAGTTCTTGGACGCAGCAGAAGGAGCCCAGCTGGGTGGGGAGCATGTGCTGGGCAGGCAAAGTGGGCACTGTGCACAGGGTAGCGGAGAGCGGATGGGCCCAGAGGCCTCCCCGGATGTCCCTGTGCTTTCCCCTAGCAGAGTGAATGGGAAGCTGATGATTTTTATGGACATGGGAAGAATCAAGCGAGATTCGCATTTCTGAAAGGCCACACTGTTGGCACAGTGGCAGCATGCAAGAAGGATAAATGAGAGAGACAGACAGTGATACAGAGACAGAGAGACAGAGACAGACAGAGGGACAGACAGACAGAGGGACAGACAGACAGAAAGAGGCAGAGAGAGAGACAGAGACAGAGGGACAGACAGAAAGGGAGGGTGAGGTTAATATCATCAGCCATGACTATTGATTAGGCATTAGAGAAAACAAAGGATGAAAAGTCATTTCCAGTTGGCTAATGAGCAGACAGCAGCCACATGGAGTAGTTATGCTGCCAGAGCGGATGATTTAGGGAGAAGCTGTCCAGTCAAAGAACAGAGTCCCCTTTCTTCAAATGAGAATCAAGAGAGCCTTGCTCGGTTTGGACATTATTTGACACAGGCAGTTCCGTATATCCTTCCTCCTCCTCCTCCCCCTTCCTCCACACTTCCTTCCTTTCCTTCTTCAGTTTATTTGTTTGTTTTTCTAGACAGGGTTTCTCTGCATAACCCTAGCTGTCCTGGACTCACTCTATAGACCAGGCTGGCCTCGAATTCACAGAGATCCACCTGCCTCTGCTTCCCAGAGTGCTGGAATTACAGGTGTGCACCAACGTACATAGCTCTTCTTCAGTTTTTAAAATAATGTATTATTTTATGATGTGCATTGTTGTTTTGCCTACATGTAAGTCTGTGTGAGGGTCCTAGATTCCCTGGAACTGGAGTTGTAGACAGGTGTGAGCTGCCCTGTGGGTGCTGGGAATCAAACCCAGGACCTCTGGAAGAGCAGCCCGTGCTCTTAAGCGCTGAGTCATCTCTCCAGCACCCTTCTTCTTGAAACAGTCTTTTCTGTCCCCAGCTGGCCTCAGGCTCTGTGTACAGCCAGAGATGGCAATGGACTCCTGCCTAGTGCCGCCACCTCCTAAGGACTGGGATTTCAGCACACGCTGCCACACCTGGGTGCTTGTAACAAACTGTTCCAGGTGAGCTGGCATCGCCACCTCTCAGGGACCTCTCAGGGACCTCTCAGTGCACTACGTACACACTCAGATCTTCCTCTTCTGCCTTTCTGGTTTGTTTCCTTCTTAAATCTTAGATGGATGTGGGCAGCATGCACGTGCCATGACCGCCTCTGGTGGTCAGAGGGCGTCTGGCGAGAGTCTAGTCTCCTTCCACCAGTGGGCCCCGAGATCAAGGTCATGAGGCCATGTCCTACCCACGAAGCCAGATCACTGATCCCTAATCTTCCATGTTCAATGCCTCCCACTCACAGCACATCCTACATCATTCTGCCTCTCCTTCCTTCTTTTCATTCTTTCTTGGCTCCAGTTCAATAGGATTAATTTTTCTTTTCTGAATTCACTGTAAGATTTCTATAGACAGTAGCAATGTAGTTTGTACCCCTAAGAAATGGTTAGCCAGGACAAAAATGGAACACGAAGATAGAACTCTATTTCTGGAACTGTGGCAGTCTAGGTGTGGCAATACTAGAAAACAACTAAATGTATCAGCTAAAGGATGTCCTCTGAAGTGTGTCACTAAATAAGAGATACACTTACATACATACATACACACACATAGAACAGGCAGAGAAAGCAGGCTTTGCTTCCTCGGGTACCTGCTACCGCTTGGTGATCTTGGGCCTCTTTTGATGGCTGCACAGTATTGAGAGGTCCACAGATATTTAGGGTCAGTGGTGGCTAAGCGATGCCTGCGAAGCACTGTGAGCCACATCTTCTGCTTAATGGCAATTTTGTTTCAAAGTAATGAAAATTAATGTGGTAGCAAAACAAAACAAAAAACTTTGACACAGGAAGGAAGCCTGCATTTATGGGTTTTCTTTAAAAGCCTTATTCTACTAATTTAATTTAAAGGGGTTTTGTGGGGGTCATGCTTCAGTGATGCTGACAGAAGCAAACAAAAATTCTGACTTTGATAAAGCTAAACCTCAGTGAGTTGTCAAAGACATGGCTTTAAGGAACATTAATTCATATGCAAAGAGCACAAGACTCAAAAATATTGAAATAAATGACCAGCAAAGAGAGAATCCTGGTCTCATTGAAATCGCAGAATTCTAATTTAAGAATTAAATGTAAGAAATTTAAGAATTTATTTTGATGAAAATATGCATCTCAGTCACTTAGAGCCCATCCTGTGCCACGGACTGTGCCCTATTAGCTTTTCCCACCATTCTCTGTTATATTTCTTATCATTCTAGCTAAGTCACTTTATCCTGTTTCAGGGGTACTTTATCAGGGGTACTTTGGCATTATAAGTTGGGTTCACTGTGTCTGTGCGTGCTTCTCCATCATCTCGTGGACTTTGGCAGTCAACTCAGCTCCATGGAGTCTCCGAGGCCGCACGCCAGCTTGCTGCTGGGGTCAGCCATGGAGTGGAAGTGCAGAAAGGAGACGCTTCAGGCTTAGTAGCCACAGTCTTGGCTGCTGGCCGGGAGCGGGCTCTTCAGCCTGCTTTACTGCTTTAATGTTCTGGGTTTTTCATGCTTGGTTTTGTTTTCTTTTTAAATGTGGTGAGAAAAAAAAGATCAAAGAGCACAGTACATAGTCATGAGTGTGCTATACCAGAAACACAGATGGCCATGTCCATGGCTTCCCAGGATGTCACAATTTATTGAAGAAAAATGGTAAAGTCACAAGGTTTAGCAGCTCCCATGATATCAACCTGTCATGCACTGAGCCTTGACAGGCTGGCTGAGGTGAATGCATGTTCTTTTATTCCAATCTAGTATTAACTCTCATACCACACAGCATGCAGTAAAGCATCCGTACCCTTGCATGTGAGTTGCTGAGCAAATGCAAGTCTACACAGCTGTAGCAGAGTCCAGAGGCTTCAGAAATGGTCAGAGACTCTGCACTGACGAGATAACGGACCAGACTGCTGTTGGGGGGTAGAAGGCTGCCTGCTGAACAGGTTCAGAGCAGGAAACAGGCTAGAAACAACAAGCAGCAGTCATGATCTAAAAGGGTAAATGGGCAAGTAGGTAGTGGTCAGGCAGGCCATTGAATGAGCCAGCTAACAGTGCGGGACCAAGCTGGGCGGTCCTGAGGGCCTCACCACGTGACCTACGGACCAGGTACCAGATGGCAGGTTGCTCTGGGGAGAAAGCACCGCAGTCTTGATGCTCGTCCCTCTTCAGGGATTCAGGCAAGGGAGTTATACCCTTTTCTTAGTGTGGCATGTCCAACAAGTGCATATAAATGTGTGTGTATATGTCCAAAATCTGTAGTATATAAATTTTTAAAAGCATAGTAGTTGGTATGCATCTGCCACTTGTATCATCGCTGACCCCTCAAGTTGGTTTTGGCCCCTCCTTTCCCGCTCTGTCTCCTCTTCCAAGGGCAATCAAGATGTTTGTGTTTTGCCAATCATCTCATTAGTTTATTAACAACAATGTTGTCCTATATGTGTGAGATCATGAATGATACACTGCTTAGCTTTCTTGGATTTGGGGCTTTATAAAAAGTCCATCATGCTGTTTGCAGCTTAAATGGGACTTATTTTTTTATTTGGTACTATATTCTGAAATTTACTTATCGCTTTAGCTTAGAGTATCTTTCTGTTTCTTCTTTTTTAGTGTGGAAGCTCCAAGCCAGGGCCTTGTGCATGTTAAGCAAGTATTCTACCACTAGGCTATGCAATGCCTTCCCATTCCATTAGTGCAATATTCAGTGTTGTGATCTTTCCTGTGTTATTTTGAACTTATTGTCAGGCATTTAGGTTAGTTTATTTTTTTATATTAGAAGCTACACAACTCCAAATTTTATAGACTATACGCTTATTAGAGACACCACGGTGAAAGGATCATCTGACTTTGTTCTTGGGAATGGAATGGTTGTGTTGTAAAGTACAGGTGTGTCAGCTTTGAAAGCTGGGGCTGGGGGAGATGGCTTAGTCCATAAGGTGCTTGCTGGCAAGTACACAGACCCAAATCCAATCTTCAGAACTCTCAGGAGCCAGGCATAGCAGGCATAGCTCCTCCAGGGCTGGGAGGCCGAAGCAGGGGACCCCTGGAGCTGGCTGGCTAGGCAGCTGGGAACTCCTGCTCAGTGAGTCACTGCCTCAGAAGTGAGGGGTAGCTAATGACAGGACGTGTTGAGTTTTGGCCTCACACATATATGTGCACGCATAAACGTGCATGAGAACACACACACACTACACATAAGATCACACACACACACAAAGATATCACTGATTTTCCAAAGTTCTTAGTGCTGATTTTCGCCTTGGTATTATGTAATTATGGTGTCTTTCAGAAAGTCTGGTTAGGAAACTTTAGCTGTTTTTATAATCCCAAAGAGTCCTATGTAAAACTCTTGGCTACCCCTTCCCTTGTGGGACCATTCCCACCTCTCTCTACCCTTACTCCTAAATGAAAAACGCGTGGGTGCCATGTTCTGAGAGTAAGTTTTCCCAACAAGACATTAAGCAGCACTTGAAACATCACCATCTTAGTATTTTACTGATCTTGTTGTCTATCTGATGAGCTATTTGGAATAAAGTCTTGTTCCTTCATTCAACTCACAGCTTTTAAAATGAGGAACTTTAAAAAGTATTCACATGTATGCAAGCTTAAAGGGAAAATGGAAACAGAGTAGACTAGTAGAAGTAAGTTGTTTTTACTTGCTTACTTCAATAAATGAAAATTGAGAAAAGACCATAAAGAGAAAGTGACAGTGGGGGAAAACTGGTGTGCGTTATTTAGGGGAGCCCCAAGTGTGTAATCAACAGGACAAGGACATGTGGGCATCACTGTGGTCCTCCCAGACTAACGTCTGTAAATCCACCAGGAGATTGTGCTTTCTGGCCCCTAATACTGGACATTTTACTCAAGTTTCTGTCGCCTTTGATTTCTATGTCAGTCTCTATGTTTTGCTTTTTATTCCAAAGATGAGGCAGTGTCTTTAACATTTTTAAAATGGGGGCAGGATTTACAAGGATCACTAGAAACCCCAGTAACCCTTTGTCCCAGTCCCTGGGAGCAGGAGAGAGCCCCAAGGCTTGCAAAAGCCTCGACTAATAGTGTTTATATTTATTTTAGTTGTTTGCTTGAGGAGGGGCTTAAAAAACACTGTTAGCTTATTTTGGCTAATAATAAATACATGTGCAATGTTTGTGATAGATACAGTGTAGTCCAAAAGTTGAAGTTCATTAAGACCCGGAATGTTATGGAGTATGAAGTAATGAATACTAATTACTGCTCTCATATCAGACAGCTCCCTGTGGACCAATACATCAGCCCAGACTTTAATTTGGTTCGAGTAATGGTTTCATCAATAGTGCATTAAATCTGTGTTTGAGAAGATATACAGTTGAACCTGACCCACACTGTAGAGACCGCCGTAAAAGGGCCATCGGCTGACAACGGCTGGATAATCACAAATCATTAAATCCACCTAACTCCAGACAATCCTAATTTTATAAAAAATATATCTTAACGTATCAATCGACAGAAAACATATCTGGGAAGATTTATCAACATGTATTTTTTTCCAAAGCAAATTTACTGGCTTCCATATTAGAGAAGTTGCTGAACTGTGAAGCATCTTTATAAAATTATATCACTTTAATCTTTCAAAGAATTATGGAAGTAAGTTCCGAGCTTTAATTTTGCCCAAAGTAACCCCACTGCAAGATGAATGTTCGTTTGTTTCTCAGGATATAAATATTTTAAGATAACTTTTACTTCCTCCTGCATTTACTTCTCATATATTCTTTTAACAATAGTCTCTCTTAGAAAGATACCCAATATTGGCTAACAGATGTATTAGCTATTTAATATACATTTTCATTTTACAGATATAATACAGTAAAAAAGAGTCAACCTTCTGTTGACATTTGTCTTATAATCACTGGCTTTCCTCTTGGTGTGGTTAACATTAATAAAAATTGCCTTGTCAGCCAGTGTCAGTTATTAAATGTTACTCTGACAGCCGGTATAATAGAATTACATCGTGGTTAAGTGTAGAGCTCTGTGAAGGAGTCTTGAGTCAGTCCCGCTTTGTGAATTCGTTCTTGCTCTGTAGTAACAGAACTTGGCATTCTAAATTCAAAGTGAAGTTGTTAGTGTCAGAAGCCTTTTCCATTCTGAACCTTAGTCCACGTAGTAAAAGGGAATACATGTGGTCACAGTGGGCTTCTGTGTCTCCCTGCCACAGGGATCCGGCTCTTAGATTTTACCTGAAGATGGTTAGCAAACCCTGCTACAGATTTAAAAGAAACAAAACGCTTTGGATGCTTTTCTTCAGAACAGCAGTCCTCTCCACCAGCCCTCTGCCTTCCTAACGCTGCGGCCCTTTAATACAGTTCCTCATGTTGTGCTGACCCCAAGCACAAAATTATTTTAACTGCGGCTTCACAGCTGGAAGTTTGCTGCTGTTATGAATTGTGATGTGATCACCTTTGGACTAGAGGTTTGCCAAAGGGGCCGCAACCCACAGGACTCTTGGTTTTGACACCGTGCTATAGTATTTCAATATGGTGGGCCTGAGTGTGTGTGTGTGTGTGTATGTGTGTGTGTGTGTGTGAGAGAGAGAGAGAGAGAGAGAGCGCCTGAGTGTGCCCGCGCCCGCGCGCTTATTTCAAGGGAGGCAATTTTCTTTTTGCTTGCTTTTTGCCTTTTGTTGCAGTGTTACCTGGAGTTCTAAAGCATCTTTTTTTGTTTCATTTTGAAATTCCAATTGAAGCCAGCTTTTACCTAGAGGCACTAGCCGGCTACCTGTGCTTGTGTGAGCAGATTAACTGGTTTCTGCTCCTCCTGGGCTTCCTCCATCCCCTCGGGTTTGTCAGGCTGTCAGCCCTCCTGCCAGGCTGCTAAGCTAAACTCAAACCCCTGAGCTTGCAGGCTCTGCTCTGTGACCACGGCAGGCATTCGTTTTAAGCAGCAGGGTGAACTTGAGGGCTTTTAAATGTCCATTGAAGGTTGATTTCCTCTCTGGGGTGTGATTTCATGCCCAAGTACTGGGACTCTATTATTTATTTACCATAAAGACTGCCTTCTATCTTTACCCGAATTGTCCAAATTAGAAAGGGAACTTCTGTAGAACACTGCACAGTATCTTTAGGCAGTTCCTCTCCAAACCCCAAATCCTTTTACAAGAGCCCATCTGCAGCCAGCCCTGTCACGGAAGCCAGCCTTTACAGTAAATGGGTCATGCTGTTTTCCCTGTTTGGTTTTGGATGACTATGAAAAGCAGTGATGGTATTTGTGGTACTCAAAACAGCGGGCCGTGTGAGAAATGTGATTTCCGTCATTCAAAGCAGGCAGCATCTCAGCAGTGAAGGTACTGTTTAGAAAATGGCTCCAATAAATGCAGGAGACTCCCTTGGTCTGCAGATATGCAGCCAGAGACGCCTCACCTGCCAGCAGCAGTGATGGGCGCCTTTAACTGCAGCATTGTCAGCCAGAGCCCTGTCAGTTCCAGGCTAGACTGGTCTACGTAGTGAGTTCTAGACCAGCCAGGAAAACACAATGAAATCCTGTCTCAGAAAGAAAAAGAGCAAAGGAGAAAGGGAGGCGAGGGAAGGGAGGGAGAGAGAGAACACTCCACTGTCTCAGTTGTTTTCTATGTGACCAAAATGCAAGCTGGGGAGAAAGCGTTTATCCAGTGTACACTTCCACATTGCTGTTCATCACTGAAAGAAGTCAGGACAGGAACCTGGAAGTAGGACCTGATGCAGAGGCCATGGAGGGATGCTGCTTCCTGGCTTGTTCTCTATGACCTGCTCAGCCTGCCTGTCTGCTTCAGCTTTTTCTTCTTCTTCTTCTTCTTCTTCTTCTTCTTCTTCTTCTTCTTCTTCTTCTTCTTCTTCTTCTTCTTCTTCTTCTTCTTCTTTTTTTGAGACAGTTTCTCTGTATAGCCTTCGCTATCCTGGAACTCATTCTGTAGACCAGGCTGGCCTCAAGCTCACAGAGATTAGCCTGCCTCTGCCTCCTGAGTGCTGGGATCAAAGACATGTATCCCCACTACCAGGCTCACCCTGTTTTCTCATAGCACCCAGGACCACCAGGCCAAGGGTGGCACCACCCACGATCGGCTTGGCCCTCCCGCACTGATCACTAATCGAGAAAAGCCTTGCAGCTGGATTTCGTGAGCATTTCCGCAGCTGATGCTCCTTGCTCATGATTCCAGCTTGTGTCAGGCTGACACAAAACCAGCCAGTACAACCTCATTTTTAAATTTTTGTTGTTTTAATTTTGGGGAGAGAAGAAGGAGAATAATTTTTATTCAAAACTCAGGATGTATATGATGTAAGAGCAAGAATGAGACTTGGAAATGAAGGGGGACTGAGCTTCAGAAGACATAGTAGCTCTAAAGAGTCTAGAGTAGTCTATCATATTCCTCATATCCACTTTAAACTTTTATAAAATTTATTATTAAAAAATCTGCAAATAAATGAAAACATGACACACCAAAATCAACCAAGTACAAATTCTCTTCAACTCGATGAGCTTGGAAGTAGCGCTGAAATGTGAAACTTCACCATAGGCTTCACACTTTCAGAGGCAATAAAATTTTATTTCATCCACCACCCAAACCAAGAATTTATGACAGAACCAGGACTGAACAACAATTGGCTTTATGCCCTCATTGAAAGCTTGTGTCCCCACCCGCTTCATGTCATTTCCTCCCTCCCCCCACTCCAGACTCTCCCATGTCTCTGTAACCCCAGTTCTTCTCAACTTGGTGATCTCTGTTTGACACACGCTGCATAAATACATAACTACACCCTGCCGAGTCCACTTAGTGTTGCTTGTGTGTGTTTGATCTTGGGACTGAGGTGGTATTGGCTAACCATCTTGGAGGCTCTCGGCATTCCCTAGCTGCCTGTAGCTCTCTGAGTCTGTGGAGGGGCGTGTGGGTTTCCCCTTCCATGTCAGCATGTCTGTTGGTGCTGTGGCTATGCAGGCCTGCTTTGGCCATACTGTTGAGCTGTTCTAATTGAAGCGCCTCTGTCATTTTTAGGAGCTATGGCAGATTTCCTGGTTCTCTGGCTCTTAAAGTCTCCCTGCCCCTCCTCTGTGATGTTACCTGAACCTGAGTAGCAGGAGCTGAGTTGGAGACGCATCCAGTAGGGCAGTGTGCCCCATGATCAGTTGTTTTCTGCATTTTGGCCTAGTGTGGTTTTCTGTAATGGTCATCCTCCACTGTAAAGAGAAACTTCTTTATTGAGTGATGGGAGCTACAATTATCTGTGGGTAAGATAAGTATTTAGATTTCATCGAGGAACTGTGTTTGTTTATTAGAGTGCTAGTAACAGGCTCTTCTCTAAGATCCATGAGCTCACTAGGCCCAGGTACCAGGCACGTTTTCTCTCCTTTTTGCCTTGAGTCAGATTAGACAGCTGTTAGTTACTGGCAAGACACGAGTGTTATCATCCTGCCCTCCATTGTGTCTTGCCATGATGGTCCTTGCTATGAAAAGTCCCCATTTGAACCTCTGCCTCCCAAATCTCAGCTTGGCGAAAGCCTCAGACTGTGTTTTAGGAGCCCCAGTAACAACCACCGTTAGCACAAGGTTGTCACTGTGCTGTGAAGCCCATCAGTAGACCCCGCCCTCAAAGTGAGGTGTGTGCATGCAGCTCTGACAGTGACCTTCCACAGCTTGAAGCAATGAGATGCCTCTTCATTCCAAAACACTTTTGAGCTGGGTTTTAAAGAACTTTGAATTTCTAGATTCCCAGTATTCCTGGTTTTTATTCAAACCTGACCCATAAAAGCTGAATTTTGGTTAATATGCATTTGCAGATCGTTATTATTTCAGAATCATTAATTCCACTAAATAGCCTTTATTCTTCCTGAAGCCAGAGGTCTGTAACTTTCACATACATTAATAGGATTATTTTTAAATGATATAAAGTAATTCATACAATAAATATGTTTACCAGAGATTACAGATCTAGACTAAGTTGAATAATCACTTGAATAATCACAGCCATTTTCCTTCATAAACAACAGAATTTCTAAGCAAAGGTCAGCTTGTTATGTGCCCCGAGTCCTGTCTGGTTTTCTTCTAGCTGCTTCAGCCTTGTCCCAGGTCAGCTGTGTCCCCATTCCTCTCTGTGATCAACAGCAGGACATGGTGTCACACACTGCAGGCCGCCTTCATGAACACAAGTTAGCCTGCAACGGGATACAACGAAGACACCAGGGTCCCAGTAGTCCCAGCTCTGCCAGGCAGCAGTGACCTTGGGCAAGTCATGAGCTCTTTGAGTCCATAAAAAGAAGAATCTAGATAGACAAGGCCTGCAGGGAAGTCAGCACTCAGCTCAGGAACCGGAAAGCCCTGAACTCGCACTGTGTCCTGGCCAATGGGACCATGGTGTTTTCCCTGGGAAAAAATATCTCATTCACTTCTGAGCTGTGCTAATAAGTCCTCATCTCCAGACCAGCTAGTCCAGCCAGCTAGAAGGGGAGGGACAGGGTAGCCAGCTCCTTGGGAGGCTGTAAAAAATGTCTTCCATGAGCAACTGTACCCCAGATTCGAAAGTTCCTCCCACAAGTCACACTGTGACAGTGGTGGCGAGGACAAAAGAATATTCCGTTCCTCAGGGCAGCAGGGCAGGACACGCATTCAGACAGAATTTGCTTCAAGCAGAAGTCTGCACTTGCTCATTCTCTCCAACAAACAAGCCCCGGCTGCCTTGTATACTTTGTCAACCTTGTGCCTTTCACAGGAGCGAGAACATGAGTCGTCTGTTTGCCTTCCCGCCCCTCCGGTTAACACTGCTCTGTTTTAGCGTTCTCAAAGCAGAAGAGAGCATTCACAGTCTGTTTAATTTTCCCAGACAGGAGATTAACCAAAAATTAACCTAGCAGCAATGATAAACCCACTGTGTTGTTCTGCAATTTTTGCCTTTCATAGATCATAAACACCCCAATTGAGGATAATTTACTGTCCCTGGGAAACCTACAGCTATCAAGCGAGGCTTTGAAACAAGATGTGAAAACCCAGTTTGTTTGCAGAACTGCCATCCTCCAAGAACGATTTTATTTTTAATTTATTATTTATATAGTGTGTGCGTACGTGTGTGTGTGTGCGCGCGCACCTCCATGTGGAGCCCAGAATTTGATTCTAAGCATTGTCTCCAATTGAGTGCCACCTTTATTCTTTGGAGAATGAACCTGGAGCTTGCCAGTTCACCAGCAAGTCTCGGGGTTCCCTCAGTTTCCACGTCCCCAGAGCTAGGGCACAGGCATGTACCAGATAGGTATCGTTCTGCGGCTGCTGAGAATGAAACTTGTGCCCTCCTGTTTGCACAGTGAGAATTTGCTGCCTGAATGATTTCCACAGCCCCTCTCACTCGTCACGGGGAAAACTGGCAAAGCAGATATACAACCTGGCTCTTAAACTGAAGTTGCAAATGCCTCACTGTGCACATAGGACACAAGGGAGAGACAGGTAACCTTGAGTATATTACAGAGCACCTGCTGTAAAGCAGATTATTTGGCTAAATACTTAACCAGCTAAAACCTGCATTACATCCATGACATTGTGACACATACACGCTTAATGTCAACCTTTCTTCTGAATTGTCCTTGGCAGTCTGGAGGGAGGCTTAACACTTGCCAGGTTTTTAACTGCAAATGGAGGGTCGCTTCGCAGTGGAAACAAAATTTAATTGAGTCACTAGTCTCATCAGCTTTAATGAGATGCTTAATTCATAGCCAGCTAATTAAAGTAAGAATGATATAAGAAAATGATCATTTTTATCATCTTTACACATTAGAGCATAGTGTCTCAAAACTTCCTCCAGCTGTGGTGAGTGGAGGAGAGGTACTTCCATCACTGTCCGGAGGTGATCGTTACTTGGTAAGGCACAATTACAGAAGAGCCAGGCCAACATTCCAGATATTGACACAATACAGCATTTTGAGTAGCTCTGCTGTTTTTTGTTTTAATTGTTAGAAACAGATTCTAGATGTCGCACGCTGTCATTTCTTTGGATCGTGTTCAATTTCCAAAGTTAACAAAATCCCCTCTCACTGGCAAGTCATGAAACAGGCAGTAAATAGTTTTCCCTCATGAGTTATACAGCACTCTGTCTTTAGATCAGTAGCAACACAGGCTTTGCATGACATTGATCATCAGAGCATTTCAGCAATCAGAATTCTTCAAGCAGTGGTGACCATGCAGCCTCTACCTGGGAGGCTGAGGCAGGAAAATCACAAGTTCAAGGCTGGCCTGGGCAACTTAGTGACACTTGTTAAAAATGAAAAGGAAGATACTTTCAGTGGTAGAATGCCTGTGTAGAGAACTTGAGGCTATGAGCTCAGTCCCTGGGACCTCAAAAGCAGAACTTCACATACAATAGTGAAGAATCTAGAACATTAATTAAGACTAATAAGATTAAATGGGAGTGAGAAGGTGCTGCTATCCAACCCTATGGAAATTTTCACTCCATATAGTTCAGGTCACCTAAGCAAAGGGCTGATACATCTCTGAGTTTAACTTCTGTTTGTGTGTCTGTCACTTGAAGAACTCATCTGCTTGTTCCTCAGAGTAGGTTCATAGCAGAAAAGAGAACATAAGTCAGAAAAGATGGAATATAATCAAGCTAAGTATGTATTTCAATAACTTAGCTTCAGAAACATAAGTAACTATTAATATAGTTACTATATTTAATATGGTAGTACTATGTTAATATAGTAAAAGAAACAGTGTATCATTTAATGACATAACATGCATAAATATTTAATATTTTGGCAAATAAAATAATTCCACTATTGCGTAGTAATGTAATTCATGCAGACACAGATTAATGTGTGTGTGTGTATATATATATATATATATATATATATATACACACACATATATACATATCTATATCAACATAGGCATGTTCATTCCATCCTTCAAGAAGAACAGTGCTTTCCTATGGTTTCACATGAAAATACTTTGAAAATAGTACAGCTGTAGGAAATAGCAATCTGATATAAGCTTAATCCCAGAAAGCACAATGAAAGCCACCATTTGCTGGTTGTCAGAGCAACATAAGGTGCGTGGTCACACCGCCACCAGTTCACACACGAGGAGGTGTCCTCTGACTTAGGAAAACCGGGAGTAACTGGGAATCCCCAGTCCTGGCCTGCTGTATCAGGAGTGTCACAGAATCAAGGATGGAAGGGCACCCCATGCTCATGGTCTCCCGGGATGTCCTGAGTGCCTACTGTGGTCCACGCAGGTACATCAGGATTGGTGACAAAGAATGCGAATTTAACAAGAACTTCCGGCTCATCCTCCATACAACGCTGGCAAACCCACACTACAAGCCAGAACTGCAGGCCCAGACAACGCTCCTCAACTTCACAGTCACAGAAGATGGACTCGAAGCCCAGCTGCTGGCAGAGGTGGTCAGTATTGAGAGGCCAGACTTGGAGCGGCTAAAGGTAAATCTTAGAGCATCACCCCAGAACATACTCGCCAGCCCTCTGCACACATGACAATACCACACGCTGCTCTGTGGGTTCTGTAGCTGAGGAAAGTGTAGCCATGTGTGGAAAGTCAAGATGAAATCCTCCTGGGAGACACTGGGAGCTAGGGCCAGGCCACCTGTGGAGATGGAACAGGTCTCTGCCTGGAAACTAAGTTGCTCCGCAGTCTCTGTGCCTTCGGGGATCTCTGTGATACTTTCTGTCTACTGAGAAAAGACGCATCTCTGATGATAGCTGAGCAAGCCACTGATCTCTGGGGATTCTGTTTGACACCCTAAATTTTTCATGTCCAGTTTTATTTCAGTTTGGACTTTGCTTATTGGTTCTGATCTTTTGTTGAATTCTACTTCTGTGTCTCGAACTGTTTTCAGTATTTCATTCAACTGTTCCTGCTCTCACAGACTTCATTAAGGGATTTGTTGGAATTGCCTTTAAGGTCCTTGGAAAAACTCAGAATTCCTGTTTTGCAGTCCCTGTCTTGATCTCCAGGCGTGTTGGATTGCTCGGGGCCTACTGTGATAGTTACTAGCCTCTGATGGAAGCGTGTTGTCTTGTGTTCTCAGCTTGATGCTGGCATCTAGTAACGGTCTTGGATGGGTGTCTGATCTGTCTTTGGTGTGTGGGCGTTGTGTTCTTTGGTTGCCGTTGTCCTCTCTGGATCCCAGTGTGGCAGCTATGGGGTGCTTCTGAGCCCCAGGCTAGTGTGGCCACTGGTCCCTGGCAGAAACTGTTTCTGTAAATCAGCGCTGATACACAGCCATGCCCAAGTCTTAGTCTGAGATTGATGCTGTCTTTGGATCTGCTGATGAGAGTGCCTGTGCAGCTCTGTGTGGACGCTCTTGTCTGGGCTGGGACATTGTTCTGTTTAACATTTGCTGTAACATGGGAGCCACAGGCTTCAGTTCCCTCCAGTATTCTTTTGGTTTGCTTGTTTTCTTTCTGTTATTTCAGATTTTTCTCTCAAACAAACAGAAACATCCTTTCTTGAATAAAGCCTGCATCTTGCCACTCTCTCTCTTTGACCCAGGCTTATTAAGGAAGACCTGGCTGGTACAGTTCTGAAGGAGACACAGTCAGTAATGTTCTGATTAAATTTCAGGATTGCATGACTAGGCCCAAGCCACAGTCTCTGACCACCAAGGACCCCTTAACCTTTTCAAACCCTTTCTTGGCGCTGCCATGTTATGTCATTGCCCTTCTCTTACGTCAGCCTAGCTTTGGTAAAGTTTCCTCCTGGTGGGCTTTTGACAAGGACAGGAGAAGGCTGTGGGCATAGGACCTGTCTCAGTGATTACAGTTTCCTCCAGCTCCCTCCTTCAGAAGGCAGCTGTGGTTTATTCTCTGTCTTTCCTTCGAGAATGTGGCCAGCCTCCCGAGGTAACGCAGCAGTGTGCAGCCCTGCCTGTGAATGACCTCCTCTGGGTGCCCACAAAGGCCAGTATTAGAACTCTTACACTGTATCTGTGTCTTAAACTGTGACTGTCTGTACTTGCCTGTCCATGTTTTCTGCCGTCAGTTGGATGATTATATACATTTTCTATATTGTGAAGTCTTCCTCATAACAGGTCTTCCAAACTGTTTAAATGTCAGAACATAAGCCAGAAATTTCTGTTATTTTCTTAAACAGTCTTCCAAGAGCTTCTTGGTGTTAAATAAGTTCCCGGACGCTAAACTTCAGATTGTAACCAGATACTAACATGCTATCTCAATTATTTAAAAGAGATTTTCACAGTTGCGATCAGCGTGGCTTTCTGTGTGTCTCTTACCATGCCTGCCCTGGTTTCTGTGACTGCCCTGCACAGGCAGAGACCTAACCGCCGTTCCTAACATTTCCTGTCAGCTGGCGTTGACCAAGCACCAGAATGACTTTAAGATAGAGCTGAGACAGCTTGAGGAGGACCTTCTCCTGCGACTCTCTGCTGCGGAGGGGAGCTTCCTGGACGACACTGAGCTGGTGGAGCGCCTGGAGGCCACCAAGGCCACCGCAGCAGAGATAGAGCGCAAGGTAAGGGCGGCAGAGAACACCCAGCCGGTCCAAGGCTCCGCCTCTGCCGGAACGAAATCCGCGATGGCCGTCAGCACAAAAATAGTCCTTGGGTCTGAGAAGAAAGGGGGTTGACTCTGGAGCCAGATATGTGTGCCCACGGCGTGGGAGCACAGATCCAGGTTACCCCCAATCCTGTAACCCAATGTGGTAAGAGTCATAGTGTTTTTATAGCAACTGGTAAGATATAAACCTAAGTACTTACCACAGCTGGTAGAGGCATTAGTGGGTGAGTTCTAGCCAAGCAGGGAAACGATGAGCTCAGCTGTTATCTAGCAACGTTCTTAGCTTTGGAGCTGATAGAAGCCAGTGGCTTGCTAAGAATCGTTTCAAGGGTGGCCACAATGATATTAGGTCAATACAGGCTATGAATGGCTTTCAAGGGACTGAGCATAACAAAAGATAATTAGGCTCGGGTGCACCACATTTTAACTCTCCACACTCAGGAAGCATCTAACCATGGCTGGCTTATCACCACCACCCTCTGGGGATTTCATTTCACACAATTTAATCAGGGTCCAGCAATTCCCCCGGGAAGACAGGTTTGCTCTGTGCCTCCGGACCCTTAACAAGTAAGTCCTCAATACTTGGATTAAGGTGTGGGGTTAAGAGTGGGAGTGGTTTGACTTGTACTTCAAGTTCCACACAGATCCAATCATTCAGATTATTTTTCTTGTGCAGCCAGCTTTGGAGCCTGCTAGTTTATATGGCAGGAACAGAGGAGGAGCGAAGCTCTGCTCCAGTAAATAGCATCCCAGGGTGCTGAGCTGTTAGAGAAATCTTTTCTTAATTATTTAAATTATTTATTTATCCACTTTAATTCCCAGGCGTAGCACCCTCCCTCCTCGCCTCCCAGCCCCACCCCCACTCCTTCTGTCCCCTTCCCCCTACTCCTCAGAAAAGGGGAGCCAACAACAAAGCCCACCCCAGCACACCAACGCGAATCAGGACAGCACATCCTCTTCCTTGTGGCCTGGCGAGGCAGCCCCACCAAAAAGCAGACCACAGAGTTCATGACAGAGACAGCCTCTGCTCTCCGTACGAGGGGATCCTCATAAAGCCAGAGCTGTCCATCAGCTGCATCTGTGCAGGGGGCCGAGGTCCAGTCTATGCATGGTCCTTGGTTGGTGCTTCAGTCTCCGCAGGCCCTTCTGTGCCCTGGTTAGGTGGCTGTGTTGCTCTTTTTTGTGGAGCTCCTGTCACCTCCAGATCCTTCTGTCCTTTCCCCGACTTTTCCACAGGACTCCCTACACTTCGCCCAATGTTGGGCTGTTTAAAAATAGGAACGCTTCAGGAATGAAGCTGGCCTCTGGTGGCAGGAAACCGGGCGGGGATGGTCCTGTGAGCGTCAGCTACGCTGGGAAAAGGGCATTTTTCCAGAACCGTTTCCCTCGAACAGCTTCCTGGTGACTGAGTGGCATGGTTCACACCGGGCCACATGTGTTTTGTACACTTTGGACTTTTACAAGTGGCCACTGTTTACATTGCCAGTTTGGATCAGAATTAGATCTTGTTTGCTTTGTGGCCCATCCTCATTACAAAGTGATCCACCTAATTACCTGGAGAGGCCGTGTGGTGTGGCCATACATTCAGCCAAGAGAGAGAGTCTCAAATTACCCTCTCCTCCTAAGTAACAGGCTTCTAGGTGGCTCCTGAGACTGTGAAGATTAGGGCAATTAAGTAAATTAAGTCTTAGCTTTGAGGTTAAGTTCTAATTGTCTTGTAAAATGCTGCTTCCTGTGTTTCTACTGTCTTACCCAGAAGCCGCTTCCCTCTGCCCTGCATTTCCTTCACATACATTACATGTCAGGACCACAGAAGCGTTTAGGGGGAATTACTGTAGCCCTTAAAGCTGCACTGGACCAGCAGCATGTGTTCCTAGAGAAAGAAATAGGTTTTTGTTTGTTTCTAGAAATGGGTATTTTTGACCTCTGAACAAAAATGAATATATTAACTGATGGTGAGATATAGTGTCTCTGAAGACATGGCCAGAAGCTACCCGGTGAGAATAAAGGGAACGTGTGAGTACGTGGAGAGCTGGCACTGCTGCCTTTTGATGGGGATAGCCCTCACTCCGTGGCTCTTAGGGACCGTGGCTGCTGCATGCGCTGCTGATCTTGGCTGCATTTGTAGCCCTTGTTACCTAATAAAATCACCAGCACCGCGTTGACCCAGCAGACTCTTAAGAGCCATCCCTGGGAAGCGATATGGCTGGGTTATTAAGGCCTGAACGAGAGGGGGAGGCAGGAAGGTGACATTACTCAGAGCAGATTCTGCAGAGTTGAAACAGTTAGCGTCATTTAAATCTATAGGCTAGAAAGCAGCCAGCACGATATCCCTTTCCACTGGAGAGCAGTTCACAGGAAGAGGTTATTTAGAATAGAGATGTAAGACTTTATTTTAAATTGTTGTTTACTGTTTGGATATGTATGTGTTTGGTATGCACACTTGAGTGTGGGCTCCCCTGCATCACTCTGTATGGGACCAGTGCACAGCCCTCTAGAGTTGGTTTTCTAACTCAGAATGTGCCAGGTTCTGACTTAGGCTGCTAGACTTGTGCGCAAGTCCTTTTTCCTGCAGGGCCAGCTCACTGGCATGGATCAGGTAACTGATTTTGTTTTTCTAAGCAGGGGTCTCACTCTCTACAGCAGGCTGTTCTGGAATACCCCATGGTAGTGCAGAGCAGACTCAAACTCACAGGAATGCTCTGGGCTGAGCCACCCAAGCCCTGGAATTCCAAACGTGATCACAGTGTCAGGGTCACGGTCACGTAGTAACAGCTGCTCATTTCAAATGTTCCTAAGGGTCCTTCTGCTGCAGGAATCTGTATAGAAATGGGGAGATAACTTATGCTGCCATTTGATCCACCACAGGTGACAGAAGCCAGAGAAAATGAGATCAAGATCAACGAAACTCGGGAGTGCTACAGGCCGGTGGCAGCCAGGGCCTCTCTGCTGTACTTTGTCCTCAGTGACCTCCGAAAGATCAACCCGATCTACCAGTTCTCATTGAAGGTAATGCTGAACAGGACAGGGAAAACCCACAACGCTGGAAACTCTGACCTTTAGCCCCTGAAAATTAAGGATATATTTCCAAACAGTCCCGGTAGAAAGGGAGAACGAATGGGGCGAAGCGTTTTCTGTTTGGTTGGTTTGGGTTTTCCGAGACAGGGTTTCTCTGTGTAGTCCTGGCTGTCCTGGATTCACTTTGTAGACCAGGCTGGACTCAAACTCACAGAGATCCATCTGCCTCTGCCTCCCTGAGTGCTGGGATGACAGGCGTGTGCCATGTCGTAGGGGCAGAGCATTTGAATCAGCTATTATGATAGCAGATACGCTAAAGCATCCCAAGAAAGTGGAAGTTTCTCCTCATCTAAAAAGGTAACATTTTCAGATGTCAAACTGTTCCCAAATTTACATGTTGTGATTATAAGAGACAGGATTTCATCTTGTGCCTGCTTGACTCCAAAGGCCAGGCTTTGTATACCGTGTGGTTCTGCCTTTGCGAAGTGTTTGGGGTTTTGTTTGTTTATTCTTGCTGTCGGTTTTGAAACAAATACTCATGAAGTCATTCATCATGCAGTCGGCATAGGTTGGCTTTTGTTTAGTTAGTTGTTTTGTTTTGTTTTTTTGTTGTTTGTTTGTCTTGTTGTTTTCATTTGTTTTCTGTTTATTTGTTTTAAGAGACGGGCTTTCTCTGTGTAGCCCTGGCTGTTCTGGAATTCACTTTGTAGACCTTGAACTCACAGAGATCCACCTGCCTCTGCCTCCCAAGTACTGGGACTAAACCCATGTGTTTGGTTTTGTTTATAATTAAATAAATAAATAAATAAAGGTGGGCAAAGGGCACAGGGGACACTGAAAAAGAAAAGAATCTGGAGGGGAGTCCACCAGGGGAGCAGGAGAATACACCAAACTACAGGTGCCCATCAGAGATTTAAATAAGAAAGGCATTTGAAAAACTGCAATGCAACCACGTGCAATCATCAGTTAGCTTTACTTGAGTGTATTTTATATAAAAGCTTCTGGTTTGTATTTTTATTTCTCCATATGGAGCAAGTATTGTTTAAAACACTCTAACATGTCGGTTATTGCTGTGGTTAATTTCTTTATATAAACACAATGTTCAGTTCAGATTTTTAAGTAATTGGCTTTGCAGGTCAAGGCCCACCAAGTCTGACAACCTGAATTTGATCCCCTGACTCAGAAAGCAGAAGGGGAAAACAATTCCACTTATAGGTGGGCATACCTATATCTTAAATGAACACATAGGCTTACAAAAATATATATAGTAATAAGTAGGGAATTAATTTATCAGAGGCCAGGCATAACCTTCCAAAGAAAGCAGCATTTTCGAGAGCGCTTGAAGGAAAGGGGGGAATTGGCTACCTGACAAGTGTTGGGTAAATAGGGCTGGGCAGGCATGAAAGGAATGGGGATCCCAGGCTTGAAGATCCACCTCTGGCCAGAGGGTAACGAATCTGACGGGGACAAAGGTTGTGAGACAGACCCCAACAGGAATGCAGCTTGGACCTGATCCTATAGAACTTCTCAGGCTCATACGGAATCTAAATGATACTCTCTGTGCAAAAAGAAGCAAGTGGGAGGCCTCAAGCAGATGGCAGAAGACTCAGAAGTGAACATAAAGAAGGTGTGATTTGAATCTGCAGCCTCGGACTCTGGTGTGCCAATGAGTTGAGTATAGCGGCATGCCTCCTACTGTTTAACTATATGCAACTATCGTGTAAATGCCTGTGATGAGCACAGTGTGGCTGGGTTTCACAACAGCAACAGTGTATGGACAGAATGAGAAAACTAGACCAGTAATGGCAGCCCAGATTAACAGATACCCCACCGGACCATTGCAGAGCCGTCCTTGTGAGTCTTAAAGACCAGTCTACACAGCCTAAATAGGCAGCTCCAGGCCAGTAGTAGGCTGTATCTCACAAAACAAGGTTGACAACATCCAATTAAGAAGTCCTGAGGTTGACCTCTGGCTTCCAAACACGTGAAGAAGAGTCAGTAACAATGACTAGAAGAGGGCTGAGCTACAGCTCAGCAGTAGAGAACTTACCGAACATACGTGAGGCCAGTGCTTAGTGTACCTGACATCATGGGATTTTACCTTCACATATATACTACAAAGCAAATCATTCTGTTCTCTCATACTTAAAATACATCCATGTGGAGAGACAACTGTGTGCAAGCCCATCCATCTTCATGTGACCGGACATGAAATAAAGTAATAAATACTAAGAGTAATTTCAAAACAAAGAAACAATAATCGGTTGTGGTAGTTTTAAATAATTCTTATTCTTAGCCTTTTAATTGTTAGAGCAGTATTCTCTAACCTGCTATCACAATCAAGAAAGACGCAGACACTTGTTAGGTTTTAGATTTGCCTTATTTTATTTTGGGCTGGGCAGATACCTCCACCTATGTTATCTCATCATCTTCTGCTGCCATTTGCTTTAATCCTATCTGGACGACTTTCCATTACTAATTCCATAAGTACTTGCTTATATTTTCCTCTGGGTCACTCCTTTCCACACTGTTCTCGGAATCCTTCCTCCCAGGCCATGTGGTTCTTTTCTACCCCATGGCAGCTCTGCTTTCTCCTTTCTCCTCCACCTTTTCCCTTCCTCCATGATCCTCTGTCCCAAAGCCCTAAACCTAGGCCACACATATACCATCCACCTTACCCAAGTGTGCTGGCATTTTACTGGTCAGAGAGGCAAATTTGCAATGTCATTTGGGATATATGAGTGTGTGGTTGCAAAAACAGCAAGCAGCCCTCAGAGGGCAATGCGGTTAACATTAGAATAGATAGCATGAGACCAACCCCAGCAGTAATCACAGGACATCCCAAAAGAAAAGAACAAAGAACCCAATAAAATCATGCTAAGGACCTGAGTGGACATTTCCCTAGAGAAGAGATGAAAAATGGCCAACAAGAATACACAGAATGTTCAGCATCACTGATAAGGGAGACTGAGTCAAAACCGTGCAGAACGGTGGCTGCCTAGGGCTGGGAGCGGGAGGGATGAATAAGCTGGTAAAGGTTCCGAGACTCAGTTCTGCTGGGTGAGAAGGTTGTGAAGCTGGTGAAATACTTTAATACTGCTATACATTTAAAGCAGTTCCAGTGCTAAAACTTTATGGATATTTTACACATAATTTGAAGGTAATAAAACTGAAGCATATGCATGGAGGAAGAGGAAGGTCTGACTGCTGAGAAGGAAATGCAAATAGATTTTGTAGAATCATGGAATCATGTTAGTAGTGGTCAGGAACTAAACATAGGGACACACTATAATCCTAGCACTTCAAAGGCAAAGGCAATAGGATTGACATAAGTTCAAGGCTACCCTTGTTTATAAAGTGAGTTCCAGGCCAGGCAGGGGTAAATAACAGAAAACTGTCAAATATGCGTGCACATATGTGGACACACATGTGAACACACACATGTATCATGACCTCAAACCTTGAATGAACACTTTCTGTACAGCAGACCCCTTGGACTATTTTAGCAGCTTGTGTAAGCCTCATAAGAATCCTGCGTTGTCCTCTGTCTCCATAGATCAAGTGTAAACTGCACCCAGTGTATCTGGGGCTAGCTAGACACCCAAGTGTTACTCTACCCTCTAACAGTTGCATCTACCCTGCCAGGCTTTCAACATGCTGTTCCGCCGGGCTGTTGAGCAGGCCGACAAGGTGGAGGAGACTCAGGGGCGAATCTGTGTCCTGATTGAGAGCATCACCCACGAAACCTTCCTCTACGCCAGCCAAGCACTGTTCGAGAAGGACAAGCTCACATTTCTGTCCCAGATGGCCTTCCAGGTGAGGACATCAGTCATGGGGGGGCTGCCCTGAGGCCCCAGCTGACACCTCTGTGTCCTGTGCCAAAATGCACGGGGAAGCTTGAGCATGTGATGGCCTTTGCCACTGGTGCTCTGGTTTGGGGACCTGAGAACTGTGACTCTAAGAAGCATCAGTGAGGCACTCTGTGCATCTTCTCAGGTCCTATAAACAAACTTCCCTAGGTCAGGGATACGAGTCCAGATCTGAGTTTCTCAAAGTCCTTTAAAAAAAAAATCACACATGGATTCATCCACATTGCTAAGAGCAGAGGTTCTACTCTAGGCGGGATAGCATCCCGCTGTGTACAGTTAATGTTACATGATGTAATAAATTAATTAGCTTAATTTAGCCCTCCTATGATGTAACCATGTATCAGACCTGTGTGTGTGTATAATATATATATACACACATAATTTGTCAATTAAGAATAGATTCTCTACAGCAATAAATAGTAAAAAAAAACCTCCACCAAGCCTCATGTTCCAGTTTTTGGTGAAACCTTCTTGTCTTTTCTTTGTTCTCACATAAATGTCTAAGGATTTGCTTACTAGGCCATGATAAGGAGGGAGATGACACCAGATTCTGATGGAAAAAAGTTGCTTTTAGTGGTAGTCCAGAGGAGTAGATATAAAAGCCACTTCATGTGTCATTTATTGCTGTAGTATTGGAACTGGAAAAAATGAACCCTCGTGAGTATTTTCTATCCATTGCTGGTTTGAGTTCTGAGGTGATCTGCATAATCTGAGTCTATTTCAAACGCTCAGTGGACACAGCTTGGATTCTCAGCAGCCGGTTTAATGGCGGCAGCTCCTTGTGGTATGCTGATGGAAACCAATTTCTCTTTTGCACATGTGTGTTCTCTCAAGATTTTGCTGAGAAGGAATGAGATCGACCCCCTTGAGCTAGACTTCCTGCTTCGGTTCACAGTTGAGCACACATACACAAGCCCTGTTGATTTTCTAACTGCTCAGTCCTGGAGTGCTGTTAAGGTACGTGAGGAATTTGCTCTCTCAATTCTTAAATCTTTTTTTCAAGCAATAGTTTTATTTAATGTAGAAAGACAATTTATAAGATAAAGATAATAAAGATATCACTTACATTGTAGAAACATGGTATATACTTTGTATTATCCACTTGGCTGTTTTCTCATCCAAAGATAAAGGAAATTTTGGTCTGTGTATGGGAGAGAAACTTCCTAGTAATTATATGTAGTCAGTCATGACCTTTGATAAAAATCAAAGGATATAAAAGATCATTTTTAATTTAGTTAAATCTAGTTTCTTTGTTCTGTTTCATTTTTATTATAGTTAAATGCCTTTTCTCCATGGATTTTGAAATAGCACAATATAGTAGTTTATTCTTACAATAAAGTGGTTAATCCGAGATAGTTCAGTTGGTAAAGTGCCCGAATAGTCCAGGTGTGGTAGCAGTGCATTTGTAATCCCAGCACTGGGTAGGCAGGGGCAGCAGGATCCTTGGAGCTTGTTGACCAGCAGATAGAGCTGCATCAGTAAACTCCAGCTTCAAAGAGAGACTCTGTCTCAAAAAATAAGGTAGACTAGCCACATGGTGATGGCACACACCTTTAATCCCAACCCTCAAGAGGCAGAAGCAAGCAGATCTCTGAGTTCAAGGCCAGCCTGATCTAGAGTGACAGCCAGGACTACACAGAGAAACATTGTCTCGAATCCCCTGATGATGGTGATGATGGTGATGATGATGGTGATGATGATGATAATGATGGTGATGATGATAATGATGGTGGTGATTATGATGGTGATGATGATGGTGAGGATGGTGATGATGTGGAGAGTGGCAAAATACTAATAATATGATAATGATGTAGAGAGTGGCTGAGGAAAACACCCAGATCTACTTCTGGCTTCCACATGTATACATAAGCACACATGCATGTACACACATGTGCACACACACCACAGACACATCTGCATATACACAAATATCACATTTGTTTGAGCACAGCTGAATTGATTACTCATATTTCCTGTTTTCGCCGGATCTCATTGCTGAGAATTCCTCATCTCTCAGGCTCTGGGTCAAGGTGAACACATACTAAGCTCTGCTCTGATTTTTGGTTCCAGGAAGAAAATACCTAAGTTATTTTTGGTGTGTGGGAACACTTAGTTTTTTTAGATTTCTAAAAAATGGTGTGTGTGTGTGTGTGTGCGTATGCACACATGTGCATGTGTTCACGTGTGTGTGCATGTGTGCAAGCGTGTGTATGTGTGTTAATGCAGGTGCCCAGTGAGTCCAGAAAGGACCTGGATCCCTTGGACCTTGGTTTACAGGTGACTTTAGGGGCCCAATATGGATGCTGGGGAATGGAGTCCGGCATTACGCTAGAGCAATGGGCTATCAACCACTGAGCCACGTGACAAGTCCTAGTGGCACTTTTAGAAAGTTGGATTTTTATTCAGTTATCACTTTAGAATTATTGGTTTGCAACATGTCATAACTCAGGCTCTCAACAGATGGCACAGAGGGCTGGGTTATGAAGACAGTACGACAGACAACCAAGAATGGGAAAGAAAAAGAAAACATTACTGAGAAGGGAGGCAATGGAAGAGGCCAACCAGCAGGAGCCCTCAGCAAAGGGGTGTGGCTGCAGACAGAGTGTCAGAGCTGGAAAATAAGCTGTGCCACACTGACTCTCATCACTGACACACTCACTCCCGCCCATCCCCTGCCATGGCTCCTCACTGACCAAACTCAACAAGGCTAGCGACCTGAAGGCTGCCATAAACCTCAACTCTGAGCAGGACAGGGAAGCACTCAGGAAATCTGGAGCGTATACAGGACTGCCCGTGTCTGTGTCAAGGTGTGAGCGTGTCCCTGGCATTCCCTGCAACTAAGCAGGGTTGTTCTGTCATGCTGCATTGCAGGCAGTTGCCCTCATGGAAGGATTCCGAGACCTAGACCGAGAGGTGGAAGGATCTGCCAAGCAGTGGAAGAAATGGGTCGAATCAGAGTGTCCAGAAAAAGAACGGTTGCCGCAAGAATGGAAGAAGAAGAGTCTGATGCAGAAACTGATTATTTTGAGAGCGCTGCGGCCTGACAGGATGACATATGCGCTGAGGTGAGCCATGGGCCTTTCCGGTGATGCAGACTAACACGGAAGAAACTGGGTCCTTGAGCTGAGGAGGAATTCTGCTAAGATTTCAGTTACTGTTAAATGTTGCTGTTTAATGGTGAGCTGGCTTATGTGCACACTCAGCACATCCTTCCACAAAGCCCAATTCTGAGTTGAGTTTGACAGATGAGGAAATGGTGCCCCTATCTGGGGAAGGTCTGGCATTAGCAGAGTGGGAGGTCACATTCGTTGTCCATTTCCTTCACCGTTGTGTACTCGCTGTGTGCATGTCAAACAGAAAGCAAGCTCTCCTCCTGGGGCTGCTCACAGCCCTGTGACTTTACAGCGGTCACACTTTGAAAGTGGAAACCACGATCCACGGGACAGCTTCAGGGGCCTTTTACTTGGCCCTCTTGGCCTCTGGTAATAAGCTGTTTAATTCACACCAGCCTTCTTTTTGTTTGAATTCACCAACCAAAGTGTTCTTAACTTCATCTCCCCAGTGCTATTATTTTCCCACAGTGTCCGTGTGTCTCAAGTCTTTTCCTCTGCTTTGTCTAGTTTGGCCAGTTTTCGCTTTGCAGAGATGTCTGCGGAACCCTGCCTTACAAGTTCGTTCTGCTTCGCCGTGCTGGGTTTCTGCAAGGTCCGATGTGGCTGGAAAATAATCCCTGCCTAATTGCACTTCCCCACTAGAAACACCCCGAAAAGCATGTGTATATTCATGAGAAGCCCAGCAGGCTGGAAAATTGCACTGTGGCAAATCTAATGAACTCTTAATAAGTAATGGGGGAATCTGGCATGAGGTTTGGGGCTAAAAACCGTATGAGGACAGCTGATGGTGCTCGGAAGGGACCCCCAAAATGCCATATAGGCTTCCTGTTCTCAGCGTCTCAAGTCAGGCGCACTTTCAGGGTGCTCTGCCTATGTAAATCTACTCGGATTCTGCAGCAGTCCCCAAAAGACACCTCCTCCCACACGGTTTTTCTTTCTTGTGTCCAGAATGGAGTTACCCAAGCAGGGACACTTTTCAAGTTGGAAATCGGCCATGCAGGTTTTTGTTTGCTTCTGTTGGGAGGAGGTTGCTGTGGTTTGGTTTTGTTCTGCTCTTGCATGTCCTTTTCTTAAATAGGAATTTTGTAGAAGAGAAGCTAGGTTCGAAGTATGTGGAGAGGACGAGGTTGGACCTAGGCAAAGCATTTGAAGAGAGCAGCCCCGCCACTCCACTGTTCTTCATCCTGTCTCCGGGAGTTGATGCCCTCAAAGACCTGGAGGTGCTTGGTGAGTGGCCAGGAGGCTCACTGGCCCCCTCCCCTCTGTCCCCTACCTCCCACCCTCACCCCACCTCTCCTCTCCACCCCTCACCCCACTTGCATCTTGTCTGCAGGCTCTGCCCACCCTTTCTGTTCAGCCATCTTTTTTTTTTCATTTGTTGGAGATTGGGTGTGTGGAAAATGCAAAACTAATAACCCTGTATCCCAGCGCCTTCCCCAAGGGCACATTCATCTGGTTGGCATAATGCAAGGTTCTTTTGTACTGTTTTCCACCTTTTGACGATATGAGGGCCAGAGGGCAATTTTCTCCATGCTCATGTAATCTTGTACCCCCTGTGACTAAATAATGGTCATTAGGGCGAGCCTATTCAGTTATACAAGGCGCTGTCGCTCTGAGCTCCGGATTGCTGTTCCCCACATCCTGTTCCAGGAATGCCAGGTTAATGTAGCTGCGACCTGCCTGGGCTCCATTTAAATGTGGCCTCACAAGGTGAAAGCTGCTACATTTACCCAATGAGCCAACCCCTTCCAAACAGATGCGATTTCCACCACATGTTGCTCCTTTTTCTGAGGGAAAAACTCCTACGCCTTCAGGAGTTTAGAAAGCTCACTAACAATGCTGCCATCTATCAAAATGTCAACAGCTTCATTAGCATAAAAACCGATGTCCACAGGCTTTTCCAAATGTTTGTAGGAGGCATCTGGAGAGAGCCCACAATAAGACCATGGGAATAGTGGAGAGGTCATTAGAACGCCCCAGAAGGTGCCAGTCAGGGGGCAGCTGCTCCCAGACAACAGCAGACTGTCCTCCTGAGTGAGGAGTTGTCTCTCCTCACCCCCACGCCTCCCCCCACTCCCCATGTGCTATTCACCAACAGGCAAAAGACTCGGCTTTACCATTGATTCTGGAAAGTTTCACAACGTGTCTCTAGGGCAGGGTCAGGAGCCGGTGGCAGAAATGGCACTGGAGAAAGCTGCCACCGGGGGACACTGGGTCATCCTTCAGGTGAGTGTGACGCCTTCCTGCAAAACACTGGGTGTGAACCCGCAGAGAGGTGGCCCTTACTCTAACTCAGGGTTGCCCACAGCCCCTCCCACATTCACACTGCCTCAAGGTGAGGAAGAGATGTGTGTGAACTGGCTAACAGAGCCGGCCATGGTGACTGACAAAGGCTGGGAGGGGTGGACATACCTTTGGCAAGTGTGCCACTAAAAAATTACAGCACGCAAAAAGTCTAAGAGGTTTCCTGGGGGAGGGGAGAGCAAAAGGCCGTCTCCAGAGTGGGGTCATGAGGGAAAGTTAAGTGGCGGAGGGGGTGGGGACATGGGGTGGCTGGGGCCTTTGATGCACCTGGTCCAGCTGTCAGGTGACAACATTAGCTACTGTAGGTCCCTGAGGCAAGCCAGCGGGATAGCCTCAGTGCTAACACTAATGCCATAGTGTTGGAAGCTGTGTGTCACTTCAAAGGTCACAGAACATGGTACACATGCACTACATATATGTGAAATATGTATACACAATACATATACAGTATAGAAATTACACACACAATTCTACTTGGCCCCTAATAGTCATGTAACCTTTTGTTTGTTGGTAAATTAGGCAAGTGGAGTAGACCACCACTCTAGCCCCTTCTAGAGCAGGTACACACGGGTCCAAGAGTCTGTAGCCGAGAGATCTTCTTGGCCCAAGACTCTAATGAGAGTGCCAGAGACCGTGGAGCACAGGTGAGCTTGGGGACCAGGGAGCTCCAGCAAGCCCTTCTAGCTGTAAGCATGCTGGATATTTGGTGGTGAGACCATCAGCCGAAGGTTCTTGAGTGGGCAATTCCTGAAGTATTCTGTCTCCAGTTACTATGGCAAAGCTCTGAGGTCAGTGATGTTCTCCATGTAGACGTGAGGAAACGGAATCTTAGATCTCACCCACAGAGATGGCAAAGTCACGCTTAGTACCAGCCTTTCTTTAAACCACGAGGCCACTCTCTTCCAAAGGCACAGCGCTGGCTGTCTAGTAGTTTCCAGCACAGAGACTTGATGCACATTTCTGTTTGGCATGACCTGGATTCATGTAGAAACTGCCCCCAAACAGCAAGCAGAGTTCTGTCTGCAGAAAAGTACCATTCCAGGTTGGTGAGGCTCTCTGCATGGATGAGGTCTCATAAGACCTTTGCTTGGTCTTGGAGCAGCGTGTCCCTTTGTGAGGCTCAGTCAACTGGGTAACAGTAAAGGGGTTGGCTCTCAGAAGCACAGTTGCTGCTCAGACATGGCAGACACATCAAAGTCTGGAATAGAGACAGTCTACTGTAAGACCGCACACATCCCACAGCTCAGACTGCAGATAGAGCTGCCAGAATGTGACTGTCAAACCTGTGGCTCAGGTTAAGTGGTTCCTCCTGTTTGAATGCTCTGTGAGCTTCTAGTTAGCCACTAATATCCCAGTTGCCAGTTTATCACTAAAAAGAAATCTTGAAAGGCTTTGCTATGTCATAGGCCTGCTTTGAGGTTTCTATTCCAGACCTGAAGACACAAAGTAGAATCTGTTTGGGCAAGCATGCCTCTTGCCCACAAACAGGAGCTGGAGAGGAGAGCCTGTGTCAAGCCTTCAGCCATTCTGGCTCATACGAGTTTTAAAATCCCTTCATTAGATAAAAGAAAAGGCAAGGCCTTGAAGGAAGACAAGACCCACATAACAGGAATTTGTTACATTGTTTCTAATTTATAGTAAGTTATATCTAATCCAATATGGATGTACATGTCAACTAATCTATATCTGTAATACAGTATGGATGTACCAATCAACAAATTTCTACCGAAACACCAAAATGACTGTTACTGTAAGTTAACATAACCTCCATCAGACTGTTTTGTTAGCATTTTCCTGGAGTCCACAATCAAGAAAGCAGTTACAAGTGCAGCAGAGTGGGAACTATGTATCTTATATGTACACACACGACTTGTGAGCAAACCTAACAAACATTAAAATCATTTCCCATAAGCACAGCGGGTGCTAGTAAAGATGTAAGGGTTACCTAACCATTGCTCAGGCTTCCAGCCCCACCCCTAACTAAAAAGTTAGGGTATTCTTGCATTTGTTTCATGCAAAATTTTCCCATGCATATGGGAAATAAATGAGATAGTAAAGTAGTTGTCATTGTTGGGTCACTCACTTTCATGAGTAGCACACTTAGATGTGACATGTTCTGTCCTGATAAGCGAGTAGCAAGCATTCGGAAGCTGAGTTCTTCCTCCTCCTCCTAGATTAAGGTTCTGGCCCTGCTAACCTAGTATCCCAGGCTGCCTCACTTCCTCAGTGGGAGTGGATGGAGGTCTTAGCTTCTTCTGAGCCCTCTGTCCCTCAAGTAGGGCGGTCATCAGAAGAGGACTTTCCTTTTGGGTTTCTAGGACCCGATCCTAGACACTGCTGTATTGGGTGACTTAGCCATATTTAGCCTTGGTTACCCTTGGAAAGAACTCTCTATGTAAATATGCTCACACGTCAGCAGTCTGTTCTGGAGGCCACAGTTCAGCCCAGAACTCCCAGGTACTCCCTGTTCAGTGCTCACCACTGGGATGAAAGCAAAGGTAAATGACAGCAGTCTGTTCTGGAGGCCACAGTTCAGCCCAGAACTCCCAGGTACTCCCTGTTCAGTGCTCACCACTGGGATGAAAGCAAAGGTAAATGACAAACTGGCAAAGGTCTTTTTGCATACCAGCTTCAGAGTACACTGTGAAGTTATTCTTCCCTTCTGCATCTGACTTCCTGTTTTTGTAACTGGTAATGTTTTTGACTTTTTTTTCCTTTTGGAAATAATAAGATATATGTAGGTATAATATTTTAATCCCCAATCAGAACTTCAGGGCCAGTGAGGTGGCCCAGCTGGTAAAAGAGCTGTACAAAGCTGACAATGTGATTTCAATACCTACAACACACCGTGGAAGGAAAAGAGTGAACTTTCAATCACCTCTGACACACACACGCACATGCCCACACATGTATGTGTGTATATGTGCTCACACATACACATTAATAATAAACTAAAGGACATAGGAACATCAAATTTGTGCTTCATGAAACTGAAAGCAAAAAACTATGTTGAGAGAGAGAGGAAAGAATATATGTGTCCATGAGAAGGGGCACATTTATTGGCTACGCTGGGGTTTAAAAGTATGTGAGGAACATACATAGTATCTTAAAAATGAGCAATAGCTCCTTTTTAGCTAGCCTTTCTTCCCTTACATCTTTTGTGTCTATATGCTAATGAGGAGTTTGAATAGAGGAAGCGCAAATGAAGTGAGGGACTAGGTACATCACGCCTGTTAGAGCTGATTCTTCATGAAGCTAGCCCAGAACTGTCTCAGCGAAGCTGTAGGGAGCTCCATCCTGGAAGTGATTGGTGGCTCACCTTTGGAAATGGTTACCTGGGTGGGGGTGGGGGCTTCACACCCTACAGTGCTGTCCCAGGGTCCAGTGTGGTCAGTGTTCCGCTCTACCCAGGTACTCACTTTTATTTTCCTACGTGATGGCACATACTGTTAACCCTAGCACTGAGGAAGCGGAGGCAGGCAGGTCTCTCTGAATTCAAAGCCAAAAACATGTCATGGCTCCCTGGGCCATTAACACACCTACATATAGGAAAAGGTTCCAATGCTGGGATTCAAGTCAAATCCTGCAATGCCCTGTGTCTTGCAGAATGTCCATCTGGTGGCCAAGTGGCTGGGAACTTTGGAGAAACTCCTTGAAAAGTTCAGCCGAGGCAGCCACAGAGACTACAGGGTATTCCTGAGCGCCGAGGCCGCGCCCTCCCCACAGGAGCACATCATCCCTCAGGGCCTCCTGGAGAATTCCATCAAGATCACCAACGAGCCACCCACAGGAATGCTGGCCAATTTACACGCTGCTCTGCACAACTTTGACCAGGTAAGAGTGCAGCTGCTGCTCTAACAGAGCTGCCTTCTCAAGAGGACGCAGGGCCTTCAACTCAGGAGTCTTATGCAGATGAGGGGTGTGTGTGTACATATGTGTGTATGCACACCAGCTCGTTTATCCATGTGCATGTATGTGCCCACATGTGCTCATGGGCATTGCTTTTTCTTCCCTTTCTTTCTAACTTGGTATGTGTTGATGGTAAAGTAACGGGTTCACTGTGAACATAGTACACACTGATCATATCTGTTCCCCATTACTCTCCCCTGTGCCCCTTTGCTGGTGCCCTCCCTCTGCCCATTCTGTCCCCATGTGTATTACTCTTGGAAGAAACTTCCCCTGCTGCTGTTTTAATGACGAGGAACACATCTGTCTCACCTAAAATTAAGAAAATACAGCGTGACCTCGGGAACACTGAGACTCCGCTTCTGGAAAGTGCATTTCCTGGGTAGCGTCTTGGCACAGAGGGGAGTTGCTGAGGGTAGCAATGATGGCCTGGTGCAGTGTCAGGGGAAGCTGTGGACTTGTCTTCTGTGTAATAGCTGAGTTAAATCCTGTGGTAGGGGCTGTTCACCGCAACCAAATGCCTGTCAGGAAGCCTCTGGACAGCTGGGGCTTACCGTGGCTCACAGTGTAAGGTGACCCTGGTGGAGGCCTGGTGACTGGAGCTCCATCCATTACCCAGGAGCCTGCTGATGGGGTTCCTTGCTGCATGGCAGGGTCAGAAAGAAAAGGGAGGGTGTGAGAGGGAGGAGGGGCAAGAGGGAGGGACAGAGGAAAGGAGGGAGGGAGGGCTAAGGAACCAGGGTTGGGCTATAATCTTCAAGGTGAGGGAATTATAGTGAATATCTACCTCTAGAGTAAATGTTGATGAATACAGTTATTATTGACTTAAATAAGTAATTTACAGCCTGTTATAAAGAAGAGTGTGTAAACGGCCATCTTGTTGAATCTCTTAAATATTTGCAATGTGCTCTTTCTGTGCACTGCAGCAGGTGTGTATTTGTCTTTTTCATCATCTCACAATGTCTGTCCATTTGTGAACGGCCATTAAGAATTTCAAAGTTCTTTCTAAAAGCACAACAATAGGAATTCTCTATAGTTACAACTTTATACATTCCTCTGAGAAGACACTTGTCCTTATACAAAAATCAGCCTTTCATGAACTACAACACTTCTGCTCCAGGTTTCCTTTGGCTTTGTGGTGGGAAGAACGTGTCTTTGTTAGGGTGAAGAGACACCACAACCCCGGCAACTCTCATAAAGGAAAGCATTGAACTGGGGCTGGCTTACGTTTCAGCAGTTTAGTTCGTGGTCGTCATGGCGGGAAGTGTGGCAGCGTGCAGGCAGACACGGTGCTGGGGAAGGAACTGAGAGTTCTACATCTTGATCTGAAGGTGGCAGAAATGACTGGGAGCCACACTGGGTGCCCTTTGAGCATAGGAAACCTCAAAGCTTGCCCACAGTGACACACTCCAACAGGCCACACCTACTCCAACAGGCCACACCCCCTAATAGTGTGCTCCCTATGGGCCAAGCATTCATACCTATGAGTCTATGGGGCCATGCCAATTCAGCCAGCACAGGGTGCAACCTCGGGGAGATGCAGATTCCTGACAGGGAAAGATTTCCCAAAACCTATGTGAGTTTCATAGTTAAGAATGCCTGCTCTTATTCAAGGACATATGGGCTCTTCAACCTCAGGCCGCACAACATCATACATTAGTTGAAAGGGACATTTTAAATAACTTTTAAAAAGAATTAATGTATTTGTAATAGAAAAAGATCTCTTGAAAACTAAAACTTAATTGACCCTAAGAAGCTAAAACAAATTATCTATTCACCAAATCTCTTCAAGCCCATTTTAGCAAACCACACAGAGGAAAACTTTACAGAACTTTATAGTGCAAAGAAGCTGGCTGGCCGTTCTGTCTGGAACACAGGCACTATGTTCTAGCTGCCTCTCCTGCCGCTGTGATAAGATGTCCTGGCAGAAGCCGCTCAGCTCTAACTTCAGGCCAACCACCACGGCAGGGAAGACATGTCACAGTCCAGTCAGGAAGCAGGAGGCAATGGATCTTACCCTCTACTTTATTCAGTCCAGGACACCAGCCTATTGGTCAGAACTGCCCACATTTACAGTGGGTAACCCTGCCTCCATTAACCGGACCTAGATGTGCATCCACAGGCATCTCTAGAGGCCTGTTGCCCTGACAGCCCTGTCACACATCTTCTCATTGGAAGGTAGTCCTGTGCCCAAGGGTGACTGCACATGGGCTCCTGAACCCTTTTATGAGGATCAGAGTTGGCACTTTTGAAAGATGCTCTTAATGAGACAACGCTTGCTTAAACAGGGTGGGAAACACTGCTACACGCGAGCTCTGGAGGCAGGTCCCTTGTGGTGGAAAGAAAATGACCCTTGCAGGCACCACACGTGCCCCCAGCTGCTGGCGCCCTTCTAGGGAGTTACAGAAGGCACACATTGCTGGAAGAGCTCTGTCCTGTTTCCTGTCGGTAGCTGAAGTTATTATCTCCTAGCTCCTGCTCATGCCCGCAGTTTGAGGTCATAACTCAGCAGGATGGACTTTTATGCCCTGGGAACCATATACTAAACTAAATGCTGCTTTCTGTAAGATGACTTGGTCATCATGTTTCATCACAGTGATGAAAAGTAATTAACATACCCTTCAGAGCTCATGTGTGTCACATGGTATTGTCAACAGCCCGACCCATGTTTCTTCTCCTGGCTGCATTGCCTTCAGCATGCTCACAGGAGATGGGAAGGACGGCAGCCACATCCATGCCACTGACAGAGGACGGAAAGAAGTGTGACAGAGGGATCATGTCTGTTTTCCAGCAAAGACATGTCCCACAGAGTAATGTTGAGTCACAGCTTTTCTGTGTAGCATCTGTGCCAACGTGCCCAGTAGGAACTGGACACCAAGACAATACCAAATCCTCCATAAAGTATGTTTTTCTTTACACACACACACATCTACACACATAGGATAAAGTTTAACTTGCAGTTTTACCACAATTGACAATAGCAAAATGGAAGTCATAATACTCTAATGTAACAAGCAATTTAGACTATGACAACTATTTATTTCTTTTACAATAGTTGACCACAGACAACTACAGAAAACGAAAACTACAAAATCTGAAAATAGCAAGAGGCTGGACGTAATAGAACTTTTTACTTCATAGGCCAAAGTTAATCACAGTGCCTTAAATCTATAGGGTTTTTGGGGGCGGGGTTGCATGTATAAGCACATATGTACATGTATGTTACATGGTTATACATATGGGCAATGTATGCATGCATGTGTACAGGAACATTCATCCACGCTGAAGCCAGAGGATAATGCCAGATGCCTTCCTCTGTCTCTCTACATCAACATTTAGACAGGGGCTTGCACTGAACCTGAAACTTGCTATTTTGGCTAGGCCGACTAACTAGCAAGCTCTTGTGATCCACCCGCCTCCACCCCACAATGTAGGCCTTACAGGTCCACACTGTCATGTCTAGCTTTACATTAGGGTGCTGGAGATTTTTAACTTAGGTCTTTTACAGTATGATTCTTTGTCCACACAATCGTCCCCTATCCCCTAAATCTATGTTTGTATCTTTCTTCTCAAATTAGAACTCACATCCAGACTTTGGCATACACACTGAAAATGAATAAAGTCTGTTTCATGTTAGTGTTTTGATCCCTCCAGCATTCCAGTATGCTTCTGCAAATCTGATCAGTAAGAGACAAATGCCTGAAGAACCGTTTGTTTCAGGATGCTCAAGAGCATTTGCCTTTGAAGACGTCATAAAGGCCTGTGGATTCTTTTCATACATGTTTTAGGGTGAGAGTACAGATTCATTTTTCTAGGAAACTTTCATGTACAGTCAGAAGACAAATACCAGTTACACTATTGACAAGTCCACATGATACCTTTTCCCTGCTGGCTGCTGTTATACTTAAAACAAAACAAAACTATTTTATTTATGTTTCTTATATCTCTTTCTCCCTATTCTATCCCAATCCCTTCCAACACCCTAACACCAGGTAGGAGAGAGAAAGGGTTAGTGGGAGAGGGGGTGCAGTTCTCTTAGCTGCTTCCTGCTGGTCAGGGTTGTCGGATTCCTTGGAGCCAGTCCAGTCCTTGTTTCCAGAGATCTCCATCTTCTTGTTTCACAACAGCAACCAAGAGCAGCAAGGGGGAAGCAGGAGCAGCCTTGTTCCTTCTCTCATCTCCTTTCTGGGCTCTGGCATTTATTCTCTCTCTGGGGTCCTCAGATCAGGGTCTGCAGCTGGAAAAGAGCTCCTCTCAGAGCCCACATGAGGCAAATAGTCTGCTGCTGTGGACCATCTGAATCAGTCCCACATCCCACACATGGGACCAAAACAAAACATGTTTATGTCCACAACAGTTGACAATCCTAATTGTGTAGTTTTGTCCCTCCTTTTTTAATGTTTACTTTGTGTCGTCTTGACATGGTTTTGTGTAGGCTTACCTTAACTTTCTGTGTGGTTGAGGCAATGTTGAACTCCTCTTGCTGCCTCTAACACCCACATGCCAGCATGACAGGATGCACCATGATACTCTGTGCTGTGCTGGGGACCACATCCAGGGCTTTGTGCAAGACAGGCACGCATTCTACCAACTGAGCTGCATTCCAGCCTGTTGGTCGGTTTTCTGATACTTATTTGCTCACCAGTTGATGTACACCTGTTTCAAAATATGGAGTGGACAGGACCACATTGTCAGAAATGTCTGGTTCATGTTTTCCTCCTGTAACACTTTTGCCAGCAGAACATAAAACCCAATGGGCACTGGATCCTTTTTTTAACACTGAAGATAAAACAAAGTTATGTATGATAATAGATTGGATCATTGTAGTGGATATAGTACCTTGGGTTTTATGTGATTAAAACAAGTGGTTACTTAGTATCTTGTTAGTTTATAGTTCTGATATAAAATTTCAAATATAGTTTGTTTCTTAGCAATACCACATACTTCAAGGTAATATTTTTATTAAAAATTATATGGTTTATCTTCTTTTACCATCCTGCCTTTTATTGGATGTTTAGTCGTGGAAAAGTTTATTTTTGGTCATCATACAGCTCTTACCCCCATGAATTACCTAAAAATAGCCTAATTTAGGGCAACTTAGGGATTCTCTTGGCTCTGAACTACATATAGCCAGACAATTATAAACTATTTAGCAAAGCCAATTCTGTGGCAAGTATTATCAGCAGAAATGGGATCCTTCCCTGGGGATGGCCCACAGCAGTAAACCCAACCCCAAAGTCTCAGGGTTGCCAAATAGGTCTGTGGCCAAAGTGGTTAGAGATATTTTAAATGTGAACTGGCTGTGGTTGAAAGGAGGAGAAGCAGGCAGCAAGGTGCAACTTCGGCACTGCTGTCCCTTCACACCCATCCAAAGAGTATCCCTGACTTCTTTTTCTTGTTTGATGAGTTTGAGAATGGCTAAAGTACTTTTCTGATATAGATCAGATATTTTCTACCTCTGTATTTGACTGCTGCTCTGCCATGTCAATATGACTTACTAGGACCCAGACCTCCGATGTACAGAAAACCCATAGATCTAGTCCACACCCTGAGCTCTATATGCCACTCAGTCGTCTCAATAATTGTTCCTCTGCTCATGAAAGACCACGTGTCCTGGATTAACTAAAGTACAGATTAACTGCCTCGGTACACAGGCCTTTCGGCATTTACTTGAGCATAGATGGCCATATCAAAATCTAATTGTTGTCTTATTTCTCTGAAATTTCCTTCTCCTACAAGCATATCATAAGTTATAGGAACTCCCTGAGCTCTATTAAGTTCAGCTGTGGCTTGACAAAGCTCTTCAAAATCTGACTTCCATAATAAACTATCTCCTGCTGATAAGCATGCTCTTGTTAATTGTTTCCAGTTTTCCGGGCAGAGAGCCTCAGTAGACAAGGACTCCAACAGGGCTTGAGTAAAAGGCACTGTAGGACCATATTGAGCACATGCAGCTTTTAATTCCTTTAATTGTTTAAAAGGTATAGATGCATGGACTCTCGTCATATTACCTTGTCCATTAGGTTGTTCTAGAACTGGAAAACCATAAAACTCAGTTGTATCTTCTCCATTTTGTCTAGCTTCTTGTAAAGAAGCTTGTAAGGGAGACACAGCTGTCCATACAGTAGACAGAGGCTGAAGTCCCTTTGTTACTGCAATTCTAGCAGTTCCAGGAGGGTGGCCCAAACTTGTAACTGATGGCGTTAAGGATCGAGCCTCGCCTTCCCCAATAGTTAATTCTTTAATTTTTTTGTTTATTTTTTCCAAGCCACATTCCAATCTTTTAATTTCTTTTTGCCAAGGCTTACACTTTTTAACATGCATAGCCTAAATTGGAGGGTATCTCTCAGGAAAATACTGATTTGGTTCATCCTCTATCTCTGAAACCTCATTAGGATCTAAGTCATCCGCAAAGTCCTCTTCTGACAAGTAATTACTGTC
>CM053765.1:1809132-1871732 GCA_028658305.1 Pachyuromys duprasi
AATTCTGCCGGAGCCCGCCAGCAGAGCAGAACGGGGTTCTGAGTCGGGAGTGAGGATTGAAATTAATAATGTACATTACACATATTATGTTCCGAGAGGCTTTTGGCCACTTGCTCGTGGCTCCAATGAGCCCTATAGAGTCAATACGCTCTGTACTCAAAAAGCCACGAGGCCAGCCAGCCTTCTTTATTTATACAAACAGCTTACACAATGGGTTAATTTTTACAAGGAAGTGAGGCAGAGTTGAGATTTCAAACACGCTCTCCCACCTGCTGTCACTAAATAAAAGGCGAATGGACTTGCAAATCCTTCCCTGTCTCCAAGGGAAGGCCTGGAAAAAACCTGTCTTCCAGTGCTGAGACTTTAATTTCAAAGCAGCCGCCAAAGCAGCTTTGACCCGGCCCACGACAGCTAGCGACTAAGCTTAGTGCTGAATTCTAGTATGCAGGAGTGAGGTTCTAGGTTCAAACACCAGTAGCACACAATGAGCACACAGAGAATCAGATTCTAGTGACTGCAACAGGATGGCAAGGTGCTCTCTCACACACATCAGGCTGGTCTGACATGCTATCCACGCATACAGCTGACGTCCGTCTCTACCACAGCTGACTTGAGGATGCCAGGGTTGTCAGGCAACCATTGTTTCTAGCCCGCAGAAGTGGTGAGGGGGGCAGGCCATTTCCTTTTAAGATGACCCGGGAGGGAAGAATGACAATCACTTCTGCTCAAAATCTGTCAGCCAAGCTGTGGTTGTGTGGCACTGTGGCTTCAGAAGGTTTGGGAACGGTCTTCTGGTGCGCGGCCACGTGCACACATGATCCTAGTCATCACGGAAGCAGGAGGAATGGGGAGCCGGCACTGATGACGCACTCTCCTGACAGTGCCTCCCATCTCACCCAAGGCCTGCTGTTCTGGAGGAGAAAGGAATTGGAAGCATTGGCACCCCTGAAACGAGTGCCCCCACTTTCCAGAGCACTTAGGGAAGCTGGGAGAGTGCGCAAAAGCCCGAGATTGATCCCTGTACCGCATGAACCAGGCACAGCAGCCTGTAATGCCAGCGATTGGGAGGCAGAGGCAGGACGGCCCAGAGTTCAAGGCCAGGTGTGCCTACAGAGTGAGGTCCTGTCTCAAAAAGGAAAGGGAAGGAAGGAAGAAGAAAGAGAAAAGGAAGCAAAGCCTTCCTCTTACTTCAGCCCAGGGCAGAAGCCAGATGGCCTCCACTTGTCTGGGCAAACAGCTGACGAGTCTGAAGCCATCCACAGGGTGACGGGAATCCAGGCCCTTACCTGCTGTGCAGAACGTTAGTCAGCCACTTCTTGTCTTTCCTCAGGACACACTTGAGATGTGCTCCAAGGATCAGGAGTTCAAAAGCATCCTCTTTTCGCTCTGCTACTTCCACGCCTGTGTGTCGGGGAGACTGAGGTTCGGCCCCCAGGGCTGGAGCCGAAGCTATCCTTTCAGTGCGGGAGACCTCACCATCTGCACCCACATCCTCTACAACTACCTAGAGGCCACCCCTAACGTAAGTGCTCCAGTCGGATGGCCCCTCCCAAGGAGCGTGTGGAATCTGTCAGCCTTTGGGTGCTAACAGAATGGACCACACTTTCCTTTTTGAAGCTACTATTGAAATAGCCAACATGACATAAGCATTTTTGGCCAAGTATGCAAATAAACCAGATTAAAGGTTTTCATAAGATAGGTTAAACCAGTTCTACATCAGAAAAAAAATGTCCTTCATTATGTTAACAAAAACAGAGGTTTACATGTGCGTATATGCCAGATTCATTAGGCAGGTAATGAAGCATCTGCACAAATGTAATTACATACAGCGGTTCTGACAGTTCATAACACTGCATTAATAATCACCACAATTAGTTCTGATGATGGAAGCAATTTACAGTGCGTCACATGTGTAAATAATGGTGCGCTTCCTGCATATGTCATCATTATCTATTAGAAACACCACCTTGTTGTGACTTTCTTGGTAATGTTCACCTTGATTTGAAGTTAAAGGTAGATGGATGAATGTATCCAGGAGCTAAAACAAATTTTGCACTTGGGAATTGGAAAGCCTCATCAGGAACAGTTGTGTAAACTCTCCAACGAAATGCCTGGGTTGTAGGGAAGGAGGAGTCCTACCTAAGGAGGACGAAGCATCATTTCCACAAGGGGAACTTTTCCCAGTAGGTGACATCTGTGGACATATTTGTCAAACCTGTCAGAGGCCTTCATCGGCTCCCTACCCATGTTTCTGGGGAAGCAGTTCTTACTGCCCTTTTCGTCACCTTTGTCACAGGTTTCCCAAGCTGCTCTCTCAGGTTTTGGGGGCCGCCTGCCTGCTGTGACAGGAGACACACACAGCACATACCATGGACGCTTTCCCCCTTGGGACAGATTCTGATGTGTTTTTCAAAGTAAATGGGTTTATATGGTTTGTGATCAGCAGTCCCTATCCCTTTTCCTTGGTTCCTTGTTTGTCTTGTTTCTATGTGTATTTTATTTTTCAGTACTAGAGACTGAATTTCAGGCTCCACACTAGGCCAACACACTGTCACTGAGATACATCCTCTGCTCTGCTCTCAAGAAAGGTTTGTTTTCTGAATGAGGGTCTCACTATGTTGCCCAGGCTTGCTTTGAACTCTCTCTGTAGTCCATGCTGACTTGAATTTCTGGCCTCGGGCTCCTGGGTAGCTAAAACTACTCATACCACCAGGCCCAGCTGATCCCAACATGTTTTCTATAAACTATTACACATAAAATTATCCTCACTGTTCTGAAGGAAGAAGACCCGTTAATGCTCCCATTGATGTCTTTGTAGCTGTCCAGGAGGCTGGGTCCAGGGAGGCCGTCCTCGGTGGGTGGAAGTCTGCAGGTAACACACTTGGAGGGGAGATGGGGAGCTGGCCTGTGCCTTCTTCCTCACGTAGCATTCCAGCCGCTCAGGCGAACTGCACTGTGACCCGCTGTCCTCTCTGTGGGCTCCAGGTCAACACAGCTTCCGGGGTTTTGGTCCTTCACATCTCTCAGGTGTCTTTTGCCACACAGTACCAAGCAATGTACCTAGATCTGGAATTAATTTAACATGTGCATACTATTTGATTGTACAAAATGTTCTCATATTAGGTACTTTCCTGTTGTTGAAATAAAACACCATGACCAACACAACTTAGAGAAAATATGTTTATTTTGGCTTATTGTCCAGGAGGTTAGAGTCCCTAATGCTAGAGTCCACATGGCAGAAAGTGGCAGGCACTGCTGCAAGAGCAGGGACCTGAGGGCTCAAGGGCTGGGGCTGGACCAGGCTGTAATCTCAAAGCCCAGCCCAGCCACTGTGTGCCCCCTCCCCAGGGCTAAGCCACCAAATCCCCCTAACAGCACCACCAACTGGAGGTCAATATTCACATGCCAGAGGCTGTGAGGGACATTCTCACTCAAACTTCCACAGTTCTGTATGAGGAGGTGTTAAAAGGCAGTGGTTCGGGCTGGGAGGCAGCTCAGCCACCACAGTGCTTGCTGTGCAAGGACCCAAGTTCAGCTCCCCAGCACTGAAAAGCTACCTGTAGAAGCATATGGCTGTGACACAGCTGGAGAAGAGGGTCAGGGAGAAGTCTGAAGCTCATTAGCCAGCCAGTTACTGAGCTCTGAGTAAGTGACAGCCCCTGGCTTCAGACACAGACAAACAACCAAAACCAAAAACCAACAGCAACAGAGCTACGGAGGCTGCCTGCTGTCAAACTCTGGTGTGCACACATGCACATTTCTACCACACGACCTGCACACACTTGTGTACAACTCACTCCAGTCACAAGGTTTTTTAGAAGACGAAGACAAGGCTTTGGAGAAAGAACTAATAATGGAAAAGAGCAGGCATAGCTGATTAAAGTTATGAGGGAAGTATATATTGACTGCGTGTGGGGTGTTAATTCAATCCGATGGGAAACTGAGTTGTGTGTTTCTATCCAGCTCTGCTCCACAGAAGGTATGTGCAGAGGAGAGTGGTCTGCATCTGGCTACTTCTCTCATTTCTTGTTCACACCGAACTAGCTTCAGAGACACAGTTTAGGTTCATTTCTTGAGATTCCTGTGCATGTGTAACAAGCACACTGGAATGGCCTCACAATTTGATCTGTGCTGTTCTGTCACTCCACGCCACAGGGAGCTGTAATTACAGTTTGGCGTGGACTGTTGGAAGAGCGAGCTGCCACCAAGGGTGCCACGGCTCCTGTCTAGAAAGGCTTCCTCCTAAACTGTCATGTTTTGCAAACCCAGAGGAAGCGAAGGGGTAGCGGGGAGATGTGTGAACCCTGTGAAGCAGCACAGGAGACACGCTGGTTTCTGGAGTAAAACCTTGTGTCAAGGTTACTGCCCTCAGCGGTCCCATGCCCAGTCCAGCCGCAGCTCAACCTGAGGCAGTCAGGAACAGGCATCTGTTTCCCCTGAGTAGCACAATGAAGGCTTTGGATGAGGTGTGATGGTCTTGGGAGGGGCGTCACCTGGACACACCTCCTTCAGCTTGTTAGGGTGGAGGGTGGATACACCTGGGAGGCTTCCTCCTGACCAGTGACTGATGGAGGCAGGGGTCCAGCCTGCTGTGGGTGGAGCCGCCCCTCAGCTGAGGAGCCAGCCAGCACCTTTCCTGCATGGCCTCTGCCTCTGGTCCTGCCCTGGCTTCCCTTCACAGTGGATTGTAGCCTGTGGGCTCACTAAACCCCGTCTTGAAGGTGCCAGGAAACGTGTCAGGAGTTCTGGATGAGATTCCAGTATGCGGTGTCCTGGATAGCCTGTTCCAAAGATGACTCCCTTTCCCCTAAAATCTGCAGTGAATGGCGGTGTTGCTGAGATTTTGTCCAATTTGTCACAATACACTGAAAACAATTCTCCCAAGAAGTCCTACACAAAAACTCAGACATGTCCGCACTCTTTTAGCCCTGGCTGATGAGGCCACAGTAGTGCTGTTGGGGTAGAGGGGCTTGTACCCTGACTAGCCAAGCTAGTGCAGATATTCTAGGCCTGGGAGTGAGAATTTGTGTGGTGTGGTGGTGAGTTTTATCTGTCAACTTGATACAATGTACAATCGTGTGGGATGGGTGTCTCTGTGAAGAGCTGCTCAGATGAACGTGGCCTGTGAGTGTGTCTGGGGAGAATGACCACACTCGGGCTAATTGACCTGGGAAGACGTGTCCTGCATGTGGGCAGCAACACTGTTCCATGGCCCGAGCTCTAGACTGTAGAAGGTAGAGAAAGTAGACTGAGCATCGGCACCACTGTAATAAATACCTACCTCTGTTCTCCACTTTGGATATGACGTGGCCAGGTGCTTCAAGTTCCTACCATCTTGAGTTACCCAAAATGATGGACCAGCTGGAAATGGTGGATGGAAGCAACCTTTCCTCACCAAGTTGCTCTTGTCTAAGTTTTTGTCCTTCCCCCAGGTCCCATGGGAAGACCTTCGGTACCTCTTTGGGGAGATCATGTATGGGGGCCACATCACAGACACCTGGGATCGAAAACTATGCCGAGTGTATCTAGAAGAATTCATGAATCCATCTCTGGTAAGACGTTAAAACACAATCTTCTGAGAAACAAATTTTGATAAGAGTTTTCAGATTAGTTTTTACTATGTATATAACTTAAATGTTTCTAAGGGTGCTTGCCTTTCTGGACCTTGTTGTTGAATATTAATAATTATTGATTTTTTTTAGTTAAATAACCATTATCCCTAAACCAGCTGTATACCAAAATCACCAAACAGAGACTAGGATTATTTTGTTAACCTAGTGAACAGTACTGGGCAATGATTACTCTATCCAAAACCTCCAGGCCCGCAGTTTCCTCCCACTCAGATTTCCCACACTATGCTTGGTTTTAGTCATATGGTCAGTCCCGTTCATCTCTTATCATGGTTCCAAATCCTCTCCTGTCGATCTCTTTGCTCCCCCTCCTCCCTCTTGCTTCCTTTTCCTCCCCTCCAGACCAGGATGTCCCACCCTATTCTCCCCTTTGTACAGCACTGGCTGATTATTTAATTAAAACTACAGAGAAGAAATGGTGGCATGTTTAGACTAACATGAGACAGGTTATACTTAAAATAAGCATCACAATGCAATGTCTGGATTGAAACCAGATAGTGGGATAGAGAAATCAGCAACTGAATGAACAAGTATAAATTATATACATTCCACAAGAACATTATACCAACATTTCCCCCTTTAAGTCCAATAAAAGCTCCTTTTCCTTTAATACAATAATTATTATAAAACAGTTATGAAAATTATTAGGTAAGATTTACATATGCAATGTCCAGTCCATGTGCATTTGGCAACTTAGGAGAAAGTATTTGATTATCTCATTTTGACAAGTTTAGAGTTCTATACTTAAATTAACTTTTATCCTTATTGGTATTACCTATATGAAAACATTTTCTTAAATTCTAAACAACTTAGGCTTAATTGTGGCACTATAAACTATTTGGTCTTCAACCCCACCAGAGACTTGAGAAGGAATAAAATTAGTTACTTGAGTAAATAGGAAGTGCATGTTAGCAGCTTCCAAACAAGAAATAAAAACTTGACAGAGACAGTTTGCTGCCAGAACAGTCACCCATAACTCTCTATAACACTGGAGCATCATCTTCAACCTTCTGGCTCAGAATATTTGATAGACATATATGTAAAGCAGGAACTACTTAGGACTTGATTACCCTGTCTTGGCAGAGTTTGGCAGTCGACTTGTCCTGCATTTAAACTTACCCACTTTTGGCAGAATTCTGTGTGTCATGAAACAAGGGCATTCTCATTTTGCCCAGATGGTTCGTTTGCCACATTTGAAGCCATCACCATATGGAGGTTCTTTGATGCTCATCATCTACTTTGATGCAGGCTGAGTGCTGCCAGGAAATGAACTGTCTCATTGTCAAGGAATCTTTAAAATAATAAAGACATTTTAAATCCCATATTCTGTAGGTCTCTGAAGTTTTTGAAGGCTTACCTATCTTTATGAAATCAACCTGTCTACAAAATCATATCTATCTGTTAAACCTAGGATGTATACTCCTGTGACAAATTAGAATAGTGTCTGACATGACTATGAGTTGATTAATAGCAATTAACTTACATTACTTAATACCCTAAACAGTTTCTAATAGCAGTTTAAAAGTACTGGAAGTTGTTAGTATTCTGAAACAACCTTGCTTCTGGTTACCTAGCAACAATGACATCATCTTGAATCGCCCAGCCAGGTGGCCACACCTGGGGGCATGGTTAGTAATTACCTGACCTTTAAAAGGACCACCAGACAGGTGTTCTCTCTCTTACTCCTCTCACTCTCTCATTCCTCTCACCCTCTTACTCTCTCTATGGGACGCCCCTCCTCCCCTTTCCTCCTCTCCCTCTCTTCCCCCATCATGGCCCACGCCTGTTCCCCCTTCTCCCCTAATAAACCCCTTTCATAGAAAACCTGTTGTAAACCTCATCTTATTTCTAATTCTAACAGAAGTAACCTTGAATTTGTATCAATATATTAAAATTTACCAATATAGTAAAAACAGACTTACTTTTGCATCAATATAAAAATCCTATAACAGAGTTAAAAAATAACCTTATTTGAGAATAACAAATAAAGCCTTGAGTAGATTCAATAATCTACCTTGTCTTATTATTCCTATAAGATACCCCTGTATTCCCCTTTCTTTCTTTTCAAGCCCTTTTCTCCTTATCTAAGAAAGATAGAGAAAAGAAAAAGGAAAAGAGAGAAATTCCTGAGTCAACTTGTATTCTCTCTGAATAATACCATTTATAATTTATAACCATCTCCCAATGACAATAAAAATTCAGAGCCATAGAAAATAACCAAAAACCTACCTAACCCCCACCCCCTTAAAGGAAATTGAACGTCATTCTCATGAAATTTTTCTAGCTGATTTTTTGGACACGCAGACATTCTGTTAGAGGGCCAAAAGGAAATTGGGAAAAATGGTTAATTAAACAAACATTAACATTTGTGGTGCAGTCTTTTAATGTTGGGAAATTTCAGGCTTACTAGAAGTCTTGTTTGGAACAGTCTAAAATGCTGGACCAATTAAGATCAGTAGCTTTCTTCAAAGCTCTCTTGGGAGCAATTGAAGCAGTTGCAGGAGCAAGCAGAATGCTGGAGCATGCAAAATGCTAGAACAGATGTGTCAGTGTCTCAGTATGCTGGAAAGATGAATTCTGTCAGGTTTGATCCAGCATCTCCAATGTCTGGTCATTTTGTTCTGCAAACATATAATTTCTCACAAGCATTATACAGTCCTAAAATTATAAATGTATGAGATATGCAGGATGAAACTAATATTAGAAATAAAAAATAAGATGAGGCTTACAACAGGTTTTCTCTGAAAGGGGTTTATTAGGGGAGAAGGGGGAACAGGCGTGGGCCAAGATGGGGGAAGGGAGAGGGAGAGGAGGAAAGGGGAGGAGGGGTAGGGGCACCCCATAGAGAGGGTAAGAGGAATAAGAGGGTGGAGGAGTAAGAGAGAGAGGAATAAGAGAGTGAACACATGTATGGTGGTCCTTTTATAGGTCAGGTAATTATTAACCACGCCCCCAGGTGTGGCCACCTGGCTGGGCGATACATGATGTCATTGTTGCTAGGTAACCAGAAGCAAGGTTGTTGCAGAATACTAACAACTAAACTGTAAACCGATTTTATCTATGCCAATTTAAAGAAAGGCATAATAAAATTTGAGGATATTGTAGCCAAGGATTTATTGGCCATGTAATATTGAAGTTCTGGCTGGAGACATTTTTTTATGTCTCAGTCAGTTTCAGAGTTGTTCCCATGTGAAGGTTTAGCAATTTATATTACATGTTTTGTTTGGTCTTCTTGATTACTCTCTTCTTATGTGTGGCCAAGATCTTCAGGTGGTCTTCCTCTTCTGTCATTTCTGATTTTTATTAGTTTCAATGGAACCCATATTTTCTCTTCTGTATGAACATATGCAAAACCTCTTTCCCAGCGTAACACATTCCCTATTCTCCATTTTGGAATTAGGACCTTTACATGCTGCTCTAATTCAGCAGTCCTTTCTAAATTCCATTGTCTTAGGATGTGTGCTACTTATTTCATTTAAACATTTTAAGAGTGATAAATCATTATTTAATCTATTTGGGGGAGATACAGTTCCCTTCTGTTTTATGACCATCTTTTTAAAATTACTGTTAGATATTTTCATAATGGTTTGACCTGTGGGATTATAAATTATATCTGTAACAGGTTTCATGTCATAACGTCTAAAATATTGTTAAATTCCAAGGGATATACATGCTGAAACACCATCAGCCCCAATCTGTAAAGGCATCTCCAAAACATTCATCATCTCTAACAAGTGTGTAACCTTAGGATCATGCTCTCCAGAATTTAAGGCAAAAGCCCACTGCAAATCTGACTATGAGTCTGTCACACAGTGCATTATTTCAGTTCTCCAAACTCTGTAAAATGGAGCACACCAGCCACTGTATGACCTTGTTCCAAGACAACACTAAACAGGATCTGCATTTCTACTTTAGCATATAGACCTATATGTAGTAACTGAATCTTAAGAATATATATACAATATCCAGTCTGACCACGTTGGCCTATAAAACTCTCTCCAGCATCTCAATGGGCTGCCATTTTTCAGTATCTTCAAACCTCTGTGGACTTTTCTCATCTGTAACCACCTCTTTTGGTGTTATTTTAAATACCAGATTGGATTGCTCTGAATGCTTTCTATTTTGATTCAAAGATTCCCCCAACCTCTGTTCTATGGCCTTTAATTTAGCATCTGTTTTTTCAGTCTCTTCTCTCTCCAAGTCTGTCTTATCCTGATCTTTCCCTAAGAGGACATGCAAAACTGAAATCATCAGCGAAAAAAGTTATTTGTATGCTAAAAGAAACAAACGCAAATGGTATTCAGAAGCACTGTGTCATCGTGTCTTCCTCCGTTTTCAACATAGAAAATTATCTTTTTAAATCTCAAAACCTTTCCCTGAGGACTTTACTTTCATAGACCCAGCTTCTCTCCTAGACCTTATCAGTTCAGATTCTTGAGGCTTCTCTGTCTCTGGCTCCTGCTTCCAGGGGTTGTTGTTGTTTTTCCTCCCTCAAGGGATCCTGACCCCGTCCTCACTCTGAGAAGTTACTGGGTCCACAAATATTGTCTTCTCAGATTGGCAAGAATTCCTTCTCAAAGGTATTTTGCTTTCTGCCCTGGCTAGCAAAGCCTGGCTTTGTTAAAGAGCTACTTTTTTCCTCTCTCTCTCTACCTAAAGAAACTGCCTCTCAGGGTTTGTGTGTATCAACTTTTGTTTTTCTGCAACCTGCTGGAGGCCTTGCTGCTCTGCAGGGGGTCTGTCTAATCAGGAATCTGTGAGCTCCTAGTTTAGGAACTTCCTTTGCTTTGTTTTTGAGGAACTAAATAAACGGCTCTACAGTTTTACTTTCTATGTTAAGTTCTTGCTAGATTACTGTAAATTCTGCCATATGTTGGATGCCATTTGTTGTTGAATATTAATATTTATTATTGATCTTTTAGTTAACCAGCTGCTATTCCTAAATCAGCTGTATACCCAAATTACCATACAGAGACTAGAATTTATTTAGAGCACAATGCTGGGCAATAGTTACTCTGAAAGACCACCCCGGAGGGTATCTTCCGTCAGGGAGACCCCTCCCCAAGGATCAGCGAGACCAGTCTTTTCGGATGCAAACAGCAAGAGGTTTACGGGTTTATATAGTATTTGGGAGCAGAAGGCGTGGTTACAGAAGCGAGATGCGTAGTTACAGAGAGCTGATTGGGCGGTTTGAACAAAGCCACCTGAACAGAGGGGGCGGGAAGGCAGATGTGAGCCGAGTCACGTACCCGGAACAGGGAAGGCGGGAAGGCAGATGTGAGCTGAGTCACGTACTCAGTTCTTATCTTGGGTACCCAGGGTGTTTTAGGCGCCCAACCACAGATATCCTGTTGTTGGACATCTGGGTTTCTCAGTAATTTTCCAGTCTCCTGCTTGGTTCTCTGTAGATGGCGCTGCCTTAGCTAAGTCAAAGTAGGCAGGGGTCTTTCAACTCCATCCTAAATCCCCAAGCCCACATAGCTTCCTCCCATTCAGATTTCCCACATTAAACTTGCTTTTAGTCATATATTAGGTCTAGTTCATCTCTCCTCATGGTTTGAAGTCCTCTCCTGCTGATCTCTGCTCTTCTGCTCCTCCCACTCACTTCCTTCTCCTCCCTTCTGGACTGGGATGTCCCACCCTATTCTGTCCATTGCACAGCATTTGCTGGTTGTTTTAGTTGACAATTTAGAGAACAAATGGTGGCATGTTTACACAAACTTGAGACAGGTGATGCTTAGAATAAACATCACAAAGCAATGTCCAGATTAAGACCAGATAGTGAGGTAGAGAAATCAGCATTGAATGAACAAGGGTAAATTGTATACATTGCACAAGAACATTATACCAACAGTACATCTATTCTGCTAGTCCTTCTGGAGGTTTGGGAAGGTGTTAAGTGTAGACTGGCAGGATCATTGTAACAGCCCTGTGAACGTGGCTGAGATGACACTGTTTCTCCATTGCACAGATCAAAACACTGAGCTACTATGATTTGCCCCAGATCTCTCAATGAGTGTGGCCATGAACTTCAGCAGAGTATAAATCCTGTGATTTCACTCCAGGATTCACTTTACTACCTTTGTTGTTGTTTTCCTTCTGCATAAATCATAAAATATTCTTAATTTTTATCAGTAACGTTTTAGCTTACTAGATGTGTGTTCAGAACATCTGTGGCTCTTGAGTCTGTAAGGTAGGGACTCATCAGCTTGCCTGAATCCATGAAAAACTGGGTCAGAGCATCTCACTGGGGCACTGAGTGGCTCAGGGTTAAAGGCGCTGGCTGACAGACCAACTGAGACCAATCCCTATATCTCATGCATCCTAAGAAAAGAGCCAAATCCAACAAGTTGTCTGGCCTTGCACACGCACATTGCTGCATGTATGTGCATGAGGGCATACTCACACAACACACATGCACACACCCTAAATAAATGAAAGAAAAACATGTCATATTTCATAACTATAGAGTTATAATTTTTCTATTTAAAATAAAATGATCCTATAAATACAGTAAAACAGTGAGATATTAGCCATGTGTGATGTGATGAAGTTACTTGGGTTTTGCTTCAGACAAGCTATAAAAAAATGGTAAAACAAGACCTGAAGAGATGGCTCAGAGGTTCTGAGCATGGACTGTTCTTGCCAAAGACCTGGCTTCAGTTTCCAGCTCCCAAGTCAGGCAGCACAGAACAGCTCTGCATTCCAGGGGACCTGACACACTCTCCTGGCCTCCCCAGACACCCGTGCTCACCTGGACATTCCTCCACACAGAAACACACAAATAATTAAAATCTTTTTACAAAATGAGATTATTACCCAGGCAGTGATGGACATGCCTTTAATCCTAGCAGAGGCAGGAGAATCTCTGTGAGTTCAAAGCCAGCCTGCTCTACAGAGAGTTCCAGGATGGGCAGGGCACAGAAAAACTCTGCCTTGAAAAATAAAAACAAAAAGAAACCATAACAACAAAAAGAGGTTTTTATTACCTAGGACTATGGAGTTTTATTGTTTTATGTGTGATAACAAAATAACATAGTTATGATTTAAAAATAAGTAACCACACAACAATCCTTATTGTTTCTGTGAGGAAGGGGTAGGTTACCACTGGCAAAATTTCAAGAGCAAACATGTCATTGTTCCCCAGAGAATGTGCCCTGTGTCTGTGTGACGTGGTTCTGGACCTGCCTGTGGTTTCTGGTGCTTGGTTCTTGGCTCCTGTCCTAGAGTAGCTGAGGTGGCAGCTCTGCTTTCCTGGCGCTCACTTGCCCTCAAATGGTGTTCAAGTTTGCTGTGACAGAACATCCTGACCAAGACAACATAGAAAAGAAAACGTCCAACTGGGTTTGGTTTCACAGGGCTAGAGTTCATGATGGCAGAGAGATCTAAATCAAAATGGCAGTTGTCTTCGGAAACCTCAAAGCCTGCCCCAGTTACCTACTTCCTCAGCAAGGGAGCATATGCCTCCTAAGCCTCTCTAGATGTTTATAGTGACAATCAAACATTCAAACATACGAGCTAGAGCAGCCCTTCTCGTCCAGCCCACGAGAGCCATTTCCCAGTTCTTTCTTGAAAACTCAGGAGCTTGTGTTATTCAGCTTCCTGTCATCGTGACAACATACCAGAGACACGCAACTTAACGGGCAAGCTGTTTTATTTCGGCCCGTGGTTAAAGCAGTTGTGGCCCACGGGAACACGTGGCCTAGCAGGCAGGTTTACTTCATGGCAGGTGAGGGGAAAAAGAGGTCAGAGGTCCCAGTACCCCTTCACGGACATGCTCCTAGTTATCTCATTTCCTTCCACTGGGCTCCAGGCTCCCCGGATTTTCCCACCTCCCATGAGGGCCGCAGAGCAGTGGCAAGGCCTTCATTCCCAGGGGTCGGGATGGTAATTCCGGACCATGGCAGCACCCTCCCCGTCTGTTCATCCAGACATTTCCACTTCTTTTGGAACAGCACTGGAAGATCATTTGTTGTGTGTTTGGTTCTGGTAATTAGAGCAAGATTCTATTTACAGCTCTTCTAAATGCTTCTGGGAGAAGCCTGAACAGACTAGATCACTAGTGTAGTCTATTCCCAGACATTATATAACCTCATACCAAGAGCAGCATGTTAGAGTCTAGTGAAGTGCTGTAACAGGCACCGATTGTTTTCACTTCCTTAAATAGTATTGACCAGTATGAGGACAGCAAAAAGGAAAACTAGAGCTCTCTGCTTTGTGACCATCCTTTATGTCTTCCTTTGATTCAAAGGCTTCCAGTCTTTCTCTTGCCTAATGAGCACAATTTCCCACATCAGAAAGATTCTGTGCCATTGGAAGGGGTCCACTGTTCCTTAGTGGGGGCCAAAGGTCCCTTAGGAGGGGTCTGGAAGCAAGTTGCCATGGAGACATGGAAGAAAAATGTTCCAGAGCCATCTGGACAGAGGTGTATTTCTCTGAAGGATGGTGGAGGGTGAGGGCAGAGTGGGGAGCTCAGGGGCGGCCCCTTCCCTGGCTCCGGCCTGTTGCTAAGGGTGGAAATACTGGTGTCCTTCACAAGGCTGACCAGTCCCCCATGACTGTAAAGTAAATACAGGTGCAGGAACTTGAGGGGCATTGCTGGCAGGGGAGAGTGCTTCAGAGGTGCAGGCCTTCCCTGCAGACCTGGTGAGGTTCTGTGTGGAGACACCTCCTTTACCAGCTGGCAGCATTTCTGGGCAGTGGCACTGTTGTGTCAGCAAGGAAAATGAGTGAGCTTGCTGACTTCCTGTCAGAAGCTTCAGGTCCCCATTGTTCTACTGTGATGCAAATGTTTTCTGCTCAAGCTGTTGGTGTGCTCAAGCTCTTGGCATTGGCAGGGTCATCTTCCCAGCCCTCCTCACAACTAATGCATTTGCAAGTTAGTAGTTGCTACTTTGGACCACTGAACTGGATTGAAAATGCTGTTTTCAGAAGATCCGGTTTCCTTTCAGTGGCATCTTAGTGTTACAGGGATGAACTCCTTGGATAGATGAGCCTTCTAATGGGTAAGGTGAAGGGAAAAGCTAAATTTCTCATTTAACGCAATGAACACAGTATACCACTTTTGGGGAAGGAGGCAAGTGTCCCCTGAAAGTCATCACAGACTGCCAGCTATTTGGATGATTAGGTAATGATTAGGAATCCAGGCTTAAAGTAAAAAAGCAACTCCTGGGGGTTGGGGTGGCAAGTTCCAATTCTTATATTTCTTGTGGAGTCTGACTTATTCCTGAGTCTTAACACCTATGAAACAAGAATGACCAACTCCAGAGTTGGAACACTGAGATAATGCTGGACCAATGTGCTTCTAAGTGGAGACTCTCTTATGAGTCGTGCATTTTTGCAGTATGTATTTCTTACTTGACTGTGCACTACTCTGTAAAAAAAAAATGGCCTTTTGTTTTATTTTTATGTGCATAAGTATTTTGTCTGCACTTATGTCTTTGTACCTCATGCATGAGGTGCCTGTGGATGCCAGAAGAGGGTGTTGGGTCCCCTGAGACTGTAGTTACAAGCAAATATAATTTGCTATGTGGGTGCAGGGAATCAAATCCAGGTCTGCTGGAAGAGTAGCCATGCTCTTCACTGCTGAGCCATGTCTCTGGCTCCTGTGCACAACTTTGATGATAGAAACAGAAAGTGTTTATTGAGTACCTGTGCCCCAACAGGGACAGACAGTACCACACAGGAGATGTGTGTGATCTTTCCACTGCAGCTGTATGAGCACCTCGTGTAAGCAATGAAAGAACACTCGGGGATATATCCATTTATATATTTATATATTTGTATATATATATAAAGGCTGGAAGCAGTGGAACTTGCTGCACGTTGTGCTGGCTAGAGTGCTGATGCTTCAGGTGGGTGGAGGTCATCTTAGCAACCAGGTGGCCTGTACGCACTTGACTGCTCTGAGTGGAGGACGATCCAGGAGCAGAGTTACAGTCCTGTTTCCTACTTTCTCGACTCACGCAGGACACCCCCATGTCTCTGGTTATCTGTAAAATACATTGTCGAGAAAATTTACAAATGTGTTCTTCAGCTCTAAAGAAAAAATGACAATGGTCTTTCCATTTGAGTAATTTCTGAAATCCCCAGCAGCACTTAGCCATTGCACTCTGGACCCAAAGGCCATGTGCCAATGTGTTTGTTTAGACTTGTCATTGCTAAGAGGGTTTGGAGGGGCATGCAAGGGCAGGTGACTGGGTTGTTACTGGATTCCAGGAAACTCAGTATGAAAAGAACAATAACCCATTGAGCCAGGCAGCTGGCAGTTCCTGGTCTCCCACCTTCTACACCTGTTCGTGTTCATGTCCTATCTGATTCCTGCAAAGATGAATTCAAACCCTTGGTGACAGTTTTGTGATGTGGAAGTCTGATTTGTCTATGCACAATTCTGTTGATTCTTAAAACTTTTAGTGAGATGCAATCTGCCAACTTCCTGGGTTGGACTATTATCATGCTGTTGGTATGCAATTCTATACACAGATTTTGTATAGCCTTGTGCAGCCTATGGGATGTAGAATTGTTGGGTCAGTTGGTAACTATGCTTGTTGTTTGGAGAAACCACAGAAGTACTTCCACCAATGCATAAAGGTTCTGTTTTCCTTACACCCTCACTAAAACTGCTATAATCCACATTCTTAACTCTAATCATTTTGATAGGATGAAACTGTGCCATGTTCCCAAAGATACTGAGCATCTTGTCATGTGTTCATTGGTCTTTTTTTTTTCCTTAGGAAAAATGTATGTTAAGAATGGGCTAATTCCTTGAGAATTTAATATACCTCAAATACCTTCCCAGTTGAAGCAAAGAAAAAAGGAAGGAAGGACAGAAGGAAGGAAGGGAAGGAGAGAGAGAGAAACAAACAAACAAACAAACAAAAAAGTCCCCATTGTAGATTACAGTTAGGCCCCTCAACAGGAAGCCATTTTTCCCAGTCTCCCCTCAGCAGAAAGGCTGAATCTGAGTCAGGATTTAGAAGTAGCTCCAGGGGCTAAGGGGGGCTTACTCTACATCATGAGTGCTGGAAGTCAGATCCCAACCCCTAAGAAACAAGGAAGATTCTGTAATCCCAGAACTTGCAAACAGGGTACAGGACAGGATCATTGGTGGTTTCCGGCCTAGAGGAGACCCAGTGTGCTCTTCAGGCCTCTGAACATGCCTGCATACCTGTGTGCACATATATTCAGACACGCAAGTTAACCAAAAGGAAAAAAAAGTCAAAGTTAGAGTAAATATACTCAAACAGAACTTAGTTCTCTATAGGCAAGGGTTTGCTTTTCCTGTTAGTTATGACAAAACGATGAAAGAACTTATAAAAGCCACAATTCAATTTATCTTTCAAAGAATTCCAAGTGCAGAAAACCAGAATCTGTAGGTGTCTGGATGTTAGGGTGCAACTGGGTGGTGCCAATGCAATGGAAAGTGTCTGTGCTTTGCCGGAAGATGACTCAGTGGTCTGTTTACAGACTAGGGAAAGAGATCTTCATGTTGGTCAAGTTGCTAAGCAAAAGACAGCAGCAAGCTATGGAAAAGGGCATCGCTTACCATCCTTAAGGGCTTGGTGGCCTTAAGAATTATAGGCTTGGTTGGTCTACCAGTCTCTGCAGTTCCCCCTGGGCACAGATTTGTTGGCTTTGTTGCTCGCCTTGTGGGGCTCCTGTCCCCTCCAGGTCTTTCTATCGCCCCCTTCTTCCATAAGACTCCCTGTATTCTGTCCAAAGTTTGGCTGTGAATCTCTGCATCTGCTTGGATCTCCTGCTGGGTGGAGTCTATCAGAGGCCATCTGTGGTAGGCTCTGGTCCTATTCCCTCTCTTCCACTTCTGGTGTCCATCCTGTTTGCCATTCTGAATGAGAATTAAGATTCCTCATGGAAAAGACCTAGAACCCTGCTCAGATGTAGCTCATGGGCGGCTCAGTCTCCATGTGGGTTTCCTAGGGGAGCAGGGGCTGTCTCTGACATGAAATATGTTGCCTGCTCTTTGATCACCTCCCCCTGGCAAAGTGGCCTTGCCAGGCCACAGAGGAAGAGGATCCAGGCAGTCTTAATGAGACCTGATAGGCTAAGGTCAGATGGTAGGAGAGGAAGGCTCCCCCTTTCAGTAGACTAGAGGAGGCGGATGAGGGAAAGAGGGAGGAAGGGTGGGCCCAGGAAGAGACAAGCGTGGAGGCTACAATCAGGATATAAAGTGAATAAATTATAAAATATTTTAAAAATTTTAAAATTTGAAGAGAAATTACAGGCTTGCTGCAGTGGTATCTGTCTATAATCCCAGCACTTGGGAGGCAAGACGGGAACATGAGTTAGAGGCCACATGTAGTGAGACCTTATCTAAAGAGAATTAAAAAAAAATCAAATAAACAAACAATAGTGTTTGTTTCAAACTTCATGAGCAAAATGGTCACAGCCTGGCCTCTGTGGCTATGAAAGTTTACCAGTCTCTAACACCAAGGCACAGAGCAGGCTGCCCAGACACGTGGGCTCTGCCCTAGGAGGAGATGCGGTTATTTCAAGCATATCATGGTTTGTCTTAGAGACACAACAATCCACAAAGTAGCCAAACCTCAGTTATTTAATACTAAAGTGTCAAGAGGAAGGTATAGTTTATAACACTTGGGCCCACTTAATGTTAAAGACCAATCAACTCCTGTTTTGCTTCTTGTCATGTTTTGCTTGTTTGATTGGTCTTGGTTTTTTGAGACAGTGTTTCTCTGTGTAGCCCTAGCTGTCCTGGACTCACTTTGTAGACCAGGCTGACCTCTGCCTCTGCCTCCCTGAGTGCTCTGATTACAGACAGGTATGTGCCACTACACCTGGCTTACTCCTGTTCCTTTTATGTTGAGTTTTTACTTAAAACAGTGTGTGTGTGTGTGTGTGTGTGTGTGTGTGTGTGTGTGTGTGTGAGCCGGGCTTGGTGGTACATGCCTGTAATCCCAGCACTCAGGGAGGCAGAAGCAGGCAGATCTCTTGTGAGTTTGAGGTCAGCTTGGTCTACAAAGCGAGTCCAGAACAGCCAGGGCTACACAGAGAAACACTGTCTTGAAAAACAAAAACAAACAAGCAAAATAAGAGTGTGTGTGAGAAAGCAGGTAGTGGTGGTGAGTTTAGCTCCTATGTGTACTTTAGTTCAGAGTATTCTGAGCCTGATCAATTTTAAATTTCTATTTCTTTTATAAATAAACAGGAAATGATCAAATGGATAGAGCAAAATTGGGGTGGCGGTATAGAGGTAATTTTCCTTCCCCGGGTCACGGGGTTTACATTTGTGTCTGGCACTATGAAAGGTTAGATAATGTGAGAACACTCCGGGTACAGAGTGAAAATATAAATGCCGTACAAACGTCAGACATGACCCCGGAGTTCAGAGACAGCAGCTAAAGAAAGTCCCCATCAGCTTCACAGTTCTTTATGTCACCCAGGACTGTGGGTGTGAGGAGATACAGCCCACTATCACTCAGACAGGTGACGCAGCAGTGTGGAAAATCATGACTGCTCATTGCCTTGGGTCCCTACTGAGACTCTATTTCCAAGGTGTTTTGTATTGAGGATCAACCCACATTATTGCGTGATTAAATGAAACCCTCTCCAGGCAACAGTGAAGAGATGTGGGTCACGACACACTGTAGCTGACAGATTTTTCAGAAAATGATATACCAGGTGGAGGCAATGATGATTTAAAAAAAATAGCATTCCCTTGTACATTTCAATATATGTGTAGACAGAATTCAAGGTACCAGAGACTGGGAGAAATCAAGAAGTGTTAATGGTGTCTGAAAGAATCATCTCAGAGAGGAATGGAAATAAAGTAGCTAGAATCTTCCAAGCACTCGGCTGTTTGCCCATAAGTTCTTGGGTTATAGTTTGAAGATTGCTTTCTTATGTGTAGATTTGTTATGTCTGCTCACCTGAGCTGTGTGGAGCATACACCTCCATGTGGAGTGCCTGCCCTTCCTCAGCCCCTTGCAGGCACCACGGTGCTGAGCACCAGCAGCGGTCACTGGCTGTCCTGTGGTGCCCACGGCCTGGGGAGAGGGCACTAATGGCACTCTTAGGATAACATGACGAATGAAAGTCATTCCAACCCTGTAAGGTTCATTTGTGTCCTGTGATGTGAAGCAGCCCTGTGTGAGGTGCTACCCTGCGCCTGTTGGCTTTTCACTGCTGTGATGAAATAGCACCAGGGAGGAAGTCTGGGTTTTTTTCAGTCCGCAGTGAACTGGTCCCATGAGAGGAAAGTTCCTCTCATAGAAAAAGGAGACAGAGAGTTGCAGGGGACACAATCATGAAAGGAACACAGGCTGTGACCTACTTCCTCCAACTAAGCATGGTAGAGTTTGCAGAAATTTCTAAGATGGTGCCATCAGCTGAGAACCCCATGTTTCAACACATGAGTGTGGAGGCACATTTTATTTCCTGCAGACTAGCATTACTAGAATGAGTTCTGAATTAAGTTCAAAGCACCTGCTTGGGCAAGTTACTGACCACACATGTTGATTTCTTCCTGGGAGATGAGGATATTTGAGAATCAGATGTTGAAGCATGCAACATTGACAGATAAGCAGGGATGGTGCAGCCACGCTTACTTATTCATGGCACAAGTGTGTATCACACATTCCAAGCACAGTACAAATGACTTTCCCTCAGGGACACAGTTTGTGTGTCCTCAGTGGTCAGCCCGATGCTAAACATAAGCAGTGCTGGTCATGAGGCATTTTGGAGCCTGGTACCAACACAGCATCAACGCTGAACTTTTCTGCGAGTGTAGCTTTGGGATAACTGGTGCTTCTTTTTGGTTGAAGATTGAAGATGAACTCCTGCTGGCCCCAGGATTTGCAGCCCCACCCTACCTGGATTATTCCGGTTACCACCAGTACGTGGATGACGTGCTGCCTCCAGAAAGCCCTGCGCTATATGGCCTGCACCCCAATGCCGAGATAGACTTCCTAACGGTGGCAGCCAGCTCACTCTTCAGAACTCTGCTGGAGATGCAGCCCAGGAACGCAGTGAACATTGAGGACCGGGGTCCGTCCACAGAAGCCAAGGTAAGGAGACCTTCCGTGCTCTCATCTTTAAGTGTGCCAACCTCAGGTACTGGTCTTTGGTAAGCTTCACCCACGCCAACACACCCAGATCAAGGTGTGGAACAGTTCCAACTGCCTGGGATACACAAACTCCTTGTACGGGCACCTGTTGTTCCACAGCATATCAGGATGGGTTTTAGGGCACTCACTGCCAGGCCCCTGTGATTTAGAGCATTCACTGCCAGGCTCCTGTGACTCCACAGGGCAGTTGTGAGATTCACCTGTTTGTTCAGATGCCCACAGCTCATTCTTGTTTCATGTTCTGTCATAGAAATACACAATGTTTATTCCCATGTGGATGGATGTCTTGCATGACTTTGGGGTTTTTGTTTGTTTTACTGTTATGAATATCATAACCATGACTGTTCTCACATAATCCTTTGTTGAAAGACAAACATTGACTTCCAAAGGAGTTGACAATATGGCTTCCTCTGTGCTCAAACATGGGATTGCCAGACCCTAGAACTGAGTCTCTGGCTACTCTATCGTCTTCAGAATCCGTTAGGGATAGGCTGTCTTAGTGCTAACGTTGCATTCCTCAGTGGGGTTGAGTCTCTGCTCTTGTGCTGATGGCTTCTTGATCCTCAGCGGGGTCGAGTCTCTGATCTTGTGCCGATGGCTTCTAGATCTACATATAAAGTAAGTTTCACTTGCTCTGCTTTGTGCTCTCTCTCCTCTTCCCTTCCTCCCATTTTGCAAGACAAGAGTTTCTCTGTGTGGCCTTTGCTGTCCTGGACTTACTATGTAGACCAGGCTGGCCTCAAACCCAGACATCTGCCTGCCTCTGCCTCCCTGAGCGCTGGGACTTCCGGTGTGCTCTCTCTTTTTCTTACGGACTTGTACTAACTCTTTACCTGTATGTTCTCTGGTAGATGACTGAATTACATCATCTCCTAATCTGTAGCTGGCCCTTCACTGTGGTGCGCGGGGTTGGGGGGGGGGCACATGAGGTAGAGCAGACTACACTTAGGGGTGGGTATGTGAAGCCAGAAGATGGCAGGTGTTCTTCTCCATACCTCTCCACTTTATTCCTTTGAGACAGGGTCTCACTTAAGCCAGCAAATCCTAGTGATTTGTGTCTCTGCCTTGTACAGGGCTGGGTTGTAAGCACAGCCATGCCTGGGTTTTTATGTGGCTGCAGAGGCCTAAACTCAGGACCCTGTGTCTGTGCAGCAAGCATCCTTACCTGCTGTCAATACTCCAGTCCTGGCCCTTCCCTCTTAACCACAGTTTTGGCTGTTACTTTATTTTCCTTGTTATATGTTGTTGGAAGATTTTTATTATCATAGAAGGATGAAAATGGAAAATGATTTTATATTAAAATCTAACTTCTTAGTAAAAACCCTGAATAGCTCACTCCAATTTTTTTCTCAAAATTATTAATCAAGGTGTGACTGTCAAGGGATTCAAATGACATTTGTTAGCATTAATTGTAATTGTAGTGAAGTCCCAGAATGTGGCCATATTTTTTATTGAACTATGTTATGAAATAAGTTCATTGACCTACTCATGATTTGAAAGTAACTGTATGTGTTCCTGTGTATGTATATAAATATATACACACACACACACACACATATATATATATATATATATAAATGCTACATCTTCGGCAAGATGAACAAGGAAACATCCCTCCTGTCTCCCGTGGGAAGAAGCAGTGTTCATAGAGGCAGAGGGGTGGGTGATAGGCACAGCTCAGGTTTTTGTATTTCCAGTCAGGAAACAAAAGCTGCAGGACTCAGGGAACAGGAAACCTTAGCACCCAGCCAGGCCAGCAGCTCACAGTCCGGGCTGGTTATTAGGTACCAGACACTGCAGAACATACTTTCCCTGTGCTATGTAATCCACGGGAGCTTGGAGAGGCATTGGGATCTATTTCCGGGATAAGCTGAGGGAGGGCCAGGGAAGGAAGCAAATGCTGGCCAGTTCTACAGCTGTCTGTCTGCCTATCTGGCTGTTTCACACTGGCTGCCCCTTCCCTGAGTTTAGCTTTCAGAACCTGAGACACTCCCTGCTGGCATGTGACATCAATTCCTGGGCATGGCTTTGGGACCACTGAGAAGCCTCCAGGCACAGAAGGGTAATGGGGATGTTGCTTGACGCTAAAGGCATGCGGCCGACATCTTTTTACTTTCCATTTCTGGCTTTGGAGGCAGGTCTCAGTACATAACTCAGGCTGGGCTTGAACTCATGGTCCTTCTTTCTCAGTCTTTGGAGCTGGAATCACAGGAATGTACCCCTACTACCTGCTTCTAAAAGTTACAGGCTCTCCCTAGCTCACTGAGACTCCGTTGACAACAATGCACATTACTATCGTGTGCCTATTCTTTTCATGTATGAAGACATTTAGTTGGTGATTCTTATACTCCCTGAAGCCTCCCACAGAGGCTGTAATAGTGGGAAGTCCAGGGCTGATGCAGCAGCTCTGAGGAGTGTCTCTGGGCGCTGCCTGGTCTATTCTGAACTTCAAAAGGCATGATGCGTGGTCACGGTCTTAGTTAGGGTTCCTGCTACACAGAACCCTCACAGAAAAGAACCTTTAACTGGGGCTGCCTGCTGTTCAGAGGTTTCGCCTATTTTTGTCCTGGGAAGCATGGCTGCACACAGACACGGTGTGAGGAAAGGGGCCCAGACTTTTACATCTGGATCGGCAGCAGGAAGAGAGAAGACTCTGGGCCTGGCTTGAGAGGTTGAAGCCCCTCAGCCCACCCCCAGTGGCTCACTTCCTCCAACAAGGCCACACCTCCAAACAGTGCCACTCCCCAGGAGCCTGTGGGGCTGCTTTCAGTCAAACTGCCACAGACACCAGGAACAAAAACACAAAATAAAGTCCCTTATGTGTTTCAATGTTTTAAGGTTAAGACTATCGTGGATGACATTTTGGAGAGACTTCCAGAAGAGTTCAACATGGCAGAGATAATGCAGAAGAACCCGAACAGAAGCCCGTATGTTCTCGTTTGCTTTCAAGAGTGTGAGAGGATGAACACTCTCATCCGTGAAATCCGAGCATCGCTTCAGCAATTAGACCTCGGCTTGAAGGTAAGTGTACAAGTGGGATGAGCCGGGGTGTCACCACCCTGGTCTTCACAATGGCCTTTCTCTCTGTGCAAGGGAGAGCTGGCCTTATTTCCCGACGTGGAGGCGCAGCTGTCGGCCCTGAGCTGTGACCGTGTCCCAGACACGTGGAACAAACTGGCTTATCCATCCACCTACGGCCTGGCCCAGTGGTAAGCAACTGTCTCTACTGTCATCAGCAGGGGCTCCCCAAAATCCTGTGAGAACCCCTACTACGAATTTAACCCGAGTCCCTGTGCTCCAAAAGCAAGTCGGTTAGGCCAAGATTCAAATTGTCTCTTACTAGATAACTGCTCTCTGACACAATATGTGATCTTCCGTCTACATTTTTCAGAAACAAAATTTGCTCACTTGTTTAAGGTCCTAGAAGCGACCTGAGTTTGCCTGTTGGCCTTTTATCCCCTTTATTTTCCAAACAATCATTGCTAGCGCACTTACAGATGACTTTGGACAGCCAGCCATCAGAAAGAGATTGCGGAAGGCTGGAGGTGAAGTCCAGCTGCGCTGAGGCCTTGGTAGTATCACAGGGCGTCTGTTCCTTTTCTGCGCTCAAGTTCTTTGACCTGTATTTTTGTCCTGAATTGGCAACCACCTGAAAGGCACCATTAGAACTCCAAATGACAGCACAATAGGACCCTGCCTTTTGGTTTCTTTTCCTGCTCTGAGAGGAAGGTGGGTTTGTTTCAGCTCACGGTTCCAGGCACAGTCGAGGATCCTGACTCAGACTTCATCCGCATTCATAGTAGGTTTTCCCACATCAATTAACCTAATAGAGATAATTGCTTAGCAGGCACTCCCAGAGGCTAAATAAACCCACAGGTGTGCCTACGGGCTTGTCTTCCTGTTATCCTGTTAACAGCCTTACAGTCCATCCCCCCCCCCCCCCCCCCGCACCTAAGGCTGGCTGTGGGGGATGGGATTTCTGAGATTAAGCACTAAACAAAAGCAGCTGGGGAGGAAGAAGGCAGCTAGACAGCAGCCTGTAAGCAGCATCTCCTCTGGGCAGATCTGAAGGCAGGAACTGAAGGGAGGCCACAGAGAAACCAGCTTCCCCCTCACTCATACACACAGCTCAGGACCTCCTACTAGGGCTGACGGGTGTGTCCCACAGTGGGCACACCTTCTACATTAAGCAGCAATCACGACAGTGCCCAACAGTGCCTGACCAAGGCTGGTCTTCATGCTTCCCACCTCGCTGCTGACTCTTATGACTCTTAGGTGGATCAGGTGGGGAACATGGGTTGAGCACAGGAACAGGGCAGCCAAGGGGCTTCCCAAAGACAGCAGAGAACCACCCAGGAGAGAGTGAGCACCACCTCCACAGTGGAAACACCACCTCTGCCGGAGCTGGTTCTGCATACCCAGAAATGGAGGATCTGCAGTTAGGTTTCGAGATTAATGGTGTGTTTGGGCTCTGTGCCACCATCTTACTTCGTGCTACCTAATTTCTGTGATCTTTTTCCTAGGCTCTGTTTCTAACGTGCTGGTTTCGTAGTTTTCTCTGTATGTTCCTATTTAGAGAGGGTCCTTTCCATACCAAACACAACCTAAACCAACACTTCCAAAGCTCCAGTCTATACTGCCAAGCATGAGCTGCCTTATAGATTTCTTTTTGCTGTTTTACTACTGTTTGCTCAGAAATGCTTTTCCTATCTTGTTCTGAAATTTTCTTTTTTCACATAATGAGGGCTGGAGAGATGACTCAGTGGTTGAGTACTGACTGCTCTTCCAGAGGACAGGAGTTCAATTCCCAGCACCCATATGGCAGCTCCCAACTGTCTGTAACTCCAGGATCCAATACCCTCAGTACATGCCGGCAAAACATCAATGCATAGGTATCAGATAAGGCTGTGTGCTGTCACGTACATGCTAAGAATTGAACTTCGCTCCTCTAGAAGAGCAGCCAGGTGCTTTCGCTTCCTGAGCCATCTCTTCAGGGTCCTCCCTCCATGCCATCTGAACCTTAACGTTTCTTTTCACCCTAACACCTGTTAATACCAGCAAAGTTTGTTCTTGCCAGGATGTGGTGGGGGCTGAATATTTTCATCATAAGTCCTTATCGTCCTCTTTCAAATCTGTGTGGGACACACACTGTCTCCTGCTCTCCTTTTGGCCGTCTCTTTGTATCTTTCCTAGAAACTTTGGTGTTGCAGTAGTGATGGGCGCACACAGACACACACAGCTGCATTCGGACTGCACCTACAGAATGGTGCTATCCACCAACTCTCTTCAGAAGGCTTCTTTATCCATCACCACACATTTCCAGGAGGGTCAAAGTCACAGCTGTGTCATGTGTGCTTCCCTGTGGCCCAGTGTCTCCTACTCCTAGTGGTGACAGAAGAAAACCATCCTGCGCAGGGCACCACCATCAGAGGAGGCTTTTCCCCTTCCTCACCCCACAGTCCCTGAGGCCAGCCTCACCCCCATCCTCCTGGAAGAGATCTGCTTTACTAAAGACCAAGTTTCTTTCTTCCCACCTGCTGCTGCTTAGGGTTAGCGACCTCCTCTCTCGCTGCCGGGAACTGGAGACCTGGACTCAAGACCTTGCCCTCCCGGCTGTTGTGTGGCTTTCTGGTCTCTTCAGCCCTCAGTCCTTCTTGACAGGTGCGGCTGGGTAGGCAAGGCGGTTGGGCTGCGGGTGGAGGCCTCACTCCTGGCTTTCCCTGTGCTGGCAGCTTGCCCTTCTTCACTGGGCTTCAAAGAGTCACTACAAATGAGGGGGAGCACCCAGAGAACATTCCAGCTGGGAAGGAGCACGCCCCAGGGACTTCCCTGGCACACAGCACAGCAGTGGCTGCTCTGCTAGGTCCCAGTTTGTGTCTTTGAGGACAAACTGGTCCTGCACACCAGTCTGCCCAGCCTCACGATGACCTACAATGCCCCATGGGACACCGTTCACCCTCAGGTGCCTATAACTGGGTATTTGTCTTAACTCTTCTTTCCAAAGCCATCATGCAAACCATGGCTCGGAAAAATGAGTGGCCACTGGACAGAATGTGCCTGACTGTTGATGTCACCAAAAAAACAAAGGAGGATTATGGCCACCCTCCCAGAGAGGGCGCATACCTCCACGGGCTGCATCTGGAAGGTGAGTCCCTGGGACCGCATGAGCTGCAAGCTGGGCCCCGCCCCTCAGTGTCTTCACCTGGTGTTGGCAAAATTCCCTCCTTCTGTCCCTTCACACTAAGCACTGAGGCCTGACTGAGCCACGAGGCCCTCAGGGCGATGCGGGCACTCAGACTGCACACACCCCATCAGCCGGTGTTAAAACCTCAACTTTCATCCCAAGTGTAATCCAGCGCTCTGCTCTTCACCACCATCGACTCAAAAGGCTTCCCTCTGCGGTTAGGCTCTCATTTCGTGTACAAGTCAAAGGCCAGCCTTCAGGACCCCGTTCTTTCCTCCCGTCTTGATTTTGAGGCAGCTGGCCCACAGGGCAGTTTCCCCTCTCTACCTCCCACACTATGCAGGAGTGTAGGCATTAAGCATGTATTCCCCCATCTGGCTTTCTACATGGGCTCCGGCGACCTGACTTAGTCTGCCAACCCTTTTAGCCACTGAGACCCTCCCCCCTCACTTCCAACAGCTCTAGGCAAATCTGCTCTGGTCTCACACTTCCAGGTGTCTCCACACCCCGACTGCGCCCTTGGTGCTGTGAATCTCTATCTGTGCACTGAGCGTCTGTGGCAGGCACTCACACTGAAGCACACACACTGTCAGGTCACTCAAGGCTGCGTAGGGAACAAGGAACCTAGACTTGTTCCCAGCTCGTAAATGCAGAGGGAAAGAATGCTAGAAAGCCTTGTGCTTCTTATACTTTCTAGTCACTGTAATGGGTTTGAATCTGTATGAAATGTGATGTACAAAACACTTAAACTGCTAAACGTCTCAACCATACAAGGATGCCACAGACAGGAGACGATGTGATAGGAGTGGACTGTTTATTGCATGAAAGGACGAGAGCAATGGTCCCGATAGGCCACAGTGATGCTGCTGTTCCCTCCACAGGCGCCAGATGGGACACCCAGTCAGGAGCCCTCGCCGACGCCCGCCTTAAGGAGCTGACATCCACGATGCCAGTCATCTTTGCCAAAGCCATACCCGTAGAGAGGGAAGAAATGAATCAGACTTACGAGTGCCCCGTTTACAAAACCAGAATGAGAGGCATCACCTATGTGTGGACTTTCAGGCTAAGGAGCAAGGAGAAGGCAGCGAAGTGGGTGCTGGCGGGTGTGGCCCTGCTGCTGGAAGCGTGAACCGCCGTGGCCCTGCCACTCACAGTGTCTGCTTCAGCCTGACAGTGAACACATTTAGTAACAGGGATGGACATTTCTTTTGTTAGAGAATTTGTCTCTGGAGAGGGAGAAATAATGGCATACACCAAAAAACCAGAACCAACAAAACATTAAACGCCTATTCCCAACACCACACACAACACTGTGGCTTATCTCTTACATTTCCAAGACAGTGCAGTGAGGGGTCCATAAAGAGGAAAATCTCTAAAAATGTAAAACACAGAAGCAGCAGGCTCCAGGAAGGTCCTGAAGGAGGCAAGCAGGCAGAGGCCTCCAGCGTCCATGTCCTGTTGCCATAGAGGACCCTTCCTCCCAGTGTGTGGCTAATTGCACTTGGTAATTTACAGGAACATTCTTCAGCATAACCTTCTAAGGGCCAAGAATTCAGGATCGGGGCAGGATAAACTACCAGGCGTGAGCTGTGTCGCTCGGGAGGGGGAGCTGACCGGCCACAGCTGCTGGACAAGGCACAGCTTCCGAGCCACACTCTGCCCCTTCACACTGTGCTTTAACGTCTTCAGCAGGCGCCTGTAACAATACAGGCCTACGTGGTGTGTACACAGACTTCTCTGCTTCACTATTTTCCTGAGAAATCTTTTTATGCATATAAAAATTTTCTTTAAAAAAATAGTATTAAAACCAGAAAATTCTAGAAAACAAGCGTCTGTGAGGTTGGGCTCAAAGGCTCGGCACGAATGGCAGACACGTCCTGTGGGATCCAGCTGTAAGTATGAGCGGTCCTGGTCCCCTCACTGTGTTCTACAGCTGCTTCTGTAGGCTGAACAACAAGACAGAGAAGTGTCCATAAGCAGCTCACCAGACAGCGCGAGGCAGCACTGCGGGCTAAGACCATCCCAGAACACCCATGGGAACACTCAGCATGCTGCAGCTCACTTCCACATGTCAGGTCCTTATACAACCTGACAGTCTGCAAACGTCACCTGTGCCCCCCCCCCATGTCTCTGCTCTTCAGGCGGGGGAGGCAGGTGTGCGTGTGTTTGTTCTTTCCCAGACAGTTCCACATTACTCACTGGTTTTATACCACAAGTGGAAAGGCTGGTTTGGGCCCCTGTGGAGTTGAGGACTCTAAAGAGAGGAGTCTCTAGCCTGAGCCCCTCTCGTACCATTGAGGACAGAATGGATGACTCCCAGGGTGGTTTCTACAGTAAGCTGCGGAGAGAGAACATTCCGGCCTGCAGGACCCCGAGTCCGCACACTGCTGGAGACTCACCTCTCCAGATACTCCTTGACGTTGTCGTAGCCGTAGAACTTGGCCAGGTGGATGAGGATGCCGGTGGCACAGCGGCCATCTCGCCTCCGGCAGTAGCTGCAATTACAGATCCCACGGCACGGAGGACAGGTCCACTCCTAGGAGGGAGAGAGCATTAGCAAAGTCTACCCAAGAGCCCTGATCACAGTGCTCGCCAGCCAGGGTGTTTGGGGAGCCTGTCCACGCGTGTCCCTCCAGCCTCACAGGGAGCTGGCAGTGGTGACCACACACGTCAGAGAGACCACGAGACACATCAAACGGTACGCCCAGGAGTGGGGACGGTGTACGTCCACGCCCATGACTGCTGCAGAGGACTGCAGACAGTGACCGGCTGCACACACCCTAACGGGGCAGCGCTCAGGCAAGGTGGTACTTCTATGCATTTCACAGGGATCTGAGGCACAAATGGTCAAGTGCACACCTCAAAGGGAACCCGGGGCTGGGCAGACGAGCTCAGCTGGCAGGGAAGGCGGAGAACCCACAGCAAATGTCCAGGGGTGATGGTGTGACCAGGCAGACACGGTGACAGGACCCTTCAGGTGCACCAGGGAGTCTAGCCTAATGTCTGGGCCCTAAGCCAATGTAGGCCTCTGTGGAAGATGTTCACAACAGAGGCTGCTTCCCCCCACCCTCCAGCCTCTGCACACAGGTATGCACACGCTGTTACAAAATGCGCTGGTGACAAATGTTTAGTGGGCAGGAGACACTCCACGGTCTGGGCAGCAGGAAGCTCAAATGTGACTTAGGCCAAGACAGGTGAAGTGAAATCACTCCCTGAGAAGAAAGGAACAGGATCCAACTGAGGCCAACCGCTAGGGACCATCACTCAGCTGTCACCATCTGGTCCCTCCTCTAGGAGGAGAAGAGAAGGGTGAAGAGCCCCTTGGGGCCCAGGCAGGCATCCCCACACCCACAGTCCAGAGCAAAGGCACACTGCTCCTACCGGGTCTAGCAACGCAGTCCGCACATCCTCGCCATAGCGATTGCGCAGGCATGGCCCGCAGAACTGTCCCCGCACCCCGCCGCAGCTCTGGCTCCGGCACACCGTCTTCGTATCGATGGTCTTCTGCCGGCACTGATGGCACGTGTTACCCTAGGGAGAGCAAGCCAGGTGGAAGCTGGACAGCAATCGAGGTGGGGCGGCCTCACGGTGTGAATGCCCATCCAGATGTTACCTCACACATTCCGGAGCACGGCCTCATGCCCAAAGCTAGCAGGGTTGTTAGCAGGGACCAACCCTGTGAACAAACCTCCTTTTAGCACTTCCCTTCTCGGGCCAGAGAAGTTCCGTGGGCAGATGAGGCTGCTCAAGGACGCAGAAGGAACCAACAGTCGGAAACAGTCAGACCCAAGAAAATCTGAGAACAGCCAAACCCCAGGAGGGGACTCAGCGGTGAGCCCCAAGCAGCGTGAACTGCTCTCTCTCCTGCTGGTGGCCTGGACGCCCTCAGGGTGAAATCCCGTCCTGAAAGGTTGGCAATCCAACTGACATTCGCTATTTTAAGCAGTGTTAAACAAAGGAAAACAATACGGAGCACACAAGGGCTAAGGAGAAATTCTAAGAGAACTCAGGGAGCATACACGCTCTTTCAGGACACACACCCCGGGGAGGCTGCTCCCCCAGCAGGACCCCGTGCTCAGCGGCCTGCCTGTTCCTTGACCACACAGCTCCGTCTGTGCCCTCAGGAACAGACGGCCAGGTCGTCTGTACAGGAGGCCAGACTGGGCCCCCAGGAGCACACCTTCACGGCGCCCTCAGGAACAGATGGCCAGGTCGTCTGTACAGGAGGCCAGACTGGGCCCCCAGGAGCACACCTTCACGGCGCCCTCAGGCTTCCCACACCTCACGGGACCACCACTCACCAGCACTTTATCGTACACTTTATCGCGCACGGTTATGGCGATGTTTCCCAAGTCTTCCTCGGTGATGCTCGTCACTGGGCGGTAAGACGAGACTCGGTGGCGTCGGCTGTACTTCTGGCATTTCCCCTGGGGGTAAGCAACAAACAGGAGAACCTGACACACGCATCCAGACACCGACAATCAGAACACTGTAAGCGTGCTCGGAGAGGAGGCTGCCCACATCTCGCTTGTCTGTGTGGTCATTCGTGGCTGCCCTGTCTCTCTCCTCTCTGTAGGCATTCATGGCTGTCCATGTCTCCTTTGTCTGTGTGGTCATTTGCTGGCCTGCACCCCCAGCCCAAGCTCCCAGGAAAGCAACAGCACTAAGTGAGGGTTGACACACTCTGCGGACACAGGAAAGCAACAGCCAGGTGCACCTTCGGGCAGCTCCCACCTTTCCCCTCTTCCCTGAGAGCTCTCCTGAACCAGACAACAGTACAAAGCCACAAAGCCGGAGTGGCTGCCGCTGCAGAGCTGACTCACAGCCTGGGGCCCCTGCATGCTGGGCAAGTGTCCACCCTGAGCCACCCCAGCGCCTCAAGTTAGACGAAGGAGTGTCAGCATGGAGCAGCTGAGCCCAGGGTCTTCTCAACACGTGTCCTCACAGGACCATGGTGGAAACAGGCTCTCCGGTTAGAGGTCTGCTGCCCAGAGCCTGCAGGGCAGCCGGCCTGGTGTGGTGAAATGCTCACCCAGGGGCCTTTGCTCACTAGTCAATGCTTACCCCACTAATTGTCCTCCTCCTTCGGAAACTGCAGAGCTCTTCCGTGAGCCTGCTGGCCGACAAGGTGAAGTTCTCCAGGGCAAACTTCTCTGGGGGACGCGCGCTCCGGGCTGGGTTCACGCGCCGTATGATCTGGCCATCCGAGAAGGCCCGCCGTGCCGGTCTCCTCCTCTAAAAGCAAGGGCAGACAGGCATGTGGCTCCCCTCCAACAGAGCTACTGGTACCTAAAGAGCCAGGCCAAGCCAAGAGACGGGAGTCTCACTTACAGACGCTGACGGCGGGGTCTGCACAGGGAAGAAGTCCGGCACCGAGTTCAATTCCGCCAACAACTGCGCCAGCTAAGGTGCAGGAAGAAAGGTCAGCCAGCTAGGGGGACAGGTCTTCGACCAACAACTCCCATGAATCTCCCAGCTCCCTCTTCCATAGAGGGAGCTCCCTGTCTGTTAACAGCCTCGTGTCAGAGTTCCTGCCCGAGTAAGAGGCCGACACCACTGCTCCAGAGTCCACAGTGTGCTATTCCTTATGGACACAAGGAGAGCACACAGGGAAGACCTGTTTGTCTGGCAGGCTGGGGTCCGGGTTCTACCACCATCAGCAGTATGACCTGGTACGCATCTTACAAACCTGAAACTCCAATGTCGGCATGTCTAAAGAAGGTTCGGCTAATGACTCTTAGAGCTTCCAAAGCAAACACAACATTTGCTGGGCCTTGACGGGGCACAAGCCGTAATCCCAGAGACCAGGAGCTGGTGACCAGGAGGCTCGACGATGTGTCTCACAAGGTCCTACCTCCATACACAAATCAGCTACTCTCCCCAAACAAAGCCGAGTGCCCAGCAACAGACCCCCACTGCCAAGCAGACACTTTGATCAGTTTTCACTTTCAGATGCATGTAAACAGGACACACTAAGAAGGACCGAGTGTAACACAGATACAGGTGAACATTTCCTTTAGCCAAGCTCGCTCATCTTTAACAAAAATCCCCCTCTGTGGACTGTGTTCCCTTAACTTTAGGCACAGGCCTGTGTATACACTGTCACTACACTGGTTTTTTTTTAAAAAGGATGGCATTTAAAAAGCCACCAGAGAGGAGGAATGAAAAAACACAACTGGCAGAATTTCTTTTAATTCTGTATGAAATTAGGAAGAAAAGGATGACTTTCAATGATTAGGGTGAGTTACTGGCCAATAGGAAAGCCCTAAGCACACGGAACAAAGGCACCATGGAGCTCCGGGTGAGCTACCCAGCCTGTCACTACCTAGAACACACAGGGCCGTGTTAGCTGCAGGCCTTTCCCACTCTCTCAGATGATGTCTCTGGAGGAATGGCGTCCAGACATGGCCTGTCTGCTGGCCACGTCAGTTCTCCCCACTGGGACGGTACAGCTGTAAGGCTCTCTCCTCTGCAGCGCTCTGCCCGTTCAGAATGTGGCCTGCTGCACCATGAGCAGCAGCAGCCTGCCGCCTCAGAGCAGCGAGAAATGGCCCTTGAATCTTTTCGCCCACAAACTGGGGCTGAGTATGGAACCCAGTACACTTTCCCCCAGAGAGCATTGCTGAAGGGTGACGGGTGACCCGCGGCACTGGCTTACCATGGCCTTGTTCTCTTTGATGTTCATGGCCCTCTTCAGCAGAGCATCCGAATGCTCCTGGCTCTCAGCCTTGGAGTCATCCTCAGACTCGGAGGCCGAGTCTTCCTTTTCCTTGGCCTGTCTGCAGCTTTTCTCTCTTCCAAGATCAGGCTTACTGTCCAGCATGTGGGAGCTATTTCTATCTGGCGTTTTTGCCATTTTTTTGGTGGGAAACTGAAAGGCTACTCGAAGACCAAAACTGCTTCTTGTGGGCCTGCCTCTTCTGGGTGCAGCCTCCTCTTCATCTTCCTCCTCGTCACTCAGCACAGGATAAGATTTGTTGCTGTCACTCAGCTCTGACTCCACGCACTAAGGGACAAACAGAGAGAAGGGTGAAGACGTCTCTTACCACCTACCAAAACTAACTCCCACAACTGTGTTTGAAGCTATACTGGCTGAGGACAGGTCGGACTTTGCTCTGCCATGTATTCCTGCCTCACCTGGCAAATGCAAAGCAGCAACACCACCACCCTGGTCACAGTTTGAAACCCCCAAACTGTGAGCCACACACAGCAAAACCCTGATCATGCCTCCAAACCCTCAAACTGTGACCCACACACAGCAAAACCATGTCTCTTTGAAAGTTCATTCCAGTGATGGAAAGCTGATTAACATTTTCTTCACTCAGTATATTCTCTTATCAAGTTTGTGAGTGGGCCTACACTGAATTATATCACACCATTATCTCACAGCTGATCTAAGTACACAGATTTCTAAGGAAGAAAAGGGCTTTGGGAGCAACTTACTTTCCCTCCTTAGAAACAGAAACTTCCTAACTGGGGGATGGAACCTGTCAAGTTCTGGAGCTCTTAAGTGTCTTGGGGTGAGAATCTGAGGTCCCTGGGGAAAGAACACTGGCAGAGAGGGGTGCCTGGGACTACCCCGCAGGGCAGCATGGGGTTTCTCGCCAGCACATTCACAATGCAGCAATGCAGCCAACTATAGAACTTGCCTGCCCTGCGTGACGCCTGGGGGAAGGAGAGGGACAGAGAGAACCACCATCACCACTGAATGTCCTCCTACAGGCTGTGTCCCAGGCTGTGTGGAAGTGGACATCGGGCAGGCACAAGCTAACATCACCTTACCAGCAAAGGAAGTGATAGGTTTATCTTCAGATAAATATTCTATTCTTCAGTTAGCGTTAAATACATAAACTTTCAGAAACATCTGCCTCATCTTATTTCTACGAATAAGTTAAAAATATAAACCTAAAAAATTATAAAGACTTAATGCCACGTGATACCCAGGACTGGAGCCCAGGGCAGAAAGGGCACACTAATGAAAACATGGGTAAAGCCCTCTTAAAAGTGTAAATACACTAACACTAGTTCTCATTTTACAAACATATCACAGTCACGTAAAGGAGGACAAGGTCAAAGCCTACGGCAGTTCTGCAGCCTATCTTCCTAACTTTATAAATCAAAAACTATCCCAATAAAACATTTCTAATGGTCTGCTGTGGTGGCTCATGCCCAGAATCCCAGCTCCTGGATACTGATGCAGAAGAAAAGCTGCCACGTTTAGGGCCAACCTGGGCTGTGGTGTGAGATCTTACCTCAAAACACCACCAACACCATCACCACCACCACAACCAAGGCAGTGATTTAACCTGAGACTGAAATGCTAGTGTGTGAAAACTAACTAAGCTCAATAAATGAAATTTTTAAAAAAGAAATCCTCAAGGAAGCCTTTTCACAGTGCAGACCGAGGGCCAACTCCCCAGGACTCCAGCAGGCCTGAGTCACCTTTACAGTTAGCAAAACTCAAACCAGGAGCCACAGGCTTTCCCTGTTTGCGCCATCACCACTTTCACAAAATTAGCCCCTAGCCTAGGAATGTGACTTCACACTCAACAAGACAGAGCTTGACAGAACGTGTTACCCCAAGATATACGGAACAGGAGGCTGCAATAAACTGGTAAGTTGACGAAGGCCTCCTGAGAAGGCCCTGAGCACTAGGGCAGGAGATGGTCTCTAGGACTCAAGGAGAGGAAGGAGTCTGCCTGTGGACCAGGCAGGACCAGCTCCACAGGAGTGCCTTCTGTATTATTTGGCTTCTATTAGGAAAAACAACAACAAAACAAACCATCTCTCCATTTGTCAAGTAGCCTCTAAGGAGGAAAAGGACAAAGTCAGGACTAGGACAGCCGCACCCCCTCACATCTGCCATCACTGCTGTTACCTCCGAGTTACTGCTTGGCTTCAGCTCATTCTCTGTAAATCCTTCGAAGTCTTCAGCTTCTGAATCCGTATCCTCAATGAAAATCCTCCTGAGCTCTTCTGTCAAGTATTTGGAACAGAAACGCACATTCTGCTGAATTAAAAAATACATGTAAAAGTGAGACTCGTGATGCAGACTCAGAACCCCAGTGCTCTGGGAGGAGGGAGGTAAAGGCTGAGGCAGGATTCCCACCCTGGACAGGGCAGAGTGAAACCATGTCTCAAAAACCAGCTATCACAGCTGGGCATGGTGGCATACTCCTTTAATCCCAGCACTTGCAAGGCAGAGGCAGGCAGAGCTCTCTCTGTGAGTTTTAGGCCAGCCTGGTCTACAGAGCTAGTTCTAGGACAGCCAAGGCTACACAGAGAAGCCCTTCTTCCGGAGGAGGGGAGGACACTCAACTCCCAGTACCACAACACACTCAGGAATAGAAAGGAAAGGAACAGTGTTCTGGGGCCAGCGAGGAGAGATCACGGATGGGCAAGCCTTTCCACTGAATGAGAATGCCCTGCACAGTAACGCAGACAGCACACGGTCTCCAAACCTTATAGCAGAGAAGACCTACAGCCAAAACAGTCTCTGTCAATCCTGTGTCTCAGTCACGTCTGCTATGGCTGCCGAGCGTTGACGGGGAGTCTCCTGCCCGGCCAGCAACAACCAGGCTGCCAGCTTTCCCAGGCAAAGCCACATGCTGGCTTTCCTCCCTCCAGCTCTCTGGAGCACTGGCCGTGGGTGAGCGCACATCTCTTCAGACACTGTAGGTTTCTCCATAGGAAGAGCCAAGGCCCTCACATCCTCACCCAGCACTAGAGACTGGACTTGCTCCATTCCCTATGATACCCACATGGGGAATGGATGGCAATCTGTGTCTGCCTCACCCCAGGTCTCCCCTCTGAGGGACTGAGGGATGAGCAAAGACATTTTCCAATGACTTATTTTCTTTGGCGCTATTACAAAGACAGAAGGAAGTACAATCTAAGAGCGCCGGGCTCAGAGGAGACCCCAGGCGGACAACTGCAAGGATAAAAACTGCTCTAGGACTCTGCCACTGTCCCCAGACCCACAGGAGTGGGCCTCATGACACCACACTTGCGTGAGAGCATCTCACTGCCGCCTTTTCCTGGCTTTAATTATATACTTCAGACTCAGAGATCTTCGGGAAAAACAAATAGAATAGGAAAATATAATAGTGGGAAACTTACAGGGCGATGGAGAAAGAAATGCCCACAGCTAGCGCTCTAAGCTTAAGAATGTCTCCTATGAATTATTATGGGTAATTGGAATGAGTTTTCTCAGAGCTTAAATTACTTCCTTCCTTTGTTGTTAGCTGTGGTGCAGCTGCAAAAAAAAAAAAAAAAAAAAAAAAAAAGAAGTTTATTTAAAGAGAAACTCGAATTGTGTTTATGGGAAGGGCCCAGAGTCAGCTATGCAAGCTGACACCCTGTCTCTCAGCTGGAGAAAGCGAGTTACAAGTGTGTGGGTCAGGGGAGCAGTAGAGCAGGGCTTAAATCTAAGGAAGTGTGGGCCTCGAGAGACGGCTCAGCTAAGAGCAACTGCTGTTTCTGCAGAGGGTACAGGTTCAGTTCCCAGCACCCACACAGCAGCTTCGAACTCATGCCCCATGCAAGTGGGGCACAGACACACGGGCAGGCACACACTCACATAAAATAAAAAGGCATCTAAGGAGGGAAAACAGGTGCGGCAAGGCCACCCGCAAAGGAAACCCACCAGGCACCTGACCACAAGGAAACATCTGGCCACCTGTGGGGGCTTTTCCGGGCAACAGCCTCCAAGCATAAATTCAACAAATGTCCAAACCCTGTACAGAGCCTGAAAGAGAATGAGTCACGCCTTAGAGTACCAAGTTCTGGCCTCCCAACCTTCCTGGTGAGTTCTGTCTTAGGAGAGGGTGATCAGCCCTGAGGGAACTAACAGGACTTTGCTACAAGCGTATTACTCCCAAGGGCTGAAGAGCTGTTTTCCGTATGGTCTGCACTGCACAGCTCCACTGGGCAAAGGTCCACGAGGCTCTCTGTGCAGGTCGCTGCCACGGGATCTCCCATGGCTAACACTGTAAGCGAGAGGAAATATATGGAAAGCAAGCAAGCGTTTTGTTCTGCTGCTCATGTGGCATGACAAAGGACTGGGGATCCAGTATCAGAGAGATGGGCATATTACAGCTGCACCCCACAAACATCCGAGGGAGCCTATAGTGTGTGGTGATGGAGAGTGTTGCACGCTTAATTAAAGGTCAGAGGTCGGGGCCAAGGAAGACAGAAAGCGCCATGAAAGGATGCCTTTCTCTCTGCAATCTGAGGCCCACGAGAACTCACACATCAAGGCAGACACATACATTCGATCACACAGAGGGAAGAGGAAGCCATCCACCCAGCTTGGAGGGCCAGCTGGCGAAGGGGGGAGCAGGGCTGAGGGGTCAGCTAGCATCTGTGCTGTGCTCAACAGGGAAACAGTGTAAGGGAGGAGGGGACCAGACTCGGCAGCCCGCCTCGCTCAGCCACCTCGCCTGCCTCCCATGCTTCCATCTGTGCTCCACTAGCCCCAGAGTGAGTTCAGTACCTGTATGGAACGCAAAAGGCACACTTCCACCACCAGCCTGGGTCTGCTGGGTGCAGTCAGCCCTGGCGCCTGGCAAGGCTGGACTGTGCAAGCAGCTGTCACAGCAGCAAAAGCAGCAGCTGACTCACGATGCCCCTCGGTGTGCTGGCACAGCCCCACTCTCCCTCTCTGCCCATGCACAGGACACTGGAGTGTCTGAGTAACCGCGGAGCCTAACCTGAGTTCAGTCCTCCTGACCCCAGCAAGAAGAGAGGAGTTCAGTCAGGGGCTGAGTGCTGGGACAGCTTCAGATAGCAGGGAGATGAAGGGAGGAGTGTGAGGACCGACTCCTAGGCACTAGACACGGAGACAGGACAGAGAAGTCAGCAGCAGGACAGCTGGAGAAGCGGGGCCTGGGTGGCCAGGAGAGGGAGTATGCCGAGTTTCAGCTACCCTGAGACAGGACGGAGAAGCCGGGCTGCACATCAAGAAAGTCCAACTATCTCAGAGAAAACACAGGTCACTGATGGCCTTCGCCTGGGGAAAGCAACCGTACCTAAGACAGAATCCAAGAGAAACTAGCCAAAAGGTACAGGACCATGCTAGACAACCATCTCTGTCTTTGCAGTGAGAACCCAGTTTAGTGTGATTGGATTCCTTGAACTCGGTAAATAAAAACAAGACCAAACACAGCTGCAAGGCATGGCTTGCATGAAAACACAGAGGGCAACAGGAGGGTACATTCAGGGAGGTGGCAGCACATGCCTTTAATCCTGGCACCCCATGGGTAGCAGCAGGTGGGATCTCTGAGCCAGCCTAGTCGACACAGAGAGTTCCCAGCCAGCCAGAATGGCATAGTGAGACCCTGTCTCAAAATATGGGGTAAGGGGACAGGACTACAAAGGTTAAAAGCGGTACTGACAAAAAGATAAGGAGTAAGAGTTCCAGGGGGGGGAGCACGCCTTTAATCCCAGCACTTGGGAGGCAAAGGCAGGTGGAGCTCTGTGAGTTCAAGACCTGCCTGGTCCACAAAGCCAGTTCTTAATAGCCAAGGCTACACAGAGAAACCCTGCCTTGAAACAAAAACAAAGAATAAGGGTTCTACAGCGACTCAGTCTGCTGCTGTGACATCAATCTCTACGGAGGGGATTAATAAACGTAAAAATAATTTTAAAATAGTACCTGTTGCAATTGATTTGACTTGCTGAAAACACAAAGAGCACAATGCTCTGGGAACAAATTTTTCCATTTAGGGACATAAAGAAGAGAAAACAAAACAAAACAAAACAAAACAAAACCAACTCTTGGTCAAAATGCTGACAGAAAAGAGTCCAACGAGGCCTACATTAGACCAGGGACCTGGAAGCCCAGGTCCCACCAAACCAGACCACAGGCAGCTCCCATGTAACAGGGTGGGGTCCGTCAGCACACATGCACACAGGCCTCTCACCAGGTTCTGGAAACGTGAAGGTAAACTTCCGAAACACGGTACCCAGGACCTCACTGGGCCTCTAGCTCATGACTGCCCTGAGATGCAGGACACACCCTGCAAGGGGCTTCTGGAGGGCCACACTCAGGCAGAGCAGGGCTTGTGAGAGCCAAACCCGCCAGGAGAAGGAAAGCTCGCACCTGTTTCTGCAGCTGCAGCGAGTCCAGACTATTGCAGCTCTCTGACAGGTTTTCCATGGGATCGTCGTCCTGGAAACCCACAAACTCCTCCTCATCACTGGGGGTGTTGAAGATGGCAGCCATCTCTTGGGGGATCTGTTTTGGATTCAGAAGAGAAGGGTGTGACCAGGCTGCTGTGATTACTCAGGACGGAAGGAGCGTCACATCCCTTCCCAGGGCCCACGAGACCCCAGGACCCCTGAGCATCGTGTTCAGTGAAGACCCCTTGGTGGAAGAAAGGGGGCACGTTTGCTCCAGCTCCAGTTCACACGCACTGTACCTTACACAGCTGCTACCTCTGGGCTTGACTACAAAGCACCCGTGTCTGAGAAGGCTACCAGCTTTTTCTCCTGGTGCAGCTCACCACGCCACTGTCACCTGCTGTTTTTGCTAGTCCTATGTGCGTTACAGACAGACATTTGCACGCCCAGAGTGGCTCTTTCTCTGCACTTGAAGTCAGTTAAGGCAGCTGTGGAACTGATTCCAAGAGGGCGCAGGTGCCACTAGGGACAGTCACCCTGAGATCCATCCTGTCCAGTCTAGCATAGGTGCCTGCTGGGGCATACGGAGCCTCCCTCCTTGCTTAAACACACCAGCACCCGCAGCCTGGTCCCCTGAAGCCACTGTTTCCATCTCTGTTCTGTTTGTCAAGAAAGATCGGGTCAAACTGTGCTGCAGCTTGGCTGTATCCATCCTTGACCTCACCTGTGCACACCCACCGTGTCAGAGAGGAGCAGGGGAACACAACTTGACATATCACAGTAAGAGCCGTGACCAAGAGGCAGGAGGAGCAACACCTTTATTTCATTCATGCGCTCCCTACATAGTTTATAAATTTAAGCCACATATACGCAATATGACATGAAAAGAGAAGCCAAACTGTCCAACGAGAGCCACAGGCAGAGGAGGGGCCAGAGGCTCCTGGGCAGAATCACCACCCTGTCTGTCCAGACGCCGTCTGGCCTCAGCCACCAGAGCACAGGCTACGCCTGCACAAAGCCCACACCACCAAGTGTGGTGCGGCATCGAGGGGTGCAGCCCGCCCGCCTCAGCCTCCCCTCCTCTCCATTTCTTCCCAGGGGTTGTTTTAACAAGTGATCACCAGAGGAGTACATGCAGGTGGATTTCAAAGGATGACAAGGTTGGGACCTCTTGGGGCAGAGGCGGTGTGTCCACCGGACCCCTGCACCCACAGCTTCTCGTCAGCTCTGGGTGTGCCCTCAGCGGGTGACACTGCTGACGGGGAGTAACACAGGACAGTTAACAGCACATCCCGCAGCAAGTGCGGGGCTCGACAAGCTGGGTGTGTGGGGCTCACTCTTGTTGCCAAACTCTGAACTGTACAGAAAGCAGCTCCACAGCTCTGGCCCTTCCTGCCATGGTCAGATGGAGTACTGCAGTCTGGGTTTGACCTTAAAGGTACTGAGGGAAAACTCTTAACTCCCCACTAAAGGCAAAAGCCATGAGAACAGCAGCAGCCCCTCAAATCAGGAAAGCATGGACCACTGTAAGCCCCAAAGTACCTGCCAACCACGAGTTCCACACCTACCACCAAGTTATCCTTTTCAGTGGACCGTGATGCAAAGACACACCAAGGCAGCAGCAAATCAAGGCATGCATGACCAAGACAGTACTGTATTAGACCTTACACAGATTTCAGAGGAAGGCACTGTCGGTCATGAGAACACAGAGAGAAAAGCAAATCTAATGAGCACAAATGAGCAAAGGACAGCCAAGAAGGAAATCATCATACCCAACACAGTAAACCAGGGAGCCTCAGAATACCAACAGGAAGATGGACAGGGGTGGGAAGAACAAACCAGAATCCAAGCAAGGAGAGAGACATCTGCAACACTGCGGGAATCAACAAACTCTCACAAAAAACTTCAACATAAGGAGACTCAAACAACAGCACAGAAGCTCACAAATCAAAAACCAAGATCCACATATCTCCAAGAAACACAAATCATTTGACACACACACAAACACACACTACATACACACAAACACCACACACGCACGCACAAGACTCAAATGATGGAAGACTTATTTATTAAACGGAAGAAAGCTGAAAATGATGTAACTATTATTTTATCTGACAAAGCAGACTTCAAACCACTATCAGAGAAGATAAAGAAAGCCACCACATAGTCAAGATGGCTAGATAATTCATCAAGATGCAACAACTGCAAATGTGTAGGCGAGCCCACACCCAGGCTCTGAATTTCATGTAACAAGCATGAATGAACACAAGAGGCCGGGGGCTCTGACACAGAGTGACACACACATGCCCTGTCACAGACAGCTTATCCAAACCAAGCATCAACAAGGAAGCTGCAGCTGACCTGCACCGGAGAGCAGACGGTCTCAGAGCAGACCCTGTCCCAGCAGCCCACCACAGAACCTAACAGTGCATCCTAGGCCACGAAGCCAACCTCGTCAAACTCAAACATTGGAAATATGTCTAGTACAGACTAAAATAATACAAACTAATACATAGATGCAACAGAGCTGGTTCTTTGAGCGGCATTTTCAACAGGATTGGTAAAGCTTGTCTTGACTGACAGCAACAAACAATCTATAATAAGATCAAAGACGAAAAGGGGAAATTACAAGAGATTCCAATGAAATTCAGGAGATCATTAGAAATATCTTTAAAACTTACGTTTCTAAAAAAAAAAAAAACTAGGAAATTTGGGAGAAATAGATAAATTCCCAGCTACATATGACCAACCATCAAGAGGATACAGAACATTCAGACACACCCTTGCCAAGCAATGAAAATACAGCAGAAAGACTTCAAAGAAAAGCCAGATCCAGCCATCTCTGCTGGTTCTGCTGACTAGTTACAGATAACACCAACTCTCTCATTTCCACAAAACAGAAGGGGAAGGAACAGGATCTGGAAGCCAACAGCATCTTGATGCCAAAACTAGGTAAGTACAGAACAAACAGACCAATACCCTGAATGAACAGACACAATTCTCAATAAATTATGTGCACAGCAAATTAAGGACCAGTGTGACAGGCGCTCGCAGAGGTAAAGCTACTAGCATCCTTCACTAGAGGACACCATATCAACTGCCTTCTGGGTTCTCATCAGAGGAGTTAAGAGACAAGTTCGCAGCTGGTCCACGTGGAGCTTGTGGTCACAACCCCTGCGGGGGCTGCATGTCAGCTCTCCAACTGACCAGCAGCAAAAGCACAGTTATGAGGTAGCAGAGAAGTAACTTTATGGTGGGGGTCCCCATAGCATGAGGAGCTGTACTAAGAGTACATGGTAAATCCCAGCAGCGTGGCCCCGCCTAGTGCCACCCACGCGTCAGAGGCACACGTGGCACATGCAGCAGCCTCCAGGGGCCGCTCAGCCTTCCTTGAGCCCCAGGACCCCGGTTCCAATCCACACCTGCCAGACCAGGAAGCCCACGGGGTACCGGGGTGCCGGTAAAAGCCTGCTGGGGTTTTGCTTCTCACCAGGGGCACCATTACCATGAAGGTATGTTTTAGAGCAGTGGTTCTCAACCTGTGGGCCATACGACCCCTTCACAGGCTTCTCCAGAGTTAGGAAGTAGCAACGGTAGCAATGACTAACTTTCTAGCTGGAGCCCACTCGCAAGAGGAACTGGATTATGGGGCTGAGTTGTTAGGAAGGCCGGGGACCACTGCTGTAGAGGTGTCCGCACCATACCAGCTCCTGCCAGCCCAAGATTTAACTAAAATTCCATTTACAAACAGAAACTAACAAGCTATAACAATGCCTCAAAGTGCAGCCTGCCAACAGTCAGTGTTTACTTCTGAAAGTAAGTCATGTAAAGCAGCACTTAACTTCTGTATCATACAACTAAGTGTAACTTTAATTACAGGTTAGTTCTTCTACATCTCAGATACTACCTAGCCATGGTGAACATATTATCATCTATTACATTTTTCTTTTTCTTTTTTTTTAAATAAAGTGCTGAAGGGTCTCATTAGCCCAGGCTAGCCTTGACCTCCTGCCTGCACCTCTCCAGTGCTGGGACCGCAGGCACCCTCCTCCCCCAGCTATGTGGCCCTGAGGAATAAACCCTGAGCTGTCCAGAGGCGCAATTACCCACGGAGCAGCCTCCTGGCTCATCCTCACTAAAGGAAGACAGCAGAGCAGCTGTGAAGTTGCCTCTTCACTGCCCACAGCTTCTGCCTCCCCAGGTCTGACGTTACAGGTGTGTGCCGCCACTCACAGCCCCTTCACATGCATGCTGGGAATCAAAGTCAGGCCCACGCTACTGTCTGAGCTCTGTCCCAGCTCAAGCTGCAATAATTCAGGGTACACAGTAACTATGTTCTTCCAAAGGAGGTTATGTAGGTGTGACATGTACCTATAACCCAGCTTTCAGCAGGCTAGGATAGGAAGCCACAGAATGCCAGCTGATTCCAGGCTGATCCTGATTAGCTGGCAGACTCAAGCACGCATGGGGAGGAACAGGTAGGTCACCCACCTGCTGAGGACTTACACCCAGAGTAAATAACAAGCCCTCAGAACTCAGCAACAAGTAACCAGCCCACACCAAACACAGGTGAGGGGTCTGAGCAGGAAATTCACAAAGAACACAGAGGCTGGCAAGTTCATGAGCAGGAGTAAATGCTCCTCATGAAGGACTCGGAAACTACACAACAATGAGCCACACCACAGAGAAGACCATTCCACCCTTCATCATAGGCTTCAAAATGACACTGATGAGAACACGGAACCACTGCACGCACAGGCCATAGGACGGTGTGCAAGAGGGTAAGCAACACTTTGCAAAACAGCTGACAGTTTAACAACCATTTACCACAACCCAGCAATCTTACACACAGGAAACACTATGCTCAAATGTGCACTGCAAAACCATGAGACAAAGCGAATCAATGAGGAGTGAGCACAGGATGGTATTTACAGACAAAAGATCACGACTCAGACTCAGCAATACAAAAGGATAAGCCTGACACACAGACACACAACCCAACACGCCACGCCAAGAGAAGGAGACTGCCTGCTGCATGACTGCAGGCACAGGACTTGGAAAAACCAGAGACAGTGCACACCAGCAACTGCCACGGGACAGAATGAGGACTCCAACAGGCAGCAGGGCACTGCAGAGGGGCGATGAAGTCACTGACGAGGTAATTACACTCCTAGAGACTCATGTCAAAACTCACAGAACTACACAGTGAAACGGGGAATCATCCTGAATTAAACTTTAATAAGAAAAGGTACTCGGTGCAGAACACACATCACCCAGAAACGGATCCTAATACAGAAAATTAACTGCTGGGGGGAGGGGAAGGCAGGGACACCACAAAACAACAGGGGAAAAAAGTCCTGCCAACAAATAGTTCAAGGCTGGCTGCAGAATGGAGAAGGCTGGCAGAGCTCAGCAGAAACCTCTTCGGTGTGATCAACACACAACTTCTTCCTTAAAATTAAAATCACTCGTGCATAAAGATTCTCAGACTCAACAGGAAGGGGCTCCAGCCAGCCACAGCACAGCAAACACGGCTCTGGGCGGCCTTGCCCTTCTTCCTTTTCCCTCCGCCTTGATTAAACCATTAAATTACATTCCTAGCCACCAAGGCCTTTTCCCTTATTTGGCCACTTTCTCCTCCTCCTGAGGCTGACTACCAAGGTCCGGTTATCAGTACTGAAGTCCAGCAATCAAAAGCCCCCTGTGGCTCAACTTATTAATAAAATTAAACAGCTCACCCTAACACGGGGTTTCCCCTTGTGCATGGCCCACAGGGAAAGCTGCCGTTTTCCTACGGCCATGTCTCTCTCTATCCACAGCCTTTGTCTCAACAAATACCCCTCCCCTCCCGTCTTTGTCACTAATTTTCTTCCCTGAGGCAAATAAATCTCCATTGGGCTGAGAACTTGGTCCTGGGGGTCCTGAGGGGACAAGGATCCTTACAGCTTGGTCATGGGACTGTGACAAGCTAGCCACCACTATTCAGAGGAGTAGGAGGCAAACATACTGTTTCCCTAAAGAACTTGGGTCATACATGTCCAAAGCATTCAGAGAAAAAGAAAGTGTAACTTATTCAAAGGAAGAAATGAGCAAGTTGAAACTGTCCCCTTGGCAATCCAGACACTGAGCTTCCCTGAAAGCAACAAAAAACAAGTACAAAAACTAAGGGAACTAAGCATGTTGCTAAGCAATTTACCCCAGACAAAATACTCTATCCTGCAGGGGAGGTCAGTAAACTAAGGAAGTAAACAACCCAGAAGCTTCAGGAAGTTCCTGAAACTGACAGGATTCACTAGGCCCCTATCACATCAGCAGTGAGGACGCTGAGATCCACCTGGAAAAGCTCAGACCCAGCAGTCAGCCTGAGAAGCAGAAACTAACTGAGGCTCTTGAAAGCACATGCTGCAACCCAAGGAGCGGCCCCTCAGGTTGTGTAGCAGGCTTTCATGTGCTATTGTGAGGTTCTGTTGATGCAGCTGTCTTTTTTGATACACACACACACACACACACACACACACACATATATATATATATATATATATATATTTTTTTTTTTTTTTGGTCCTGTAAGCTGCCCCTCACCCATATTTTTAAAGTTAACCCAGCAAACACTGATTGACTAGCTTTGGTGGCATCCTTATTTTAGTGTATCACCAATTCTCTATGGGGTAAGTAGATGTTAGTTCACATCTCTGACAAAAGTTTAAAAGTCTAGGTTAATGAAAGATATGAACATACAAATACAAGAAGCTTAATGGACTCCACACAGAATTCACCTGTGCTCACTTTGTTTGCTGCAGGTCAGGGATCTGAACCCAGGACACCTCACCTGCTGGGCTCATGCTCTGCTGCTGATCTGCATGCCCAGCCTCAACCAGGAGGAATGGAGAAACACGTGGAGACAGTGTAACTGCTGTTATGCTAATGATAAAGAAACTCAGCAATAGCCACCTGTCACACACACCCTGCGTCCAGACCTCAGAAACCTGTGGCAGGAGACAGCACAAGGATCTGTGTGCAGCACACTGTGGGCAAAGCCGCCAAACAAAAAGTGCCGTGTCTGGGGGACGGTCCTTCAAAACTGAACAGAAATGAAGATATCTTTTCAGGTGACAAATTTGAATTAATTCATCAGCAGCCAGAACTAGCTAAATATGATTCTTTCAGACTGAAATGAAAGTGACAATGACTCAGCACCATGCCAAACCACACAACACTCAAAGATAGAAGCATATGCAGCTATTACTGTCATCTGGTTCTAACTGCTTTTATTAACTATAAAATTAGAGAATGTATCAATCTACTATAAATAGCCCATTTATAACAACAACAGGCTAGAGAATGGAAATTCTCTGGGCAGTTTTATTATCGATGTTAAGTTGCTATTAAACTATTGCAATATAGGATATTATCTGCAGTGGTCAGGACCACAGAAATCATCTATAGACAACGCTGAAGATGGCTGAAAAAGAGTCAAAACGGTCACTACAAAGAAATCAACAGAGAAAGGCTCTAAGGAGCCATGAGTACTCACGCACACCTGCAGTCCAGCACTCTAGAGGCTGTGCAGGGTCAGCCTGGGCTACATGGTGAGAACCCCACCCCAAGAAGAAAAGAAACAAGCAGTAAGGCACACAGAAAGCATAAGTGAAAGACATGCAAGGCCCGGCAGCATGTCTACAATCTTAGCTGCTCCAGATGCTAAAGCAGTCCAAGCACTCCCTGCTCGACCCAGGAAGTCTGAGGCCAGCCTGGCCTACCTAACAAGACTCTCTCAAAAATACTGGCAATACAGTTCAGTAATACAATACTTAGCTAGTATGCTTCAGGGCCTGGGTTAGAGTGCCAGCCCTGAAAAATGTTTTTGTTTTGTTTTTAGTGTAATGATACAAGTAAATGCTAATTAGGAGTGACATCAGATCTAAAGACACAAACATGTTGACATAAAAGACAGAAAAGATTACTAGGTGCAAAGGAGAGCAGAGTGGCTACAATCAGACAAAACAGATACAATACACAAAGCTTGCACAGACAGAGCGAAGACTATGGTTAACTCAGCCGGGCAGTTCTCAGTACGTGTCAAAGCTCCAAAAGTACGAAACAAACACTGAGTGCTACAGAGAGGAACACTTCCACATTAACAGAGACAGATGTTGACTTCAACACGTTCACTTCCAGCAAGGATAGAATAGTAAACAGCCCAGGAAAGAGGGACTGAACAACAATAAACCAAACAAAAGACAGAGACACTCCAGAGAGCACATATTTTTCTCAAGTGTACACATAAAGTTACCCATTATCCAGACCAGGCCACATGCTAGACTAGACAGTTTAATAAGTGTGGTAAATTTTAAATAACTAATATCATACAAACTACCTTTTTTGATCAGTAAAATTAAAGTTGGACTCAGAAGCAGCAGAAAAGCAGGCCAGTTCACAGTATACAGAAATCAAGCATTCTCCCAAGCAGCCAATGAGGCAAAGAAAACATGAAATTAAAAAATACAAGCTGAACATCCCAGCTTAAAAATCTAAAACCTAAAATGCTTCAAAATCTGAACTTTGGGGCTGGAGAGATGGTTCAGAAGTTAAGAGCACTGGACGCTCTTCCAGAGGTCCTGAGTTCAATTCCCAGCAACCACATGGTGGCTCACAACCGTCTATATTGAGACCTGGCCTGCAGGCACACATGCAGGCAGAACACTGTATACATAATAAATAAACAAATCTTTAAAAAAATCTGAACTTTGTTGAGTGACCCTAGTGTCACAAATGGAAAATTACATGACAGTTTTATGAACTAACAAAATTATTTAAAACTTTGTAGAAAGTTACATCCGGCTGTATGCAGAAGGCACAAACACTTTAGCTTGTGTTCTGACTCTAGTTCTACGCCCACATACCTTTTATGTCTGAGCAAATAAACACTCTGAAATAAATGTAGCCTCAAGCATTTTATATAAGCAACACTCAAGCTGCACCTTGAGAGGAATGCACCCAAACATGTGCACTGCCGCAGCTGCTGTGCGTCAGGAGCAGGCACAGCTGTGAGCGGGTGACTTAAAAGGAAGATCATTAACTCCGCACATTAAGGAACCAGAAAAACACACAGCAAAGTATACCCAAAGCCATCAGAAGGAACTACTAAAGATTACAGCCGTGACAAAACAGGAGATAAAATCACAACAGAGAATTGATAAAACGATGTTGGTTTTTCAAAATACTAAAAAAATTAGCTGGCCTTCCGGTGCACTGACCTGAAAACAGAGAAACCTCCAAGCACTAAAATCCGAATATAGAAGTACAGAGATTATTATTAAGCTCACAGAGGTTTTACTAACAAAGAATTTAGGAGGCCTACGGATGGCTGTAAGCCAAAACCTTGGCCCACACAGATGGAATGACTGCATCTCTGATAACACACAGCCTTCCAGGAGTAAATCATAAGGAACAAGACATTTGAACAGACCTATATCTAGAAAGGATTTGAATCAATGATCAAACTGTCCCCAGAATTAGTGTCAGAAACCGACATTTCAGCAGTGAACTCTGTAAAACTCTTAATAACCAATGCCAGCCTTCCAAGTCTCCCAAAGAGATGTAGTAGGAAAGACCATCCTTAACTCCTCCTGATACCAAAGCCTGATGACTGCTCAAGGATTCCCAGCAACACCCTCACGAGGCTAATGTCCTCACACATGCCAGCACACACAGTCAGCAACGCAGCGAAAAGTTGTACACACTGCCAAGCACTGTGTCCCAACAATGCAAACCAGCTTAACACCGGAAATTCAAGTGCATCACACTAACTCCAGGGGGAAGAGACCACTATATAGCAAATGCAAAAAAGGCCCCAGAGGAAAAGCCACTGCCCTTTCCCGAAAAAAACAGCCAACTATAACGGACGGGAATGGCATCGATGCATAAAACCCACATTACACTCAACTGTGAGTTAAAAGCAGACAGGAAGGTCAGGAATACACTAAGAATGTCTCCTTTGAAAACTCATGAGCAACCAGGCAAGAAACCTTGGCAAATAAGGACACCCGGACTGGAGAGCACGGAGTAAAACACATGTGTTAGGACAGAACACGCAGTGGTGTGGAGGGGTCGGGCCGTCACGGGCCAGCAGGCAGCACTAGCTGATCGCTGAGGCATCGCTCCAGGACACTGTCCAGGAGTCACCGCACTGCAGCCTTTCTGCCTCTAAACAATCAACAGAGTGGCAAGGAAATCGCCCCAAACTCCATTTAACCAAGACATAAAAAGGAGACCTCAGCAACGAGGCACGAGTCTTACGTACACCTCAGCACACAGGCACATACATACACACAGACACACACAGGCACACAAAGGCACACACACAGGCACTCACACACACACAGGCACACACACAGGCACTCACACACACACAGGCACACACACAGGCACTCACACACACACAGGCACACACACAGGCACTCACACACGCACACACACGCGCTCACACAGGCACACACAGGCGCTCACACACACGCACACACAGGCGCTCACACACGCACACACAGGTACTCACACGCACACACAGGCACTCACACACGCACACACAGGTATTCACACGCACACACAGGCACTCACACACACGCACACACAGGCACTCACACACACACACACAGGCGCTCACACACGCACACACAGGCACACATGCACACACAGGTACTCATACACATGCACACACAGGCACTCACACACGCACACACAGGCGCACACACAGGCGCACACACAGGCGCTCACACAGGCACACAGGTACACACACGCACACACAGGCGCTCACACACGCACACACAGGCACTCACACACGCACACACAGGCGCTCACACACGCACACACACACACAGGCACTCACACACACGCACACAGGCACTCACACGCACACACAGGTACTCACACACGCACACACAGGTACTCACACGCACACACAGGCACTCACACAGGCACTCACGCACACACAGGCACTCACACACACGCACACAGGTACTCACACACGCACACACAGGTACTCACACGCACACACAGGCACTCACACAGGCACTCACGCACACACAGGCACACACACGCGCACACGCAGCACCTCAGGAGGCCTGTCCTGCTCGAAGCCGCCCACAGGCGACCCCGTGGGAGCGCAGCAGCAGTCTGGGCACCGACAGAACAGCCCGGCCGGCCACGGCCGAGTCGGCAGGGGGCTGCTCACTCCCTGAGAGAGGCGTGGAGACCCCTCCTGGCTCCAGCACACTGTGAACGTCGGCGCAGGCATGAGAGCAGCGGAGCCAGAGGCCCCGGCCATGCCAAGGGGCGGTGGCAACTGCTGTCAGAAAGGACACGCCAACCAGCATGAAAGACGCTCCCACACAAGACACAATAAAGACCCTAAAACCACCTACAAAAGGTAGGTTTAAGGGAAAAAAGGTAACTGTGAGCGCCACCCCTGTCTCTACGGCTCCGGAAGACACAGGGCACGTGACGCACCGAACTCTGCTCTCATCTGTTGTCTGGTGCTGAGGACGGACCTGCGGCCTTCAGCATGGCAAAACGCTCCCTGTGACCTACATAAAAACTGAAATAACCAAGCTCTTCTTTTCACTGCCTGCACAGTGCAGAGGCTGCCGAGAGCACATCATGTTACCCGCCTCCTAACATCCAGAAGCTAACTCAGTGACCACAGAAACTTCAACTAAGACACGGGCAAAGGGCTGAACAACATTCCCAGGGAGATGCCAGCAGGGGCATGGAAGACACCTCTAATCCCGGCATTCAGGAGGCAGAGGAGGGCAGTCTGCGGCTGAGGCCAGTCTGGTCTATAGGAGTTGGAGGACAGTGCCAGACAGAAAGACAGAGACAGGGAGAGGGGAGGTGAGGGAGGAAGGGAGGGAGGGAGGGGGGCAGAGAGAGGGAGAGAGAGAGAGAGAGAGAGCACCTGCCTCAAAAAACAAAACCAAACAAAAGAATGAAACTCTGACACATGCTACCACATGAATGAACATACTAAACATTACACCAAATGAAGTGTTCCAGTCACAACAGAAAAATGCTGAGTGGTCCCACTGTGCCATGTATTAGAAAGGGTCAAACACCCAGAGACATCTGGACAGGGTCTCAAGGATGGAGGAAAGGCAGAGGGAGTGGAGAGCTTCAGCTTAGAATACTGCAAAGCTCAGAAGAGAGCCCACATGTTTAAAATGATGTAAGTGTTCTTAACTATGTGCTAAACAATAGCTACACAGGCTGGGGCGAAGGCTCCATCAGGGCAACCCAGGCCAGGCATTTGAGGGGCCAGAAGCCCGGCACCCACACAAAAAGCCAGGTGTGGCAGTGCACGACTGTGATCCTAGTGCTGGGGAGGCAGAGGCAGAAGGCTGCCGGGGGGCTTCCACCGCAGCCGGTCTAGACGCCAGTGAGCTTGGTGAGACAGTCTCGGAACACACCTGCGGTCAGCTTTCAGCCTCTATGCCCAAGCACACAGGCATGCACACCCACGCACAAGTACCACAAACACACATGGCCCTGGTATACACTTGCAAGCTCCAGCACTTGAGGACCAAGTGTTCAAAACCAGCCTGGACTCCGCTGTGAGCTCCGGGCCAACATGAGCATCACAGCAAGAGCCTGTCTTGAAACATAGCCCATTTTAGCTCTATAGACGCTACCATTGTAATGAGGGACCCCCAGCCCGATTAGTGAAGCCACAAGTTGTATCTGGGGACAGTACACAAGTGTCCGAACAGGCTCTGCAGGGCTGACAGCAGCAGCCTGAGCCAGTGAGCGGGAATCCTGGCAGATGTCCTGGGAAGCAAGCTTAGTTCCGAGGCCAGGGATGGCAGCAGACAGGAAGTGGGAAGCAGTTCCACAGATTCTGGATTAACACCCTCCCAGGGCTGTCCTCTGGTTTCACCGAGTCGCTATTGGCACTAGAACACAACAAACGACTTGTTTCTGGGGCACACTGCCACAGTTTATCAGGACTTAACCTGAACTCCCGACCATTCAGTATCATCACGTCAGCCAAAGGAGAAATATGCACCCTGCTCTCACAGGCCACCCTAGGTCACCAATAGCCACAGAGGGAATCCGCAGTCTGTCACTGCAAAACATCAGGGCATCAAACACACACACTCATAGAGGCTGACTATAAAAATGCTTCCTCATTCGTGTTGTACATTCCTCACCAGCCAGCCAACGGCACTGTCCCAGGCCCCTCTAACGCCAGGTCACCTGACAATGCCCACAGCCTGGAATGTCAGCAGGTCCAGGACAGAGGTGCCAGGACACAGGATGGCTTTAAAGAACCCCATCCAAATGGACACACAATGCCTCACCTCATGGTTCACTGTCCAAGGCAACTTAATGCCCTCCACCTGTCCCAGAGAGCCAGCAACACAGAATCCTGTCGGCCCAGAAGGGAAAATCCCAACACTGGAGTTGGGCCTGACTTCCACGCTGGCGGTGAAGGGCAGGCATACTGGAGTAGAGGACACCACTTGTATGTGGGCGACCATGAGTGCTAAGCACCAGCATCTGCCGTGTGCCGGGCACTGTCCTGAGCTGAGCACAGTCACGAAGAAGGGGTCATGCTGGAACACGGACTCCTGGGAGAATTCTGAGAGCGTGTAAGAAAACAAGAGTCCTGCGGCTCCGGTTTCTTCAAAGCACTGACTTGCCCTTGGAGAGTGTTTCTGTGCTCACAGGAGTGTGTTTACTTCAGCTGTTCCTGTGCACATGCCTGTGTGCCTGTCTCTGTGACTCTTCTTAACTCTCCGAGTGTAAGCTGCCGACGCAGGTGTCCTGAGTCTGCCTCCTTCCTAGGCCTGCCCTCCCGTTGGCGTGAGTGTCCGGCAACAGACCAGACGTGTTAATATGGTCAGGACATGGAATCCCAGCGAAGGTGTAGTCCAGCGGCAGGGACTGGGAAGCCTCCTATAAGCAAAGATCTGGCCTCAAATCCGCTGCTGTCTACACACTTGCAGGATACAGTCCATGGGGAATTACACTCACTGCGGGAGGGACCTGTCCCATGCTCACTCAAGGAGTAACAAGGGCCAGCTCTTTAAACTGCAGGGGTGCAGAAAGCCATTCCATAGGGACCTCACGACATGCCTGCACCCTAAGAACAATGCCACTACACAAAATGACGGACGCTGACTCCACTAGGCTCCTATCATTGTGCCCGAATAAATGGCACCCGCACTAAAATGCTAACGACAACCACTTAGTTCAAGGAAAGGTCACTAGGGCACAGGCACTCCCTGGCAAAGAGCCTGCAGTGGGTAGTGTAGGGAACAGACAGCAGCTTTCTTCAGCCACATGATCACCAGTCACTACCCTGGAAACGACTTTGGGGCCTCATCGTAGAGGCCAGGGTCAGCCGCAGGGGCGGAAACTGCTTCAAAGTTTAGGTAAGGAGCCCAGCAGGCAAGGTGCTCCACAGGCTCCTCTGCATCCTCTGGAGGAAGGCCTCCAGCCACAGGGGAGGACAAATGGCTGAACGGCTCTTAGGATGGTCCTGGAGGAAACTGATGGTCAGCAGGGAACACAGCTCCAGGCGGCCCAGCTGCCCAACCAGGCCTCAGGGGCTCTATGACTGTTTCTCAAAGTTTAACGAAACAACTCACGAACCAAAGAGAATACTGTTGTCTATACCTGGGGGAGCTTCACAGACGGCACCCACTCACTGCAAACACATGGAAGTACCTGATTTTCAACCTCTTAGAAACCCGTTTATAACAAGCAAACTTTTACATTTGTCATCTAGATGTTCAACTCCAAGGCAAATCCGTACGTAGGAAAGCCATACGGAAGACTATTGCTGAAGAAGCAACCTCTGGATCACCTAGCAGCTGCCCACAGCACCATGGTCCACCTGCAAATGGGTGTGTGCTGGGTTCAGCGTCCTCACTGACACTGCCATCACTGTATTACACACACCACATAGAAACGACAGGAAATTGTTCCCACTGAAAAGCTATGTGGATCGTGTATGTCCACACGATTTTTCCACACGGGAAAATCCAGTGAGACTCCTGAACCCCATACACGCCCCCCGAAACATCAGAGAGCTCATCCCCTACGAGAGCTCACACCTCTCAGATTCCTGACACTACCAAGCGGCTCAGGCTGAGGAGCAATGAAATGCTGACAGGCCTGCAGAGTCAAACGACACTTCATATTGTCGGGACATTCCTGGACCCATGCCGTAGTGTTGAATTTGCCTCTCCTCCACCCTGGTGACACCACAGCATAAACAAAGACTTGTAGCCTCCTGTCTGCACTTTCATCCTGACTCCAACAGCAAGCAGCAGACAGTGGCTCTGCGGACAGCCCTAGCCACTGGGATCATGTCAGGTGCCTGGGGCAAAGCAGTGGACTTTCTTATCTGTAGAAAGAGGTAAGACTGGCTGGTGGTGCACGCCTGTGATCCCAGCACTCTGGAGGCAGAGGCAGGAGGATCTCTGTGAGTTTGAGGCCAGCCTGGTCTACAAAGGGAGTCCAGGACAGCCACCAGGGCTACACAGAGAAACCCTGTCTCAATAAAACAAAAACAAAGAAAGAGAGGGGAAGGGAGAGAGAGACCATGCACAATCTACCTCACAGAAGTGCAGAGAGGACCACCTGCTGACTTTAGGGACCTAGCAAGAAATGACTCAGAAAAGAAAGTGACAGTTTCCATTTCTGAAGGGAAGAAAGACCTCCTGGCGGCCAGGAAGGGCTTCTCTGGGCTCCAGAGGTCCGAGGGCCTCTGGAATGAAGAATATGGGGAATCAGTGTTCTGGTCTCCATCCTCCAGTGTAGCCACACCTGCGACAGTTAGCCACGTGCTAACTGACAACTGTGGAAACGCCTGAGGACAAATCAACTGCTTATTTCTGCCAGGATGCAAGGCTGCAGTGAGATTTGATGGTTTTCTCACTTTCTCAAGCGGGTTGCACATGAGGTGCTAGCATTTACTGCCACAGAAAATACTCTTTTCTGAGGGCTAACCTGGGCTACTTATGAAGTACGGCTCTCCTCCATCCAGCGTTACACATTCCTATACTACTTTATTTAAAAATCCTAGTCCTCTCATCAATTCCCACTAAAGGTAAACCTGGACTGGGACCAAGCCCTCCTGAAGGGTTACAGAGTAAAGGGTACTCCCTAGAACATGCAATGTTAGCACACGTGGCTGTTCCGCTCACACAGCAGCACAGGGCTTCTCGGTAATGCACTCTAATGCTGACAAATGTCCTAACTGGAATTGGCTCTTGCTTTTCTGTCATTATCAAATCAAATCCCTGACTTCTTAGAATTCAGCCCCAATATACTGAATTATGCAAAAAGGAGCAACTGACCTTTTAAATATGGGACTATTTCAGGACAGTCAGGACTACATAGAGAGACCCTGCCTCAAAAAGACTAAAAACAAATTTAAAAAAATAGGACTATGCAATAGACTCTCCTGGGGAAGGGGTGTAGCTCACTTTCAGGGGAACCAATCCAACCCATGGGTGGCAGCAAGGCCTGGGCTAGGAATGTTTCAGGTTTGCCAAACCCCCTCCTTTGCAGCCGCTTCTGCTTTGCAGGAGCACCCTGGAGTGCTGTGCTTTCCAAAGGATGGTGGTGCACCCATGAGATCACTGTGCACTGCCCACTGCACTCACCTGCCCACCCACAAAAACACTCTCAGCCCATTTCAATGAAGATGACTTAAATATACTCACTTTTAAGTTATTATGAGTTGACGGGCAGGGACACTTCCAGAAGAAAAAAAAAATCATCACCTTAATGTGTACTACCAATTAGGTTTTTCCCAAAGGCAAAAAAAGTGATCATCTTACATATACTAATTTGTCCTAATTGGTGTATCATGGGTAGGATATAATTTGTGGAATGCTGCCTCTCAGTAAATAGTTCACTGTTTCAGAACTGCCAAGTACCAGCCTCATTATTTAACAATAAATGATCACTTCCGGATAATACAATTCCGGACATCCTGAACTTTCAAAGATCCTGAATACAAGGATCCACGTTGCAAATAACTTTCCAGAAAAATGATGTTTTTTAAAATAATATAAGAAGTGACATTTTCTGGGGAAACCCTACCCGGCCGGGGCTGTGGTCCAGTTTGCAGACTTTGCCTAGTACCAAGGAGGCCCAGGGGTCCATTCCCAGGACACAATCAACCAGGCGTCCAAGCGCGGGGAAGAATCCTAGAACTCAGGAAGTGGAGGCAGGGGGATGGGAAGTTCTATGTAATCTGGTACAGAGCAGTGGGCCATCACTCACTCCTTCCAGAAGTGTTACTACCTGAGGAAGCAAAAGACTACCAATATGTTCAAAGGCCACGTGCAAAAACAAACAAAAAAGAAATCCCGAAGGCTGAGGCTGGCTCAGTTTCCAGTTATCACGTCCCTTCACTGGAGAAACCTTTACCTTTTTAAGCACTTTCTCTAGAACGTGCACTTTCAGAAAGACATTCTGCGCTCACTACTAACTGGGCAAAGCAGCCTCTGGTAGCTGGCCAGCTGGCTAGTGCTTTAGTTTGCCAGCGCACAGGTAAGCGCCAGGTCTGGGCAGGTCGAGTCTGGTGAGGCCAAGGAACGGTTCCGGCTCCGGCTCCGGGCCCAGTGACACCAGCGGTGAATTCCAGTCGGGGGTGCAGAGTATCAGGAAAGACAGCTTCCATGTAAAACATCCCCAGCCCCACGCGCAGGTTCCTTCTCTTTTCAAAGATTTTCTTTGCTCAGTTTTAAAAGTGTTTTGTTTACCACAACATAAAAAGGTGTGTGTCCGTTTTGGTGTCTGGTGGCTTTTGTCGTTCTTATGGAGAACTATTTTAAAGAGGAGAAACCCCTGAAACTGTAAACCAACAGAGAGAGAAGCCCTGCCTCTTAACGACCCTTTGGAAGACTTAATCTCAAGTGCTAGTCAAGTTTCAAAACCTAGTCGGGCCCTTAATGCCTAAGAAGTTTGCGCTCTGCGTGAGCAAGGCTCGCAATCCCGAAGCTGTTAACTCAGCCTAAAGATGTTAGCGTTTGCCCCAAGTGGGAAATTCCTTGAAAACTAATGAAAGTTCCGGAACAAACAGCACATCAGCTCTTTTAAACTATTGCCAAGACTGGAACACTGCCCAACTACTCTTTTCTTCACCTTCCTGACGCGGGTGCCAGTTCCGGCGAGCAAGGGGAACTGCACGCTGCCCTCCCGCGCGCCCCTCCCCCAGCTCTCCGAGCGCTGCGTCCGGGTGCCCCCGGCCCCGGCCTCCGGAACCGGCGACCCCACCTGAACTTGGCTGCAGGGGCCAGACCTGGAGACCCGGGGTGGCTCGCGGGGAGTCCGGCGCACACCCGCAGGACCGAAGTTCTGAGCACCGGGCCCTCCGCGTGGCCAGTGCCCCGCCAGGAGGCGGGCAGCGCACGCTGGGCGTGCAGAGAGCAGCGGGGGACCCGGGCGGGCTGGGGGAACCCTCACCTGGGAGCGCGTGGCCGGCTCCATCTTCCCTGCCGGGCTCAGCCTGCGCCCTGCACGCGGGCCCCGGGCTGGCACGGCCCCGAGCACGCAGCGCGCGGAGCCTGCCGTGGAGCGGCGCACTGAGCGCGGCCGGGGGGAACGCGCCGCGACGAGCGCGCTGCGCCGCCGTGCACGGCCTCGGGGCCACGCTCCCGCACCCGGGGCTCGCCACCCGCGGTCCGTGCCCTGAGGCCGGCGCGGAGGCGTGCGACGGGGCACGCAGCGGCACGCCCGGCTGGGGCGCGCGCGTGGCCTCCCCCGGCGCGCAGGTCCCTGGTGGAGCAGTCCGCCCCGGTTCGCGCGGGAGACTCGAGCTGGCCCTGCTCGCGCCTCCGAACGCCGGGTACCTGGCCCACCCAAGCCCTCCGCGCCAGCCTCCGTGGCCTCCGGGGCTGAGGTCCAGGCGGGTGGGTGGAGGCAGCGGAGCGGGCTTTGTTTTGTTCTGGGAAAGGGGCGGGCTCTGCGTGCCTGCAGCTCAGTGGCTGCCTAGGTTTTCTCACCCTGTATCTTGCAGCCTGGACCCTCAGCCTGCTAGCGGAACTCCCCAGTAGTGACTGCAGCTGGTCACTAGCACCACTGCCGTGGAAACGCTGGGAGAGGCCTGCACTCAGGAAGGAGCAAAACTCCAGTGCCTTCTAGGTTGGACTTTATGGCCTGAGAGCCATTACCCGCAGGGTAATATGAATAAACGGATAATGCAAGTGTCATGATGATGATTAATTATGTCACTTTATCACTTAATTTGATGGATAATTAAAATAATTAGTAATCTGATTCCTAACACTGATTAGTAATGATAAATATAATAATGAAAGTGCATGGACAAGTAAACCTGGGCAAGTTAGATGTCGTGAAGGGAAAAAGCAGAGCATAGAGCAGGCACAGGCATCGAAGCCCTAGTCAGAAGCAGGGCACATTTAGTGGATGGAGACAGTGGAATGCCGAAAGCGAACCTGAGAAGCTGAAAAGAAATGTGCAAAGTGATGGGGCAACCGCTTGCCTGGGTAGCATCTCACACAACCCTGCTCAGCTCCTTGGTCAGTGCTGACCCTTGGTTGTTGCCTGTTGGATGCATGAAGTTGCCAAAACGTCTTCTCAGGCTTCAAAAGGAAGCGTCAAGGCGAGGGGCACCTTGCTTTCTTTAGTTCACCAACACGTCGTTGCTGGGGAGAGAAGCTCCCAGAACAATGTCTGGCTTTAGAGCTGCCCTCAGTCTCGTTTCCCTGCCCTTGTCTGTGACCCCTGCTCTGAGGAGGCAGAGCCAGGGGGAGTCTGAATGTGAGACCCTACCCCCAAACAAGAGAAGTGCTTTACTCCTCCTGGATAACGTGTTCATTATTGTAGCTGCTTCGCAGGTAGTGTTTCCTAGAATTCTCTCAACATCCGTCCAGCATCCTTCACAGCAGCATACCACCAAAACAGGACAGGCGTTTAATGCTTCTAGAGTAGGCCAGCATTCTTTTCCCTTTCCCTCACTTTTCCCTTGGGCTGCCAAGAAGACCCGTAAAATATATTACTCAAAGCTCTCGTTAATCTGAGATGATTGTCTCCCTGTGACCTAAGGACCGTGTTTGCAGTTATTTCTATTACGATTTCTGCTGTAGACTACAGCAAATCCCTATTGTAAAGGGAGCGTGGGCCTTTGGAGCCTAGCTATCATCAGGGACTGAACCTCCCTGCTTTAGAAAGCTGCATGAACCCGCCTCTGCAGGGAAGTTTCTGTCAACTTGACACAAACTTGAACAGACCTAGGAAGAGGAAACCTCAATTAAGGAATTGTTTTCACTGGGTTAGTCTGTGACCATGTCCATGAGACTTTTTATTAGCTGATAATGTAGGAGGGCCCAGCCTGCTGCGTGGGGTCCATGGTGTCCCTGGACAGGCAGGCCTGGGTTACATGATAGAAACAAGTCCAGTGAAGAACCAGGGAGCAAGCTACCAAGTTCTGCTTGGCCCTGTGGGGACCATTCTTATTCGACCACCGTAGAAATCAGTGTGCTCTGCTGGCTCTGCATGCAACTGGTACACACACACACACACACACACAGATACAGAGGCAGAACATTCAGACACATAAAATAAGAGTTAATCTTTTCAAATGTTTCTTTAAGAGTGTAAGACACTGTCTATAGTTCTTTGAATGGATGAGCCATCGCCCTTGGCATAAGAATGCGTCCCTCCTGGCTTATCTCTCTTTTGTGCTTCTGCACTGATGATTTAAAGGCAGGTCACAAACAGCAAGCGTGAGATCAGCTGCCCCTCCTCTGCGCTCACAGGTGAGAGATGATAGTTGCTTTGTGAGAGACACCTCCCTATGTGAAAGGAAAGCAAGGTTCTCATCAAGGCAGGAAGCTGAAGCTAAGGGGGATCTGACCAGACCAACCTTAGCTCAATGAGCTCTTATCTTTGAGGCCACCACACTCACTTAACTAGGCTAGCCAAATCCCTTCTTAGCAGATTCTCACTTTTTGGCAATGCCCCATGCAAATATGGAAATCTTTTGTTTTATCTTAACTTTTATGAAATAAATTTGTGTGGTTTTCTCCTATTCATCTGTCTCATGTCAGCCTAATTCACAGGCTCAGCCAGCCAGGCCCTTAGAGATGCCAGCTCAGTCTACAGCGCTTGCTCCATAATAGAAGCCTGCCACGTCCTGAGTGGGGCTCTCAAAGCTGAGTGTTTGGGTGTTATAAATTGGGTATTATGGAGACATTTTCTCCAAACTGAAGCACCCCCCTCCTAAGGGGGGGGCTCAAGAGGCTGAGGGACTGACAAGGCCCTAGAGGCTCAGAAACTGATTCTTCCAGCTCAACATGAGCAATGGGGCCAGTGGCAGAGAAGAGCATGGACAGCAGAGCGCCCTGCAAGCTCAGGAAGGAATTTCTAAGTCAGTGCTCCTTGCATTTAGTTCACCTCTGGGAAACCTTAATGCTTCATATATTAAATTTATAAAATGAAGCTGCTGCATGCCTGCCCAGACCACTGTGTGTGTGAATGGCATATAAACTTTCTGACATGTCTATGCACTGTGCCATGGCTGAAGCTATTTAACATATGCTTTAACTTAGTCATCATATATGGAGAGAAAAACTTAAGACCTCAGCAGTTTACAAACATACAGTATCTATTGTGTTTGATTTCAGCATCATGAAGCATAGTTTATCACTTGAACTTATTTCTCCTGTTTAAACTAAAAGTTTTGTATTCTTTGACCAATATTTTCCACTACCCCAGCATGTAATGGACGTGATGGGTTTGGAGAAGCCAGAATGTTGTGCAAGTTGTGAAGAACTTTCAGTGGGAGCCAATGGTTCCACACACGAACCAGCAGTCACCTTACAGACCTTCCTAAATTCTGTCTCACTCAGGGAGGGCTGGGTGGGGCTGTGTACAATCTGTCCTTTCTTCAAGATGAGAAAGCTGTAACTTCAGAGTTGGAGAAACTTGCGGAAGGCAGCCAAGCTTGACTAGCTCAAATCTATCTTTTCCTGACCTGTTTTCTCTCACCATGGTGCCTTTATGCAGGTAACATGAAGGAAAACAAACAAATGAAACAAAATAAACAAAAGCACAGAGTTTAAAAAAATATATCACACTTTCTTTTTAAGAAACAAAACCCCAGCGTGTCATGTAGTCCAGGCTGGCCTGGAACCTGCTATGGAGTTTACTGTAACCTTGAACTCCTCATCCACCGGCCTCCACCTCCCTGGGGTTATAATGTCGAGGAACCTCAACTGAAATGAATGGGGAAGAGGCTCAACTTGACACCGTAGCCACATGTTTACGGCTGAGCCTCTAGTGGCTCCACTGTTTACTTCTGTCTCCCCCAGCTGCTCCAAATTCTTCTCTAGAGCCTGCGTTGTCACCCCAGCACTCAGGAGAGGCAGGAGGATCACCCCCAGTTCAGGGTGAGCATGGTCTGTACAGTGAGCTCCAGCCCAGTGGAGGCTACACCGTGAGACCCTGCCTCAAAGGAAAACAAAAAGGACAGCCCTACCCCCTCACCCCACCTCCTGAACCCTACCCCTCACCCCACACCCC
>CM053765.1:1872232-1923359 GCA_028658305.1 Pachyuromys duprasi
GCTGCTAACACGCACTTCCTATTTACTATAACTAATTTTATTCCTTCTCAAGTCTCTGATGGGGTTGAAAACCAAATAGTTATAGTGCCACAATTAAACTTAAGTTGTTTAGAAGTTAAGAAATCCTTTCATATAGGCAATACCATAAGGATAAAAGTTAATTTAGGTATAGAACTTTAAACTTGTCAAGATAGATAGAATAATCAGATACTTTCTCCTAAGTTGCTAAATACACATAGACTAGACATTGCCTATGTAGATTACCTAACAGTTTTCATAATTTCATAATTATTATTGTATTAAAAGAAAAGCTTTCTGATTCCAAAAGGGTATAAACGAATAAGGGGGAACTGAGGTAGCCATTCCATTAGACCTGAGATGGTCACCTGCGTGCAAGTCATGCTGGCTCGCTATTCTTGTTGTTTTCAGCAGACACCTCCTGTTTTGCTCAGCTAACCTCCTGTTTTGCTCAGTTAAACCTCCTGGTTTGCTTGGATATGTTTACTTGGAGACCTATATAAGTGGTTTACTCTGTAATAAAAATGGCGCCTTGATCAGAATACTGTCTTGGCGTCACTTCCTCGTGTTCTCTGTCTCTTTTAATTCCCAGCCCTTTGTGCAGGCAGTTACTATTGGTAGTCGCGGGCGACTACACAGGCTCAATTCCCCGCATCCACACTGTAGCTCACAACTGTTGTAACTGTAGTGCTGGGTGATCTGCTGCCCCTTTCTGACCTCTGTGGGTACCTGTGTGAGTGCAGGGCACCCTGAATACTCAGGCACACACATGCAAATAAAACAAATAAATCTTTAAAAATAAAAATAAAAGCATTTTCAGAGACGCATCTAATTGTGTAGCACTTGAAACTCGTAATATGGTGGAGGGGAGTCTTCTTTAAACAATATAAGTTTCTAAGTAAAAATAATTATAAAATGAACATTCAGAATGAGAAATTACCACCACAAAACTTAAAAAGAGCGAGAATACAGCGGCATCGTGAAATACACAGGAGAAAACGCAACGCTGTTATGATTAACTGACTGTGTGGCATACCCAGCCTGATAGTGCATTCTGTGGTGTTTTTAACACATAATATTAACACTATTTAGTGGAACAAAAGACTATTCATCCTTTCTGTGGCATGCGTGACTGGAATTGATTTCATTGCACTAGCAGCCTGAAGTTTACCTGAGAGGCTGGAGAGACTAACGCCATAGCTGGCAGTTCACCCTTGTTCATCTACTGCAACCAAACACTGCAGCCACGTGACCAAACGTGAGACCGGAAGACCTTCGACCACCTTCATCTTCCTCATAACTTGTTTAAACCCTGACATTATTTCCTATCTCCTCTGTCTTCACAGATTTAGTTGACTGTTGGTATAATGTTCTTGTGCAATGTATACAATTTACCCTTGTTCATTCAATGCTGATTTCTCTACCCCAATATCTGGTTTCAACCCAGAAATTGCATTGTGATACTAACATACCACCATTTGTTCTCTGTATTGTCAATAAAACAACCAGACAATGCTGAGCAATGGAGAGGATAGGGAGGAGAAGGAAGCCAGTGGGAGGAGGGGAGAGAGAGATGGGCAGGAGAGGACTTGGAGCCATGAGGAGAGATGAACCAGACCCGCGACATAACTAAAAGCAAGTGTAATGTGGGAAATCTGAATGGGAGGAAACTTTGTGGTTTTGAGGTTTAGGATGGAGTAACTATTGCCCAGCATTGCTCTCTAGGTTAATTAAATAAATCCTAGTCTCTGTGTGGTGATTTGGGTATACAGCTGGTTTAGGAATAACCACTCTTTAACTAAAAGATAAATCAACAATGAATGTTAATATTCAACAACAAATGTTGTACCAACAGGGGGCAGGTTTATAGTAATCTAGCAAGAAGTTAAATAGAAAATAAAACTTTAGAGCGGATTTTTTAGTTCTGTTCCTTAAAAACAAAGCAAAGGAAGTTCCTAAACTAGGAGCTTACAGATTCCTGATTAGACAGACCCCCTGCAGAGCAGCAAGGCCTCCAGCAGGTTGCAGAAAAACAAAAGTTGATACATGCAAACCCTGAGAGGCAGTTTCTTTAGGTAGAGAAAAAAAAAATACCTCTCTCTGGAAGCAGGAGCCAGAGACAGAGAAGCCTCAAGCATCTGAACTGGTAAGGAAGGGAAGCTGGGTCTATGAAAGTAAAGTCCTTAGGGAAAGGTTTTGAGATTTAAAAAGATAATTTTCTATGTTGAAAATGGAGGAAGACACAATGACACATTTGAGTACCATTTGAGTTTGTTTCTTTTAGCATACAAGTAATTTTTTCACTGATGGTTTCAGTTTTAAATATCCTCTTTGGGAAAGATCAGGATAAGACAGACTTGGAGAAAGAAGAGATTGAGAAAATAGATGCTAAATTAAAGGCCATAGAACAGAGGTTGGGGGAATCTTTGAATCAAAACAGACTTCAGAGTAATCCAATCTTGTACTTATAACACCAAAAGAGGTGGTTCCAGATGAGAAAAGTCCAGAGAGGCTTGAAGATATTGCAAAATGGGAGCCCGTTGAGATGCTGGACAGAAAGTCTTCAGTTATAGGCCAGCTTGGTCAGACTGGTATTGTATGTATATTCTTTTTTTATTTATTTATTTATTTTGTGTTCTATCTACATTTACCTGCCAGAAGAGGGAATCAGTTCACATTATAGATGGTTATGAGCCAGCATATGGTTGCTGGGAATTGAACTCATGACCTTTGGAAGAGCAGACAGTGCTCTTAACCACTGAGCCATCTCTCTAGCCCATATGTATATTCTTAAGATTCAGTTACTACATAAAAGTCTATATGCTAAAGTAGAAATGCAGACCCTGTTTAGTGTTGTCTTGGAAGAAGGTCATACAGTGGCTGGTGTGCTCCATTTTATAGAGTTTGGAGAACTGAAATAATGCACTGTGTGACAGACTCATAGTCAGAATTGCAGTGGGCTTTTGCCTTAAATTCTGGAGAGCATGATCCTAAGGTTACACATATGTTACAGATGGTGAATATTTTAGAGATGTCCTTGCAAATTGGAGCTGATGGTGCTTCAACATGTGTAGTCACCCACGACCACCAAGAGTGACTACCAAGCGTAACCGCCTGCACAAGGGTCTGGGAATTAAAAGAGATAGAGAACACAAAGTGACACCAAGACAGTGCTTTGCTCAAGGTGCCAATTTAGTACAGAGTAAACCATTTATATAGGTTTCCAAGTAAACATATCCAAGCAAAACAGGAAACTTAACCAAGCAAAACAGGAGGCTTAACTAAGCAAAACAGGAAGCTTAACTGAGCAAAACAGGATGTGTCTGCTGAAAACAAGAATAGCGAGCCAGCATGACTTGCAAGCACGTGACCACCTCAGGTCTAATGGAATGGCTACCTCAAGCATGTATATCCATTGGAATTCAACACTATTTTAGACATTATGACATGAAACCTGTTACAGATATAACTTATAATCCTACAGGTCAAAACTTTATGAAAATATCTAACAGTAATTTTAAAAAGATGGTCATCAAACAGAAGGGAAATGTAATATTTTCCCCCAAAAGATTAAATAATGATTTATCAATTTTAAAATGTTTAAATGAGATAATTAGCACACCTGCTAAGACACAGTGGAATTTAGGAAGGACTGCTGAATTAGAGCAGCATGTAAAGGTCCTAATTCCAAAATGGAGAACAGGGAATATGTTACGCTAGGGAAGAGGTTTTAGGTATGTTCATACAGGAGAAGAGAAATTAAGGGTTCCATCCTAATTAATAAAAATCAGAAATGACAGAGGAAGACCACCTGAAGATCTTGGCCACACACAAGAAGAGAGAAATCAAGAAGACCAAAAAAGCAGGTAACATAAATTGCTGAACCCTTTACATGGGAACAATTCTAAACTGACTGAGACATAAAAAATGTTTCCAGCCAGAGCTTCATCAAAACATGGCAAATAAATTCTTGGCTACAATATCCTCAAAATCCATTCTTTTATTTGGCATAGATAAAATCGGTTTACAGGTTAGTTTCATCCTGCACATCTCGTACATTTATAATTTTAGAAGTGTGTAATGCTTGTGAGAAAGTATGTGTTTGCAGAACCAAAGGACCAGACACCAGAGACGCTGGATCAAACCTGACAGAATTCACCTTCCAGCATGCTGAGATGTTGACACATCTGTTCCAGCATTTTCATGTTCTACTATTCTCTTTGTTCCTTTGTCATCTGCTTCAATTGCTGTTTCTCATCAAAGCTTGCTCCCAAGAAAGCTTGAAGAAAGCTTCTAATCTCAACTGGTCCAGCACTTTAGAATGTTCCAAACAGGACTTTTATTAAGCCAGAATTTTCTCAACATTCAAAGACTGGACCACAAATGTTAATGCTTACTTAACTAACCATTTTCCCTCAATTTCCTTTGGGCCCCCAAACAGGATTTCTGCATGTCCAAAAAATCAGCTAGAAAAAAAAAATTCATGAAAATGGCATCCAATTTCCTTTAAGGAGGGTTGGGTAAGTGTTTGGTTGTTTTCTAGAGCTATAAATATTTATTGTCATTGGGAAATGGTTATAAGTTGTCAATGATCTTATTCAGAGAGAAAATATGGTTAGGATATTAAGTAATGCAAGTTAATTGTTAGTTAATTAACTCAGTCATATCAGACACTAGTCTAATTTATCATAGGAGTATACATCACAGGTTTAACAGATAGATATGATGACATAAAGACAGGTTTTAAGTCTTCAAAAACCTCAGAGACCTACAGAATATGGCATTTAAAATGTTTTTATTATTTTAAAGATTCTTTGACAATGAGACAGGTCATCTCCTGGCAGCACCCAGCCTACCTCAAAGAAGATGATGAGCATCAAAGAACCTCCATATGGAGATGGCTTCAAATGTGGCAAATGAGCCATCTGGGCAAAATAAAAATGCCCTCATTTCACAACAGACAGAATTCTGCCAAAAATGGGCAAGCTTAAATGCAGGACAAGTTGACTGCCAAACTCTGCCAAGACAGGGTAAGCAAGTCCTAAATAGTTCCTGATTCATATATATGTCTGTCAAATATTCTGAGTCAGAAGGCTGAAGATGATGCTCCAAAGTTATAGAGAGTTATGGGTGACTGTTCAGGCAGCAAACTGTCTCTGTCAAGTTTTTTTTTTTTTTTTGGAAGCTGCTAACATGTACTTCCTATTTACTCAAGTAACTAATTTTATTCCTTCTCAAGTCTCTGGTGGGGTTGAAGAACAAACAGAGTCCCACCTCCCAGAGCATAGAGGGAAGTGAAGACGGCCACCATTGCTGGATTTTTATAATGTTATCTTCCTCAGCCACAAGTGGGTGCTTACCCATTTTCAACCCTGATTTTCAGATGAAGAAGCTGGAGTGAAAGACAGAAAGTAACTGACTCCAGACACAGCCAGTAAGAGGAAGACACACAGAATCTAGGCTACCAAGGTCTCAACAACTACTCTTTTTATTCTGCAACATTATGTATTCCTCCTATGAGCAGCTGCTAAGAGGAGGCGGAAGAACAGTTCTTAGAAACAGGGGCTTGAACATAACATGCTGACATAGGCAAGCACTGTTAGTGCAGGCCCATTATCCTCACAACTTAAACTCCAAGTAGAGAGTCCAGGTAGCCTGCCTCACAAGCCAGATCCTCTCACCTTCTCAGGATGGCTGCCATGTCAGAGCTCCACAGAGGTGGGTAGGCTGAGTTAATGCCCTGGTATCACACATCCCCTGCCTGTTCCCAGACTTTGGAACACCAGGAATTATACTACAAGCACCAGATGCAGACATGGAGCTGTAGGATTGGCTCTGCCGTGCTGGGTTTTGGTTTTGCTTTGATGTGATTATTTCAGGTTATATTCTGATTCTTCCATTTGGAATAAGAATGTTTACTCTGCACCATTATTTGCTGTCAATGTGTATCATGTTCACAGCTTTATAGGGTCTCAAAGCTAAAAGACTCTGGACTTTTCAAGCACTGTAATTACAACACCAGCAGCCTAAAACCAGGGCCTTTAAAACTGGACTGAGTATGTTTTATGCTATAACACATTCAGGGGCCTATGAGAACAACGGCTGGGAAGTTATGGCCTAAAAGTTACGTGTCTGATGATAGCAGAAATCCCAATGAGGCTCCAGTATTGATAAGAGCAGTAGAAGTCAGAGGCCTCCTACCAGATCCACGAGTCGCAGCAATGAACATTTGCAAGCAAAGAAGTGTGGACAGAAGGGTGTACTGTGGGACACACTGTGACACACTACACCTTCCACAGCGAGATGCTCCTTCCTCTGTTGCGGGTATGAGGTGAAGAGGCCATTCCCAATGGACCAGACCTTAAAATATATAAGCCTTTGGGACCATTTCTATTCAAACACCTGACAGCGCAGGAGGCTGGGCATGAGATATGTAGAGGCAGGGACTTCTGCTGCATACCACAGTTTTGATATGATGGAGATTTTCTCAGAAAACTGTTGTACTTAGGGGGCTGGAGAAAGGCACTTGTTGCTCTTGCAGGGGACCTGAGTTTGGTTCCAATCACCTGGGAGGTAGTGGGCAGCCACCTGTGACTCCAGTCCTAGGAGACGTCATGCTCCTTTCTGATCCCCAGGGGCACCAGGTATGTAAGTGGTATGCATATTACACTTATGTGTATTCACTAATACACATAAAATAAATGAATAAATCTAAACAAAATGTAAAAGTCTATTTAAACTCAAAGGGATGCTTATATTTCCATAGGCTAAATCTATTCTGGAAAACTCCATTAATGTAGCAGTTTCAAGATAAGGAAAAATGAAAAAAGCACTGGAGGATTGCCAGTGACCTCACCCACACTAGCAAAGTGTGTGTGACTAAGCTGTAGGAGATCTTCAGAGCATAAAATGTACTCCTACAAAACACATCTGCTGTAGAGAAACAGTCTTTGATCAAAATGAAAAGGGCTGTTTTACAGACTGAAGCTGCTTATTAAAGCACCATCTGTAATGACTTCCTGTGACGCACAGATTCTTTTTACATAGATTTGTCACTTCTGGGTTTTGTGTCAGCAACACTACGGCACTAATATTAGAAGTCAGTACTGGAAATCTGATCTACCTACAAGGTCATCAACTTCATGAGAAACAGTTTTTTTTTATGTTACCTAGGATGGATTCAAGCTTATTATTATCCTGCCTCAGCCTCCTGAGTGCTAGTGCAGGTATGCACCACCATGTGCAGTCGCAAGAGGTAGATTTTGACTCATAATGAAGCCCCTGGGGCCTAGTTTCTGAGCTCTCTGATACCAAGAGGATTTAATTGTGAAAAATTAAATTATTAACTATTAAATAGGTTGTTATAGGTTCATACGCCTGTACCAAGAACATCATGGACTAACTGGGGTTGGTGGCATACACCTGTAACCTCATTTTCTGGAGGCTGAGGAAGAAGCAGCTGGAGCCTAAGGCCAGCCTAGGCTGCACAGTGAGACCGTCTCAAAAATGAGTGAGTGGAGGAAGGAAGGAACGAGGGAAGAAAGGAAGAAAGAAAGGAAAGGAGGAAACGGAGGATGGAAGGGGAAGAAAGAAAAGGAGGGATAGGGAGGAGGGAAGGTAGGAAGAAAGAAACGAAGAAAAGAGAAAGAAAAAAGAAAAAAGGAAAGGAAAGAAAAGAGAAACGAAAAGGAAAGAAGGAAAAGGAAGGGAAGGAAAAGAGGAAGGGAAAGGGGGAACGCCAGGGGAGGAGGAAGGGAAGGGAAGGAAAGAGAAAAAAGGGAAGGCAGGCAGCGGGAAGGCAGCCTAAGCAAGGAACACCAGGCAGGACCAATCAGCGAGGAGACAAGCCTGAGGGCGGGCCTTCCGGAGCCGGAACAGCCCTTTCCGCTCCGCGCCCCCCAGCCTCTTAACTGTAACTGTTTAACAAAGTTTGTCAGACGTATTTGGTTTTGTTTTCTCTGTCTGTGCAGGGGTTCAGCTGTAACACTGTGACCAGGACCCCAGGATCTTGACCTCACTGGATCTGTAGCTGTTACTTCTGTCAGGAAGCCATCCCCTAGACGGAACTTGATGAGGGCCCGCTGTCTGTGTTTGCGTGGATGTGTTTTAATTTGTATATAATAACAATAAAAAACCTGTCTGATGCAGTCACTTGTGAACACGAGTGAGATTTGTTAAAGAGCGTATTTAAAAAACGAAGTAGCTGGGCATGATAGTGTCCACCTTTAATCCCAGCACTAGGAGGACAGGGTCAAGAAGATCTCTAGTTCAAAGCCAGCCAGGGAGACACACTGCGATCCTTCTCAAAACAAAACAAACCCCAAACAGTAACAGCAGCACCAAAAACAAAACAAACAAAAAACCCCAAAATCCTAGAGACTGCATTCCAGGAATTCCTAAAGTGAAAAAGAGAGATTGTGATTGGCTGTGATGTGAGCACCAGCCTTGTGCTCCTATATGAACACATACGTGTTTCCATATGCTCTCTCTCTCTGGTGTGTCTGTGTGTCCTCCGGCTGCTTTTTGATAGTGTATTTAGTCGTGGGCGAAGCATGTCACTCTCCTATGGAGTAACTTCAGCCTCCACAGATGCCCTCTTACAAGGAACATAGGCAGTTCTGGGGGTGTCTGTTTCATCTAATAATGAAACCTAATGTGGTTCTGGACTTCAGAATCAGCTTGAGAATAACAATTTATCACATTTAACCTAAATCACAGTATTACATTTCAAATGTAAACTTAAACTTATATTTAAGTTTTAAATGTCAAAACATTCCTGGAAAACCCACCATTTGTTCAACATGAGGAAATCTATTAACATAATATACCAAATTTATAGATCTAGGGAAGAAATCACAGCCATTTTGATAAATTCTGAAGAAACATTTTAAAATTCAATGCCAGATAATTAAAACTCAAAATAATAAAAAGTTGAAAGACTTTATGTGTGTGCATGTGTGTGCAGCCGTCTTTAAACGGTGAAGGTCGGTTGTTGACAGGGAAATATTAAATATGCTTTCAGTGCAAGGCAGCAGTGTCCCTGTTGCTGTTTCCAAAGATTCCATGAAGAGCTTTGCCAATGCAGACACAGGTGAAAGTCAGCTTGAGGCTTGAGAATATGTGGACAGCATGATACATGTACTATTTTAACAAAATGTTTATCTTACATGTATGCTATCAAATGAAAAGAATAAGTACATGTGTTCTTCCAAGGCTGACATACACATTTTAATGTAATCCCATTAAAAATACCATTTTTTTGAACTTAGACAAATTGGTTACTACAATTCAGAAAGAAAAATAACCAATGCAATAGTAACTAAGAAACCATTTTAAAAAGATGTGCACAGAGGGACCCTGATGATATGGGCACCGGGATGCTGTACCAGCGCATCACGGAGGGGGTGCAGCACGAGGCTGCAGGCACCACCAGGCCAGGAGCAGAGCAGACTCCTAAACAGTTAGGACAGGACCAAAGAGGAGCCTCGGGCTACTGCTGAAACTGAGACTATTTTAATAAATGATTGTCACCACTAGACAGCCAGTTAGAATAAAAGACTGCCTGGGTAGTTCAACTGGTAGAGCATCAGACTTTAATGTGAGGGTTCAGGGTTCAAATCCCGGCCCAGCCACTTGGCTTACTGGATAGAACAGAAGATTAAACTGGAGCCATTTGCTCACAGAGTACAAATTAACAAACTCCAAAGTGAAAGCACACACAGACTGGATTCTTTCTGCGCCTCTGGGCAAGGAAATTTTTAAAATTACGATTAAAATAATCTTTTTAAAACTATGAATCAAAAACAGATTAAATGTGATTACATTTTTAAAAACTGCATAAGCAAGGGCCATGATTATAGTATTAGAGATACTAAAAATGAAGGAAGGATATGAATGATATGTTTGAAAAGGAATGTAAAAATAACCCTCAACTTCATGAAAATATATTTCAATTCATTTGCAATTATGCAAATTAAAACCATATGTGGCCTGTCAAAGTCAGCAAGGTTTAAAATTAACACAGACCATTGCTGAGGCCCTGGAAACATGCACCTCTGCGGGAGAAGCGGCGTCTACGGACAGACTGTCTGGCTGTACTTTTGAATGAGGTGTCCACCTTGAAGACATGCCTCAACACTGTGAGAAATGCTTTTGTGGACTTCGTTTGTTCTAGAACTGGCTGTAACTGGAAAACAGTAAGGGCTGGAGAGGTGAGGCCGAGTGTAGAACACTGTAGCTCTCTCGGAGAGCCTGAGTGTGTCCCCGCGCCCACAGCTAGTGGCTCCCAACTCCTGTCCCAGAGGATCTGACAACATCATGGCACCTACACACATGTGAAACACACACACACTTACACTCAGAGAGACAGAGACAGAGAGATCACAGGAAGCAATTTAGGAGCCCATTATGGCAGCATGAGTTGAGCAAAATGTGCCACATTGTATAACAGAACATCTACACAGAGTGAAAGCACAGTGATGGCGACCTCTGTGAACTGCAGATTTCTGTATCCTATTTTGATATCTCATGTCAGTTGTGGTGAATATTTCTGAATGGCATGTGTGTTCAGCACTAATTCAGTATGCTGGTAATTGGGCCTGACACTGGACCCGAATACTAGGTTTTGTACAACATTGGTACATTTACATGTATTAGCATATCAAAATGACTATAATTTGAAAACTGTATTTCCAAAACATGGTATCTTTCATAACCTTTTATGTTTTATTTTCTACATTGAGAAGTATTCTGGGGGCAAGTAAAAGTTTTCATGAGACTGTCAAGTGTTCCAGTGATAGTAATAAAATAAAAATGAAAAGCTTTTTAAAAGATGCCTGTGAGCTCATCAGTAGCTATTGGTTTGTGTAAACACAAACTTTAAAATCTATTTATAGTATGTTATTTTTTGTGTAAAAAAGCAACAAAAGATATCATCCAACACAAGCGTATCTATTTGTGCAAAAGAAATATGAAACATTAGACATGCAATAGAGAGATTGGTTGTCTATAGAGAACGGCAAGGAACCAGAGTGGAGCCAGGATCAAATGACAACAACAGAAGGAAGCGACGTCTCTGAGTTTGCCGTTGGCTCGTAGGCCCACTGTCCTAGTTCTTACTCCTCAGAAGAGGAAAACCTAAAGCAGATTTACAAAATATAATTTTGATATAGTAGCGAAGGGCTGAAGGAGGAAGGGACTCTGTTATCAGAATCCAGCTTTAGTGCCTGTGATTCTCACAGGATACAAGAATTTCACAGAACTGAAGAAACTGCTGCCTGTAGAGAGGGTCAAGATAATCCACTGTCAGAGGAAGATGCTACAAAGAAGGAGAGAGGGATGGGAACAGATCTCTGAGGAGCTGGGCTGAAGCACGTCCATGCTTACACGGGTTCGGGACAGGTATTTAGAGTAGGGGTGTGTGTGTATGTGTGCGTGCATGCGTGGTGTGCATGTGTACAGTCCACCCTGCTTGGGCTGGAAGGACCTAAACACGGCAACACCCTTGTTGCAATTAAAATAGCCAATATTTTGTTTAGGACTCCAATCTTGATTTCTAAGTATGAAAAGAACCATGCTCCTTGAAGAAGTGGTTGATTTCAAGGTTGGGTCAGATAAAATGCACGGTGAACCTGGAACATACGTGTCAGGTGACAATGAAACGCCCACAAAAGACGGAGCTATGTCCAAGCACATGGACCCCAGCAGAACTCACCACTCTCAGTAGTCAGTGCTGAGAGCAAAGAAGGCATGAGCACTGGACTATGACCATAGGGTAAGACAAAGGGTCTATAGCAGCATAAATTAATAGTTTAGGGGGCAGAGGGGCTAGAGGCAGGAAAGGAGGGCAGATAGGATCACGTTTCATTGCACACGTGTACAAAATTCCTAAAACCAAATCCCCCCCCCAAAAAAAAATCTTTTGCAAAAACCCTTAGAAAGTGAATAAGGAGATCATTTCTTCACAGAAGACCTGCTAATACATACAGAAGGAATGCGGAAATGTGAACGGAAAACAGCCATTAAAATAACTGTGGGTGGGCTGGAGAGATGGCTCAGAGGTTAGGAGCACTGGCTGCTCTTCCAGAGGTCCTGAGTTCAATTCCCAGTACCTTCACCATGGCTCACAACCATCTATAATGTGATCTGGTGCCCTCTTCTGGCATACAGGCATATGTGCAGGCAGAACATTGTATACATAATCAAATAAATCTTTAAAAAAGAAGATAGTTGTGGACATCACTGCATGCTGAAACTACAAGTTGGAAGGTCAGCAGGATGTTTTCACAGTGCTAAAATATCTACCCAAATACACTTATTAGTTACTAGTAGGAAAGACCGCACTGCCTTACCCAGGAGCCAGGGTTCACACCCTTAGTAAGAGCCGGCTGCCTCTGGCTGAGGACCAGCAGCACCCTTGCAGCATGCCTGCTCAGAATGCTTTAAATGCTTCCCAAGCTGGGGAAATATCAGACAAACCAAACTGAGGGGCAGTTCACCCAGAATCATTAAATCTTTAAGAGTGAATAGGTCAAGAAGGTAAATAAAGACCTTGAATTCCGACTAGAAGGAACCAAGGCTACACAGCCACCGCCAGGCCTGAGATGGATCTCAGAAAAGACGTTATAGCAAATTCAGCCGAGGTTCTTAGCAACAGCTTCTGCTCTAACTGGAAAGCAAGAGTAAGCAGGGGCTGGTTCTCCTGCTGCTAGGAGCCCTTGATCCTGAAGCTCTGAAGCTTTTGACTGGGCTGGCAGCCCCAGAAAGGGCATGGCTCCGAGTCCTGAGAAGCAGTGTGGGAGGGGCTCACCCCGGTTTTTCTGATGGTGGCTCAGCAAATGCTGTTGTCTGTGTTCTCAGCAGCGCCAATTAGTAGCTGGGCTCTGTACCCACCAATGTTACAGCTACCCAGCCAGAGGTTGGGACCCTTGGGCCCAATGGTGGCCTCAGCTAGAGTTCTCAGACCTCTGCCTTAAAGCCTGGCAGCTCACGGGGCCCTTCCCCAGTTTCATTGTCTCAGCTTCCTCTGATCTCACCGGCTTTGCCCGCACCCCACCCCTGTGCTCTTTGCACACCTTTAGCCCGGGTTTCACTGTATCTGCAGTGGCTGCCTGGCTGCTGGCTGCTGCGACCACTGTCATGGAAGTGGTCTTTACCTCGCCTTCTGCCCCTGTCTCCTCTTTCTGCTGCCAGCTCAGCCCTCTGCACCCATGATGGAGGCCACAAGCAGCAGGAAGGGAGCACTGGGAACAGCACTCCCATCACACCAGGGGAAAGCACAGTGGAGCGTCCGGCCAGCAGATCTGGCTAACAGTCATGCAGGCATGCTGACGTTCTTCACACTTTGCTAGGCGGTGGGAAGGGTTGCTTAGCATCAGGGGTGTGCATGCAGGGCATGCAAGTGTGCCCTGTGCAGATTTTACAACTTCAGTCTAAGTTTAAATTATTATTATTTTCTAAATGAGAGTCCTCCCTGGACCCAAGCGCTCTCTGTAAAATCAGTGTGTTGTCAGGATTCTGAAGATGTGGAAATGTGAGTGTGTTACCAGGGTCTCAGCCTCCTCATTTACTCATGCTGCCCTTGCTCCTGGTGGACATGGCTGCCCAGCACACCCATAGGACTTTGAAGTGGTCAGTGGGCACCGGCTTTCAGAAGTGAAGCAGACTCCAGTATGTGTGTGTATTCTCAATAGCTTCCAACATGAGGTGCTGGGCACCTTCATTTTCATAGCCACCATTTATGGTCCTGTTTCTTGTGAGGCACATCAGCAGACTGAGTATAGGAAAACTGCTCCTTCCCAAGACTCACATGAGCAGAACTTATGCTGATTCCATTTCTCCCAGACAGGGGCCTGGGGGCCTGGAGAAGGCAAGCATTTGAACACACTAAGGAGCAGAAATCCAAGAAGACCATTCAGCCTATCACATGACTCTGCTCATCACATATGACTGTGTTGAGGAGACATGGTTAGTCCTGCAACCCTGTTGCAGGCATTCAACCTGTGGGCTGGAGAGAAGCCTAACTCCGAGCCCTGGTAATGTCCTAGATGGAAGCGTCCGTCCTGGGAAGGATTGCACAGCAGCCTAAGTAAACAGAAGGGCCTTCCCGACCACCACGGACTGTCTGCCTTGCACACTGAAGGAAATGGCCCTCTTACTGTTTACCTCATTCCTGTGGCTTGTCCATTGGCCCTGGAGAGTCCTAAAACAACAAACATCTTTCCTTAGTCCTTTGGCCCAACTGAGGAACTGTTTTTATACAACAGTGCCATCTGCTGGGAAACTGCAGGACAGTCTACAAAGCATCAGTTTGCTTTAAAATGAGTTTGGGACTCAGCGGCTTTTGTTACACATACTGTATACATATAATAATATAAAATACAATATACATGGGCCGTGGGATTGAAAAAGGACATGAGGGATCTGGGAAGAGTCAGGGAGAAGTGGGGAGGTAGGGGTGAATCTGCTTATGCTCTATCTGCATGTATAAAATTCTCAAAGAATAAATTTTAAAAAAGAACTAGCTCCGTTCTCACACTGCTATTAACAGCTATTTTTATTAACACATATTTACATGTATCAAATGCATGGTCAGTTTCTGATCATGAAAATCACACACTGCTTTACTGAGGGACCAGCTAGAATTTCTTCTTTGTGAAAAGAGAAGAACCTGTAGAGACAAGAGCACAGGAAGGTGAGGTCACTCCAGCCCGGCTGATGAAGGGCTGCACCTTCTGACATTTCGGTGTGTGGACTGTTTACAGTGTGAAGCCACCTTCCACTACAGAGCAGAAGCCGTGTGCAGTACCTCAGAGCTTTCCTCAGCCTCACTCAGACCGCTGGGCCTTGGGGGCTCCCCTGGGAAGGGGGGCCCTCTGGCAGGGACTTGTTCGTTTGGTGCCCTTCAAATGCATACTGTTAGTGAATCAGAGGAAGAAGCAGGTGTTTCCCAGCTCGAGGTGTTACCCTCCTCACACGAGGGGGAAGTGAACAGAAAATAAAGCTGGACGGTTCAAGAGTTTTCTCTGCTCGGAGCCGTGGGCTCTTTGTAGCACCTTGGACATTAGCATGTGGTGACTGACTGGAGAGGAAGAAGCCTGATTTTAAGAAGGACGTGGAGACCCCTGGAGTAGTTCTCCGTGCCTCTGCTCTGCTCAGAGGACTCCAGAAGCTGTGAACACTGTCACCAATTAACAGCAAGGGGTCTCCGCTATGAAGGTCCAGATCCCTGGGGGAGCCTTTCTATAAATGCTCGATTACGACGGCTCTCTGTGCCTCCGTGCTCACAGATCTAAAACAGCTGGATTTTTATGGCATGGTAAAGGCCTGCCCCTGCTGTGTGGTCTACTTCTCGTGTGCGGAGAACAGACCTCAGATGTCGGCCATCCTGTCTCCGCCTCGTTCTGAGACAGCGAGGCAGTGCCTTAGGGGAGTCTCTTGTCTCTGCCCCTGGCTCCCCGTGGGGTGCTGGGATCCAGAGATAGTGTACAACATTATGGTGGATTCTGAGATCCATACTGGCAGAGGGAGCATCTTTACCCACTGGGCATCCCTCGGCCTTGACATTTACTTTTCTCATATGTTTTGGCGTGTATTGCTGGCTTACTTGACTCTGAGGCCCAGCTGGGGATCAACCCCCACTAGAGCATCACTCATGTGGGGAAATAAACAACACATGGCAGCAAACCAGCTGACAGATGCCCAGATGCCGCTGGGTCTGCACTTCAGGCTGTGCTCTGTGAGGATTAATGAGAGCCCTCCTGTCACAGCGGGGGCGAGTGAAGCCTCACAGGTGGACAACTGCATCTCCTGAGACGTGAGACAGATGGGCACGTTCCCCTGCTACCCATGGGTAATTTTCTTCCATTCCGCTGTGGTCTGTCCTTGATCAGGTCAAGGGTCAAGCTGTGGACCTGGAAGCTGGGGTTTGACTCTAGACTCTGTTTCTAAAGACCTGTCCCTGGGGCAAGCTGCTGATCTCTGTCGGATAACCTCATTTATAAAGTAAGAGGGGGTGAGGGTAAAGTGTGTGATCTCACAGAGTGGTTAAAGTGGTTACCTGCATTTGTAAAGCGCTTGGGAGGATGCCTGGCAGATAGATGTTAACTGCCATTGACTACAGGGCAGTGACTCATGGACTAACTTCCTCCAAGTGTGCCCAGACATCAGCAGAGTTATTAGTACAGTAAACACGACAGTGCAGAAATCAGCAATCTCTGTTTGATGGGTACCTCCCAAAGGCTGGACACATGAGCACTCTAGCTCATTTGCTGTTTTATCTCCATTTCGAAGGAGATTAACTGAGTCTCAAAAGAAGTAAGGAACTTTCCCAAAGTCACCCAGTCCACAGGTGACAAAGCCTGGTGGCCAGGCTTCCCCTCGGCTGAAGTCTGTGGATCTTCCAAACTGGAATAGCGCGCTAAACTACCTCCTCTCTCTTGCTTTGCCTGCTGCTGTAACAGAGTTCACAGGACGCTTCTCTAATCGCAGCCTGTTTAAAGTGTGTCCTATTCGCTCCAACTGTTACATCGACTGCCTTCTGAGTGTCTGTAAAGATGGAGTGTCGGGCCTGGTGTCTGGGGCCTGGCGACACTGCTGAAGGAGCCCTTGTCAAGTGGCTCGCTGCTCTCCAGGGTGCTGAAACCAGACACCACGGGTACAGGGTAACCACGGCGCATGAGGTATGGAATAAGATTCTGCAGAAGTATATTTCTTAGGAGGAACACCAGACCTGTCTTGTGGGATAAACTGTCAGGATTCTAGACCATATCACATCTGTAGAAGCCCTTTAGCACACACTTGTTACCTGGTCAGGATCCAACACGGACTTGAGACAAACACTTCATTCTCTACAAGCGGTGCCATGACGCCCTTTCTGCAGACAGTCAGAGCTTGAGAAGGTCTAGTCAGGTGTCTAAGATCACCTGGCAGCAGGCTTAAACCTGAGTTCTCTGACAGAGCTGCTCAGCCGCCCCCCCCTCCCTCCGGCATCTTCCTGCCCCCCGCCTTCTATTGCTCTGTATTTGGAGAACAATAATCTCAGTGAAATTTTGCCTTCCTGCCAAACTGGATCTTGTTGTTTCATTTGTTTTAACAAACATGATTTCACATGTTTTTCACACGGTTTTCTTTTCTGTGTGTGTGTGTGACACATGAATGCTGGGGACCATATATGTGGAAGAACCTTAGGAGCCATGGGCCTTGTCTCTTGAAGGAGCCGCTCACTGGGAGGCAGGGTCTGCTTCCAAGTTAGACAGACTGGCTGGTGAACCTCAGAGATCCTCATGTCTCTGCCTTACCAGCACTAGAATTGTAAGTGTGTGCAGCTTTTTGTGTGTTGCTGGGATTGAACTCATGTCCTCCTACTTACGAAGCACTTACTGATGGAGCCATCTCTCAACCCCATATATAAAGCTGTTAAACAAATACGAAAAGTTCTGTTCAGCAAGCTAAGCCTACAGACTACCTTTCCCGTCTTACAAAGACATAGGTGTCTCCTGTAGTTTCACTCTTATGGTAAAATGTGTGTGTGTATAAAGTTGGAAAAGCCATTCCATTTTTAACTGATTTAAATTCATCCAGAATCTCACACTTTCTATTCTAACATTTCCTGGAAGTTGGGTGTGGGACTACACACCTATAGTACAAGCTCCTGCAAGGCAGATGCAGGAGTATTCGGAGTTCACAAGCAACATGGGCTCTATATATCAGACATTGTCTCAGAAAATTAACTAAAGGAACCCTGCTATAGAACGCTGGGACCTGGGAGGGCTGTGCAAAGCAGCACTGGGGTATGTAGAAGGAAATTAAAATCAACCAAGCTCCTTAGGAAATCTGTAAGGGGAGGTAGGTTACTTGAGGCTCTTCTGGAAACGTTGCGAACACCAAGTAGGTGAAGAGAGGTCCAGGAGAAGGAGTAATGGAGGCTGAGCTGAGCTGTGGCCAGCGGAGGACAAGGGCAAAGCATGATGGACACAGCAGGCTTGGTGGCCAGAAAACTGACAGGTTCATTTGAGGCAGGAGCGGGATGCCCTGCTCCTGCCTCATTCTCCGCACTGGCTCCTACTTCTAATCCCCATTCCACCTTTGCCCTCCAGCCACAGATATCACAGCAGGCACTTGAGATTAACCAGGACAAATGCCTCATAGTCCCATTCTTGCCTCAGGCTCTTGAGCACACATTTTCTTCCTCTGGTATACCCTTCCAACATATACCCTTGATCTGGGCTTCTTACTCTTGTCTTCAGATTCCAAGAAAGAGTTTTTCAAGCCCTCCCCAAAAGAACCAGGAATTCAGGGCTGGGAAATGGCTCAAATAGATAAAGTACTGTGATGCAAGTATGAAGACTGAAGTTTAGACACCCAGAATCTACCTACAAGCCAGCCCAGTGCTTGGGAAACAGAAACAGGGCATCCTTTCCCCAACTAGACTGACTAGAATTGGTGAATGCTGAGTTCAGTGAGAGATCCTGCCTCAAGAAAGAAAGTGAAGCCCGATCCAGAAAGACACCTGGTGTCAACCTCAAGCCTCCACACATGTGCGTGCACACATGCTTACAAACCCACACAGACATACGCGCACACGCTCACACATACACAACCTATACACGGAAAACATTTTTTATTCTTTTGTTGAACCATGGTTTTCATAACTATTGCATGTCTGTGTCCCCAGTAAACCCAAAGTTCATTGGTCACAAGTTGAGTTTGGTCCACCCTTGCGCTCATTTCATCCTGAACAACGCCTACTGTAGGACTCTTAATGAACAGAGAGAGGAGATTAAACTGCAAACAAAGGTTGATTGCACACTCCTGAGTCAGTGAGAAAGGGAAGACTTCAGGAAAGATACCATCCGCTACTCCCAAGTTAAAGATGATGGAACTTCAAGCTCCGGAAAGAAAACAGGAAGCCTTGGTCCACTGATGTTTGCTGGCATTCCTGTGTCGTCGGCCAAAGCAAGACAATTTAGGAAGAGAAAATCTCTGTTTTGCTCATGTTTGGAAGTTTCCATTCCTGACTGGATTGGCCTCAGCAGCACATTTGTCAGGAATCTGTGGCAAGGAAACAACAAGCAAAAGGAAAGCTGAAGGAATCGGTCCCGTTACTGCCTTCAAGGTCCCTGGAGGCTGGAAGAATTTCCATGAGGTCCGGATTCGGGGCTTGCATGACCTCCCAGCAGCACCAAGCTGAGACCCAACCTTCAAGGGGTGAGTCTTTGGGGGACTGGTTAGAGCCGGGCTCTGGCGGGCAGCACTTGCAGGTTTCTTGACAACAGGTTCTTGAAACCTGGGCTGGTTCAGAGAGGCAAGAAAACCTTAACAGGAAAATTCCAGGCATTGGACTGGATATGGAGAAAGAGAACCGGGCTCCGGCGGGGCTCTGGCCAGCCTCTGCACCTAGTCCTTCTCTAGTGGACAAAGGCTGAGGGGGGAGGGTGACTGCCTTGTGCTTGAAACCCACCTGGATAAAGAGAAAACAGAATTGGCGCTTCCCTATGACTATTAAAGAACTGACATCTCTTAGTTAGAGCATGTCTAAGATGGTGGAAGACCGTCTACCCCTGTCTCCTGCCTATTGCCTGTGGAACTATTTTCAGGCCCTCAAGAAATGGAACCAGGGAGGCTTCCTTGAGCAGGCCTCCGTAATGAGCTGCTGCCCACCCCCAGCTCCTAAGGACTGACTAGCACACGGTGTGCTTGTGGCTTTAAATTCTACTGGGCTCTGCTGGTGGTGCCTTTCTGCATGCCTCCGGGGAAGTGATTATAGCAAATGTGCATGATTTTATCCACAATATAGAGTATCGTGTGAAGCTCGCTTTTCTTGCCTTCAGCCTTTTCTTTCTTACAATTTATTTTAATACGTTTGGAGTTATTATCCCAAACATTAGCCAGCTGGCCCGCTGGGGTCTCCTTTGCTGGATTCTGGTCTCTCTTTTTCTAATCCTCTCTTCACGGATAATCCACTCTAATGTTTCTTGGCTATGGCAGGGGTTTGGCTATTACTACCTGTTGACTGGAAATTCACTTTGTCCTGTGTAGGTGGCTCTAATTGTTCAGTAATGAACACCTTATTCGAGTCAGCTGAGGTCAGAGCTATAGTCATGAGATTTGCTTTTTCCCTTCCCAATTCCCACATGCTTTTCTTTCTTTTTTCTTTTTCATTTTTTTCCTGAGTTCAATTCAGCTAGTTTGAAAGCAGGCTCTAAGACAAAAAGGAACAAAACCATAAATAAATGAAATGAAAAACAAAAACCCAAGAACAGTAAGAAAAAAAAAGAGCATGTTAGATGCCAGAGGCCCAGCAAGGCTCAGCCCACAGGCGGGAACCATTCTGTCTGCACTACCGGCGACCTTTACGGGCCTTGCTGAGGGCTTCCTTGGAAGACTGGAGGGTGGGTCCCTCTGTTATCATGGAATGATCAGGAGAAAGGCAGGCTGGCTGGATCTCCAGGACCCCAGCATGCACTAGGTCATTTCAGCTGGCTCGGAGATTCCTCACTTGGGAGCTAGAACAGGCAGTGTATGTGATGGTTTAGAGGAGCCTGGAGCTGAGGTGCTTTGCAAGGGAGCTGTCACAGTGATGAGCTGCAGGGTCCAAAGCGAACTGCGTTCCCTAGAACTTGTGTCAGGCCAAGTGCCAATGGCTATTTAGTCCATTTCCACGTTGAAGAGAACATTTATCCAGATGTATCCACAGTTTGCATCAAAGACAATTACCTTCACTTGAAGATACAAAAAGGTCAGAGGAAGAAAGGCCAGATTTACTCCATTTGCTCATTTAGAATAAATGAAACCCGGGCTGGAGAGAGGGCTCAGTGGTTAAGAGCACTGGCTGCTCTTGAAGAGGTCCTGAGTTTGATTCCCAGCACCCGCACGGTGGCTCACGACCACCTCTAGTGGGATCTGATGTCGTCTTCCATCTGATGCTCTCTTCTGCCATGCAAACATGCATACAAATGGAGCCCTCATATATGTAAATAAAGAAATCTTCTTTTAAAAAAGGATCAGAGGAGGGGGAAGGTGAGCCAGCCCTTCCAGTCCTATTTATTTGGGAAAGGAACCTTGAGTTTATAGCTGCACAGATTCTGTTATACACATCATCAATCTTTAGAACCCTACATATTGCCTGGCACTTGGAAGATAATTTATAAAGAGGTAAGGAGGGGGAGGAGGGCAGGTGAGGAAGGTGATAGTATGTGCTCATTACAGAAGTCTGGAACTGCAAATAAGAAAAGAAGGAAGAACTATAGAGCGACCCTGGGCATTGGCTTCTGACGGTTTGTAGTCTGCCAGCTGTCCTGCAGTAACCACCTCTGATTCCCCCTCTGTTTCCTGTGTTTCCCCCTCTGTTTCCTGTTTCCCCCTCTGTTTCCTGTGTTTCCCTCTCTGTTTCCTGTGTTTCCCCTCTGTTTCCTGCGTTTCCCCCTTTCTTTCCTGTGTTTCCCCCTCTGTTTCCTGTGTGCCAGGTTCAGCTCTCACAGCACAGCCCACCCCATGACCTCCCTTTTCTTATGTGATTTGTCTTGCAGAAACAGGATCTCTATGAAACCTAGGCTCTGGAACCCTTGATCCTCACTCCTCAGCATCCTGAGGGCTGGGGTTACAGCCCTGTGCCACCACATCTGGCTTTGTGCCCTGCCTTTTAATTCACACTCCACTAAAAGCACTTATACAGGTCCAAACTGTGGAAAATCACATGTTTAATGGCTAGGAACTTTTTAATCTGTCAGACACACTACCATGTCTGTGTTTTCTAGCGGCTGCTGTCACTTACATGTTTAACCAGATACTGTCTTCTTCTAAGGCATTAATTTTCTTTTTAAAAAGTAATATCATGTATGGAATTTGTGTATTTAATACAAAATATATACAAACAAAATATGGTTCAATATTTAAGCCATACAAATGAGGCAAATAGCTTCCTTGGTAGCAGAAATAAAGCAAAAATCTAGGACCATTTTATTATTCTGCTTCTATGAGTGTTTTGCCCACATATGTCTCTGCATGGTGTCTGGACAGTGCCAGCAGAAGCCAGAGTGAGTGCTGGGCTTCCTGGGATCTAAGCCATGCATGGTTGTGAGCCCCCGTGCTGGGTGCCAGGACTGAGCCAGGGTCCTCCAGAAGAGCAAGAGCTCTAAGCACTGCTGCACTCCAGTCCACCTTTAACATTACTTTTTGAAAAGAATTAAACTTTACTCAAAGCCCTGTTTTTTCCATTGTGTTTTGGCCATTGTGAACCAAATCATTTTGTCCAACCTCACCCCTGAATGACGATTCCAGAACTTGTTGGAATTTGTCTGCCAGTCACTGTGTTCTCCTGACTGTGGCCCCTTATCCTGAGTTTTCCACCCGAGCCACCTGTCCAATGGCTTTTGAAAACTCTACAGTTGAAAAGCTGACATTGAAAACTTGAAGATGCTTGTAATTTAGAATGTTTTATTTTTATGTTTGCTTTCCTTGAGTTGTGTCTTTTTCCTAATGAAATTTGTTTTTAATAAAAAACTATGTGTGTATGCATATACATGTTAGCGTAGTGTGGGTGTGTGCACGTGAGGGTGCTGTGCACGCTGTCTCCTTGACATCGTCCTTTCTGCTCCCCTACAGCTGAGGGAGAGTGGGGAAGGAGTGAGATTAGAAATGCTGTCATTGCCCTGAGATGGGGGGAGAGGGAGAGACACAGATGGAGATCTCTGTCCTGGACAGAGACCCTGAGAAGATCTGAGCGCGGTCACAGTCATCGCTCTGGAGGAGGCAGGCCAGGCCGACATGGGAAGGTTTGAGGAGATGAGCGAATGACATCAGGGTGCAGTAAAATATCCTGAAAACGTTACTTCCAGAGAGCCTGTGAAGCTAGGCATGGTGGCACACGCCTGTGATCCCAGCACTCAGGAGGCAGAGGCAGGCGGATCTCTGTGAGTTCAAGGCCAGCCTGGTCTACCGATAGAGTCTAGGACAGCCAGCGCTACACAGAGAAACCCTGTCTCTAAAAACCGACCAACCAACCAACCAACCAAACAACCAACCAACCCTTAATATGGCCTGGTTGGAGCTCCGTCATATTACAATGTGTCTCCCAAACTGACAGAGGGGGGTAGTTTCCCCTGGCAGTCATGTGTGTGTTTGTGTGTGTGCTCAATCTTGCAATCACCCACACATGTGCATACTGTAACAATACTCCCCCAGTCTACTTCTGGCTTTACTGAGTGCTGTAGGGACGCATGGCTGCCTTGGTGAAATTGGATACTTACTGATACTATGACCAGATGCCCACTAAACACAATGCCAAGGAAAAACGCTGGCACCTTGTTGCTTTGGAGAGTGACTGGGCTTGATGTGTCTATGACAAGCTGGTTTGGGTCTGGGTGAAGTCACAGCTCATAAGCCCTCTGAACCTAGTGGACCAGACAGAAGTTGTTAATCACCACAGGCAGAGCCTGACCTGGAGGGCTGCACCATGGGCCCGCAACAGTCAAGCCTCTGGTCCAGAGCAGCTTCCTAGAGGGACTGACCGCAGAAGTCGGTGTGAAGAGAAGAGGAGGGATGTTTAAGTCGTAAACACTGCACACATTTGAAGGGGAAGAAGAAGGTAGAGAACCCAGTGACAAACCTGGGGCTGCAGGAAACAGCGCACCCCCAAAAGGCAACAAAGTAGGCCTCAAGAAAAGGGGGCAGGAGGATCAGTCCGGGAGCACTGCAGCTGTGCTGCCATCCAGGCCCTCTGCCTCTGTGCCTGCTCAGCACTGTTGGATGTGCTCTTGGATGCCCCCCAGCCAGGCATGGAAAAGAAAGTGTGAAAATGTCAGTCCATCCTCCACACCCTCGGTCCCCATCTACAGGTTAAAACTACCGCAGCCTGAAAATGCTCGTGGACAAAACAGTGTGACCCGAGCACATGAACTTTTCATGTCAGTATTTCCTAAATGACTCCATATGACTGTACACAGTGCATCGCATTATGTTGGGTGGTATCCGTGACCCAGGGACCGCCTCACACACATGTGGGATTGCACAAGTCATCTGCGAACACTGAGACAGTTCACAGTACGGAACTGAGCATCTGTCAGTGTGGGAATTCCAGAGGGGGTCACGACGGAAGGACTGACTGTGGGAAGCGCTTAGCCTCAAATGACAACCCAGAACTTGAACTTGGGCATTTCGCTGACTCTGGGGTCCTAGTTGGGAAGGGACCCTCTATTCTCTGGGAGTGCAGAAGAAGGTGCTTCGGGATCCTTTGGACGTTAGCCCCCTGAGGACAGAGGCGTGGAGGAGCCTCGGCTGACCGGCTCTGACTGCTCCCCACCTGGCACTGTCCCACTCCTCCCTGGAAACCCTTCACCCCTCGATGGTCCGTTCTGCCCTCGGGAAAACGTGTCAGGACTGTGGAATAACAAGGTAAAGGTTGAACACTGGGCCTCAGATGGAAAAGGCGTCTGGGCTAAATTACAGCCTCAAATTCACGTTTATTTATTCTCTTCCTGCCAAGGCCCCTGCTCAGGAAAGAAATGATTTTGCTTTTGTCCATAAAAATTTAGCCTGCAAATTTAGCCAGCTCTGGAGGGCACAGTGACCCTGTGGAGGGGCAACTGCCCACCTGTGAGAGCTGATTGCTTAGCTGAGAGGCAGCTTTCCAGGCAGGAGGACTCACTGGCAAAACCCACAGCCTGGGCACCTCACAATGACACTGAACCGCATGCCTTCCCCAGACAAGTTACTCTGTGGGGAAGCCCCAGCTTGTGCCCGGCATCCTTTCACACAGCCTGGCTTGTGGTCTTCCTCCCTGGGAGAGGGAAGGGGTACTCGGTGCTGTGCTGGGAAGGGCCGTCTCCTCCGCCACAGGCTTGCACAGTCATTGAGGCTGGTTAAAGGAGATTTTCCTTGTAACAGTCAGAAGACTGCTTGGAGTTTGTGTTTATAAAGTAGATAAACTGGGATGAGTGAGGAGAATAGGTGTTGGGCCGAGGTGTCCCCAGGGGCATCAGGGGAGGGCACAGAAGCCAGAGCGAGGAGGAGGCTTGCGCAAACACTGCTGTTAAGCCTCCTCGACAAAGGTGCTGGCAGTCTGTGTAGCTTCTGACCAGAAATTAATTGATGTGCTTGCAACACTCACTTAATTTGCCTAATTATGATTTGTTCACACCCGCGCCACGGGGCTTTGTTAGAAACGATTCCTCAGCTCAGTCCACTGGGCGGTGGGTACAAATGTGTGTGGGAAATTTGCATATAACATCTTCCCCACCAAATTATTAATTGGTTCCTGGGGAGGCCTTCGTTTCTGAGGCTCTGCCTAATTGCTGTTCATGTCAAGGTTAAACATCTGCCCCCAGATGTGGAGGTTCCTGCTACCTGCGAGCCTGGCTGTCAGTGTTTACATTCACAGCCAGGAAGCTCTGTCAACACATCCTCTCCATGAAAACAACAGAGGATGCTGCTGATCACCGAGGCTGTAAACAAGGGAAGGCGGAGCTGGGGCGTCTCCTGCTTGGCGAAGTGTCAGGATGGGATCTTCCACCCAGATGGACAAGGATGCCATTGTGAAGGGTGCCCCGTGGCAGGTCACTCACGCAGAAGATGGCAGCTCAGGAAGGGAAGAGGGGGATGAGGGGCCAGGGGCTTCTCTCCCTCACTCCCACAACCCTACTTTGTAATTCAGATAAGCCTTTCTGGGGGCAGTCTTACATCGTCTAAGGGAGTTAAGCAAAGTTCTCATTTTATGAGGGAGGATAATCCTTTTCCCATCTTCAGAAATGAGCTTACAAGCCTACATGCCTGGTGAGCCACGGAGGCTGTGTGACAAATGGGGACACACAGCATCCTCCGGGTGAGTGGGGTGACACTGCAATAAATCCTCTGGCTTTGGCAGGTCCACCAGGGCGTTGGGAAAACAAGACCAGTTCTCTCTCTGGCCTCACAAGGATACTTCATTACTGATGGCCGCTAAAGCAGGGAAGAGCTTAATGAAGTAGATGCGGGGAGCTGATGGAAGTGGTGGCAAAGGATGGAGAGAAGCAAAAAGTCACACCTCAAACTGGCAGAGCAGAGGATGCAGAAGAGAAGAGAGTGTGGCCAGCTGCTGATGGCTGAATGTGCACGCAGGAGGCAGTGAAATGCAAACACATGGCAGTGCCCGGAAACCCAAACGGTACCACAGAAGATAGTGTCCACACTGGAAGTTCAGGCCTGCCAGCTTCAGCCATGACGGAAGGGATTTTCACATCAAAGCTGGGTGCTTGGGGTGGGCAGCAAATGCAGAGTAATGAAAGGTAAACACACAGTAGGATCTGAGAGAAGATTGCCCTGTTGTGCAGGCAATTCAACTGGCCTTCCCTTAGGGGCCTCCAGGGTCCTGACATCATCGGGGCTGGGGGCATAGTGACCGGTCCACCACTCCACCCCTCACTCTGGCCCCTTCTCTCTCGCCCTCTCCCACTCTCTCTGATGGGGCACCCTTCCCTCCACTATGCCCCTCTCTGTCTCTCCCCATATCCATCCAATAAACTTCTTTCATGTAATATCTGTTGTGTGCATGACATTTTTATAGAAATACTAACAAAGATCACCTTAAACCCTCTTAGCTGGTTCTTTGCTCACTAGTTATTTGGCTTTTGTTGTGATTTTTATTTAAGTGTGTGTGGCAGGGGGCGGTGTGTGTTCAGGAGGCCACAAGTCAGTATAAGCTGTGTTCCTCAGTTATCTCCCCCTTATCTTTTGAGGTGAGATTTCTCACTGAACCTGGAGTTTGCTCATTGGCTAGACTGCCTAGCCAGGAAGCCAAAGGAATTCTCCCACAGCCACTTCCCCAGAGCTGGCACGACAGACAAACGTCTGGGTTTTTTGCGGGTGTTGAAGATGGACCTTGAGGACTCATGATTGGATGGTGAGCGCCAATGGAGCCATCTTCTCGGCCCCATGGCTGTGGTCACCACAGCTGCACCCTCTATTCTTGCTTTTGGTTTCCCCTTTGCGCTTTTATACAAGTGTGCATGAAAATGCCATTACCACTCAAGTGGGAAATTTGTGCAAAATAAGGAAAAAGCATTACTGCAGTTTTCACTGGTGTTATTAGATGGTGTATCCATAGAAATAGAAGAGTATTGGGATAAATACCCAGTAAGCAATTACACAGAAGAAAAGTGACAAGGACATAGCTCTCCTGATTTTAAGGGGAAAGGACTAGCTGTTTGGAAGAATAAAAAAATATCACTGAGAAACACGCCATTTACCAAGAGAGGATCTGTCTCTACTGTTTAGCCAAGGTGAAAGGCTCCAGCTTTACAGCTCTGGAGTGTGTCTCATTCGTGGCTCTTATCACCTACATGAACATAGAAAACTGCCACTATCCTGACTGTGCATGAGAAATGAAGAAGTCACTTCATCTCTAAGAAGCCGAGAGACATGCTACTGCTCAGAAGAGCCTGACTGAGATGCAGGAGTTCTGATGATGCCGGAAATTAGGGAAGAAGGAACAAAGCAGAACTCACACTGTCCAGACCTGGTTAAAATAAGAACCAGCGGGCAGGGATGTGGTTGGCGTCTGTGCTGACCACCCAGAGCACGTGGCTCAGGGACAGAGCACACTGTGCTATCGGGAGACTGTCTGGCGCTTTAGAGACTATCAGGCGTTTCTTGCCTGCTCCAAACCAAAACCACAAATTAAGTTAAAAAAGAATACCCTTTATTATCCTACCAACGTGACTCAGCATGTTGGCGCCAAATGGGATTAAATCCTTTGCGGGGGAAATCTGCTTTCAGTTGGGTGGCAGTTTGTGCTTTTTGTCCTGGACGGACACCGGCTGAAGGTGAGTATGAGGATTTGGGGACTGAAGGAATCTATTTGCCCTTACCCTCCCTCCATGAGCACCTTCAGGGATTACACCAAAGATGGCAGAAGAGAAGCTACCAGAAGGAACAAAACAGGCGGGGGAGGAGAGTGGAACAAAATGGATTATGAATTTGAAAATTGCCAATTATCTTGTATCATACAGTCCAGAGCCCTGGCACAACGATCCACTACCATCCAGATTTTTCAGCTGAAATGCTTTACATTCAAGCAAGCAAATTAACCATAAAATGGGGGAGGGGAGCACAAACTATCCCAAGAAAGAATAAACTGCAGATAATGAGCACCAATCTGTGCTGAATGCAGCCCAAGACACCAATTGTTTTAAGTCACGACAAAGACAGCTGAATGCTCTTCTTGGGGATGCAGGGCCAGCATGATTGCTCTCCATGAGTATCTTCTCTCTCAAATAACAGTTTTTTCGCTCTTAATTTTCTGCTAAATTGGAAGCTAACTGCTTCCCACATTGTCATGCGAGCACCTGCAGCTGTGCTGCATCTCCGAGAACCGTTTCTTTTAGGTAAAACAGCAGTCCGCTTCCTTCAGCTCCTCATTATACCGAGGTCTTCCTTTCAGGGTGCTGCAGCACTAATGATTCAGGGAGGCCGGTCAGTCATTAAGTGACAAGCAAATGATACCGTGGGCACCGTGTGAGTAATCGCTCTGAACAAATGAAATCACAGACTTGCCTTTCCCATCATTCACTTCACAAACAGTAACAATGTGGCGCACGGCAGGGAGCTCCGTTAAAACCAGCCTTGTAAAACAAATTCCCGCAGCCCTGAAGGCAGCAGTGATGTGCTGGATGCCTCAGCCTCCTGGATGGTGCCCAGAGAAGTTAAGCAAGCCTGGGGGCAGGAGGGGCTGGGAGGAGAGCCTTGGGACATACATTAGGGTAATTAAGGGTTTCGTGTCTTATTGGTATGGCTTTTCATTTGTATGGATCTCAGAAATGACTGTTGGGTTAGCAAACCAAAACATCCAGCATGCATTGTCAGGAGGGAGCTGTTAAGAGACCGAAGTTAAGTTCCTAAATAAATGCTCTAAATTTGGAGCCTCAAAGACGTCACTGATGTCAGACGGATCGCTAGGAAGCTGGTGATGCAAATCCCAGTTATTGCAACTCCACGGCTCTTATTTTCACAGCAGACCCCCTTTTGATTCATCCACTGTGCCCAGAACAGGGGAAACCGGAAGTTAACAGGGACCTGACTTGTGCTGGAAATTAAAATGCAGTGATTTAGCTGGGAGAAGAGGAAATGAGAGGCGCTGACTCAGACATCTCTGCTATCCCTGTCTTCTCTCCTCCAGGGTTGCTTTCTTCTGGGGATGGGGCTCCGGTTGGGTTTTGCTCGCTGTTTCTTCCCTGTCCTGCCTGAAGGAGCACACAGTGTTGTTTATATCTAGAATGAGTTCCTAATGGACAGGCTGGGCTGGGCGTGGCATCAGCTCCTTTCTGCCAACAGAGACAGAACCGTGTCTGTAGCCAGTACCTAGCTTTTCCTTCCCTTGTCATCCTAAATTCAGCTCTAGATGTTCTCATCCTGAGCCATTTGGCAACTGATGAAAGTTCTCAGGACAGGGCCTGAGGGTTGACTGGAGCCTGTGTGCTGTGTGCATGCTGTGTAGTTGCAGAAGCATCAAGTATTCTAGCAGCGGCTGTGCATTCTGGCCTCCTGGACACACACAGAATAAACTAGTGTTCACATCCCCCACTCTGCTCTCCAGCACACTCAGTTACCCATAATGTGCACCTCTGACCTGAACCTCAGACATGAGGTGCTGCCCTCATGTTTCAGCTCTAACTGTTTCAGCTCTAACATAATACTAGATGTAGAAAGTTCTACACTAACCTCATTATTACAGATCACAAAAGAAAAAAAAAGCAAAATTAGTACACTAAAAACATTATGCAAAAGATCTTCGGGCTGTGTGTATAAGATATACTTTAAAACATACATGAGTCTCATGTTAGACTCCTACCTGTTAGTATTCTGAAACAACCTGCTTCTGGGTTACCTAGCAACTTATGATGTCATCTTGTATCGCCCAGCCAGGTGGCCACACCTGGGGGCATGGTTAGTGGTTACCTGACCTTAAAAAGGACAACCGGACACGTGTTCTCTCTCTTGCTCTTTCTTTTACTCTTCTCTCTCTTACTCTTACTCTCTCCCTACCTCTCTCTTCCCCCATCATGGCCCACTCTCCCTGCTCTCCCTCTCTCCACTTAATAAACCTCTTTCATAGAAAACCTGTGGTAAGCCCAGCTGTGTGCAGTGGCACATGCCTGTAATTCTAGCATTAGGGAGGCAGAGGCAGGCAGATCTCTGTGAGTTCAAGGCCAGCCTGGTCTACAGAGTACCAGGATAGACAAGGCTACACAGAGAACTCTTGACTCGGTTAAAAAAAAAAAAAGAACGGAAAAGAAAAAGAAAGACTCCCACCCTCAAAATCTCTCCTGTGCAGAGATTGCCCAAACCCAGACTTCCCAGCACATAGATAATGACTGCTCAGTCTGTGCGAAAAAGCAGAAGGAAGAATGCCCCTTCTGGTTAGGAAAATTTGAACACTGTAAAATTCCTTCTGACCATGTTTAGACTAGAATCTTTTTGTGGAATGGCTTGAGCTTGTCGGCTCAAGTTTTCATTGCATGTCTGTAATCACAGGTGAACACAGACCAGCCTGAACTACACAGTGAATTGGAGTTGGAGGCTTGAGGTGTTGTGAGACCAGCCGAGGCTTGCTAGCATGTACCAGGGTCAGGGTCCCTGAGCAGAGCTTGAGAGTGATGAGTGGTGAAGGTGCAGGCCCCTTACGGCCAAGCCCCCAGTGTTCCGGTGTGCTAATCCTGTGGGATGACCCCAGGATCAGCAGCACTGTGCAGTGGTGCTGCGGACCGCAGAGCTGAACGCACATGTCTGAGCTCTTTGGATCCCAGGTCATGAATGGGCCCCAGAACTCTGATCTGAGCATTATACAGCGGGACTTGAGTTTGCTTTGGTCTGATTGTAATTGTCCCCTGGCCCTTCTTTGAAATAAGAGGTATATAGAGCTTGATTTTTATTTTACAGGAGCCCACAGTTAAAAGATTTTGAAATTTTAGACAGACTTTGGGATTTTGGAGAGAGTTTGGGCATTTTAGAGAGGCTTTAGGTATTTTTAAAGAGCTTTGGATATTTTAGGGAGGCTTGGAACTTTGAAAGAGACTGGACAATTTGAAGAGACTGACCCTTGAAATTGTTCAAATTCGTAAAGACTTTTAGAAGATGGAATGCTTTAATTGTGATACTAATATTAATATGAGGTCTTATGGATAAACAAGAAAAGAAGGGTTATAGTTTAACAGTGTCAGCTTGACAAGAGGTGAACTGTGCTGGGTAGTTTTTATGTCACATACTGGAGTCGTTTGCTAAGAAGGAACCCCAACTGAGAAAGTGCCCGTGTCTGACTGTCCTGTGGGTTATACTCTTGACTAATGATTGATGGGGGGGGTGGGACCATAGTACAACCCTGGGTGAGTATTTCTGGGTGTTGTAGTAGGCTGAACAAATGACATAGAGCAAGCAAGTAAGCACTGTTTGTTCTCAGTTTCTGCCTCTAGGTTCCCACCTTGCCTTGAGTTCCTGCCCTGACTTCCTTTGATGATGAACTGTGATGGAGAATATTAAGCTGAAACAAACCTAAGTTGCTTTGGAACATGGGGTTTTTATCATAGTAACAGAAAGGTAACACGGGCAGACAAGGTCTGGTCTATGACAAAGCCAGACCGTCTCTACGAGGCCCTGTCCTCTCAAAAACTTTTTAAAATTAATTAATGTATTTATTCATTTTACATCCTGATGTTAGCTCCCTCCCTCCTCCCCACCCAGTCCCCCTCCCCTCTTATCTCCCTCAGGAAAGGGGAGCCTCCCTTTCTAACCCAGTTCATCAAGGGTTCATCAAGTCATATCAGAGCTGAGGGTGTTCTCTTCCCCTGTGGCCTGGCAAGGCAGTCCCTCCAGGAGGAACGAATTGAAAAGCTGGCAAAAGAGTCCATGTCAGAGACAGCTCCAACTCCCCTTATTAGGAAACCCACATGAAACCTGAGTTGCCCATCAGCTGCATCTTTGTATAAGGCCTAGGTCCAGTCCGTGCAAAGTCCTTTCTTGGTGCTTCATTTTCAGCAGAGCCCTCTTGGCCCTGGTTAGTTGGCTCTGTTGGTCTTCTTGTGAAGCTCCTATCACCTCCAGGTCCTTTTCTCTTTCCCCCACTTTTCGAAAAGACTTTCAACACTTTGTACAATGTTTGGCTGTGTGTCTCAGCATCTGTTTCCAGGCACTGCTGGGTAGAGCTTTTCAGAGGACAACTCTGCTTGGCTCTCATTGGCAAGCACAGCAGAGTATATTTAATAGTGTCAGGGGTTGGTGCTCTCCCAGACCCTAAGAAGATAAGTAACAAGGAGGGTCCAAGGGAAGATGTTTACACCTCCCTCAGAAGGGAGAAGAGACAGAGGTAATGGCTGAAGAGCAGGAATGAGGTAGGAGAGGAAACAGAGAGATAGGAGGGTGTAGATCAGATCTGGGGAGATGGGGTGAGGATGCGGGTGGGGGTGGGGGAGGGGACAAAAGCTCTGTAGAGAAAAGAGAAACCGTGGGCACTGAGTCTCTCTGACAAGCTTGAGGCCTAAATCAGAGTTGGTTCCTGGGAGGATATGAGGGGTCTCCAGCAGAAACTCCTAGTAACAGAGGCTATAGAGACTGAAGAGAACACATCTAACTAGACAAGACTCCAGGTAGAGGGAGGGGAACACCAACTCAGCAACAAAAACTTCAACTCAAAACCACCCTGCCTACAAGACATGCAGGGATAAAGATAGAGCAGATAGAGCAGAGACTAGGGAGGGTCCAACCAATGCCTGACCCAACTCAAAAAAAAATTACAGGAAGAAAAAGAATAGCAAGCTTACAAATGAACAATGAAGTGGCCATTGCAAGGAAGGCTGTCTTGCAAAGGCCGAGTCTCCATTTCTTCAACCCCACTTCTATTTGTGAGACCTCAAAGCTGTCCTTGACTTACAAGAAAGGTGCATTGATTTTAAGTTATCAAACATGTATTATTAAATGCATGGCCATTTTAACTGTATCAAAGAGTGCACAGGGGTTCTATAAACTGTCCCCTCCTTCTGTTTGTCTCCTTTCGGGGAACTGCTGGGAAGGATGAAGGATGCTATTGTACACATTTTCTATGCTCGCACCAGCACGTACACAGGTGCTGTCCCAGCTCACTGCTCTGCAGTTGGCACTTTTTGCGGATCCAGAGCCAACGGGTACGCTTTTCAGTGTCAGCTCTTGCAGAAGAGTCTCCTTTAACAGCTGGATATTACTGCGGCCCAGAGATGCATTTTCAGTGTGTGAACCAGTCTTCCACTAACAAGCACTTTGTTTTCATTCTCAGTCTACTGAAAATAAAACTGTGGTGAAAACTTTTTCACCCACATCTTCATTTGTATGACTATAATTATAAGGAAACCCATAAAACCATGGCTAGTGTATGGGTTAATCCTTGCCAATCTGGTAGTTGGTTTTTGTTTTGTTTTTCACATTTAATTTTACAAACCAGAAGGCAAAAAAAAAAAGATGCAAAATCTTTTCATACTTTAAAAACGTGCAGTTCTCAGTCCCAGGCTATTTGCTCACTTATTACGTTCATTTATTTTGGTTTCATAGTAGTGTTTTCCTTGCGCTTGTTTACATGCGGTGTTCAGGGAGGCCAGGAGAGGGCAGATGATTCCCTGGAACTGGAACACTAGGTTTTAAGCTGCCACCACATGCTGCTGGGCGCTGAACCCTGGTCCTCCGCAGGAGGAGTGAGCGCTCTTGAGCACTGAGCTCTGAACTGGGAGTTAAGAAGGGTATAGGGATTCACACAGTCAGCCATTGGCCCGGTATGCTTTGTTTAACAATCTATTGTAAGCGGTATGTGACCATCCTAGACCATGGTCAAAGCACGTTTTGAAGTATGGCTGCTCTAATCAAGAGGTCTAGGTGCTAAATGTCAATACTCTACATTACTCATATGCTCCTCCACTGAAATGTCAACAGTCTAGATTTGGTATATTTATGGTATCTTAACCTTCTCTCAACATTCTTAGTCAGGATTCTGCCTCAGTACTTCCTGATATTACAGATGTGGTTGGCTCCTGAGCTCCAGGGTAAAAACACAGATGCTAGAATATGAGAAACTCTAAAAGCCTGACCTTTGTTTAATTCATTCTCGACGGGCACAAGTTAACCACCATATGGCTGTGTACAGCCTCAACTCTGCTTTATCAATATCCATGCTTCTTGCTTCAGAATTCCTGATAATATTCACAATTTCTTCTGAAATTAAAAGCAGTATGAAGTTCAAAAACATATGTGGTACCAATGAGTTTGGTGTGGGGATTGTGGCTTCAATTAGGAGAAGAAAAACCTGGTTTGCTAGTGAAAGAGCAGAATTGATTGTGATGGATGTTAAATGAGAAAGGCACAGGTAAGGAAGGAAGGGAGGAAATGATTTTCACACAAATCTTATTTATCCGTAGGATTTTATGTCAATCAAATGTCAAATTTCAGTAATGCTGTACTTGAGATTTAAAGATGAATAGCAATCAGGAATCAAGCAATCAATAATCCAAGGAAACCTGAGTCTTTAGTAAAGTAAATGAAAAGTGTCTTAAGACTTTGAATCTTATATGGCTGGTACTATGGAGATGGATAAAATAATAATCTCTTGCCTCCCTTGAAAACTTTGTATTGCTCCTTATTTCCCTCAGTTGGGTTATTTTATTCAAAGGACTGGTCCTTCATTGTCCCAGAAACAGTTTCGTCTGAGATCCGTACAGCCAGAACTGCCTCATCTGTTGTGGCTGGAGATTAGGGACAAGACATGAAGTAAGTACTTATTCTTTTCTACACAGAAGCCAAGCAGACATTCTCACACAGAGAAGGGAGGCAGTGTCGGGCCTTGGAGAACATGGAAGAACATCAGTGGCAGGATATTTCCCCTCAGCCCTGACCAGGATCACTATCAAGTGGCAGGCCTCCTGTTGGGCCAGCCCTCGGCTCCTGATTAACAGGGCTGCCTAAGGCCTGGTAAGTACATTTCTAAACAGTTCCTGGGTGCTGCTTCGGGGTTCAGGGACATCATGGTTATCCTTATTTAGGGTGTGCATATGGTGGGCCTTGAGCATCTTTCCATGCCGCGAGGTCCCAGACTAGTCTGGTGTGCAGCTGAGTCTTCCCCTACACATGCCTGGCTGGTGTGACCTGGCCTCTCCTCCCTCACCAGCACCAGTGGACTCCTGCCTTCCTCACACCTTTGATACTTTTTATTAATGGAGATGATACTCTACATAGGAGAAAATGGCAAAAAGGAGATATATTTTGTGAGCACACCAATCAAAATAATTGAAAACCTAAGGGAGGGTTGAATTCTTATGGATTCCTTCCCCAAAAATACATACGCAAAATGGGCCAGAGCTTAATTTGTTGCCAAAAGAGAATCCTCCTTAAAATTGCAATAAAGGAGAAATCTCAGGCAAACAAATGACACCTCAGAAAACCTACTTACATGGCAGCGATTGTCAGTTCATTTCTGGAAACCCAATAATCTTTTAGCAAAAGCTCCTTTAATAGAATTGCAGAGACAGATGTCAGGGGCCAGGTAGGCATTTGTTATGTTTGGAATTTAATGCAAACCTAAGAAACTGTTTGCCTATTACTCTGAATGCTGCGGGGGAGGCAGGGGACATCCTCCAACATGTTAATTCACTTCTTGGCAGCCTGTGACAGAGACTGATCTGGTTCCTCTCCCACCGGCTCCCCAACCTCTCTGTCACCATTGCCTACCTCTGGGATAATGGTCACTGATGCTGTCAAAAGGAAATCTGAGACTTTCCTGACGTACATCTGTTCGTCTTCCAAATCGCTTCTGAGGATAGGTGGAAGCGATTCCTGGAAAAGGGAAGGTGGAACAGAATGAGAGGAAGAAGGTTCCTGGTCTCGTCAGCACCATGAGACCAGTCTCCGTCATTTATTAGCTTATTTATGTAGGTGTTCACAGCACACTCTGCTGTGTCTGCCACACGGTACATCCCCCTGGCCTCCGTCTACACATGGGTGAGAATATGAGTGCGAGGGCAGAAACAGCGAGGGCAGGAGGCTTCTTTCCTGCACCGAGCCAGCAAACTGTGCACACACTGGCTTGACTAAGCGTTCTCACTTGATGCATGACACCCTCATTCTTTGCCCTCATGAGATGAGCGCCTCATATAGTTTTATCTGGATGTGATCTAGCTGAAAAGCAGAGATGTTTGTTTCAGAGAGGGGGATTCTTACTCTAGTTGTTGATAGCCTGGGGATGCCTTCTGAGATGCTAACACACTGGGTAGGAACTAGAAGCACATAGGGCAGAGCCCATACCTTCCAGTATTTGCTGGTTGCAGTCTGCACAGAACAGCCCTGAAGTAAAACAACGTCTGGTGCCAATCAGAGGCCTGTCCTGTGTCGCAGAGAGGCCTGGCTCGGGCCTTCCTCACTGGCAATGTAACCGACAATCTCTACAGAGCTGTTAGTGACTCTTCTGGTGGAGCAGCTGGCGGGGTTTCCTCGGCCCCGTCTGTTCTCTCTCCCCTCTGCTGTGATCCTGGGCTGATGTAGGTCCTGAAAGCCATTTACATGCTACCAGGGAGTCATCCTACCCTTCAGAACCCACTTGACACATTTTCTGGATCCCCTCAACTATTGTCCTGTAAATTCCCAGGCTGCACCCTAATTTATGACCTTTGACCTTTTCTCCAACCCGGTCTCCAGTTTTGGATGTGCACCCAGGAGCGATCTCTGTAACTCAGGCCTTCCACCCGGAGGCCCGCAGCTTGCTCCATCACCATTATCATGATATGCATCAGCACAGGCTTGTGTCTCCCTTTGACAAAACAGGGAGCTGGCCCTAGAGTCCAGTCATTTATAATATCAACAGGCATTTAGATCCTGCAAGTTTTCCTAAGACAAGTATATGACACCTATAACTAACAAGGGTGAGAATTCAGCAAAAGAGGAACTGAACAACCAAGTCAGAGGACTCATCTTCTCCAAGACAAGATCATGAATAAGAAAGGATTTCAACAGCCAACAAACACTTGAGAAAATGGTAGCTCACTAGGAATCAAAGAGATGCGAATAAAGACATCATTGGGGAAGTGTAATCCTCAAGTTCGGCATATGAAACATTTCCAGAAGTGGGGGATGATCTCATCAGATCCTGATGGGGAGAGAGCCAAGTACTCACCTGCTCTGGAGATAAGGCAGCAATGGCAGGGACACTGGCAGAGCCTGTGACATCTAGCCCAGCCTCTCCCCTCCAAGGTGAAAGCTTAGAAAAAAATGTCTGCAAGAATTACGTGATGAAGGTGCTATGCACAAACACTACAGCTTGATACAGACTAGAGCCATCTTGGAAAAGCAGATATCAGCTGAGAGAATGGCCCCCAAGACAGCATTTTCTTTATTTGTTACTGATGTGTGAAGGCCCAGCTCACTTTGGGGTATCACCCTGGGCTGGCAGGCTGAGCAACCCGTGGTGAACAGGCCAACATGCCTGGTTCTCCACGGCCTCTGATTCTCCATGGCCTCTGCTTCAGTTCCTGTCAGATTTCTCTCGGCACTGGAGTGTGCTCTGAGAGCCAAAGCAGAACTTTTCTTTCTCAAGTTGCTTTTGGTCATGGGGTTTTATCACAGTGATTGAATCTCTGACAAAGATGAAGCTAAACTCTAAGGTTCTTTTTTCTTCCTGGACTTGAATATATTCCCTGTGTCATTTATATAAAGTATAAAAATGGTGCCATAATAGACACGCTGGGCACACAGGGACCTTGGACCAACAATCCTGTCTGCCTGTCTGGGGCCAGTTGTCAGGATCCTTCCAGAACGCTTACTTAGTCTCATTCTCCTTTAAATGCTGTAGAGGATGAAACAAAGGGAGATGCCCCCCACAGCTTTAAGTCAAACCCTTAATTTCATTTGAATATAGTTTTTTGTCATTTAATTACTGCCATTTTTTTTCCTTTTCTTTCCTAAGCTTCCAGATTGCTGGGTAATTTTTGTATCTATGCATAGTAGACTAAGAGTCCATGAAGATCCAGCCACGTAATTAAGGTCGGAATGAGGACTCCACTCTGCAGCCATCTGCTCAGTCAGGAGGAAAGACAGCTTCCGCTGGAGATTCATGAGCTGCTGGCTTCCTCTGGAGAACTGTGCATCTCCAGCGTCTCACGTGGGACAATATCTCTACCATACCTGCTGTGTTTTTGACTTTTCACCTGTACATGCTTGAGTCCCTGGAATCCACCAGCAGCACCTAGACCCAATTTAAGAAGAAACAGTAGTTTTATGAGAGCACACAGACAATATAATTTTCTCTTCTTCAGGTATTTCCTTGAAAGCCCTGGTAGGGTCTTAATTAGACTCTATTTGAATTTGGAAAGACCTAGTGACCTTGATTGGTTGTCTTTTGGTCAGCTACTTGACCTTGATGGTTAAATTACTCCAGGAGACAGAGCCACCTTGGTGGGTTGTGAGTCAGTTGGTATTTAAGAAACAGGTGACAGATCCAAACTTAAGAACTTGAGTTAAGTTTGAGTCGACTATGAAGATATCTTCAGGGTAAAGGAGATCACAGGTTAGCAGCCTTCTAGCCCTTGGGCCCACAGGAAAGCTGGACAAGGGTTCCCTAAGGCCGGAAGAAGCCAAGCTAAACATTGAGGGAAGTCATGGCAATGACACAGAGCCAGGACACCAGAATGACCATCTCAAGTCCTCCTTCCCTCCTTACTCTCACGATGAGTCCATGGGACATAGCCAGGTGGATCCAGAGTGCCTGAAACCTCCTTTATCTCTGCATGAGCCTCTCCTGGCTCAAACCGGGCTGAAGCAAGAGGGACAGTGGGCGTCAGCATCCTTGTTTGTGTGAAAACAGTTCAAGCACACTTGGGTTCCACGTGTGTGTCTGTGTGTGTCTGTGTGTGAGTGTGTGTGTGTCAGGGCACAGGTTGATGTCAGATGTCTCTTATTACTGTTACTCCATCTTTTGAGGCAGGGTCTCTTGTTGAACCTGGAGCGCACTGATTGTCTTAGATGACTGGCCAGTGTGACCTTGGGGCTTCCTGTGTCCACCTGTCAGTGCTGGGATTGCAGACACACGCTGACGGTTCACTTTTGTGCCAGATTGTTTTGATTTCGCAGCAAGTGCTCTGCCACTGATTCCTGTCCCCAGCCCCCACTCATTCACCATTTGCATGGTATGTGATGGTCCTTGGGTCAACACCAATAATATAACAAAGAAAACTGTGGTACAGAAAGTTCAGGACATTCACCTGAATTCTTGTAACTACAAAGCTGTAGTGCTGACGCGTGTGGTTTCTAGGAGCTTACTAACAAAGGTCTCAATCTTTAGCGCTTACAAACATCCTCTGGAGAGGCTGGGAAGATAGCTCCACTGATGAAATGTGTGCTTTGGAAGCACAGAACCTGAGGTCAGTCTGTAGCGTGCGCCTCGGGTGTGGTGGTACATGATTGGGATTCCGGTGTTGGGGAGACAGCTGGATCCTGGGGTCTTGGCAGCCAGCTTATCCTGCCCAGCAGGTTTCAGGCCAACAATGAGCCCTGCCTCAAAGACCAGGTGATGAGCTGGAGACGTAGCTTGGCAGCTAAGAGCACCCCGACTTCCAGAGAACCCAGCTCCATTCCTTCTACCACATGGCAGCTCACAACTGTCTGTAGCTCTAATCCCAGGACAGCTGACACGGGCAATGCCACGGACAGGCGCAACACTCTCAAACACTTACATAAAGACAAGGTGATTGCCCCTGGGAAGACATTTGAGATTGATGTCTGGTCTCCACGTGCCCACACACACACAGGGACTGCCCCACCTCACTCCAAACTGTCCTTCATTGCATGGGCTACAGATTGTGGAGGACACAGAGAGATGGATAGGGTTGTTGTCCTGAAGGGAGCATTTCATGAAGGGGAGAGAGGACCTGCCTCCGTCACAGTGAGTATGGCCAGCGTGTCCTCCATCCAGAGTTGAGAGGAAGAGTTCCTTGTCCTGTCCAAAGAAGGCTTCCTGTTTGAAGTGACAGGTAGATGAGAAGGACTTTGAGTGGAGTTACAGAATTGGTTCAGAAGGAAGGTACCTATGCAAGATAAAGAGATGGAGAGTGGTAGCTCAGGATGCAAGCGGCTGTTGTCTACAGAGAGAAGGAAATGACTGAGAGGAAGAAGGAGGTGCAGATTGAGAAAGCCGAGCTGAAGCGTGGGTGAGCTGCATAGAACATGTCTCCTGGGGCCCCAGAGCAGTGGGTGACCAGTGGGCAGCACAGGGAGAAGGGGATCTGGAAGGAGGGCATTGGAAAGGGAGGCCCATGAGGGAGAGTTGGCCCAGGGCCTCCTGACATGGGTGACTGCTTTGAGCAGTCAGGAGCAGGTGTGTAGAGAGATTGGGCATCTGCAGTGACACCCGAGGCCCCTGACAGCCCGTGAAATAGATGCTACCAGCTCAAGCAAGTCTCCACATAGAGGCAGCTTATGGGTGTCAATGTGGTACACAGAGCCCTTGCTCTTTTCTTCAAAAATAGAAGGAGAATTTGGGGATTTGGTCTTTTGTGGGAGGAAACCACATTTGGAAAAAGTGAAGCAAATTAAGATCAAGTATTTTGGTAAAAATATTGTGCCTCTAAAGGGAAGAAAACAATGTTTGAATTAGCTCTGGAGGCAATTTAAAAGGTGCCTCCTGCTTCCTTAAAATAGAGAATCGCTGTTCAAGATTGTCAGGGGAGGAGTTAGCCAAGGAGGTGAACAGTTTCTGTGCAAGGAGATCCAAGTGGCCTTCCCTGAAGGTCAAATGCCCCGCAGACCAGGGCCGCTAGTGCTCAGCTTCCTAGTGGCGCTCAGCACCGAACATCTCTTTAAACTTTGCATGGAAGTGCTTCAGCCTGCAAGGTGGGTAAGAACAAAAGGAGAGAGGTGTTACACGTGAACCTGCTCCCCGGAGCCCTGGGGTCGCCTGCTCCGGACACAGGCTGGGGACTCGAGTCATCTGACGGCGGTTTTAAGAGACCACTGCTGTCACCCTGCCCTGGCTCTGACGCTACCAGTCGAAGCAGGACTCTAGAACTGGTTTTGTTGTTTGTTTTGGTTTGGTTTGTAGCTTTTGTTTGATTTTATTTTTCAGAACAGTTGGGAAAAGAAAAGGTAAGTAGAGGCGAGGAGAAAAGGCCGAGTGAGGTGAGAAGATGCTGGATTGTCTGGTCGATCAAGTCCAGAGCTATTGTAATCCAAGCTCTGACATGGACACCCTCACCTTGTCAGTGAGGACAGCCAGTGCGGATGGCGGGGCTGCCTGGGCTGGGGACCGTCAGGAAGGTCTGCCATGTGGCGTGATGGCAGCGGCTGGCCGGGAGCAGGGCTGCCACGGTAAAGCATGGGCAAGAGGAGGCAGACTTTGCTACACAAGCAGATGGCTAACACTCAGAAGGTAACCCAGCCATCCTCCTGAGTTCTGTTCTTTCCCACCAGGTGTAGAGCCGGAGAATACTACTTGAATTGAGCACTGTCCAGAAGCATAGAATTCCCACAAGTGAGGAAGCCCACCCCCTTTATTTTCCATCTTCATGATTTTTTTGTCCCTTCCTCCTCTCCTCCCCTCTGACAGCCTCTAATTAGGGCTCTGGCACCCTGCACGCTGTAGGTGGTTGGCATGACATGGGATGCCTGCTCCTGCAGCGCTATTAGACACCCCGCGGCGCACAAACAAAAAACCCAGAAAGCATGACCCAACTATTTTCCTCTGAATAGACAGAGCTTTCTTTATCAAGATGAAAGGTGTCTGTGTGCATCTATTTGCCCAGAGACATGCTACACATATAGCCACAAACACGGAGGACCTGTGCACCCGTGTCTCTGTCAGTGCTTTACTCCAAAAAGATTTCCACTCAAAAAATATTTTGGTGTGTCCCTAAATAGAAGCTGCTCAACGATGCCTGAGGCATCCGCATCTGTCTTTAAAGACTTGGCGAGTAAAACTTTCCTCAAAGGACACAACCTTGCTCTTGAGTTTGAAGAAGCATCCAGAAAGCAGGTCATCTTTCTCTGCTTCCTCCTGTATCTTTAACAACACAAAGTGGAGCATCATCCTTTGAGAACTGATATTTTAGGATCCATGTGGTTCTAGTTCCCTTCTGCCAGCTGCACGGGCTGGCAAGACACCCCCCCCCCAGGCCCATGGGCACGCATGTAACTAGTGCTTACCAAATGACCACAGGAGGATGACCATCTATTCCTAGGATGAAAAGGGACCTTAGCTCTCCCTGGGGCTCATTCTCCAGTGAGTTCCAGTTCCTTCCCTCTGTGGGTGCTGAGATTAAGTAATGATGGTGATGGGGGTTGAGGTAGGCAGAGCTGGGAAGACCAGCAAGGTGGCAGCTCTCGCTCAGTAAGGGAGACACAATTTGGAAGGTCTTCACACCAATACTGGAGGGCCAGGGGAGGTAGAAACACGATGAGGGGCCACAGCCCTGTCTCTGAGTTTAATCAGGTGAACACTGTCACCTGGGAGGCAGCCTGTCTTCCTTTGACCCCTGTAGTCAGGTAGCACCTGATCTTGGTGGTTCTCAGCCTTCCTAGTGCTGCGACCCTTTAATACAGTTCCTCACATTGTGGTGACCCCAACCATAAAACTATTTCATTGCTACTTCATACCTGTAATTTTGCTGCTGTTATGAATTGCAGGAATCTAATGTGACCCCCGAAGGGGCCACAACCCACAGGCTGAGAGAGAGCCATTGCCTTCACTGTTCGGTGAAGAGTGCGTTTTCATTTGTTCTTATTGGCTACTCCATGTCTCAGTTTGCCTGCGATTGTGCCAGTGACCTTTTGTCCTGGAATAGGCTTCTTCTAACGCTCTCACTGTTCAGATGTGGGAGACTTACATTATCACCCTGTAAGAACGGAGACCACCGCAAGGATCTGGTAATGTGTCCTTATATAGACCTACAATGGAGGTGCTGAACTGGCTGCTTGGGAGCCAGAAGCTGAGAAGCGCCATCCTAGTATTTGTCAACTGAGAATTGGAGTTTTCATCAAAACGAATTACTTTTGAAAATTCGCACAGGGCACCCTGTGGCTGACTGTGGCCTTGGCTTTAGAAGATGCACCTTTTGCTGAAGGGTGAGGTGACTACAGCACAGCTCACATTACACTCTACAGGGTGATGTGCAATTAGACGCTAAGCCGGGAAGGCCTGGAGCAGGGGAGAGTGTTTAATAAACAAATCAACAAATGTTTAATAAGCGAATGAGTGACACTGACTAGTTATGATGGATTCAGAGAGGGGAGATCAACAAGAAAGTCCGATAAATCGTTCTAATTCCTGAGCTGGATATGCTGACAGAGAGGTGAGGGGAACCAAATGAATGGGGAGGACTTAGAGAGAGCGTGGCAGAGCATGGGAGACTGCAGAGCAGACAGGAACAGAGAGGAGACCCTCTCCGACCTTCCCCCAGATAAACGCAAGACCTCATTTCCCCTGAAGCCCCGAGGCACAACTTCACCAACTCCAACATATTCGCTTTGTTTCCGCATGAATCATTTCCAAATCCTCAAGCAGCATGAGTACTGGAACCCTGAGCAGGAATGGCAAGGGAGTGAGGAAATCTCTTCCTTTCTCCCTCCCTCCCTCTCTGTTTCTCTCTCCCTCCTTCTCTCCATCTCCTCTTCCTCCCTCCCTCTCTCTCTATCCCTCCCTCCGTTTCTCTCTCAGTTCCCTTCTTCCTTCCCTCCCTCTCTCGCTCCTGCCCTGTTTCTTCTCTCCTTCTCTTCCTCCCTCTCTCCTTCTCTCCCTCCCCTCCTCTCCCCTTTTCCCCTTTTCCTCCCCCTCTCCCTCTCTCTCCTCCCTTTCTCCCCCTCTCCTTTTTTCCCTCTTTCTCTGTCTCTCCCTCCCTCTCCCCCGCCCCCAAGCTGGGATCAGTTAGTGTGGGCTCTCGGAAGTCTCTGTACCCACTGCACAGCCTGTTTATTAATACAGTTGTGTGCAGGGGAAGGTGGGTTGTTACACACAGATAACCAAGGAGCAGGTTCTGGTTCACAGCTGAACAAGGAGCCCAGTCTAGTTGATCTCCAGGGAGCAGCCTCTGTGGGGGAACAAACCTCCAGGAAGAAAGCTCTGGTGGACGTGTCCGCACACACTGCCAGCTTTGCCATGCTCCAAGCCTCACCCGGGGAAAGCTTTAGTATTCCTGTGGGGCTGAGGCGCTGGGGTCCGTGGCATGGCTGGATCCACATGAACAAAACACAGTCACTTTGCTCGCTGCCTGCAGTGCGATCAGCTTTAGAATTAGCTGAAGAGTTACTAGGCAGTGGCTGGCCTTGTTGACATGTGAATTCTTGTGAGTTATTCTTCCTGATCATTTAGAGAGCTCAGAGTATACTCAGAGCACCTGAACACTTTGAGGCCATGGAGAGACTTTAGAGCAGCAATTCCACGTGGCCCCAAGGAACCCACGGAGCATAAACACCAGGAACCACACACAGCCAGGGGCCAGGCAGGAAGCCGAGAGTGCAGGCCCAGAAGAAATGGCACCAGATTCTGTCTCCTGGAAGGTGCATGGCCCTTTTACAGAATTCAAGTAATGTTAAAGTCCATCCGGCCACGTATAAAAACTCACCTGAGCGCAGCATGGTGACTCTGCTTACCAGCCTGTGACTGGCAGAACAATGGGCTAGCTTAAAATGCCCTGGATAGCTCCAGCAGGCAAGAAACAGTCAGAAGTAGAGCATCCAGTGGGCCACTCCCTGTGGCTTATTCCCTGTGACCTACTCCCTGCTTGTTATAAGTGTTTGGACCAGTGGTAGGCTCCCAGCACACTCTTAAACAAGTATTCTGAGTGAATGGTTGGCCACCATCCAGTTTACATCTCAGCAGCACACAATGTGTGGACAGGTAGAGGAAGGCTTTTCTACTCTTCTTAAAATGACACTATGATCTCATTGGCCACAAGCCTTGGAAATGTCAATTGTCATAGCTCATCCATGGTTCAGGGGGAGCAATTGCTCAGGACCTACGGATTATAACGGTCTTCATCTGCAGCGATCCTCAGAACCACACCCACCAAAACACCATGGTTTTACAAAAGGAGCTGGCAGCAAACATTCTTGAACCCCAGACCTGCCAAAGTTCTTCAAAACAATGGTTCTGCCCTGAGTGTTGGGTTTTCACAGTAAACTGACATGTGGTTCTCCAGAGGATGGGGGTGGGTGGCGGTAGTGTCTTAGACCTAAAAGTCACAGGTGTCAGCAGAGTGACTGAGAGGGGAAAGATGTGGGGGTTCTAGGCCAACTCCATCACCAATGAATGTGGCTTCGAAAAGCTGGTTTCTATGTCAGTATCATAAGGTTCATGCTCTAAAATTGGTCTTTGGGACACGGCCTACAATTAATTGGAAATTTCTCTGCCTTATACATAAAAATAAGGAATGAGAAATCTGACAAACACTATCAGCACAGTTGCATAGCAGCATTGGAAAGGTAAACAAGCAGAAATACCTCTTTACATGTGGCCGTTATCCACAGTGTCTGAGGTGAGATGGTCAGTGTTTTCACTTCACTATGGGGCAAAGGTGACATGAAATCAGGAATAACTCCCCGTTTGGAATTCTGATATTTTTCCATGCCAGGGACGGAGTACAGCCCTATGCCCCAGCGCTGGTCTTGGATGGTAAACAAACCAACCCAACAGTCTACAATGGGCTGTGCTATCAAGCTGAAATAGTGCATGGATTTGGTGCTTTAGTGAGTTTTTATTTCACAATATTTTCAACTCACTGGGACCCCACCATTTTGAGTTGAGGAGTAACTGTCTCTGTGTGCCTAGGTCCCTTCCTCCTTTGATGTATCCTAAGGTATTTATCATGCTTTCTATCACACCACAAGAGTCTATAGTGCCACGAAGGACTGACTATTAGTTCACATGTCAGAACTGCGGCCCCTTCCTTTGTGTTTTAACAATAAACTGTTATTTTTAGTGTTGTTTCTTAACTGTACGTTTGAAAGGTTTTATTCTGTCACAGCCCTCCTCTCCCTCCTTCTCTCCCTGACCCCCATGGTGCAGCACACCAATCAGTAAGAAGAAACCTTCCTTCAGGGTTTGCTCTCTGCCCATGTCAATGGTGGGGGGGTACAAGAATGCTTCCACCCCACCCCAAGGATGGCTGAAAACAAAAGCGAGAAACCTAAAATACACTTTTTAGAAGACAGATGATGTGCTACTTAGCTTTAAAATCTCCCCCAATGTTAGACACAGTTTCAGTTTCAGGTAGATGACCTCAAGGTCAAATCAATTCTAAGTTCTCAGTAACTACATATTTAATCCAAGGTGATTTTCAGGGATTCTTTGCACAGGCTTAGAACAGAACAGCAGCTCAGGGGTTGTAGCCATGGTTACTGTAATTGTGGGGACCTGGCATGGCTTCTCGTGTCTTAGGACTGGGCAAACATACTTTAATACACAGTGGCTTTCAAACCCAGGTGGACAGGTACATACTCTGATTACCGTTGTGTTTCAAATATAGATATTCAAAACCTACCCAGGGGGCACGCTGGGAATTTAATTCCAGGATTGCTTTTTTATAAAACAACAACAACAAACAACAACAACAAAACAAGTCCCCAGGTATTCTGATGTAGATGGTTCATGGACCATCACACGTGAAAGCCAATACCTCAGGAAGTTTTTAATCAAAGGCTTGCTACACCAAGAATCTATTTTATTTTCCCCAAAAGAAAAATTCAAAATTGTATTTACACAGCATTTACACATGTATAAAATCTGTGTGTGTGTGTGTGTGTTCACACGGCCACGTATTTAATTTTCAGTAACTTCTCAGATAGTCTTATTCTCCTGGGCAATCTCACTCCATATGCTTTTTATCATTTTTAATGATGAATGGTCTTGCACATTTTTAGTCTCTGTCCTAAGTTAAAATGAATGGAAACAGCCCATACATATCACCTCTTTCATTCTTTGATTCGATAACAGAGATGCCCTTGCAGTAAAGCAGCTTTCAGAGGGACAGGCCCCTCAGGGAGTCTTATGCTGTATGTGGGTCATCCCTCCTCTCCACCATCTTCCATCTCCCACTTCCCACTCTCAGGTGTTGACGACCGGCCTCCCTGAGCCAATGCTCTCTTGCTGTGAGCAGACAGCGCGACCACAGCAAGTCTTTGATAAAGGACTGTGGCTCCTTACAGTTTAGAGGGTTACCCACACCATCATGGCAGGAAGCAGAGACATGAAGGCGAAGACAGTGATGGGGAAGCAGCTGAGATCCTACGTCCACACTGGCAGCAGGAAGAGAGAGCCACAGGGTCTGACTGGGGCCCTGGGGACCTCAGCGCCCACCCCAGTGACAAGTCCACTCCACCAAGGCCACATCTCCTTAGTGACTAAGCATCGGACGCAATGAGCCTGTGAGGGCTGGTACAGTTCAAACCACCACAGGCCCTTTCCATCCCTTCCTTACAAAAAAAAATTTTATGCCTTGAATGAGCCACTTTCTAATTTCCTAACCTGTACCCACTCACCCCACACAAACACACACATTCAAATCAGAAGGTAGGAGTCACATATGAGAGAAAACAGTAGTATTTATCTCTATGAGCCTGGGCTACATCATTTAATATGGTATTTTATATTTTCATATATTTCCTGAATATTTGTTATAGCAGAATAAAGCACCATAGTGCACACTCACCCTGTTTTCATTAGCCGTTCATTTGTCGATGAACTTCTAGACTGATTCTGCTGCTATTGTGAGAATGGCGGTAATCATGGAGGTTCAGGTATCTCCATGGGGGGGGGGAGTCCTTTGGGCACATGCCCAGGAGGCCACAGACATATTTTCACAGAAACGAAGCTGGAAAGCATGTTTCCGTGGCACTGGAGCAAGGACCGAAAGAGAAGGGCATGTGCTGCTTTTCTCCCTCCTACGGAAAGCCAGGAGCTTGGTGGGCAAGGCAGTGGGTATTGTTTCACTCATTGCTCGCTGGCTACAGCTGGGTGATTATATGTTTGCATCTCTGTGTGTACATGTGTATGCATGTATGTGTGCATGTGTGGTGTTACATGTATTCTCTGTAGAAGCCAGAAGCCAGCATCCTTTGATGCTCCTAGTTGTCCCTGGTTTTCACGCTGGAGAAACAAACTCAGATACTTGTGCTTTCAAAGGGACGCTATGCCTGCCCGCCACCTCCCCAACTGTGGCTTTTATGGTAAGCAAGATGGGAAGAGTCCTGTGTGACTTAGAGAGTGGAGTGTTTGTCAGCCAATGATCCACACAAGAAGGGCTCTGGAGACAAGGCCTCAGCAGGCCAGGAGATGCTCTGACAAGAAGATGGAGTAAACAGACCCTGAGGCAGCAGACACAGAAGCAGCATCCTGCTTGGCCGTGCCGTCCTGTACACCCGTCCATCCAGCACTGAGCCACACACGATGACATGTGACTTCAGCTATGAAAAGGCCCTGGGGAAACCCTGTCGTGTGAAGCAGGGTCTTGGCTCTTTCCTCCTCAACTCTTTAACATCAGTGCTCTACAGTATCCGTGCTTATCACTGCAGTGTGAGGAGTCTAGCAAGCCAAAGCAACAGGTCTGCGGCCTCCTAATCACCTACGTTCTCTGTACAGAAGCTTTGAGGCTGCTTTACCTGCTGTTCCTGGAAACTGCTTTCTTATTTGACCCATGAGGAAATGTATTTTTTTTTCCAGTATGGAAAAGTGGAACTGTAAGGAGAGAAAGTCTGTCTATTGACTTGGAAAGTTAGACGAGAGCAAGGTACAATAGAGCCAAACAGAAAACTGTAGTTGGGCTGGATGACAACCAAAAGAGACAAATCAGGAGCCTGGGAAAAACTCTTTCCAGAAAGCAGGCGATAACCACAGGCAGCCGCTCCTGTGTGACAGCTTTAGTTAATGGTGGTGGAAAATGATGGTCCAGCATACTCAAATCTCTGGAGATGCCCTCACAAAAAGACTTAGAGCTGTCTCTCCAGTGACCCCAAGCCCCTCAGGATGAATGAAGATGACAGCATGTCAACCTTTGCCCTGCTTGTAGGAAAGCAACTGGGAGGCTAAAGACGAGGTCAGTGACCTTTCAGTCAGCCACACCACCTCCATGAGCCTGCAAGGATTCAAAGGTTCTAATGCCCACACCTGTGGCACCCAGATACCCCAAATCATCATGGGCACTAGCTGAACTGTCCCCAACACCAGGGTCAAGCTGAGGTCGACACAGGCAAGTGATTTCCTGTTAGACACATCATTAACTTTCAATGGTTGTAACTCTCATCCTGGACATTTTATGGAGAAGCTGCTCAGGCAGTTCTGATCCAAACGTTACCAGCCTGTTCACCCTGTCTCCCAGCGAAGGCTCAGCACAGCGTACCGACAGTCTGGTGTACCGCATGGCTGCACCGCTGCCCTTTCCAGCTTTGCTGGCCATGGGCTGGTGTCTGTTCACTGCCATCTGGTGGCTTTGGCTCTCAGGACACATTGCGAAGGTAAAGTTGGGTGTGTTTCCAACTCCTAATTTACTGTATCATAAAAATTTAAAGTTAAAAAAAATCTGGTTTGGTTCCAGCCTCTATGTATTCTTGAGAAACACAGCTGTCTGACCTTGAGTTGGCTGGAGATGGTTGTGGGGGCTGGACACTCCCCATTTACTGTTTCCAGGGGACAAAGACGCTGAGAGTCTTCAGAGAAATGGGACAAACAACTGGACCCTGTGGCCTCCGCCCTGTGCTTTTCTCTGACAGTCCATCTTCCACCCTGTGCTACCATTGTAAAAGTTTAGCAGAGCTAGCTGTCAGTGTCAGGAGAATCTATCTGTGTCTGTTTGGGATATTTGATGTAAAGAGCATCGACTGCGTCTTAGTTTAAAGGCTTTTGTCTGAGACGTCATCTCTTGTCCAGACTATTTTCAAAGTCAATACACAGCTGAGGATGACCTTGAACCCTGACCCTCCAGACTGTACCCCAACACCTGCTGACTATGCCACCAGGCCCAGCTTATGTTTTAAATCTTTCAGATTGCTTATTTTAAAAATCAATTTCTAATTCAAAGATCTTTATGAAACATATAATCATGAAGAGGGTGGCAAGAACACCTTTCAGAGAACCCTCCAAGCTCTTACTTTTTCATTGCAGTTATTTCCAGGGCATTTCAAAAGTGGATTCCCTTAAAGAATCCTGGGCCCGGCAATAATGACAAAGTGCCTGGCTTCAGAGGGTGACATCAGTTTTAGATGTGAACCGATACCAGAAATCCACAGCAGCAGATGTTTGGCTTACCCTGCACCCTACCCATCTCCTGTGCTTTTCTTGCCTCTGTGGCTCCGTGCCAAGACTTTATGACCTTGAATACTAGCTCATCTTCTCATAATTTAAGCAAGACTTAATTGAAACAGTTGCTTCTGTTGCTCTCAGGGACAGGAGAGCGCGAGCTAGAAGGTTTGTGTCCTGTGATTGACAGTTGCTCACCATTTGTTTTGAGTGATTGCTGGGCGCCTTTCCTTCCTCATTCCCCCTGCTCAACGCCCAACCTCCTCTACACAGCTTTCTGTTTCTTGAGCATCTCCCTTTCCTTGCTGGTTAGCTAGTGGAAAGGCATGTCCGTGCTCACCAGGGGAAGTTGCTCAGGATGGTGGTTTTCAACTTCCCAATGCTGAGACTTATAATATAACTCCTCACGCTGTGGCAACCTCAGCCACAGAATTATTTTGTTGCCACTTCATAACTGCCAAGAATCTATGTAGATATGGGACATACAGGAATCTGATTTACAACCCTATGAAAAGGGGTCGCGACCCACAGGTTGAGAACCCCTGCTATAGCAGCTTCTTTTCTAGCAGAACTTTAACATGTGGAGGGGAAGGCATGAGAGCAGTTATAAAATGAGAAATAAAATCACGATCAATGTTTAAAAGTAAAACAGGCTGACAACTGTCACAACCAAGTCTGTAGCTGACATTGTGTACACATCATTGTATAGTTACTAACACGGGAATGTAGTGAATAAATAGTGAATGTCTGATCTGCACCGAACCGCTTTTGCTTCCTGTATCTGGGGGCTTGTTCTTACACGATATTATGGCACCAAATAAAAAGTCAGGATTCTTTAAACATTTATAAATCATACACGTGTGTGTGTGT
>CM053765.1:1923859-1977563 GCA_028658305.1 Pachyuromys duprasi
GTGTGTGTGTGTGTAGGTGCTCTTAGAGGTATCAGGGCCTTTGGAACTGGAGTTACAAGGAGCAGTAGGCGGCCTGACGGCTCTTGAGCACGGAGCCGTTGTCTCCAGCCTCCACCCAGGCACTGTCCATTCTGTCACATGAATCACTCACAGTGATGTCAGCTACAGGAAACTGCTAAGTTCTCCCCTTCAGATGTGAACTTGAACATAAGGCGCTGATGTGGTCTTGCACGCTACGCTGAGCCTGTCCTGCGGCGCTGTTGGGATGACCTCTTAGGAGTTCTTTAATTTGAGTTTCCTGACAGGATGGTACATTTCTGGCCAGGCACTGGTGGGAATTAAATTCTCCGTGTTCACGCTCCCGTTGTGATGATTATGTGCACTGTCTACAAAGTAGCTTCCGGCCTTATGCCTTTTGCACCCATTTCTCCTCTCACCCCCTCTCTCCCCCTCTCCCTCTCCCCCTCTCTCTCCCTCTCTCTCCCCCTCTCTCTCTCACACACACACACTAGGCACACTGAGGTCACAGTGCCAGCTGAGGAAGCACAATGGGCCATTATTCCCTTCCCACTGACACATGGGGCCTCAGCACACCCAGGGCGAACGGCCACTGGACCCGCCCAGCGTGGCAGGGCTGCTTCAGGGCACTGTGGAAAGACCCCCCAGCAGGCTCCCTCTCCTGACCACCTGCTGCAGCCACAGAGCCCGGCATGGCTGGCCGACACCGGCAGCCTGGGGAGCACCCTGCGGCAGCCCCGAAGGGCGCTGACTGCCCGAGAACAGAGAACAATGCTCGGTGAACGCAGGATGCAACCAATGGGTTCGGCCGCTCAGCAGGAAAAGATGCTTCCAGGTCTCTCGGCCCGCAGCTCTGGCAGCCTTGCCAGGCGTGGCACCGGGACAGAGCCTTCCAGGCGAAGGCTCCGAGCTCCTGGTAGACCCCCCGCCCCACCCCGGCTGGTCAAGGGCCTCGCTTGAGCGAGGGTGACAGATGAGCGGATGAGCGTGCAGTTCAGAATCAGCTGTTTACAGGAGGTTCTGGGCCTCCACACGACTGACTCAGACGCTCCGGGACTGGGCTCTCGCGTCTGCCCAGAAGAGTAAGCTAAGAAGCGCCGGTACCTTCCGAGCAGGGTGACCGCCTGCTGGCCGCTTCTCAGAGATGCCTGCGGGCCTGCCCCACCCCAGCCCCCTGGCCTGATGCTCTGGAGGAGACTCAGGACAGGACGCAGGGTGGCTTCTGACACACCCTGGAGAGAGGGCGGACTCCGGCTCTGAGACCACACAGCCCTGGGGGCCAGCGGCAGCCTGGTCTCTGACCAGCCAGGCAGCTAAACCTCATTGGGCCCCAGAACTGTCTCTCACCAGTTGGTGAGGAATGCTGTGTGATTGGACTGCGTCTCTGTGGTGGTCCTGTGTTCAAGCCCCAGCTCCCGGGACCCAGCGTGGTTCCCTACGGGCCGCTGCTGATACGATCCTGCTGATCCTGCTGGAAATCACTGGGCCCCTAATTTACTAATGTCTCCACAGAGGGGCGGGAGGAGGAGGAATGCCACTTGAAGACTGAACTTTTGTAAGCCAAGCGAGGCCTAGTGCCTTCAGAGGAGGAGAGTGTCAGCACACCCCAAAACCTCACCGCCCCCTTCCCCACCTCCAGAATCTCACACACCCGCCTCCAGAACCTTAGCCTGGTAGCCTGACCCTTGGCAGTGAGTAAGACTGTGAGACAAGTATGCAAAGCCAAGCGCCGCAGCCTGATGCTTACTTGTGGAGATGGTCAGGGAATGTTTGCTTCTGTCACTTCAGTGACCCATGTAAAGCCACCTCAGGGAGAAGCAGGAGAGACAGGCACAGGGACCTCTGCCCTGTGGGCTGAGCCAGGGTGGGTACCAGCGATGGGACGTGCCAGGCCTGCTTGGCTGCAGCTGAAGCCTAAGAAACTTTGGACAGATGGCCGTTCTTTCTGGTCACCTCTGACCTGGACAGGAACCAAATGGCGGTCCAGAGGCAATGGGGTGTTCAGCTCTGATGAAGCTCCCCTCATCCCTAAAGCTCTCTGTGGAGGACAGAGTTGCCTGCCATGACCGTCCTAACCTGTCCTGGCCATCAGCATGTCTGCGGGTTACCGACGCCCCCATCGACTTGAACACCCTCCAAATGGCCTGTGTGTGCTTTGCTCTGGATGGAGCTGGGATGGAAGGTTCATCAAAGCAGCTGAGATGCCCTTTCTTGCCCTCACAGCCCCCACTTTAGAACAGGAAAAAGATTTTTCAAGTCTGTTGCTTTTTCCTCACCACTGTTTGTCCTTCAGGAGAGGTGCTCAGGAGTTCCAAAGCTTCCCAGTGTGCACACTAGTGTGCAGAGAGCCACTCTGTCCTCTGCTGTCTCTGCCCTGAGCAGCTGCAGAGGAGACTGAGTCCTCCCAGGGCTCAGGCAGCCTCCGCTGGGGCTGGGCACTCCCAGCCTCAGAGGCCCTTACTGTCTCCAGGCAGTTCTAGCTGGGTGTGGTGGCTCATGCCTGTGATCCCACCTTTCTCAGTGTGTCTCAGGAGGCCGACACATGAGGATCAGGAAAAGTCTGAGGGCCGCCTGGGCTAAATTGCGATTCCAGACCAGCCTGGACTGCAGAACAACAATTTTAGAAAGAAAAGGGCTGATTTACTCTGCTCAGCAAGAGGCGGGGGTCACCTGCAGAGGGCGCTCCTGAGACAGCTGCTCAGTGCGGGGGTGGGGGTGGGGCGGCGCTCCAGCAGGACCTGCTGACGTCTGCCGTTGCCCTGTGCCCTGCACCATTGTCTGCCAAGCCGGGGGAGTTAACTCCCTCTAATAGTACCACCCCTGCTTCCCAGTGTGCACCTCAGGCCAGCTGTTAGCTGACCTTAGTCGCTAGAGCGGGGTCCTCCTACTCCACAGCCAGAGTCCAGCCTCACTGCGGGCGTTACAGGCAAATTCCCGTTTCTCCCGTGCCGCTCCCAGACATTAAGGATGTTACGGAATAAAAACTAAAAAAGCCTTAGGACTGGGGTATACCTCAGCAGCAGAGGTTAGCACGTGAGATTGTCTCCACCACACACAAGCATGAGCACATGCAACAAAAATAACAAAAAGAAACCTTGACAGGTTTAACTGGGGGGAAAAAAAGCTCAGTAATAGTGATTCCCAGAAGTAGGGTCCCTTCACCGCAGTACAGGTTCTGTGAATACAAGCACCGTCATCACACAGCAGACAAAGGGAACAGAAGTGGAGCCTGGAGAATGACTCGTTGGCTCCAGCCTAGACAATCAACCATCAGTTGAGTACAGTTTCCTGGCTTCTTATTCACAGCCCAGTTAACTGGATACAATGGATTCATTTACTGTAACCAGCCTGGTGCAGGTGTCTGGTTCAAATCTATGGCCTCCTGCAAAGTATTACCTAACAGAGAAAAGGGGGCTGCAAGCCTAGAGCAGCCAAGCGCCCCATTGTGACCCCGTGCTAACAAATGCCTTGGTTTCAGTCCTCTTTAAGCGGTCTGAGGATGCCTTTGTTGTGTTTTCCTCTTGAGGTTATGAAGAGTAAAAAAAAAGAAAGTAGACAGTGAACTAGTTTGTGAACAGCAGAACCCGATGCACACAAAATAGAGCACGGTCAGGGACATAGACTGAATGAGGGCAAAGCCAAACTACCCGCATTGGGTGCCTACCTTTCTGCTTGCAGAGCTGAAATGGCTGTGATGCCTTTTGAGCACATTGACCACAAGAGGGCGCCTGAAACACACGGAACCTGGATCCATTGGGGACTGCTCCACAGACACTCTGAGAAAGCCACAAGCATGTTTCAGTTTCCCTGTGAAACAAGAATAAGACAGACAAAGAAACAAAAACAAATGTAAATCCCTGAGTCCACTGTAAAAGGAACTTTTTTTCTCTTGTTTTTGTTGTTGTCTGGGAGGCTTCCTGCCTCCTCCTGCTTACCTAGGCCTAGTCCTGGGAGCTTCTAGCCTCCGTACAATCTAAGCTAGGCCTAGTACGTTTTCAGTCTCTGAGACTTACAGCTGAATAAGCTCACCCTTTCTTGTTCTTACTGAGATCACAGCTGGCTGGTTCACCTCAGCTGTTCTGGCTCAAACTCCTCTCCCAGCTGATTTATTCAATCTCTCTCTCTCTCTCTCTCTCTCTCTCTCTCTCTCTGTCTCTGTCTCTGTCTCTCTCTCCCTCCTCTCCTCTCCTTTTCCCCTCCCCCCAGAATTGTTCTGCTTGGCCTAAACCTATCTCCAGTAATTAGCCCTAATCTCCTGGCCCATGCTCATTCTCTGGCTCATGGTCTTCACTTGTGTTATCTCTGCAACCTGTGTATTACTCTCCTGTTAAAACTGCCCTGCTTCCTCTTTGCATTGCCCCTTAAGTAGCTTTCCTTTCAACTCTCTTCTTGTGAGAGTTGAGTGTATCCTACTCTGTTGATTCTTCTCTGATTTGTCACTGTTTCTGCTACTCAATTAGACGTCATTTTCAAACATGGGTGCTTCCTTCTACAAACTACCTTTACCTTCTTCATCATTTGGGATTAAAGGTGTGTACCACAAAGCCTGGACCTAAGCTTTTCTTTACCTGAAGCTTGCTCTACACCAGGCAGTCCTTGAACTCAGATCTGCTTGCCTCTATCTCCTGGATTAAAGGAGTGTTTGTATTCCAGCCAGATCATACAGACCTAGAAGGCCTTTGGATGTGGACAGCCATGTTCTGAGTTAAAATTCCTCCACAGTACATCCTTCCCCTCCTGCAGTTCACGCCTTCACCCCATTTCCTCAGCTCCTCTGAACCTGCCCTTTCCTGCCTTTCGATAAACTATACTTTTATTTTAAAGTTCTTTCTCTTTACTGCGTTAGGAGGGGTGTGTGTGAAAACCAGCGGTGGTGTCTGCACACAGACAGACAAGGACACACACCTATATTACACAAGGAAGCTGCATTTAGAAGGAAGTTGTGAGATCAGGGCATTGACTGAGGGCCCTTTCATGCATATTTCTTTCATCTTTTCTTTAGATGATGCACACGTTAGCTGCACTTTGTAGGTTTTATTTCAGAAATTTCCTGTGTCCTAGGAATATCTCCATCTGGACAGACTGGGATGGGTAGTCGACTTACAGGCTAACTCCATGGATGACATAATTATGAAGTAGTAAAACTCAGCCAAGTCCAAAACCCTGGGGCCTGGCTGTGGTGCCCTCCCCCAAATCAGGGCTTTCCATTGTGGAATGCTCCATGATAAAAGAGCCAGGAGATGCAAGCGTGTGATGCTGGCACTCGGGCAGCCCAAGAGCATCTCTGTGTACACCCTAGGCTAGCCTGGGCTACAGAGTGAGTCCCAGCCCAACCTGGGCTACAGTGTGAGATCTTGTCTCAAAAACAAAAAACAAGGGAAAACCAAGTATCACAGAAGCAAATAAAGGGAGATGGCTGTTTTTAGCTTCTATCTGGAGGTACTGAGAAGCTCTGAACTGCTACTGAGGTAGCTCGCCAGCTAAGGCACCTGCTGCTAACATCTGACAACCCAAATGGGGAAGGAGAGACCCCTCAACACCGCCCTGGCTTCCACGGGCTCACCACAGCACACATACACACCTAACATGACACACTCCTAACATGCACACAAAATAAATAAATAATAAATAAATGAAATAGAAATCCAGGAGACTGGTAACTGTTTGTTTGTTTTTGAGACAGGGTTTCTTTGTGTAGCCCTGACTATTCTGGAACTAGCTCTGTAGACTAGGCTGTCATCATATTCACAGAGATCCGCCTGCTTCTTTCTCCCAAGTGTTGGTATTAAAGGCAGGAACTACCACTGCCCAGCAAGATAACTTATCCTTTTAAAAGAAAAAAATAGCACGTGAAAAAGGAATGTGCTTCACATTGAAAGGACTTGTGTAGGATTGAGAAATGCAGAAAGAACTAGTTTAATTTAGTTAATTAAGTTTTGAGACCGGGTCTGGTCTGTTACACAGTTGGGTCTGAAACTGGGTAGCACAGGCCGACCTAAACTAGCAGCGATCCTCCTGCCTCAGCTCTCCAAGTTCCAGGATGGTGGGTGTGAGCCACCACACCTTTACAGAATCCACTCCCCGTCGTTTGGGAGGATGTCTTGTTTGCTGTCAGTCCACCACTGCGGCTGGCTGGCATCTCCCAGTACAAGGTCTGTTCAAAGGCTGAGTGTCCAGGCGTGGCCAGGCAGAGGGACAGAGTGCCCCCCTCGCTGCCTACTGCTCACAGATGCCTCCTTATCCCCACTTTTGTGGACACCTCTTGGCTTCCACACCCTGTTGTGCTCTGAGCTGGTCCTTAAGTGACCTCAGACACAATAGGAAGCACAGGTGTTTCCAGGTCTGGAGGCTGGGCAGCATTTGGACTTGTGGCCTTGTTGAAAAATGTGGCCTCAGGCAGACATGGTAGCTCATGGCTTTAATACCAACACTAGGGAGGCAGAGACAGGCAGATCTCAGAGTTCAAGGCCAGCCTGGTCTACAAAGTGAGTTCTAGGACAGTCAGTGCTACACAGGGAAACCTTGCCTTGAAAGAAGGGCAGGGGAGGGAAAGGAAGGGAAGGGAAAAGGATAGGGAAGGAAGGGAAAGCACAGAGAGGGGAGGGGAAGGAAGGGGAGGAGAGGGAGAGGGAGATGAAGGGAGGGAAGGGAAAGGGAGAGGAGGAGATAGGAGGGGAGGGAAGGAAAGGAAAGGGAGGAGGGGAAAGGGCAGGGAGAGAAAAAGGAGGGAAGGCAAGAGAAAGGGAGGAGAGGGGAGGGAAAGGGAAGAAAAGAGAGAGGAGGGGAGGAAAAGTGAGGAGGGGAGAGGAAGGAGAGGAAAGGAAAAGGAGGGGTGGAGGGGAAAAGAGGGGAGGAGAGGAGAGGAAAGGAAGGGGAAAAAGGGGAAGGGAAGGAAGGGGATGGAAAGGAGTGGTCACAGACTCCACCTACACCAAAGAACAAATGGTCTGGAGGCTGAAACCGGGTCTGATACAGTAGCCTGAAGGAAGGGGGGTACTGGGTGTGAGGTGTTTGTGTGTGTGGGGTTCTCTTTTCTAGACCAGCTGTCAAGTCACTGCTTCGGGGAAAGGAGGAAGGGAGTAAAGCCTTCACCTGGTGTAATCTGTGCTTCTGGCTCTTGCTGCTTTGGCAGGGCAGATGGGGAGAAATTCCCAGCAGCTGCAAGAACAGGCTCTGAGCACAGCCTGCTGAACCTCAGATGGTCTCCTCTAAGAGGGACTGCCAAGCCTTAAGGAGGAAGGGCTAATGGTACCCGGTGCCTCAGGTGTGGCTGTAGGAACCCACCAGAAAGTGACTCCAGTCACCTTCACAACTCATTTTCAGAAGTGTGCTGGGTTTGCCACATGGACATTTTCAGGTCCATGAAGGGCACCCAGGGGCTGAGAATCAGGGGTGTGAAGAATTGGCATTTTAGTGAGGATCACGGACTGCCCGCAGGGGCAGGGCACCCCCGTGACCTCAGTGCTCCACAGAGGTGTCGTGGAGCTCCTAGGGGAGCCCTGAGTTTACCCAGAAGTCAGTGCTGCTCAGCCAGGATGGACTCTCCATGCTTCTGCAGGAGCAGCCGGAAGTGAGGTTTTGCAGGCAGTGGGGAGATGCAGTTCAGGGAGCCAGGCAGGCTCCGATCCTCCAGAGGGGGCGTGGTGGGAGAACAAGGAAGCCCGACTCCACCCATACCCCCTGACACTGCCAAGGCCACCTTTTCTAGCTGGGCTACTTGCCCATTTAAGAAAGAAAAAGGGTGTGTTACATTGTAACAACCAGAATAGCCACCGGGGCCACAGCCCAGTACGGCTGCAGAGCCATGTCTCATCAAGCTGACACAGGCTTTGTAAGAACAGTGACCACTTGTGTCATTTGATTTAACACAATTTCTCACTTAATTGTGTGCAGGACCAGCAAACGGTGGGATCTAGAAAAGATCATCCTGAGTGAGGTATCCCAGAAGCAGAAAGACACACGCGGTATATACTCACATATAAGTCGATAGACCTATAATATAGGATAAACATACTAAAATCTGTACACCTAAAGAAGCTAAGCAAGAAGGAGGACCCTGGGTAAGATGATCAACCCTCACTCAGAAAGACAAACAGGATAGACATCAGAAGAAGGAGAAAACAGGAAACAGGACAGGAGCCTACCACAGAGAGCCTCGGAAAGACTCTACCCAGCAGTGTATCAAAGCAGATGCTGAGACTCATAGCCAAACATTTTAGAGTTCAGGGAATCCTATGAAAGAAGAGGGAGATAGTAACACCTGGAGGGGACAGGAGCTCCACAAGGAGAGCAATAGAACCAAAATATCTGGGCACAGGGGTCTTTTCTGAGACTGATACTCTAACCAAGTACTATTCATGGATATAATCTAGAACCCCTGCTCAGATGTAGCCCATGGCAGCTCAGTGTCCAAGTGGGTACCCTAGTAAGGGGAACACAGACTGTCTCTGACATGAACTCAGTGGCTGGCTCTTTGACCATCTCCCCTCTGAGGGGAGCAGCCTTGCCAGGCCACAGAGGAAGACATTGCAGCCAGTCCTGATGAGACCTGATAGACTACGGTCAGATGGAAGGGGAGGAGGATCTCCGCTATCAGTGGACTTGGAGAGGGGCATGGGAGGAGATGAGGGAGGGACTGTGGGACTGGGAGGGAATAAGGGAGGAGGCTACAGCTGGGATACAAAGTAAATAAACTAATTAATATAAAAAAATAAAAATTTAATTAAAAATTGTGTGCAGGACCACCATATGTCCACCAGATGTCGCAAACGTCTTAGTTGCACCAGGGCAAAGAACAGGCTCCCTGTACCTGAATACTCATTGCCACTAGGAATACGTGCAAATAAGAACTTTATCAAACTGGGAGGTGGTGTATGGCCGGCCAAGGACTCGTCCTTACTTGAGTTGCAAAGTGAGTTTGAGGAGAGCTTGGGCTACAGGGCACATGTCTGAAATCTCAATGTTTGGAAGGCAGAACTGAGAAAAAAAAATCTCAAGTTTGGGCCAGCCTGGTCTACAGAGCGAGTATCAGGACAACCAGGGCTACACAGAGAAACCCTGTCTTGAAGAAGAAGAGGAAGAAGAAGACGACGAAGAAGAAGAATTAGAAGATGGGTAGGAGAAGAAGAAATAAAACAATTGAGAAAGAAAGAGAAAGCCAGCATCAACAACATGAATAATTTTTTTAATTAATAGAGCAAAACAGCCTCCTGATCAGCAGGAGGCAGCCACACCTACCGATGGAAACCCGGCCAGCGACCCCGACCTGGTGACGTCTTGGATCCTGGAGGAGAGCTTACAACCACTAGTGTACGGAAGCAGCAGAGCCCTAATCATTCTAGCTATTTGTCCTCATGGACACAGAGAAGTGTGGTTCAGCCCCTCATCAAGGAAGCGTGTCTTTGTAACAGACGAGACCATTACAGAAAACCACAACCAATCAACACAGAATGTGGAGCCCAGTCCAATGGGCTCCCACACCCAAGGCTCGGGAATCATTGTGGAAGAGGATCTCGGAGCCAGAGGATCAGGAGGTTGCTGTCAGATTTTGTCTCCTAGGGATGTCTGAGGCTACACTATAGAGTCTCTGCAGCTGCCTACCTGCCCCTGAGCTGAGCAGGGACAAGTGTGAGTGGGAGAAAGCCCAGGGGCCTCAGTCCTATGCAAAGACCTGGAAACAATTGAGGAACGCAGAAAGCCAAGAGGCAGCATCCCCACCCCACGGCCCCGATGCCAAAAGCACATCGATTGGTTATTCAACACCAAAAGGTCAGCCCTGAAAATACACTACAGGCACCAACAAATGAAAGAAGGCCTTAGGTTTTAAAGAGAACAAGGAGGGGTGTGTGTTAGTGTTTGGAAGGAGAATGATGTAACCTCAAAATTAAAGGAATTCAGAAAAAGAGAACCAAAAGCTCATGAGGCTACACGGAAATCTCTGGGGAGACGTTGGCCTCTGGGCATCCTGCCTTTATCTCCCAAGGGTGAGGTGCCAGGCCTGAGCCAGTGCCCATGCCAAGTGCTGGGAATCAAAGCCAGGCCTTCAGCATGCCCAGCAAACCCTGCACCATACTCCAGCCTTCACAGGTCCTCAAGGGCACATACATATAGGGGACTGCCTTAACACTTGCTTTCTGTGGGGTCAAAATCCATCTGGTTGTGTGAGGAAGAGTTGGAATGGCAGACCAGAGAGCACAGCACGCTGGGGCTAATTTCCAGGGCCTGGAGCTGGACAGCCTTGTCCTCTGCGTTCAGCGTGGTTGTCCTGCTCCTCAGCACACAGAGGGATGGCATCCTCTGCCTCCCAGCACTTCCTGTCCTCCTCTTCCTGCCCATGCCTGCTTCCACACTCCCACACTAGCTGCAAGAACACCAGTTTTACCAGGGCCCATCCTGAACGCCATCTTTAATCTGATTATGTGTACCGCTTAAAGGGCTCTTCTTCCTGGATTGGGGACTGGACTCCACATCTTAATTCAGGGTGGCACACTTCAGACCACAGCAAAGTCCCTCCCTGGCCACTGTATTGGGAATGCCAGCCACCCTTCCTGGCTCTGTGACCCTTCCTAGCTCTAGCTCCGTTCGCCATGATAGCCTCTGTTGTATCTAATGCTTGAGAGTACACTGTGTGTGTTTGTGGTCTGTGGAGGAGGGGTTTCCTGTCAGCTACAATGGTCGCCAGCAGATCTCAGCAAGCATGTGTGAGTCGATGGTGCCACGGTGGCTGGCTAACGGCAGCTGGCACTGTGAGCTAGCATCACAGTGGATGACAGCGTGGAGGCTGCTGGCTGGCTTACAGGAGGAAATGCCAAGTATGATCAGCTCCAGAGAGCTACTCCTTCCTTAGCCTCTTGCTTTTCTGTTCCGGCATCTGTGCCCATGCCCAACTTGTGAGTGACTTCTAAGTGAGACCAGAGACATCACCAACCACGGGCACGGTTGGCTAAGCAGTCCATGCCCCTCGGCCTGCAGGAGGCTGCCAGTTTCCACTCAGAAGTCTGGGGTGTGCTGCCTGTGCTGCCTGGGGAGGGGTGGGGGGAAGGGAAGGGCAGGAGGGGGAGGGAGGACCAGAATGGTCTCAGGCATGCTTCACCTGGGCACTGCCAGGTCTTGAAGGCAGCTGTGGGGCTGGATTGGGACAGGTGAATGCATCGCTGCAGCGGGGTGGGCATCTCTGAACAAACCAGCCATCAGGGAGCTGTTCCCCGCCTTGGCCTGGCATTTGGGTTTTGCCCTCTCCTCTTCACTGTACTGTGGCCTGAGCTGAGCCCTCACATGTGCCCACATGGTTCTTGAAGCTGCAGTGGCAGGGTGTTGCTGTTATTTTGGACAGTGATCAGAGGCGGGGAGCAGGCTCATTGGTGAAGTGCTGGCCAGGCAATTGTGTGGCCTAGCACCCACGTGAAAGGCCAGGGAAGGTGGCATGCCCTGTACTCCCAGCCCTGGTGGAAAGAGCAAGACCCCGGAGTTTACTGGCCAGCCAGCCGCACTTCAGTGACAGATCTGCTCAAAAAGCAAAGCGAGGCTCGAGAGAAGTCTCTGTTAGTGAACTGTGCAGAGGAGGACCTCAGTTCAGACCCCCAGAAAAAAATGGGCGGGTCTGACTGTAGGGCATGGAGGGGACAGAGAGGATCCAGGAAGCTAAAGAGCTTCTTCCTCTAGATGATCACTGAGCACTGGGTTCAGGGAGAAGCCTGTCCCCAAGGAAGTTCCAGATCCAGGAGAGCCCCCACAGGCCTCTGCAAGAACACACACAGCAAGGAGGATCGTTTTTGAGAAACGACACTCAAGGCTGACCACACACACAGGCACACACAAGCACACACACACACACACACAGGCACACACACACACAGGCACACACACACAGGCGCACACACACACAGGCACACACACACACAGGCACACACACACACATGCACCTGAGGGATAAAGACAAAAACAGTCCTGAACTTTGCCTCGCTGTGTACATTCCATGGTGGAGTGACGTGGGCACCATGGTCTGCCCTGCCCTGCCAGGGGGCTGAGTATGTCATGGTGAGTGAACCTGTTGTGCCCTGTGTCTTTTCTGTCTGCACTTCCTTGCCTCTGTTCTCCCTGGAGCTAAGTTCCATTCCTTGTGAACATGGTTAACAACTGTCTTTATGTGGGATCTCGCAGTGGGGACACCCCACGTCCTTAGAGTCTCTCATGTGTCCCTGGCTCAGTCTCCTGTTTTGTGGACTGCTGCGCTCTCAGCTGTGTCACGCCCAGTGTGGAGGAAGCCCACCCTGGTGTGCTGGTGTGCTGGTTCCCAGGGTCCTTTGTGTATTTACTGCAGCCCACACCCCCTCCCCCCCGCAGGCACGCTGAATCAGCACTGGGCACAAGCAGGAAGGGCGAGGCCTTCCTGTCCAGCCTCCTCCCAAGGCCTTTCCCATCCAGCTCCTTCTGAGGCCAGGCATAGGTCAAATGCCTACAAAGGAGTACAGTGATTTCTTATAGCAGTCAACACACAACCCCTACCTCCCGCTCCCCCAACCAACCAACAGGAGCAAGCACAGGTGTGCACCAGCTTAAAGACCAGCAGCAAGGGCTCTTAATGACTCCCAGTACAGCCCTCGCCTATTGCCTGAGCTGTGCTCAGAGCTCTCCTCCTGGTTGATCTCAGGACTCATGGTCCTACCACACTACACTCACAGCACTCACACACTCACTTACACACTCACTCATATACACAGTCACATGTACTCACACATGCACAATATAAAAAGCAGGTATATTCAAGTATATTTACCTACTCTACAATTCCTGGTGCCTGCTGCTATTTTCCATAGTTGTGGTGGGTAGTTATATGTCAGTTTGACACAAGCTGGAGTCATTTTGGAAGAGGGAACCTCAATTGACAAAATGCTCCCAGCAGGCTGACCTGCTGATAGGCCCGCTTTGCATTTTTTCATGTTTGATGTGGGCATGCACAGGTCACAGAGCATGGTGCCACACATAGGCTGGTGGTCCTGGAGGAGAGCAGGATGAGTAAGCAACGAGGGCCAAGCCAGCAAGAAGCACCCCTCCATGGCCTCTGCATCAGCTCCTGCCTCCAGGCTCCTGCCTTGCCTTCTGTGGAATGGTAACTGAATTTAACCCTTTCCTCCTCAAGCTGCTTTTGGTCACGGCATTTTGTCACAGAAGAACTACGCTATTCTACATGTAAACTATGCTTCAAGGGACACCGAGATATTGGTCTCCTTGGGTGTCTGCCCATCTGCCCTGGGGTAGATGCCCAGAGGTGAACTGTGTTACTAACGGCAGCGTGAACTTCTCATACCCAAGCTGCAAACTGGGGAGGTCAGAGGTCAGGAGTCAAGACCATTTCTGCAAATTTGGGGGGCTCAGGATGGTGGCTCTCCTCACCATCCAGGTTGACGAGCTCTGAGTCACATTTAGGGGGTCACTGTTGCTCTAGAGCTAGGTAGTGGCTTTGCCATGGCACCAGGCTCCCCTGTGGGCTCCTGTGATGGAGACTTCAGTTTAGCTCTGTTGGCATGTGCACGTGTGCGTGAGTCATTGGGACTCCGGATAAAGGGATTACTCCAGGGATCTTCTCTAAAGGTTCTGTATGGAAGCTAGACTCAACCATGCTGACACCTGTCCCTGCCGGTGCTCACAAGCAGAGAATCTGGCAGCATAGAATCTCCTATGGGCGTGACCTCAGGCTACCCTCCAAAGCTGGGGCTGCCTCTCAGAATCAGTAGGCCAGCCAGAAGTGCCCGGTGTTCCTACCTTCTTCATGCTGGAAACTCCCAAGATGCCAGGAGCCCCAGGGCAGTGCCTGGTTCTCTTCCCAGGCCCATCAACATCTGCCTCTGGGCGAGGCAGCAACAGGAAGCAGACTGTGAACAGGTGTGGCCAGGCACCGGGAAGTCTGCTGTGTCCTTGCCTTGGGAGGGGGGGGGATGGGGTCTGCCGGAGCTGTTCAACCCTGTCTTCTGCGAGAAGAACCAGAAAGTGCTACTCCTGGAGAGCAGTGGGCCTAGGGAGTGGCCTCAGAGCGCACCCTGGGGCTGCTGTGGAGAAGCTGTAGTGAGTCTGTGCCCGCAAAGCTCCGCTCTCGGAAGACCCAGGCCCTGATGAGGGGTGGGTAGCCAGGAACCACAGCATGGGTAAGATGTAGCCCCTGTCCCTCCTAAGCAAACAACTCACCGTTGGAGAGACAGAGGCAAGAAGCAGCCTGGAGTCCGGCTAATGCAGGGGTCTACACTGGTCCCCAGAGCCCCATATCATAGTCCTCGGCCCTGACTCTGCACCCTCCATCCAGTCAGCTGTGCCCTCCTGTGCCCTGGAGAGACGCCGCCTTCTGATCAGCTAAGAGAACTTCCATTTGCCCCTAGCAATAGGCCTGCCGCACTTCAAACCTAAAACTGTAGGAATCCCAACTGTTTCTAGGAACTTCTGAAGCAAGGTAGAGGCTGTTTACTGGGGATCCTAGGGACCTCAAAAATAAGACCTAAGACTGAGACTGATGTCCTAAAGGCCACTGTCATGGGGCCAGGAGCACAACTGAGTTGAGTGAGCACAGGGCTCCAGCTCATGTGAGCCAGGTTCCTGTAGTCCCCATTTCTGGCTGGAACCTTCCCAGCTGGCACTGCCCTCTCTTCTTCCCAGATCTGGAGCGTGGCTGCCCCTTGTCTCCCACACAGCTCCTGATTCTGAGAGGCCCCTGGGCAGAAGCCCCCAGGGATGCAGAGACAGCGGAGCAAGGCCACGGCAGGAAAAGTGCAGGGCGCACCTCTCTGGCTCGGCTCCTGCCCTGGAGCCCTGGGCCTGTGTCTTCCTCCCATCTCCCCTTGTTGTTCAGGACAGAACGGCTAATTCCTGGCCAGTAAAAGCCCAAGGAAGTGGTCTTCACATCATTTTACCCTTCCTCACACAAAGGCACGTGCATTGTACAGACAGTTACTTCATCCATCAGATACTGCAACACAGATACAACTGGTGAACAGCCTAAGGCAAAATTATGGCCGTGGAGAAGTGTCTTGAGAGACTGCGCTAGTCGGTTTAGGCTAAGCTCTGCTGAGTAACAAACCATTGGCAAACCTCAGCGGCTTCTAAGGGCAATGTTTTATATTTGGCTCCATTTCTGGCAGTGTTCCTGGCCCCAGCCTGGTGACATTTTCACCCCTTGCAGCATGGAGCTCCCTGGGGAACAGGTATGGAAAGCACAGGTCCCTGCAGAGTGGACAAAGGACTGTAGAGGTCGTTCCCGGGCAGAGAGGAGGCCACACACCACGGGCCAGCCTGAGGCACTGGCATGGCCTGCCAGCGTTGGCCTAGGCAGCCGCCCCACCTTCACCCATCATCAGAGCTGCAGCTTCGTCTGCTCGGCTCCTCTGTCCTGACACAGGAGTCCAAAGCCTGGTGCTTCTCTTCATTCCTAGTTCTGCTCAGGCAGAGTTGGGTGATGGTGGTGGCTCCAGATTCTCTGAGGCTCAGGCCGAGCCCTGATGGGATTTCCAACAGGCCCTTAGGTCTGCAGTGTTCAGGTCAGCAGCAGGGGAGGTGACTGCTTCCTGCAGCTCCTGGCCTACCTGCAGCTCTTTCATTGAGAAAACCCAAGTTCTGGACAGAGCACCAGATGGGCCGGGACCTAGGCCACAGGCCCATGGACACTACGGCAGCACAGGAAATAAGGGTCCAGGCATGAGCATGTGTCCAACATCATCTTATATTTGGAAAAGCAGATTAAAAAACACTTGAAAATACAAGATAAGGTAATGGTTACTTACGTAAGCTTTAACCTTGTATTGCTTGGGCATTTTTACATATAAATTATTGCTTCCCACTTTGATAAATACACAGCAGTTCTGTACACGGAGGCAGAAAGCACAAAGGACACGAGCGCAAACAGTCGATGGCAGGCTGGTAACTCAACAAGCGCTTCACGCTTACCAGCCCTTCCAGCGGCGGAGAGCTGCACGGTGTGGTCCCTGAGAGGTTAGGAGACGGCCGGGCTGTGGCCTTCTGTCTTCTGTTACCACAGCTGAAACATCACAGCAGTCTGAAGCAACGAGACAGCCAAAGGCAAGAGGCCTTGCCCTGGCCATGGATTTCATCCTGGCATTTAATAACAGTGTAATACAAATACAATAAATAGGCTGTGCAAATAAATATCACTCTGCTAAAAAGGCTTAGTTTATACAGCTTTGCTTTATACAGTAGTACATTTCATCCGACTTTTTGGCAACGTTTCAAAAAGGTGTTTTCTCTAGAGCAAAACTGGCCCCTCCATAACGACCAGGCTGAAATTTCAAGGACATGTCTTTGAAGCTGGGGAGCAATCCTGGGCTGCACAGCTGCAGTAGCCTCTGCTTCCCGCACACTGATGATCTGGCCTGATTCTGGAAAACCTAGCCGAGCTGTGCCCTTCACTTCGGGCTTTGCAGTGATGTGTTGTCTATGTCAAAAGCACAGGCCTGGAGGCTTAGGCAGCACCCACTCCAGGACCAGATGTCTACACAAGCAGCCACATGTCCACACCACATCTTCATGCCGGTGAGTGTGCATCTGTGAATACCTCTGTGCTAAGAGGTGTGAGACTTCGTTGTGCGCCGCGCTCCTTGCTGGATATTGGAGCAGGAAAAGGATTTACTCTTGATGCAGTTAAGGGTACTAGAAAAGAGTGAATGTGGTGAATTCTGTGCTAGGATAACCATTTGGCAATTATACAGACTGTAAGTAAATTTCACAGCTGTAGGCTATAGAACATCTGCAAATGTGTGTGCAAATCCTTTGAAATATTTGGAAAGTTGCGACTTTCCCTAGATGGACCCACATTCTGACACCCATAGGAAGATGCAAGTGTGGCAGACATGGAACCCAGAGGCCCACGGGACACCTTGAGGGCTGCACTCTTACCAGGAAGAGGCCCAGCCAGCACTCTCTGAGGAAGATGCCAATTATACGGGGTTTAGGGAGGAAACAGAGACTTGTGAAATCACAACAACCCAAAGGCAAATTGGAAGAGAACATAGACATTTTTAGTCCACCCTCAGGGAGAGCAACACTGACTCTGGGGCCCTGGGAGCTCCGGAGAAGGAGCCTGGTCTCCCTGTGCCTGGGGACCTAGCCACTGTTGCTTCCTTGTAAGGGCTTCCTGTGGAGCAAACAGGGCCGCGTAAATCTGGGGTTTGCCCTAATTTTAGATTCAAGACTCTGCAAAGCTTCTTCAGTTCCTAAGTCTGCTGCCTGAGAAACCCCTAGAAACAGGTGTTAAAGTTGAGAAAGATTTAGAGATTTTAGGTATTCTGGAGACAGGATGGGAAACAGATCCCATCTGACCTTGAGTTTTGCTCTCCTGGGCTGTTCCCACTCAGGTGCAGGATTCTCTAAGTGTGCAAAGCGTGATCCAGGTGTGGCCTGCATAGCCCAGCTGAGCTGGAGCCTAGACAGGGTGCTCTACTGAAACAGCTCCACTTCACCCGGGTTCTAAAGGTGAAGTTCTGCCCGGAGAACGCAGAGCTGATGCTGGTACTCAGTTAGAATTCAGACAGTATCAAAGTGGCTGGGCATGATGGTGCTGGCCCACCTGCTGGCCTGGAGGAGAGACACGGCGTTGGTGCTGTGTGCATTGTTCTCAGACCTTGTGGTTGTCTGCACACCAGGAAGGCCTGCTTTCCCTTGCTTTACTGCCCTGGTCAAATCTACCGGCCCTTAGCCCTGTAGAATGGCTTCCGACAGCATCAGCTCTGGGTGGGGTGAGTCTATGATCCCCTTCAAGTCTCCAGAACTGGAACTCTCCATGCTGGATCAGGGGTGGTCTCTCTGAAAGCTCTACTGAAATTTCCCCACATGGTTCCTTCCAGCAGTGTCCCAGGCTCATGGTGGTGCCAAGACCAGGAAACAACTTGGCTCTCCAGGAGGTCAGGGGACTGAGCAGGGACTGGTCGGTGTGCACACTCACCTGGCTGGCCACGGTGTGAGGGGCACACCATACGACAGGAAATGCACAGACCAGACCCTCGGCTGGGGGTGCGCACACAGTGAAGGGGCTAGCTTCCAGCTGACAGGCAGGTGGGCTTGTTTCAGCCACAAGCAGTTGCTTGCTGGAGGATTCCGAGAGCCCAGTCCTTGAAAAGTCCAAGAGTGAGAAGGAACAGGGCAAACTGCAGCAAGATGAGGCTTTACTTGGGACTTGGACTGCAGGGCTCTGGCTCCCCAAGCCAGACTTCAGGCATTTCTCAGTTCTGCTCAGTAACCGAGTCTAGTAGGCCCAACTGTTAGGCCCCTTACACTCGGGGTCACTCATCTCTCCCCAGGATGCATCCTGTGTGTGGGTGGCGCCTGGTGCGGCCAGACTCAACACTGAGGCTCCAGCACACACTAGGACGCAGACACTGGCGATTCTGTCAGTGTAAGAGCACCCACAATCCCGGCCCCACATTTTTCTGAAAAGTTCTGAAAACTGCATCAACAGCAACAATAACAGAAAGCTATGCAAAGGAAATCCCCAGGGGCCGAATTCGGCCAGGTTCCCTGGCTGCCCTGCTGACCGGAGCATCAGTGGTAGAGCGAGGTTTCATCTGCTATACGTCCTAAATGAGTGTGGATGGGTGCGCCAGGCACTTCTCATGTGCACAGCAGGACATGCCTTCCAGGGCAGTGCTCAGTTTGGAGCTCCTCTTCCTGGGGTGCTGGAGAGGCCCTCACGGCCCTCAGGCGTGCTCGGTCTCTGATGGCAGCAGGGGGAAAGGCAGAGTGACCGTCCTTCCCAATGGACACAATCTTAACAGACAGAAATGGTTGCTGCGTGTCAAGGCGTGTTTTCTCCTCCTAGCGCTGGCACGCCACCAGCTGAGACTTGTGCTGGGTGGGAACTGCCATCCTCAGAAAGGCCCCGCACCCAGGATGCTCAGCTCCTGTCTTCTCTCCTACCTCCCGAGGCTCACGTCACTTCCTGAGCTTGCTTTGGCCGCCTTCCCTGCAGCCTCTTGGGCATGCTGATAAAACTCAGCGACCTCTCCTCTCATGGGAAGGGCATGCAGACCGAGGCGTCCCTCTGCTTGGAGGGGCCGAGCTCAGGCCCGGGGCTCCAGCCGCTGTGACAGCGCAAACAGGGCCTGCTGGCTGTCGATGACATACAGGTGGTTGACGTAGGACTTCAGCTCCTGCTGCTCCTTCTGGCACATGTCACTTCCTGTGAGGGGGGGAAAAAACCAACAGTCAGCATCACGAGATAGTGCTGCTGCTTTGAGGTGCAGCAACGAGGCCTTAGAGTTTACCTTTCCCCGAGACAAGCAATTGCAGCCCAGGTCCGGCCCTGCCTGGGGGACTCTTTAGAAGTCCTGCTGCCAGGGCTCTGCAGTCATGCTGTCACGTGGCACAGCTGGCCTGGAAACCCGGCCCCGATGGCGCCCAGGCACGGGCTCCCGGGTACCCAGCTTGGAATTGTGAGGAATAAGCATCTGAATGTGATGGAGTTATTTACTCTCTGCTTGTTTCTTCCTACTTTACACTTTGAACACTCCTTCGGTGTCCTTATGTAAAAAGGGACATGGACGGCAGAAGAGAACCTCAAAAAGCAGGTTCACAAAGTGTGCGTACGGCTGCAGTGTGCCAGGAGGATGAGGCTGTCCGAGGCTGTAAGGGAATCCAAAGGCCACAGACTTCAGTGGGCTGTGGCTGCATGCATGCCACACCAGGGGCAGCTGGCATGACGGTCCTGAGATAAAGCATGTGAACAGTGAGGCAAGCCTAACGCCACAGGTGAAGAGAAGCAAAAAGCCCGCTCAGGGAAAGAACTGAGGGTCAGGCGGGCAGCAGCAGGAAGTGAGCCCAGAGGCACTTCTGGGCAAAGCTTCTCCCTCTTCTATGAAGAATGTGTTCAGACATCTGTCACAGGTGGCCCGTAACTGCTGGACCTTTTGATCTCAGCGAAAAAACACTGGGAGTTCAGCATCCAGCCATGACTGACAAGCTGCTGCTCTAGAATGCCTTTCTGGAAGACATTATGACATGGCTTTCAGTTTGGCCAACACTGGCTGGCCCCACGGTTAAGTCCATCATTAGCAAGCAGCCAAATGAGGTCACCATGGGCAGTCCGGCAACTGCAGCTGACCCTCGTGGCACTTTGTGGTACAGAGGTGTTCTGGTGCTTTCTAATTTTATACCACACACGGACGCTGTTCACGAGGCTGGGGGGGGGGGTCAGTTAAGAGCAGGTAATTTGCCACCACCCAGTTTAAGGAGACACAGCTGATGGCTGTTTGTTTCTTTGTGCTGTGTGAGCCCTTCTGGTGAGTGGGAGGGTCAAGGCCAGCCAGAATGCCCCTCCTGCCCACACTGGGAAATCACATGCTAGTGCTCCGTGATGGGCAGTTTTGGAATTAGCTGGCTATTCTGGGTCAGGCTGGGAGCAGAGGCTGATGGGAGAAATATGATAGCGTGCTCATCACTAACACAATGCTGGGCATCCCAAAGGCCCTTTGTGGCAAGTGTCTCTCTTTCTGGTAGGACCGCATTGTGCTTGTGGACTTAAGGGAAGCATAGAAGTACATATCAAGTGGTATCGACTAAAGTGAACACTTAGATACTAGGTTCTGTATTTTATAATTTTCATACAGGAGGTTCAGTTCCTATTGGCCTTGTGGGGGAGGGGTGCTATTGGTAGCCTTGAGTAGAATATGATAGGAAAAGCACTTGAGGAATGCTTACCAAACAGGAGCAGCTCTGATTCTCTATATACACTGTATTTTTTTTTTTTTTTTTAGTGCAACGAGGATGTATTACTCGAGTTCTACTTAACAGCAGGTTGTTCATCTTTGATTTGTAATCACTGAACTGTAGTTCCTTATTTTATTTCAAGTGTCTGTACATATTGCCTGAGTGCAAATATGTACACACAGGAGCCCCCAGACATCGGAAGAGATGCCAGATTCCCTGGAGCTGGAGTTACAGATGGCTGCGAGCTGCCACGTGGGTGCTGGGAGCTAGACCATGGTCCTCTGCTCCAGCAGAGGTGCTCTTCACTTCCAAACGTGTCTCCCAGCCCTCTGCTCTCTCTGTTTGGATAGAATCAGCACAGGGCAGAGCAGTGGGTGGGGCAGGGAACCAGGACATTCAGTCTGGCAGCAGGCAGCGGGACTTGGCCTCTCTGAGCCTTGGTTCTGGGCTCTGCACCTCCACTGGGCCCATGTGAAAGCACCTGCTCTGCACTAACGGCAGCTTCCTCCCTTCCTGCAGAGTGCTGAGTCCACTTAAATGAGGAGTAGATATGCCTGAGATTCAAAACAGAAAAAAAAAACCTGCATATGTAGTCTCAGAAGGTGAGACTAAGTGCTAAGAAAAAAACATTCTCAGCTGATGGGTTGAAGAAAAGAAAAACCATGGAAGGACCCTTCAGCACCCTAATGAACTACATTTCTATTCCTGGGAGGTCCTCAAGCAAAAAGCTGAGAGGCAGAGCCATGGTGCCAAAGTCATGAGTAAAGGAGAGACTGGCCAAGTGAAAACGGAAAGGGTGGGTGGGTGCTGTCTGTCCATCCAAAGTCAACCAGGATAGTGGCAATGATGTGCCATAACTTGTCTGACTCCCCACCCTAAACATGCAGTCAGGAAACACAAGACAAATCTGGAGTGTGAATAGAGCGTACACATGCGCTCTCTCTCTCTCTCTCTCTCTCTCTCTCTCTCTCTCTCTCTCTCTCTCTCTCTCTCTCTCTCACACACACACACACACACACACACACACACACACACACACGTCACAGTCTGTTTAAACATGGGGTCATTGAGCATTTCCCAATGGCCCCGTCAGAGTCACTGTGCCAGAGTTACTGTGCCTTTCACCCCACTCCGATCACTCACCAAACTGGTTCACCCTGCAGTGCCTCAGGGTCCGGACAGTGTCCGCAATCATGTGCTGGAAGACAGAAGAGGGAACAGGGCAATGAAGGCAGCAAAGCCTTGGCATGGGTGGTTGTCTAACCCTCTGGGGACAAAGCCAAGAGCTCCACTTGGAGCTAGAGAGGACTTTGATCATGTGAAGCTTGAATTATTCACGGGTGCTGAGTGTGAATCTGCAGAAACAGTGAGAGTATGCAAACCTGGGGGGAGGGAGCAAGCTAGCTTTTCGGTCCCCAGTTTCCTGTCTCCCTATGGGTGAGGTGTGGCCCGAGACCTCCCTTCGGAGGACAGCACACACCGATTATGTAACCTTCACTGCTGGTTGGTTCCTCCCAACAAGCCACCACAGAGGCTTCGCACATCTGAACACAGGCTCACACTGCCCAGTTTCTGTAAGGACTCTTGGATGCTCAGCTGGCAACCCCACTACCCGAGCCACACCCGTGGGCTCATGGGCACGTCCTGAGTAGAGGCAAAAAGTTCTGTGGAGTCAAGGGCTCACACACCGGCAGAAAGTGACTCACTCATGAAAGAGGAGTGTCAGCATTTTCACAGGGGCCATTTTGTCTCTAATGTATACCTCCTTACCGTCTTCTTCAGTTTTCTAATTTCGTTTCTTTCCTTTGGTTCCCCACTTATTTCCAGAGAAAAGTTATCTGAAATGTGCAGCTTCTGGGGAGAGGGCATGTCTCGTGTGTGTTAGGTGAGTAAGTGTTCCTCTGTGGAGCCATCGCAGCCCCAGACCCTGTTCATTTTTCAGATCTCTGCAGGGTGTCTCAGCTGCTAGTGCAGGTTGGCCTAGAACTCCCCATTGTCCTGCTGCAGCCTCCTGCAGACCTCCGCCTCAGGCCTGGGTGCAGCAAGGTCTGTCACCTCGCATCCTGTGACAGTCCTTTGCTCAGGCCACTCCTTTCACCTTCCTGACCGACCTCCTTCACAGCCCCGCATGCTCCCTAAACATGGCTGTCACAGTGCGGCCTGGCCTCTGAGAGGAAGTCCTAGCTATCCCGAGCACCGCCTCCCTAATCTGCCAGACTCCGAAGCCTCCACAGAGGGAAACAGCCGGAAAGTTGTTCCTGGAGGAGCAATGCCGTGGCCACTTGGCGCCAGCGGGATGACAGACTCTGCTTGGATTGGCACTGGGATTAAATTAGCCCCACCGCCCTTCGGCTAATTCGATGCTGCTCCCGAGCAGAGAATCAGGGGCCGTGATTCCCGCGCAGCCGGTGGCATTGGCAAAGGAAAGGGGACCTGACTCATGTCTGTGCGAACGCATTGTTACGTTTCCTTCCCCGAGCCCTCCCCCAGTTCCCAGGACAGATTTCCCACTGCTGCAGACTGGTGTCACCTGATTCTGTCGTGTGCCATTCCTGAAAGGCCGGGCTGGCTGAGGCCCGGTGCTGTGTGCAGCACTGAATTCTGAGTCCTGTTTTCATCTTTGCTGAAGGCACACACAGTAAAGGATCACCCTAGTGATGTGGGGGTGAAAAGAGAAGACCAGAAGCCTTTGCTCCTCCCACATGGCGAGTCTGAGTGGGAACAAGCCCCAGGAACGATGGGAGTCTTACTTGCCTGCGCTCTGCATGTGCTCTGACTGAATGGGTGGCCTGTGCCAGCCAGATGAAGATAACACCCGGCTATCTGCTGACTGGCTCAAATTAGCCGCCACCTGAGGAATGGCCCCCTCGTGAGCTGGGTCACCGGGGCCTACTGCGTCATTACTGTGAAAGATGATCCTGCTTCAGCGTAGTGGAACCTTGTCCTCTGCTGAGAGGTGCTCTCCAAGAATGCTGTCTAACATTTTGCTTCTGCGCCTGAGCACTCGGGCCTGAGGATGTCAGAAAACTGATTTTTGTCTTTCTAAAAAAAAAGTAATCATATCTGTGGTTTCCACACAGATAGGGTCAGCTCAAGGCCTGGGGAGCCTGAAGTGCCACCTGCTCTGAGGACGAGGCTGCCTGTCTCCTCTAGAAACACTACACCAGGGCGGGGGATGGCATCTTCAGTGCAAGCACATGGGCTGGGGGCCAACTCTCCGGAACCAACACGCACAGCCTGTCAGGCTGCGTGTGCCTGCATCCTGAGCTCTGTGTGCAACAGGGGACAGACACGGGATTGCTGGAGCTTGCCGGCCATTGCCCTAGCTCCAACTCCACTGACAGACCCTCTCTCAAGGGATAACATGGACATGCATGCACATGCGTGTGTGCACGTGAGCATGCGCACGGACACACATACGCGGTGATGTGCTCAGGTAGCTGTCGGTGGTCAAGCAGCTGCTGTGTTTTCTTGTTGGCCTCAGGTAGTCTTGTACTGCAGCCTAGGCTGGTCTGGCACTCACTGTACCTCAGGCTCACCCTGGGCCTGTGTGACATCCTCCCTGAGTGCTGTACCACAGACTCACTCAGAGTCCATGCTATTTTCTTAAGCTTTCTTACAGACAGTGAGGTCGGTATTTGTACCCACTATTGGGCTCTGCTGAATTGCTGGGGGGAAGAGGAAGCGTCCAGAGACAATGTCGAGGAGAAGGAGAGGCTGCCGGGAGTGCCTGCCTTTCCTGACCTGGCCTGTGTGGAGCAGTTCTTCCACAGCTCTGAGGCTGATGAGGAGAAATGACACAGGAAATCGACCAGGCCGCCTCTGCTTCAGAAGGCGCAACGCCAAGGGGCAGCAGTTTGGGGGACACTGCTCCTCCTGGTCTCCATGGGCCCCCAGGAAAACTTCAGGGGCGGCTGACACAGAACACTCCACAAAGCTGTCCTGCCGCTGTGAACCAGACTCGTCCAAGGCAGGACAAGCCAGGACGGACCAAGCGTCTCAGGCCCATGCTGGAGATGAGCTTGCTCAGTCAGAATTCTAGCAGCTGAGGCCTTTGGTTGCTGACTGTGGCATCCTCAGACACCGCAGAGCCATGCGAAACAAGGTGGAACCCACACACTCGCTGTAGGTGTGAAATAACTGAGCTCTGTGTCTAAACGGTGCAGGCAGAGAGACTTGAAAACAAGACATGTCGGCATCTCTACTCCCCAAAATAGAGCTAACATCTTCAGTCACTAAGCGTTGTTCCAGAAAGGGGCTGGGCGATGTCTGTCTTTGACAGAGTGGGGGTCTGAGGTGTTGTGTGGGAATGAGTTTCACTCCTCCTCTGTGGCTCGGCCCTAGGGGTCTCTGTGACCAGACACCAGGCTCATCCGGAGACTTCAGTCTGAACTGCTCTTTAAACACTTCCACACGGGATATGAGCTGGGGCCTCAGCCTCAACAGACCTTCCCTGAGGCCTGACTCCAGCCTCAGAGGAGCTGGGAGGCTCCTGGAAGAGTCACACAAGCCCATTACCATGGCTGCAAAGGCCACTCAAAGGTCAGGACCCCGAGAGGGGGCTTGTAACACTTCCTCTGTGACAGTGAAGGTGAGCTGTTGGAAAGAAGCCTTCCTCTGTCTGCTCCTTCTGAAGACAGCTTCCCCTGGCTCCCGGGCAGAGCAGAAGGGCTGAGGAGCCCGGCGAGGATGACATTGGGGCTGTTCCAGAGGGGTGACTGCCATGAGAGGCCTGACCAGGCCCTGCACTTGGCAGGGCAGGTCTCTGTCAGAGGCCAAGAAGGAGGTAGCCACAGATTGGGTGTGTAGCCAGGGGCACTAGCTGGCAGACACGCCTATGGGAGGGGATGCGCTGCCTCAGGGCCTCAGTGGTCCACACTGGGCGTCCAGAGCTCCTGACACCACCAAGCTCTCAAGAGTGGTCCTGACCTCAGCTGTTGTGCCTGGTTCCATGTTTGCACACTACCGGTGCTAAGCTAAGGAGATACTACTTAAAAGACTGAACTGCGGAGCCTCCAAATCTCGCCAGCCTGGTGCTGACACAGATCCACATGCACCATGGACCCTGGAGGCCACGCTGTGTGATGGGGAGCGAGACACAGTCCATTGCTAGGAAAGACAAACACACATTTCCTTGACAGACAGGAGGAAGGAGAAGTCATGAAATCTACTCACCAGCTTTTCAAAATTGACAAGGTTATCCAAGAATGTTTTATTTCCTTCATGAATAAATGTTACATCTGGAGGTAGAAACAAGATAAGTGTGCTATCAGGAAGAGATCTGGAAATAACAAAGGTGTTTAGAAACAATGCAATTTCTAATGTTTCTTAAGCATTTTGGAATTATGCCACATATTTGACAAGGCAACTTGAAATCAAAGCCGTGTAACTTCTGACATAAAAGTGTAGAGGTGGTTCAGCCCTCCTGAAATGTTTTGCAGTTAAAGCGAAGAGTTGATTTTTAACCAGAATGATACAAGGTTGTGCTATGTTGTAACTTAATTGGTCCATTATGTTTTCAGGTCAAAAGACTGAGCACAAAACAAATGAATATTCATAAGCAACATGGACTTACTGTTTATATATTTGCTTTGAAAAATGCCTGCCAGCCAGTGTAAATGGGGCTTGCTTTCATTAAAACAGCTGAGATTCAGACTTCCAAGTTTACATTAAAAATGGTAAAGAAATTTAAAAGTTTGGTTTCCCAAGTCTGTGTATTAGAAGTGAGGAAAAGGGCAAGATACTGGCCCCATTAAACTGATGAAGATGAAACAGGAGCGGTAGCAGGGTGAAGGATGAATGTTTGGTTTTTGGAAAAGGGGAAGCTTAAATATTGCTTGAGACTCAGTAGACTGAGAGTGAGCAGGGAACTGGGGTCCGGTTCCGGGTCTGAGTTCAATGGTAAGGGCCTGGGCCTTACCCATCACCCCAAAGAAGTGGCCAAGGATGCAGGAAGGAAAAATGTCTCTCTGAAAGAGTGACTGCTCAAGAAATGGAGCTGTGGGAACGAGACCCATCGAGCCAGTGTCCAAGGGCAGAGAGTCTCCGTGTCAACAGTGGATGAGGCTGTGTGAAAGAACCTTAACACCCACACAGATGAGCATCACGGTACAAACCATCAACCTAAAGGACATGTGAATACCCCTGTCATCAACAACAGACCAAATCTCCTGAAAACAGAAACACAGATTCAGTCAAAGCTGCTGAGACGCATGCTGCCAAAACCTGGATGCAAAACTGTGAGCTCGCGCTCCTGCTGCGGCCTCACACACCGTGACAGACTGTGTGCAGACCTGAGCTTCCTGTCCTTTTTGCAGACCCACTCATGATTGCTACACAGCATCTCAGTGTCTCCCATGTTGCAGGCTCTCATCCTGCTGCACAGGACCTCAAAAAGAGCGGTCCGAGGAGTGAGCTACTTTACGTTCAGTGCAAACATACCTCTGTGCTCACCTGCATCATCAGACCCTTGCCTCACACAGAACTTCACACCACGGGCTCCTCTCAGTGGCTGGTTGTGTGACAACCCTTCCCCCACCCCATCCACTTCTTGGAAAGAATACTTTCCACCAGCAAGTTTCACAGGCTGCAAAGCTTCTGACCACTGCCAGGATTTTCCACACACCAGTGCACTGTGTGCAGCTGTCTCCAAAACTCGGATGTAAATAGACCACTGCTTGTCCTTTGGGCTCTGTACACTAGCCTAGTCTTGTTTAAGTACTTCATGGTATTACAGAAAATAACACGGGCTTAGAAACACAGCCACACACACACAAGTTTCTAGTGACAATGCTTTGGCACTGCCCAAACACAAGTAAGCACTCTAGACATTTAAAAACAACTAGGTACTTGAAAGAACAATTTCATGCAAATATGGAGGTATGAAAGCTAAAGCTACTGTAAGATTTTAGCTGACAGTCCCATTATTTTCTGCTGTAGCTAGAAAAAAGGCATTTCTAGAAGATGACGTTATATATCCTAACAGATGGAAAATCATTACCTTTAAGCAGTAAGGGCATGAAAGGGATTTTTGGTGGCTTCATCTTCTTGAACACATCCCTGTAGGCTTTGTGGTTTAGGGAAGGGTCCTGCGATTCAAGGTGATCACAAAGAGAGAAAAATCAATGTGTTAGAGAAGCAATTCTCAATCTGCATCTGCTACACAATGTGACCATAATTAGATACACACAGACTCTTCCTAAGAATGAGGTAGATAAAGGTTTCCTTGGAGAATAAACCCACTAATTCGGGTAGGAGGTCTAGGCAATACATGAAATTTGGGCTATTGGTTTACAGCAACAGGAGACACCTTTTGATTGCCTAGCATTTCCTCAGATAGGTTCTTCGGGCCCAAGGTTCCTCTGCAGAATTCCCACCATGAGGTAATCATATCTTTTAAGCACACTGAGGTGGGAAACCTGCCCTCAGCACACAAAGACAATGCCATGCTCTAACAACAGGCTACAGACCTTGTATATAAGCCTAAGAAACAATCAAAAAGGAACAAAGACTAATGCACGGCACACTAATTTCTTACCAGATTTAGACCAATAACTTTCATATTGTGAAACAGAAAATGCCTGTGAACAGTCACGGGGGTTCCACAGGGAGGAGGCAGCATTAATGGCCATCCTGCTTACTCTGTACCCACATATGTCATCTTGTCTATTTATCACCTGTCCAGCTCCGCACCTACATACCATCGATCTGTCATTTACTCTTACTTTTTTGAAATTATGTCATTTCTTCCCTCCTCCTTCCTCCCTCTAACTCTTCCCTTGTGCCTGTCCCCTCATTTTCTCTCAAATCCATGGCTTCCTTTTCTTCAGTATCTAGGTATGTGTAAAATATACTATATATATGTGTGTATTCCTAAATATGTAAGTACAACCTACCCAAACTACACAAAATCCCCTGACTGCATACGGCTTTAGGGCTGATCTCTTGCTACGAGACAACCCAGCGCATGGCTCTTCCCTGGGGAGCCTGCTTCAGCACTCTTGCTACTCTCCAGTTGGCGGCAGCTCTTTGTCTAGGGTTGGGGACCCATGAGATTTCCCCTTTCGAGGTTAGCATGCTCCTGTATCATTTGTTTTTAAAGACAGGGTCTTATTTCAGAGCCCAGGCTGCAATCTTTCCTCCTCAACTTCCCAAAGCACTAGGAGTCTATCGCCATGCCCAGCTCAAAACTATTTGTACATGCAGGTAGTCAGTTTACATCATGAAGAACCTTAAGTTCTACCCTGAACCCAGAAGGAAATAGCACTAACATTAATTTGAAGTATAAATCTCCTTTACTTACCGTTAAACTCTCAAGTTCAGAGAAAAGTTTTTTGAACTTCCCAGGAATTTTCTAAAAAAGAAAAAACAAAAGCAAATGCCACAATCAGAAACCACACTGGCTCTGGAGGGTAGCTCTTCTGAGATGTGGCATGTTTGCGTGAGTTCTGCTGACTCACAGACACATTTCTGAGCTGTCACGGGGCTCTGCCTTGATCTCATTACACAGTTCCCATCAGCCCTCCATGCAACAGTCACTGGGTGTGTTGCTAAAAGCACATGGCGGCTATATGATAAAGGAATCTAGCTGGCTGGATTCAGCACCCTGCTGGCTATTTAATAAACACTTAGGCTTCATCTCTATATTGTATTTCTGATGAATGTATTCATCTTTCTAATAGTCTGATGGAGCGGGAAAGAACAAGCTTGACCGTTTTTCATATAAATGGCATCTCTGCCTTGTACAGCAGAGGAGAGCTAAGAAAAGATGTTGAAACCTTAGGTGATGCGGCTTGACCTTAAGGGACAGCATCCCCGAGTCTGAGGGCACTGGAGGCTCACGCAATGCCAGAAGACAGGGAGGCAGGCCTGCTCCATCCTCCCATGTCAACCTCCAGGACCCCCGACACGCGTCAGATGGCCTTTAACATGAATAGGAGAAAACACGGATCCTTTCATGCTGCCTTAGTGGCCTAACCAAGGCTCCCTGTGAATCCTGTCCCTGCCACGGCCCTTTCTAGCTGTGTGTTTGGTGGGAGTCTGTACTCTCTCTGGCCGCAGCCTCCGGCAACAGCACATGAAATAAATGTACAAGTGTCCGTGGTGCTCTTAACAGACTCCAGCCACCAGCAGTAGTGACAAAGTTCAAGATACCCCACAGAGGTTTCGTTTCCAAACTGGATCAAAATAATGACGATAACTTTAACTGAATTTTGAAACTACTTAAGTTTTCAATGTGGTAATTTCAATGTGACTCAGTTCTTTGTAGTAAGTACTCTATCTAAAAATGACTTCTCCACAGGCTTTTGCAATCATTTCCAATCTTTCCTTTGAGCTATATCTTGGTCTGTCTGGCATCCCAATGAATGTCCTAGGGTACCTCACACTCAATGTGCTTAGATTCAAACTGGCCTAGCCAGAGGTCAGCCAAGAGGCCACTGTTTGTATAAATAACATTTTACTGAACGCTCTCTGTCATTCATTCTTGAACCATGGCTGTGGCACTTCAAAGACAGGGTTAAGTTCTTGCAACAGAGACAGTAAGATCAGGCAGCCTGACAATCTGTGGAGCTCTGGTTCCTCCCCTCAAGCCCCATCTTTCCTTTATGAGATAAGGGAATGCTTTCCTTTGACTCTGAGCTACTGTGTTGACACCTGCTGGGAAGCCCAGCTTCACTTCCCAGCAGCTTCCTCCTCAATCACCAACCCTGCTGCCTTCTCAGTCTCCTTAGCTGTTCTGATGTGGAAGTGTCTGCACTTGCTTCTCCCCGCCAGCCCAGCGAGACCTGGTTTAAAAGGTTCCCTATCACAGCTCTCTGTGGGGCAGGAATACACTGTGTGGTACCCAGGAGGCAGCCAATATGCAGGCTCGTCTTTATGAATGTAATTTAATTGTTTCTGCAAATCAAAGTTTCTTTTGAGGTGTAATGCAGATTCTGTTCTGTGAAGGCCCTTGCTATCCATTTGTCTTCCTGCGGCTCTCTAATCAGCATGGCAGTCCTCCCCTCTCTTTTAACCTTTAATGTTCCTGGCCACCTTGTTTGCTAACCAGGACAGGCCACCCTTTCATGTCTTTCTTTTGTTGGACCTCCCTGAAGAGCACTGACCCCACCCAGGGTCAGCACAGCCCCTGACTGAAAAGGAGAGACACAGGAGAGTGGCCCCGTCAGTGGGAGGAGAGGTCAAGGAGACCGCAATGGACCCCATGGGTCACAAGACCAAAGGAGGGAGGCTGGATGAGAGAAAGTGTGTCAACTGGACTGGCCTCCTGCGTCTCAGGACGCAGACCCTTACCATCCGCAGAGGCAGAACTAGAATCCGGGAGCCTCATGTCTTCTGTAAATATAGAAACTTCTCATTAAGAAAATTATGATGCAAAACTATGCCAAGGACCGCAAACAGGAGGCTCCAAAGCTTAGCTTCACCTCTGTATCCACCCCTCACTCAGGCTAGCACTCTGCTCTCTTCCGTGCACGTAGGCCAAGCTGGAGGAGGACCCACTGGCATGGGGCTAGAGCTGCCTACTTTTTAAAAATTATATTTTTCATATACATTAGAGAACCACGCTAAAGATCACGTGGAAGACCATTTGGTAAAAATGGTCCCTGTCACCCTGTCACAGTCCTACTATAAACACCTTCCATTGAGCGGGATGTGTCTCCTGAAACCACGTAATCTACTTCTTGTCCACACAAGCTTCCCCTAGAGTGTGTCCTTTCACCCAAGCCCAGTGGAGACCCTGGCTCACCTCCCAGGTCTGTGACAGCCGGCTGACAGACGCGGTGTTGAGGCCCATCACGATCGCGAAGAAAGAGTTCAGGTTCTGCTGGGCCTTGCAGCTGCGAAGAGAGGAGAGCAGACTGAGAAAACACGCTTGCACACATGGGTGCTCACTGATAAGGCTGACACACTCGCTGCTGCCCAGTTTCTAACACCCCAGCTCCTCTCTGCCTGCGAGAAAGGCCTTCCTGACACTGCAGGAGACCCGCCCTCCCCATCCATTTGTGGACATTTATGACATCAGTGATTGCACTCTAAAATACCTGCTTCTCTGCATCTGCCACAGGTTGCTCCTGCAGCTCACCTCAGCTCTTAGTCTCCGCGCTTTTCCTGTATCTGGCCTATGGGTCCCTCTTACCTCACACTCTAAGTTCTCTCACTCATTCTGATAGATCATTCTTTGCTAACAACAAAATGGACACCACACTCTTTATCTGTCTCTATCTTCTATCTATCATCTGTCATTTATCTATATCTATCATCCATCCATCTATCATCTATTTTCTGTCTATCTATATCTCTCTATCTCTCTCTATCTACCTATCCACCTGTCTATTATCTACCATTTATTTCTTTGAGTCTATGGCATATACTATGGGATAGAGTGCCACATTTCTCACTTATAAAGGTAAGAAAATAAGATGAAAGGCTTTTGTAAGCCCTGCACTGGGATGGAGACAGTATTCAGAAGTCTGAGATGTCCAACATGGAAGTCTAACTCTCCTTCCACTACAAGAACTGAAGGACAGCTTAGAGGAAAATGAGACCTTGCCTCCAGATGCTGTAGTAGATAGTTTTGTTGTGAAACTTTTCACTTATTCCTGATTTTTTTCATTAGTCTTCCAGCTATTACATGATGGTGCAGAAGCTATAAACGTGAAAAGTGTGCTTGCTTTTGTTTGTTTAGTTGTGTTTGTTTTAAGACAGATCAGCCCAGGCTGTGTGGAACTTGTTACACTGTCTGGGAAGTCTTACCACACCCCTGCCAGCTGAAGGTTCTGATACCCGCTAACTGTCTTCCAGAGCTCTGACCTTTTGGTGGCACTGGAGTGAACATGCCGGGAAATGGCCTAGGCTGTGTTCCGGCAGGTCCTGTCGGCCTTGTGAGGCAGACACAGCAAAAGGCCATCTGTGTGTGGACTCCAGGCCAGAAGAACGGTCTCCTTTTGAAGAGAGATGCTGGAGAGATAGTGTTCCTCCACACCTAGAGCCGAAGTATCTGGGGACATATGCCCAGCAGCATATCACTACCAAGCCTGCTAGTGCTGGGCCCGACTGGCCAGTGTTGGTGCAGCCTTCACTCCACCTTGTCTGAGGCGTGTGGACAGTGCTGCTCCCTCCTCTGGTCTCCAGACAGCCCCCACCCCATGGGCCTTGCTTGTGATGGTCCGTGGGCACACTGGAGGAGGGCCTCCCGTGGGCCTTACTTCTGAGGCCCCACTCCTACGGCGTGGTGCTGACCCCACCTCTTTTTGTCACTCCCCCAGCATTCCACGCTGTCAGCAGCTCATGACATCCAGACAAGGCTTGAATGTGCTCCCCTTCTTGATGGAAGGTGCTGAGCCGCCGCCTCCAAGCTGGGGCTCCAATCAGGACAACACCCTGTTTTGCTGCTTAGAGGGTCTGAGGTGGAGGACACCTCCTATCCTGAGTCCTCCCAGCAGAGAGGGCCCTAGGGTTACTGTCACCACCAGAGGATGTGCATTACGGCAGGACTATATACCTACTGCTTTTGTTTTAACGTGTACATACCCGTATCCAACCGCTCAATGCACAGCATGCTGTGCACAGAGCCAGTGCTGAGGCTGAAAGCAAACATGGAGGGAAACGGTTCTTACTTGTCATGAGTGGAAGCCTTTTCACTCATGTCTAAATGATTGCCATCTTTTAGCTCTGACTTCCTCATATGCTATCTCTTCTGGTTCACATAACTTCATTTTAGCCATAAACACACACACACACACACACACCACCACCTTACTTTGTTTTTTAAAAAAGAAAACTAAATTAATATAGACATACTTTCTGAATAAGACAAATTGATTCTGAGCAGAAACTAGCTGCCAGTCGGGCCTGGGATGCTGTTACCACAGGTCATTCATCCCGAGATAAGAGCAGACTGTCTGACACTGAGCATTCCAGCCCAGCTTCCATCCTTTGTCTGTGAGAGGAAGTAAAATCCACCCAATCCACAGAGGTGGGGGCGGGATGGTGAGGAGGGGACCGTGAATATGCCTGAGGCAGGGAAGGCACTGTGACTGTGGAAATGGCTGTTTTCCTTATGCTCTTCCTGCAGTGTGATTATAGGGAATTTAACCGTATGTTTCAGCTGGCATTCTGTCCCATGGGCTAGGCTGGAGACAGAAGCATAAGTAACTCAGGAGCATGGAGGCAGGAGGGGAAGAAACGAGGACCTCTCATTTCCCCAGGAGAGATCCAGTCCCACACCAGGAAGAAGCTGGGTGGCGTTTCTCACAGGGACACTGGTGGCCTTTCTCACTGGTGGCTCGTTTCTATATCTAACTCACTCTGTAGAAACCTTTGACCATAGAAACCACCTCCAAGAATCTCAGGGACCATTTTGGAACAGTCTGGCTGGGTTGAGAAACCATGGCAGGGGCAGCTCAGGACACAGACCTGCTTCCTGAGCTCCATCAAATCACAGCGGACCCCACATGGTACCTCCTTGGCCTCTTGCTTCTGGGGTCTTGGACAACAGTGCAGTCTGTGTCCTACTGTCAGCCTTCCTAAAGGGTGATGAGCTGGCCATCTCTCGGCTGCAGACTTCCTCAGTCATATCTGCTCTTGCCAGTCCGTATCCTACAGCTTCCTTCTCGCCTCCGCAGGACGACACTATGGCCACAGTGGCTGCCTGTCCTGCTGCATCCCCACACCCCTGAGATGTGGCTTTGCTTTCTTAAAGCCAGGCTACACTCAGGTCCCAAGCCAGACACTTCCTCCTTCTGGTCTAAGATCAGCATGTTGAACTACAGGAGGCCTGATGCCCGATTTCCCACAAGGCCTTATCCAGATCTACAGTAAGGACAGTACTTCCTGAACCAGCGACGTGCTTGCTCAGGCCTCCTTCCGCACAAGTTCAGGGCTGCAGTGTCAGCCAGTTTCAGATCAGGTACCACGCATGTGGTTATAGCATGGCCACATCTACACAGAGCTGTAGAGGCTGCGTTCTGTGTCTTGCTTCCCTAAACAAGTTGGTATAAATGAGCTCCCTGCTGAGGACTAAAGTCTTGGCTTCCTGTGAGGAGTGCAGAATCCCCCCACTCCCACCCCGCCCATTTCCATCCTTGAGGGTGGCCATAGCCATCTTCCCCTGGAGGCCATCTGCAGGCACAGGAGACAAGACGTCCCCTCACCTCTAAGGTCAGGCTGAGCCTCTCTCTGCCTTTCCTCTCTCTACTTCCCTCTCTCTACGGCTGCCTTAAATACTCTAACAATGGTGCTGACACCCCAGGTGAGAAATGGGAGCCTATGGGCAGCTCAAGACCCAGTGGAGCCATTGTTTTCCCCAGCCTTCTCTTTTCACTCGGTCTTCACCTTTCTCTCTCAGCTTCCTACCACCCCTCACACAGTCTGACCTACGCAGGAGGCCATGCTGCATTCAACTAGAGCCCACACTTAACACAGAAAAACACTGGACCAAGGGGCTCATGGCCCTAATTGTGAGGAACCTAGCTAGGCTGGGCAGCCTGCTGGAACTTTCAGAAGGTCTACCCAGATGAAGGCACCAGAGACGGAGGCTGGCTGCAGAACACTGGTTAGGCCAAAGGCTCTGGCAGCTCTCCATGGGCCCTGTGGCTCCTTTTCCTGGGATTGTGAGGATGAGAACACCCTTATATTCCAGGGGCATTTGATCATTTCCAGACACAGTGGATGCTCTACTCAACTTGACATTGACCTCCCTCTGGACCTTGGTTCCAGGCCCAGCCATGGGTTCCAAATTCTCTGTGCCAGAAGACACTCATTTGGCCTAAGGGCTAACTTAGGAAACTGGTGACTCTCCTTCCCTTTCAATGAAAATATGGCCTCAATAGACATTGGAAAAATGGCCACTGGTGGCCCAGATTTGGAACTTTCTATTTCTAATACCTAAACTGAAAGGAATAGCAGCGTGGTCCGAGGGCTCTTCTCCCATAAAACTCACAGCACTTCACTTTAATTTTCTTCAAGGATCTGGCTTACAACCACAGCTAGAGCCAGAATGCCAGCTGGCTGACATCTCTGCTGGCCTGAATCTTGCGTCTTTATAGTGACAATTATTCCTAACTGAGACATCATAGCACTCGTTTGGCCTAATCTTTCTGCTTCTCCATGTCTAGAGAGCCCAGCTTGTCCCTTTAACAGCATCTCAGGCTGTCCACTCCTATGTGCAAGCGCACACCGGTTATGGGCTGCCTGCTCCTATCCGCAGGCGCACACCGGTTACAGGTATGCAGCTCACAGAGTCACTCTCACAGAGCATCAAGTGTCTCTCCATGTTCCTCTCCGGAACTGAGAAGGCCGGCTCTAGAGTCGGGTTTTGGGTTTCCGGTCCACCTGTCCCAGATCCAAGCATGTTTGTTTAAGTTTCCTCCAAAGTTTCTGCTCTGTCAGGCTGTCTCTGTGGGTTAACTTTTTAAACTGGAAATTACTTCTTTTGGGGAAATACAACTTACAATTGAATTGTTTCTTGGAACACAGGTATAGCAATTTGATGTTAACAAAAATATGTTTTCAAAACTAGGTATGAGACCAACAAAATGGCTCAGCAAGTAAAGGTGTTTGCTACCAAAGCTGAAGACCTGAGTTCAATTCCCAAGGCACACACAATAAAAGGAGAAAACTGACTCTTGAAAATTTTGCTCTGACCCCCACAGCATGTGCTATGTAGCATGCATTCATAACAACACAAAAATAAATAATAAATGTACTAGAAATGGTATGTTTTTTAAACTTGTTTGAAAAAAAACTAGATATGGTCATTTAAGATAATAACACTACTTTTTAAATTTTCACTTTATAAATTGTTTCTAACCATAAAATTTGTTTTACTTAAGATACTGCTTCTTTTCATTACATGATAGCTGGGACTGTTAATATTTCAAAAAATGTACAGTGTTCATTATATTTAAAAGTGAGGCATATCACTTAACACTCTCTGCTCAGATTCATTCCTTGGAGGCTTTGATTTCCTTGACAAAGTTTCCAGCTGCTTGTTCCTTATGTGGAGACTGACATAACGAGCAGTGGATCAGCCTGCTCCCGAACTCCAGCACATGATCCAGCCAGCGGCACAATTGCATTTAACTAGTGTTAATCTTGACATGAAAGTTCTCCTTGTGTGACTTGGGCTCTTACTGCTCCCCAGTATTGTACAGTTCCTACCCTCTGACCTGTGTTCTGGATCTTAAGTTTTATCAGGGACTCTCTTCTGAGGAATTCTACCTGCTGTTCCCCTCACTGCCCTTTTGTCAGCCGTAAAGCAGGCACGGAAAAGATTGGCTCCCACAATGACTAACGGCCATTCAAATGGCCAGCGGAGGGAACCTAATGGGCTGTCACCTCATCCTTCTTCTTGTTGCTCTGGACATGGTTTCTGGGACTCAGAACCAAAACAGCCGGACTGAGCCTTATTTGCGTCATTAACTTCTGTCTCACCAGCTCAGATCAGCTTAACATCCTTCCGGACCAGCCTTGCCCCTTGACAGCTGCAGTGCCAACATTACAGGGACTGGATCTGATGGCTAGGATGGCACGTGTGCCCTGCTCTGCAAGCGGCTGCTCCCAAGACCACAAACCCTAACTAGCTGAAATGGGCCTTAAGACACAGGGACCAGACAAAAACTGCTCTGTTTCCCTCCTACTCTGTCTCCTCCTGTTGAACACTCTTTCTTCCTTATCGTCTTTACACCTGTGTTTGCCCGGTCTTTTAAATGTCTTAGTGAATGTCACCCTAACCTAAACCAAATGCTCCATGCAAGCTCTCTCAATAGTTTTCACCCACAGCAGCTGCACGGATCCTGACACATCTGCGAAGACCTTGTAGTGGCCATGGAGAACTTTGTATGGCTGAGAGGGACCCCGGTTCCTTTCCCTCTAGGCCAGATTCAGTTCTTCACATGAGTCCTCTGCTTCCCTCTGTTCCCTTTCTTTGATGCTCTGTGGCTCCGTGGCTCCGATACTTTTCCTAGCTCATTTTGGTGCAAAGGTCCTGGCAATGGGTCCAGTCACTGTCACCCTGAATCAGCTCTGCTCACTTTCTTGCACTGATGCATTCTTTCTCTCCTGCCTGTGCTCCTCCCTCTCCCTCAACCTTCCCAGGAAATCTCCCGGATTCCTGGAAACTCTGTAAGCAAACCATCTGCTTTCAGCCCTCTGGTAATCATTGTCTGCAGTTCTTCAGGACTACAGGACGCCGACAGTTTTCTCAGGGACATGAATCGAGATTCATGCTCCCCCTCTACTCTGTGACCAGAGCACCCCTCTTCGGAGGACCAGAACTGCCCGCCCCAACAAAGACCCTGCTCAGCAGAACACAGCTGTAGCACGCGCCTGCACTATTGCCTCCTCTGAGTTAGGAGCAACCGTTTCCCGCTCAGGGACTGTACTTCTCAGCTTCCTGTAAGGGGCTGTATCCCATCTTTCCCTGTAGGCATTGTGGCCACCCCCACACATGGGGGTCAAGACTCCCTCCCCCTTGCCTATGGATACCAAGGTCCTGACTAAGAGGAGAGCAATCCTGTTTCAGTACCACTCGCTTTTAAAATAACGTAAAGACATAATAAGTCCTTGAAGCATCACATGGCAGTAAACACAGTCGAGAATCTGAAGGGGAAAAGAGAACGTGTGTAGCACACACAAACGCTACACTGTGCTGCACGAGGGTCCTGGGCGCGGAGATTCTGAAGCTTTTCCAAGCAGACATCGATGAACAGCTGTCCTGGAGAAATGTCTGTTGTAAAAATGACCCCCAAAGACAAAGGAGAACAAAGCGGGAAGCCTGGGAGACCAAGAATTCTGGGAAAGGGTTCGATGTATGCCGAGTGCCTACCCTAGAAAGCTGCACAGAAAACACTGTAATTAACAGCTTCTGTGCACGTTTATCGTGTGTGTGTGTGTGTGTGTGTGCATGTGCTTTTCCTCTGTTGTGTGGAGGCCAGAGAGTGTTTTGTTTTGTTTTTAATTGACAAATGACTTATTTGATTTGTTTTTACACTCTTGAGTTAAGGTCTCGCTCTGTAGAGCAGGCCAGCCTTGGACCCGCCTGCCTCTGTTGGGGAGCTCTGCTCTGGAAGGCGCTGTGCCACGCCGGGCCCACCTCATTGAGATGAGGCTTCTCCCTGAACCTGCAGCTACTTCAGCCGAAATGGGCAGCAGAGAACCCGGGACCCTCCTGCCTCTGCCTCAGGCTGGACTCACACTTGTGCGGGGCCACACCTGACCTCTGCATGGTGCTGGAGAGCAGAACTCAGGCGCAGGCTTGCACAGTGAGTGTGCAACCAAGCCACACACCCCTACTTCTTGAGAGGCCCCAGGAATGCGCTGAAACTTCATTTCCGAGCTTTCCCTAGTCACTCCTGAACCGTCTCCCGTTGCACCGATCCTTGATCCTCTACAAACAGGCCCCGTCCTTCAGCCCAGTGAAGGAACCCTATACAACCAGGCACACTTGCTCTCAATAATAAAGGAAAATAGCAAACAGAGCGCTGCAGTCCCGTGTTCGGACATTCAGATATGAAAGCTTCTAATGCAAAGACATCAATATTCAAAAGGCGGACACATCTGGCCACATAACTCAGTATTGCGCTTTTGTTCCCAGCCCTTCTTGTCATGGTATGAAACGGCGATTATGATGGTGATAAGAGCCCGCACCACCGCGCTCCCTCAAGCAGAGAAGGACCTACTGTGCTGCAATCTTGATGAACTTCTTCACCAGCTGCACGCGCTTGCCCAGCTGGCTGCAGAGCAGGATCTCCGTGGCCACCCACAGCTGGACCTCGTTGCAGCGCTGCAGCAGGAGGCTGAGGTTCACTGCGTGCTCCCCGCTTCCCTGCCTGCTGAACGTGAAGTAGATCAGCTCTTGCTGCAAGAAACAAGTTCAGTTTTCGCTCCAGTTAAGCTGATGCAGAATGCAGCCACTCTACAGGCTGCTTCAGGGCCCCCTCCCAATCCTTAGAGCAGTAACAGAAAACACAGCGAATATGGTGCACATTCAGACTACTCTTTAGTTTTTACAATACTTTGTTCGATGCTGGTCACTAGAATCTTTATACAATAAGATATCCTGGTTAAAAAAACCTCCAACATTCTAAAGTCTAAACTGCTGGACTTTTAAAAGGAGTCCCTAAATATGACACTAAGGACACTAACATTTACAGCACGCACCAGGGCCCACAGATAAGGAATTGTCACGTGGTCCCCACTGATAAGGCTCAGGTCACTGGACCTCGTGCCTCACTTCTGACGAGTAGTGTGTGAGCGGCTAAATCGTTCTGAGGCTGGGGCTCACCACGGTGCCCAGGCTGACCTGGAACCTGTGGCCTCAGATCGCAACCTCAACCTTCCAAGCAGACTGCGGGAGGGCACCACAGCACCTGCGCGTGGCGCCTCAGGTGATTCTGTTGAGTCTGGTCTTAAAGCTGCTCTCCGATATTACTGTTAAAAGGACATTATAAGAGCATAAACAGAAAGAAAATGCAAATTCAGAGCAGAGTGCAAAAGTTCACAAATGCACGGCCAGAGCAGTAACTACTTCGCTGAGGAGATTGGTTTTTAACCGAGAGCACGTGCCTTAGGAGGAATGAGGCAGGGCCCAATGACTGCCGCTTCCGAAGAGGAAAGCCGTGTGGCCCAAGCGGGTTCCCCACATGCTCACACTGGCTTAGAGTGCGGACATGTTTTAGGGAGAAAGGATGAACCAATTTAACAGATACAGCAGAGCGAAGGGCTGACTGGTCCCTGAAAATCGGCCGTGAGGTTCCATCCAGAAGGAGAGGCTGCTTTGGAAAGAAGTGTTTCTCCACACGCCAGCTGGATGCACGGGTGGGCACGGGCCTTTTTACCTCCTGACCCCTGAGCAGTGCCAGCACCAGGCCGTCAGCTGCACTTTGCTCCCACACATAATTTCTAAACACTGTAATCTGTCCCCAAGAGAAACGGCCACACACAGGAAAACCTGTAAAATTCATAAGGTAGTATTTGAAGCTTCATAGCACATTCTAAAATTTATGAAATATTCTTAAGTCGAAGGATATCTGTACATGCATATAAGTATATAGAGAAAACCAGAAATCTTAACACCAAAGGTAAAAATACGCTTCGGTATCATCAGAGCACTGTGTATTAGTATAAATCTAGAAGATCACACCCCACAAATCACACACTCCCCTGCAGGTATCCATGGATGTAAACCTAACATGCTCACACTTAGCTCACACCAAGCATGCAAATTGCACAGGAGCAAAGAAAGCATGCACATGAATACTCTTCCAGGAAAGGGTAGCCTTTCCTACTCTAATTCCTCCAGCTGGCTTTTGGACCTCACTTTCCTAGCATAGCTGCATCACCACACAGACGTTCTAAAAGCATTCCATTAAGAGGCAAAGCGACATTAGCAACCTCCTCTTTCTGCTCTCCGCTTACCTCGTGGATTGAATTGAACAGACTCCAATCAAAATTCATTAATTCGAGGGCAACGTCCCAAGTGTTCATTCCCAAAATCCTCGTCGACCTTTGCTGTGATTCCTCATTTTCTGCAAAAGGGTTCTAAACCGACAGACAGAATGTTTCACAGTGAATTTGCCTGTCAGAGGCTCTGGAAACTCAGATTAGAGAAACACAGTGCATATTTCCCCTGCTCTGCTCACCTTCAGTGAGCCATGGCCAGTGCAGGAAGCAGCCCTGGACAGTGGACTTGATCGATGATACCTTACCCAGTCAGCCTCCCCCCACCCCCACCACCCCACCCCCACACAGCCACTCACACACAGGAACTCACAGATCTGATTATGAAACAGCCCTGACAGGCAGCCTAATGAAAGAGAAAGCCCTGGGATCACTCTGGCTTTTGGTAAGAATGAATGTGCTGGGAGGTTAGTCTAAAAACAAACAAAAGAAATGTCACAGCGCACTTCAAAAAAGACAGATGTGGTTTGCACAGTCTCATCTAGGACACACATTTACAGATTTTATTACAGGGCCCTTGGAAAGTGAAAAACCCAACATGAAATAAAAGGAAAGCTATTTTATTTAGGGCCCATGTGGCTAAGACAGTCTAGATAACAACTTTTTGTTTTCCTCATGGAGATGGATTTAATCACTCTGGGGTTGCCGACAGTACTTCCTGTAAAATCTGTCTTAAGACTATGAGATTGCCAATACAGCTGCAAATCTGCCATCACACCTGAAGGCTTCAAATAAACCATTTGGTAGTTTCTATAAAATAACCGGTATTTTCTAGCTAAAACACACATTTTCTCATTTAAGAGTTTGGAGTCAAAGAGTTAGTGAGTTAAAAAGTCTAAAGAATGGGAATTGGCGTGGTTAACTCAGTGCTGGGGTGCGTGTGCTGCCTACCATGTTTGAGAATCCGGGGTCAGCTTCCAGTTAGAGTATTGAAAAACAAAACAGCAACAACAAAAACCCAGGCTTATCCCGCAAACATAAATGCTGTGGATAGCATGTCATTTTAGAACCTTAATGTTAATGAAAAGGTTTCTAAAAAAAAAAAAACAACCCAGAAATCAAAACCCTGACCACAGAAGACCCTCACAGACATCCCCACAAAGCTGACTGCTGCAAGCTGGCCATGCATACGGCCTCTCTCACCCTGAGGATGCAGTGTCCTGTCAGAGGCAACACCCAACCCTAGGAAGGTGCAGATTCTGAGGTGCTGAGGTGGGGAAGCCAAGGCTGCTTAGGCTGCTGGGATGGGACCAGACAGTGACACAGAGTTAAAGACGGCTTGGGTGGGCATTAATGGCAGATCACAGGCCAACTTGGCCTTCTGTCCATTTTATTTCTCCTAAGATTCACCCTGTGAGCACAGTTCTTCCACCATTTGGCTATTGAAGGCTGCCTACTACCCTGGCTCGGCAATGCTTCACATTTCTTTATTCTGTCCTGCTGGCTCTGGGGTTTAATTTTCAGGAAGATTAGTTAGTCTGTGTGAAGGTGCTAGTGGTTACAGTGGACTTGGTCACGTCTCCCCAGCCATGCTCTGTCCTAAGTGGACTCCTCTGAAAGTGAAATTTCTGACCGTGCCTCCCACAAGGACATAGGCCATGGCATCCAGAGCTGGAGTAGGGAGCGCCAGAGGGCAGGATGGACTCCCACAGGGACACTGCCCAGGCCTGCCTCAGGTCCTCTGTGGCCCTTCACAGTGAAGCCCTGGGGGACTGCACAAGGCGGCCGTGTGACTGTGGGCTTTTTCTGGGAAGAACCACAAACGCTGCAGTTTGGACTCTTTTCTTTCATGGGAAAGAACAAAATCAATCTTCCTGGCTACAGAAAGTCCGGGGAAGGACCCATGTTGTCCCCTTAGCCACACGTGTTTTTAAAGTTTACACTGAGAATATCCTGAAGGGCGGGCTTATTTACAAAACTCTTCCTCCTCAGCGGCATCTGCTGTCCTTACTGACCGTCCTGCTCAGGGAAGGCTGAAAAGCCTCCTTTCTTTAAGGAGACGGAGCAGGGCAGGCTCTCCCCCTCTCCGTCCTCCCGGGAATGTTTCTCAGCCTTGGCCCCACACGGCTCCCAAAGAAAGAAGAGACTCAATCAGAAGAGACTCCTATGGGACGGGGAGTCACTTTGTGACAGAAAGGAGCGAGGCTGATCTTAGAGAGGCTAATTCCTTAACTCAGGCCTCTGATTTGCAAAAGACATGACAACTTGGCAGCCTACCTGTGGTTTCAAGAGGAAATAGCTTAATTTTTTTTCATTATAAAGCATGAAAATCCTGAGCATGACACCCATGTTTCAAGCGCAAGCATAAGGTCCTTACCAAAGTGTCAGCCAGGTCTTTCCGGTAAACATATATCCGACCCGAAGCCTCCAGGGATTTGGAAACGGCCAGGTCATTTGGCTGAAATTCATGCTTTTCTTTATTAAAGAAAAAAAAAAGTAATTAGAAACAAGTAAGGCTATAAGCACACATCATGAGTGAAACTCGCTGGAGAGCCACATTTAAAAGGATGGGAATGGATGTTAAGTGAGTTTACGTTTGCTCACTTCACCATGTGTGAGGAACAGCAGCAGCGTGTCTCCTGGGCCAACCGGGACAGCTGATGGCAGACAGCAGGATCTACCCCCATGTGCACATACATGAGTCCACATATCAGCAGCTAGTATAGTGCATACACACTTGTTTCTATGCTCACATTGCTGATTAGCCCTATATGTGATTTTTATAGCTTGATTCCTTTATAAGCACCTACTTCCTGTCTAACCGGTTGTGTAACAGCTCATTTTACCATCATTTATTCACTCCTTGCTGTTGAACACTTAATGGTTTCCTTTTTGGGGGGCTCACATATATGAATATACATTAAGTGTTAGCATGGGGCCTGGCACATCGCAGAGCCTTGATAAATGGCTCTATTATTTCAGCAGCCATAATACATCCTGCTGAAGTCAACATCCTTGCAGATAAGCCTGCCTGCTGACGTACGAGCTCTTAAAGACAGACTTCCCACTATAAAATCACAGGGGAGACAGAATGTTTGTAAGGCCTTTGGCACAAACTTCAAGCTGCTTACCCGTTCTCTTTATAGAACATAAATCAACATACTTCCCTAAAATTAGATATACATCATGAACAATGAGCAACACTTATTATTTTTGGGAGGTTTGTTTTCCGTGCCAAAACTCAAGAGGCTGAGTTTTGGTTAGTTCTTGGTTGCTCAGGAGGCAGAGTGTTCTTTAAGACCATTACTTTTTTTTTCTTTTGCACTGTCTTGAACCTACGTGTCCCTCTGTGCAGGATGATCCCTTTTCACAGATGGATGCTCTCCCCCACCACAATGTGGGGGAGGATAAGGCGAAGGTAAAATTCTGTAGTAACATTGCCACTTCTCCCAATGTGGCACTGTAGTTCCTGCTATGAACAGGAGACATCTTTTGTTCTAGATAACTTAATCAACTTAAATGCCAAATTTTGTTTTGAATGTTGCTGGCTACTACAGAGCATATAACAGTCATATAATTTACTCCCAGTGGGTCAGCACTGTGAAGACTGATAATGCTACAGTAGCAGGCTGTCAATTCTGGCGATAAATGCCCCCAAACACCTGGGCCTAAAGTCCTTGCAATCAGCTGATGGCAGACAGCTATTAAAGTATCAAAGACCCAAACTAAATTTTAGCCTCTGGACGACAATGGCCAAGCTGCTATGACACCAACCTTGGCACAAAATATCTAGAGTCCTGCTGAAGGTGCAAGAACAGCTGGTGCTTCTTTTAGAAAAGCCCATGAAACACCAACAAATTCCTTAAACTTTTCTCAAAAACAAAAACCAGGTCTTGGTGTTTGCATGAAGTGGCAAAACCTTATCTGTGAGGCAGTCTAACTAGAGCAATGACTACATTGAACCCTGCACCTTCACCCCAATTCACACATTATTGTGTGAGGATAGCAAAATACAGGCAAGAAAGTTCTTTACAGACCATCACACCACTGAAAACCAACCTACCAACCTCCAACAAAACCCACTCACTGGGTGACAAAGGATTTCACATTAGCAAACCTGTGGACAATCTAGGATAAGCTATTATTTCTAGTGATGGCAGGTAAAGGACCTAAACGGACTCAGAAGAATGTGAAAATGGCATTTCCCAGTCAGCTGGTAGACATAGTGTAGTGAAAAAGACATGTTTAGTTTTCAGATCCTCCTGAGTCTGCTCCCAAGGGGCTGTGGGCATCCACTGTGCTGCCGAGTTCAAGTGAATGCTGTTCTTCCCTCATACTTTCCATCTGAAAGGGGCCCCAGTGTCTGCTCTCTGAAGTAGTACTATCTTGAGAGGCAAATGATGATTTTGATGAAGTTTAATATTGCTTATAATAATTTAGTACTTGGTCATTTAAAATATGTAATAATGTAACATATCTACCTGAAATGCATTATTAAAAATTCAAAGCTTCTGAGCATATACCTTCCTTCAGCTCACTAGCCATTCCCATCCTTAGCAGTGCCTTTCCTTTCTTAATAAAACTGTCTATTTCTTTTCTCTGCTTTAAGGTTGTGTTCATCTTTATTTATCTTATGTGTATGAATGTCTGTCTGCATATCTGTTAGTAGACCAGGTCAGTGCAGTTTCTCAGGGGGTCAGAAGAGGGAGTCAGAGTCCCCAGAACTGGCGTTCAGACAGTCAGCAGCCAACAGAATGGAACCTGGCTCCTCTGCAAGAGCAGCAAGTGCTCTTGACTGCTGAGAGTTTCTCCAGCCCCATCTCTTGTTTCTTAACAAACACACCTCAGAATGCATTTCCTTATAAAGTTCCTGGGGTCCATGTGCTTTGCAAATTTTTGCTTTTAATTTCTCAATTGTAATTTGGGATTAGAGGTTTTTCTGGGGATCCAGCCCAGGCCTCCTACGTAGAAGACCTATGTTCTGCCAATGAGCTTCACCCTCCACCCTGGATATGTTCTGCGAGGCCGTGCAATCAGAGTTTTAGGGAAGGGAGGGCTTTGTTCATCAGGTTTGTGAAGAACAGCTTCTTCTCTCATGTGTGACAATTGACTTGTCAGACTACTTGACCTGCCTGTGAGCAAGAAGGTAGCAAGAGCAATGCCCTCTGAGCCCACTTCTTGTAGAAGCTTCACTGCAGGTAAACAGGAATGCTTTCTATCTGCTACCCTCACCCGAGCACCCTGCTGGCTGAAACCAGGCAATACAGTACTTCCATCTGTAACTGCTGACCTGAGGCTCGATTCCCGACCTCACAGGGTTAATGAGACATTAAATAAAGATTGTAAGCCTGGAAGGAAGCCAGTGACATTGTGATCCGACAGGCTGCAGTGAAGGAGGTTTGTTCAGGCTGAACAGATCAATGGCGTCAGCTTGTACTCTTTGTGGTCTTATTCTAAACAGACATACAGCTCCACACAGGACAAGCAGGGCCCTGTTACAAGGTCGGATCTCAAGCACTGCCTCCTGAGCGCTGGCTTGCTGTGCAAGGTCCATCTTCCAACAGAAACTAAGTATCAAATTCTCAGCCAGCAAGAAGACCAGTTCAAGGCTAGTCCCCCATGGTAAGTTAATCCTTTAACAATTTCTGAAGTGAATTTAAGTACAAAAATGGAAGGTTCATTTAATGTAAAAAGTGCAAAAAGCTCTTTAACACACTTTAAAAAACTGGCACATCTTCCTACTCAGTTCTGGGGAGGAAATTCAATATCCAGCAGTATCCCACAGTCCTCATGGAAACACCTGAGACAGACAACGCACATCACTACTGTGGCCATCCAGCTGCCGGCCCTACAAAACCACAGCTTCCCTCTGCGACAGAGAAAGATCAGCGTTCAGGCACAGAAGACAACTTACCTCCGGAGAACATGATGGCCACCAGAGCCAGGTCCTGTTCAGCACGCTCCAGCTTCTCAGCCACGACCTTCAGGATCTCCTGGGCTGTACTGGACACTTTTGCCCTCACACTGACGTACGAGTGCTCTGTTATATACACGTGGCAGAAAACTGCAGCAGGGAAAGAAGAGTTTGTAATCAGAGACCACGTGGACGGGACTTCTGGACTCAACCTCGCTGTTTTAAGTGTGGTGCGCGCAGCTAGCTGCCCTCAAGACTCCACAGGTGTGTGTGTCCACCCTGCCATGTCATGCTTGCGCATGCAGGGCAACAGTGGCCATGCAGGAGCAGCTGAGTGCAAGGGAGCCCCAGGGCACCCCCCCCCCTTGCACATGCCCGTGACAGACTGTATCTGGCCAGAAGGGACACTGGGAACCACACCCCCCAGACTGTCTTCTCAACTCCCAAGGCAGCGTATGAAAATGTCTATCATACAAATTCCTAGTTTACACTCCACTTCAGGACCAGCTCAGAGGGCCAGTCAAGGGCTGCACGCTCGCTGTTAGAGTCCTCATGACTTTATCTGAAAGGCTGCTGCTCGCCTTGGTTTTGGGTAAGGGCTTTCTCAGTCACTTAAGAGAGATACTCCAGCCCCGACCCATGTCAAAGTGCTCATGAGTTTAAAGTGGAGCCTTTTAAAACTTTAACTTCTAGCCTTCCCAAGTTTCTTTTTATTGTTTGCAGTGTTACTGACATTAGCAGGGCGTTACCACTGCCAGGACAAATAGCTCCTGGAAAACATTTTCTTCATGATTTGCATACTAGAGATAGTTCTAACAGCAATGGATGTCACAGACATGCTACCTCTCAGAACGGCTTCCCTTAGCTTATAAATAAATAAATGCTAGGCTCTGTAAATACACACGGCAGTAACACATGTAAGGTATCCTGCTCTAGAGTTTCTCAACAATAAGCAGGTGTGTGTGTGTGTGGGGGGGATTACAGCTTTTAGAGAAAGTTTATATGCTATTTAAATGGCATCAAAAAACTAACCCCAGGGATAACTTTCCAGAAATGCAAAGGCAGCAAAGACAGAGTGTGAGCTCCTGACCTCCAAACAAACACACCAGGCACCGGGCACTAGAGCTCCAAATGGAGGCTTTGAGCAAAGAGCCAGTCTATAAACTGCTCAAGAGGGGTGAGTTTATCCTTGCCTAATAAACTGATGAGCAAGAGGAGGCTGGGGGCCTCTCAGAAGCTCAGCTTAGACAACTCCACAATTAAATTATAAAAGAAACGGGCAAGGAAGGTCAGCGATTAGCGAATTAGGAGGTAAGATAATTGCATTTGATTTTTCATTTGGGGCAAATGACAGTTAACATGACACAACAGAAACCCTTCCGCCAGAGGCCTCAGACAAAGTGCCACAGGCCAGAACAAACTAGGACGCTTCCTACCGCGTGTCGATTCTCCACCCGCCACTCACTTGGCTCACCCAGGCAGGACCTTGGCCACCATGCAGGCCCTGCTGTGCCCCTCCCCGGGACTCATGAGTCCTCTCAGGCAAGCAGCAAGGGCCGGGCGCACTCTGGGCGTGTGACAGCTGACGGCCTCAGAGTTCTCACACACCTGCCCTCTCATCGTTCTCTGTAGTTTCTTTTCTAAGCCTTGGGGGCCGACTCGGCCAAGGCTCTGCACCCTGGCTTCAGTGGCCCTTCTGGTCAGTCCTGGACCAGGGCCCATGGGTAGCTACATCCAGAACGAAGGGTCAAGGAAGAAAACCTCGAGTTTCCCCACATCTTGTGCCTCTGCCGAGGAACCCAGGGGCTCTGTGTGCACATCTGTTTGTACTTCACAAAGTAAGACAACTGATCTCAGAGAGCATTGTCTAACAAAACTAACACCTACACCAAGGGAAAAGAAGCCAGAATATTTGGTGTGAACATTCTTGTCAAAGAGGAATGACGGCTAGAAATGATAGTTTCAGGAGGATGTGTTCCTGCCGGAGGGTGGTGATCCTCTTGTTCACGCCTACTCACTTTCCTCCGTTTCCGCCACGGTCCCTCTGTGCTGCAGCCAGTTCTCCTTCAGACTGAACTGGTGGAAAAGGGCTTTATTCTGTGAAAAGGGAGGAGAACAGTGAACAAATGTGTGCCTTCTGTTCGCAGAGTCACAGCTCTTTACAGCATTTCCAAAAGAGCTAGCCAATTAAAAATAAATAAATATATATATATATATATATATATATATATATATATATATATATATATATATATAAAATCCACCAACCAAACTTAGGGAAATAAAGCTGAAGTTGCTTCAATTAAGTGTAATGTGGAGAGTCTGAGCCTTGGTATGGAGACTGGCCAAGGCCAGTGGCATGCAGAAAGTCCTTGGTCCATTCGGGGCATGCATGTTGCTATGGGAGATTTCAGAAACTCCCATCTTTCCTTAGGAAGACACTTTCTCCATCCTAACACGGTCTCTGACACAGCAGTCTCAGCTCCCACCTTTTCCAGGTTGCACAGAAGAACTGTGTGAGGTCCATTTACGCTCCTGCCACTGCTCACTGTGGTTACCCACCATCTGCCAAACACGGAGCCCTGCCTCTCCTGTGCCCCCTTCATCAAGTTCAGTGAACACACAACACACTTGCTACCACCTCTCTGTCATGCTCTAAGTGTGAACTTCTTCAGAAGATTCTTGCTTGGATTTAGAAAGAGGGACATAAGCAGCTTAAAATCCAGCTTAAACAATTTTATCAATTTGGGAGTAACAGGAAAGTTTTGCGCCTTTAAAATGCACCACAGAATATGCACATTATCAAAAAGTCAAGGTCCATATGCAAACAGGCCTGAAACCCAACAGGGCAGGAGAGTGCAGGCCACCTGCCCTGCTGCTTTCCCACCTCACCCTGTTAGGCTCAGGGCAACGTTCACCCTAATTATAAGGAGATGCCAGGCCCGGCAAGGCAAGCTCTCTGACCCAGACCCCTCCTCACTCCAGAGAAAAAGCATTTGCCTACCTTCCTCTGCGGAGAATATTCATCAACCGTGCTGCAAAACAAAAGGGAGATGTGAGCCACTTACAGAGACTCATTTCCAGAAACACTGCAGAGTTTTGTTCTTAGAGAAGAGAAAGCAGAACCAGCGTGGTGAAGCGGCAAGCACAGCACTGGCTGCCCGACCTGATGGCCTGAGTTCCAGCCCCAGTGGGCTGCAGTGGGGTGAGAGAACTGACCCTAAAAGTTGTCCTCTGACCTCCACGTACACACCTGGGAACTGCAAATGAGGCTGTGCCTCTGTCAGACCGGCCTGTGCCACTGTCCTGGCATTGTTATTATTGGTTTTTGATGGGGAAGGACCAGCCCTCTGCGGGTGGGCCACCCTGGGCTGGTGGTCCTGAGCTGTACAGGAGTGCGGACCCAGTGAGCCTCGGGAACAAGCCTGGCAGCAGCACCCCTCCAGAGCTCTTCCCTAGCTCCAGCCTTGGTTTCCCTTCTTGATGGGCTGTAATCTTAAGCCAAAAAGATCTCTCCTTCTGAGCTCTTTGTTGACAGTGTTTCACACTACAGAGAACTAACTGAGAACGCTAGGGTGTACCTACACCCCCAATAAACAAAACAGGACAGCATGGTCTGTGTCGTGAACTGCTGCAGCCGGGAGGCTGGGCAGAGCCAAGCTGCTGGTCTGCTGAGACTGCAAAGCAAGGCTATCTCAAAACAAAACAAAACAAAAGGAAAACACACTATTAATCCACGGAGTATACATTGGACACTGTACTACCAAGTTTCACAAGAACGAGTTAAAAAAGAAGCTGCCTATTGACCATAGGGTGTTCCACCCACAGAAGGGAAAGCTAGTAGTTGAGAAGAAAACCAGGCTGGTCAGTCCATGGAGACACAGTCTACACACACAGATGGCCTGCATGCTCTCTCTCCCCCTGTCCTGTGGGAAGAGCAACCTGTACTAACAAGGCCTTGTCATATAGGAACAGACCCGGGGTGAAGCCTGCCCTAGGGGGCCAGGTAATGCAACATCCTGTCTGGCTGGGCTGTGATCCCTGGCCCTTTGCAGGCTGTCCCCATCAGGCCACCCACCAACCACCATATTCTCAGAGTGGCACTCTGCCCGCCTGGGAAATGTCATGTGGCCAAGCCTCATTCCCAAATGGAAAGATATTTCGTAGCCGCAGACAAAAGTGAGCTGCCCCTTCTGTGCGCCTTGTGGGTGTGAAGGCGGGGGGGACCCACAGCTTGGGCGTGCTAACTCCAAGCCTCACCTCCTGCATAGCCACATCTTAACAGTTTACTCATTTCAGTTCAAGATTTCCATTCTAATGGAGAGCTGTACCGGAACGCATGGGATTCAGTGATATGATAATGTATTCAAGTGAACTAAGCCAGGCATTAAAGTTTTCCAACTATAACAGGTCTGCCTTACAGTACAGAACTGTACCCAAGGGAGAGATTGTCAGGAAGGATATCTTTCTTTCTTTTTCTGATTCATTTGTTAATTTCATATCGATATTAGGATATTCATTTTTAATATGATGCCAACTGTGACCACCACAGTTTACTGCATTCACTCCTAAAACTTTTCTGTCCTCCCTTGCACCGATTTCTAAACAGCTCTGTCACCTGAGAGGAAGGCTTGCGCATGGCCGCTCATGCCTTTTATTTGTAATGATGACCCATTTGCTACAGCTAAACCAGGCTTTAAATCTCAGAGTAGTTACTTTAAGGCCTGAACTCGTGTTTCCTGAGACGAGGTCTCTGACTTGATGGTGCACTTGCTTCCCGCTACTAAAAACAAGCAACGACACAGCTAACCCCCGGGTACCCCAGACCTGACAAAGACTGTACCCCAGACCTGAACATGGCTCCATGCTTTCAGTTACCAAGGTTAACAGGGCGGCAGTTAGAACCTAGCAAATCCAGGGCTGCCAGTCCGAAAGATTTCCGAGTGCCACTTAGGGGACCCTCAGGCTGCCAATAGTTACTTGAAAAATTGGTTTTTGCCAACCTTAACTGATAAGGAAGCCTCACGGATCTCATGACATACCAAGCCTAAGAAATTCTCTGTGACTCCCTGGGACCCAGTTATACGCTACTTCATAGACACTGCAGCCCCAAGTGATAAGCTAAACATGGGACTTAAAGTTAAGGAATAATTTACGGGTTTAATGTACTCAGGTTGCCAGGGCCCAGTCTGCTTTTATCATAGAAAACATAAAATAGAGAAAGAAAAGTCAATGAGTCTGATTAGTGTTATTTTGCTAAGATTTGTAAAAAATAAAACCACATAACTTACTACCAGAAACAGAAATGAATCAAGATAAATCTGGGGTCGGTATATTAAAAACATGGAGATTTTATGTATAAGGCGACCCCAAATTCTTCCATTTGCTATTGCGTGCACCAGCTGCTATGAGAAAAGCTAAGCACTCACTGACGGCGATGCATTCCAAGCAGCTTCTGAAACTCTTTCAGTTCCTTTTCCAGGACTGGGTATTCATACACATCATCCAGCACGTTCCTGTAGATGGTCTGTGAGGGGAGAGGACAGCAGCAACTGTGACAACTCAGAGGTAACTCTAAGGACTGTCAATGAGACAGCAGGTGGCAACAGTAACGACTGAGTGTCTACTCTGTACAGAGTCTGATGAGGAGAGGGCTGGCCATATAGCTGAGTGGTCGAACACATGGCTAGTGCGTGTAAAGCCCTGAGCTCAGTCCCAGCGCCACCGCCAAGAAAAAAGGCTCAGGTGATGGTTATCTTATTCCAGGAAGTAGGGTGGCATCCAGGGCCTGGCAGGAGTTTCATCTCGACACTCAGCCACCTAGAACTGCTCTCAGGCTGCTTTTAACGATGTTGTAGGGGATGCTAAAGGCAGATTTCCTACTTGGCTGCTAGGGATTTCCATGAGTAGTGCAGATCTCTAAACAAAATACCTGCATGGCTACTTGGGAGGGAAACATTAGAATAAGCAGCAGGTTTGAAACATCACAAGTCAGGGATGGTTAATGAGCTTTTACCTAGAGGCCTAAAACGCAGGGGAATGGTACATCCAATGCCGTTTCCCCCATGACTGGCAGGATCCGTTTAGGGATTTATCTGTTCTAAAGCAGACTTCTTGCTGAAATCCCTCTCTACCCTCTCTTTGTGCTGACTGTATGTCCAACAGAATGGTCAAGGAAATCAAACTCTGCTCCAGAGAACTGTCCATGGTAAGTTCTCATACAGAAACTGAGTGACTACCACTGCGATTTTTGAAGCATATAGCTGGAGATAACGCCAGCCCCTCGGCTGGAGGCGTGAGTGCGGCGTACCTTCAGGAACACTTTGGACTGCTCATCTTCCTGCAGCCAGTCCTTGTACAGCGCAATCCACTGGGACACCAGGTGTAAGACCTTGCGCTTCCGGCACGGGACGTCCGAGATCTCTTCTTCCCCTTGATGCCTCTTAGCAGAATAGGTGCCAGAGGTTAAGAAAGACACCGTGTTGTCCAAACACAAACACAAAAAGGTCTGTTTGATCCGGTTTTTACAAAATAGGATACGCCCACCTCAGAAGGCTTTAGAAGTGTGTAAAGGGAAGAGAACAGAGCCTGGGTGCGGGGAGTAGAGGGTGTGCTGTGAAAAGCATAACCGAAAAGCCAGCAAGGACAGAAGCGGCCGCTGCGGGAGGGCTGGAC
>CM053765.1:1977663-2165059 GCA_028658305.1 Pachyuromys duprasi
ACCGTCACCAGGGCACACCGTCACTATGGCATACCGTCACCATGGCACACCATCACCATGGCACACCGTCACTATGGCATACCATCACCAGGGCACACCATCACCAGGGCACACTGTCACCATGGCACACCGTCACTATGGCACACCATCACCAGGGCACACTGTCACCAGGGCACACCGTCACCATGGCACACCGTCACTATGGCATACCGTCACCAGGGCACACTGTCACCAGGGCACAGTCACCATGGACACCACGACCAGGGCACACCAGCAGCATGGAACACCGTCACCAGGGCGGCATGGAATGAACGTCAGCTCAGAGTGATAGGAGGCAGCCCTCCGGCTTCCTGCACAGGTGCACACCGCTTCAAGGAGGACCATCACAGGGAGCCAGGGGACCTCTGATCTTCGGAATTCATATTTTATAAAAGCAGTTACTTTCAGAGTTGTTTCAGATGAGTACAGCTGTCTGGAACACAATTTACGACATGATTCAAATGCCCACTCCTACTATTGACTTGAAGGAGGGACCAGATAAATGTGCAGACACGGTTAAAAGGGCTTCTGATTTTCACCCTCATTAATGTAAATTAAAAACTTAACAGGGGAAGAGCTAAGTGCTCCAGCAAAATGTCAGTTAAATAAATGATTGTATATTCATTAAATAAATTACACCGCAGCCACAAAAGTGGGCAGTAGCAGGAAGTGCATATATTGAATATTCACAGTATGTTGTTGAGAACAAAACCAAAAAAGCAGCATTATCTACTTGGGTTAATAATGCTTATATGACTATTTTAGTAATGTTTAATGAATAGTTTAATAATGATTAATGAATATTTTAATTACCTAGAGAGATAGTTAACAGTGGCTTTTCAATGTAGATTTGAGAATATCTGAATCATTTTACCAATTAACATTTCCTAATTTATATACAATGACCATGTATTAACTACATTATCACAATAACTTCAAAGAAAAAGTTTAAATGACTAGGAATGAGACAAGAGCTCCGCATTGTCTAAACTTATCTATTCTTTTCTTCCTTGAAATGATCATCTCTTTCTTCCTTTCCCTTTTTCAGAACAAAGTTTCCTGCTGCACAGGAGCGCCAGCCGAGTGCTGGGATTGAGGGTGTGCACCACCGATTCTGGCCCCGACCCACGACTGTCCTGATTGTGCTGAAAGCTAACTAGACATAGAAAGCATTGGGTTCTCTATGCTATTTCTGTTTGAACATGTTCTTTTCTTTCTCGTCAACACCTAGTAAGGAAGAAGCTAGCCAGGTGAGATACCCCAACAAGGTTCTCTCTTTTCTGGTGAAGATCTGAGTTTCTCATTCACATGTCATGTTTCCACAGCCACACAGAAGCAGAACAAGGGGACTTCAAGACCACAAGTGTCCAATTATTTCCAATTCATAGTTATTAATATTTATTTTCTTAACCTCGTGTTCCCTGCAATATATACCTTTCAGAACACTTATTGATTAAATTTGCATCTGTGGTCTTCTGTTTTCCTACACGAGGGTATAAGTTCATTTGTGTTTTCCTCAGGCTTAATCATCCCGATTTATAAATTCGGCAGTTGGGGCAGGGCACCCGGTGAGCTGCAGGTTCTTTGTAATGCACTGACTATTAGCTGGCCCAAGCCATGAGCTTAAATAATGTGCTTTACTGAGATAAAAGCCGGGAGCATTCAATCCTATTACAATGAAAATATCCATATAAAATATCCAGGCACCATAAAATGGCTCCATCTTATAAACAGTGTCTAAAAATCAATGGGAAAAGGAAATAAGCAAAAATGACTGTGATCACTCTGTAGAAGTGGAACATAACAGGCTTCTTCATGAAGAGAAGATTGCTGGCATTTGATACAGATGTCACAGTTTTGATTGTGGTTTATATAATTCCACAGATGGTGAGAAACACACTTATGCAGTTTAAAATGTTTTCTGTTTCATGGACTTTAATAATAAAAAGGTTGCAAAAATAACTAAAATTTCATATAAAACGTCCTAGTTAAAGACTGACAAAAATAATATCCAAGGAGACCCTAGACATTCCTTGGAAATATTCGCAGGGGCACTAAATTATTACGTAGTAATAAAAATATTACAATCATAGTTGAAGACAATAGTTTGAAGGCATCTAATTTGTTATAGAGCATAATTCTTATATTTAATGGGTGGTGCTTTAAAGTAGGCAAGCATTAAAATGTAGATAAAATTAGCTCATCAATTTTTCCCCAAAATATATCTGAAGGAAAAATTTAAAAACAAAATAATTGTTGATTTTTTAATAGCACTCTACTTGGAAACTGTGAAAAAATCTGCATGTTGTTGAAAGTTTCCAAATTCAAAAGTAATGTTTCAAGATTATGAGTCAGATTTTAGAAACTATCAAAATATCTACACTTTTGCTTAGTCAGATGCAGTAAAGCGCTAAAACAGTTCAGACATACATATACGTCATTCTAGTTTATATATACATATACCAATACAAAACCACTTTTGTTTCTGTGTGTGGCCTATGTTTGTGTGTGTGTCTACCCAGGCAGAGGTCAGAGGTCGGCCATGGGTGACATTCCTTAGGCAGCATTTACCAGTGTTTCTGAGACGGGCTCTCTCTCGGGGCTGGGACTCACTAGGAACCCACCCTGAGGCAGCAATGCCTACAGCTCTGACTCCACCTTCCTGGCGCCAGGATTACAAGCTCCCCCACCATGCTTAGCATTTTTGCTTCAGTTCTGGACTAAACTCAGATCCTGGAGCTTTATTGAGCCTTCTCTTAGGCCTGCCTTCCTCTGAGACAGGTGTCTAGGCCCAGACTGTTTCTGAACTCACTGAGCATTCTGGCTCAGCTTTCAGTGCTGGGATTATGGCTCTATACCCGTCTGGATTAGTCATACATTTATTTTAAAAGCTTCGTGGAGTTTAAAGGTGTTCGTTTAGGTGGAAAATGCAGTATAGTGGGGAGACATGCAATAATTACTCAACAGGAAAAGAATTTTAAATAGCTACTATCATTAGGTTTTAATAAAATCTTTGGCAAAGAGCCCATTTTCCTAAACATTTTGTGTGGGTAGAAATGGAGAATCTGATAGTCAAGTTTTTATTAAATGCTTAAAGGCAATAAAATTAATTAGCAAAATAAATTTATTAGATATTGAATTGCTTTTGAGACATGTTCTCTAAGCACAGTAAGGCCAGAAGCCCTGGTGGAGACTTCCAGTCAGTGTCTGTGGGCTTCTGGCCTTCAGTGCAGCGTCTTGCTGCTCACTGAGTCAAACTATAAGGCTTTCTCAGCTGGCGATTAACCTTCTTGTCCCGTCTGAGGCTTGAGGAAAGTGTGCAGTGAGTGACAAAATTCCAGAAAGATGACAGGTGCCTGCAGAGATGATAGTAGACTTCCCACGGGGAAAAAGAGCTCAGGTGTCCAGGGACACTTTCCCAGGAATGTGATGTCACACACACACACGCACACACACATGTGTGTGCGTGTGTGCGTGTGTGTGTGTGATGGTTCTGCACAAGAGGTCTGACTATAAATGGCTGATTGTCCTGTAAGAATACTCTTGTGTGCTACTGTCCATCCTCTCAACCTGCTGACTTGGATTTACTCAGAAGGCAATTTTCCCTCCAGCTCCCTAAGCAACCCTGAGAAACAGTTATGAAGCAAAGATGATCTACATGGCAACTTTCACCCACAGGACAGAATGGAGAGGTGGCAGGACTCGCATCCTGCTGTCTCTGCCTCCTCTGTCTCATTCCACCCTCGCCATGGCTATCCCATCAATATTAACACATCTACACCCCACCGCGGTTAGTTCCCGAAGCAGGGCATCTGAGAGGAGGATGCCAGCACAGCATCCTCAAGTGGAGGAAGGATATTGTCTGAGCAGTGCCTGGCACAAGTCGTCGGTCGTCATGAACACAGTATACGTGAGGAGGAAGTCGTCCAGGAGCGTCGCTGTGAAGGGAGAAAACACAAACAACCTGAGCAAAGACAGGACAAGAAGGTGCCCAATGGCACTGCAGGAGCGCAGGGAGCGCTGGGGTAAAATTCTACCCACAGATGCACCAGTTATTATGGAGAAGCTTCAAAAAAGTCTTCTTACAGAATGCCTCAAACACTGAAGCCCTTTTTTCTAATAAAGCTTTCTCAATATACAATTCTCATTCCGCTTATGAAGAGATCACTTACATTTGAGAGTAGGTGTTTCTGAAAAACCAATGCATAGATAATCAAGTGCCTCAGCCTTTTGAGGCGTACATTCCAGCTGTGCAAGGAGCAAAGCCTTCATGCTCTGATGAAGTAAGACGCTCCAAAGCCATTTGCTTTCACTTGGAAGAATAGGGTAAGAAAACCCACAAGTCCCAAGCCCTTTCGGCTTTCCCTTTCACATGTATCTATAAGAAGCTGGTTCAATGGCAGAGGAAGCACTTTCCTAGTGCCCAGGCACCTTAAATTTGTATCAACACCACAAAAAAACAGAAGTCAGGGATTTTCTCACTATGGTGAAGAGAGTCTTAGCTGAATCTAGTAAAAATTGGGAGCAATTCTACCCTAAGAACAGCATGCTTCTTCCTAATTCCATGTATAATTTCTTAGTTTTAGTTAATGTACAAGATAACAGGTTTCACATTTTTATACACACTGATCATTGTGCTGTGTTCTTTTTGCTCCCCTCCTTCCTGTGCCCCACCCAACAACCCCTAATTTCCCTTTCTCCCCATATCTTCAATGTTCTTTGAAAAGCTAACACATGGTATGGGCTACAAAACATACAGATGCTGACCCACCCGCAACACAATTTCCACAATAACAGAGATTGTATGCAACACACAAAGTAGCTTCACACAAATATCTCTGCTCAGTCTCTATAATATTCATTTTACAACATGACTGAACTTCCATATCTTTTACATTGTTTTAGCATATCTGTAGTTGTATTTTAGTAATGAGCTGGACAGAGGTGGTGCAGGCTCTTAACCTCAGCATTCAGGCGGCAGAAGAAGGCAGATCTCTGTGAGTCCAGGACAGCCAGGGCTACACAGAAAAACCCTGTCTTGAAAAACTAAAAACAAAGAACAAAAACAAAACAGCAATGAACTATGAAGGTAATGAAATTACGTGCTATTACAGACTGAAGACTGATAACACTTCCAACGTCATAAACTGAAACTTACCCCTTAAGTTAGAAGGTAGAGTATTTGACATATGATGAGGACAGTATGATGTTTAAGGGGTGGACTCTTTATGACTAGGATTGGCGACGTTTTAGGAGTCCCGAGTGCTTCCTGTGTCTGCTATGTGAGAACCTCGTCAGATGGGCTTTGAACCAGGATCAAGCCCTCATCAGACACTGACTCTGAAGAAATGCCCTGACCTCGAGCCTCCCAGCCTTCACAACTATGACAAATAAGCAGTTGGCATAACTATCTACTACCCAGCTTTCAGCTCTGTAAATACTGGACCAAAGAAAAGTTCCAGAATTTAGTTGCATACAACTAGTTACATTTCCTCTAAAAAATGGCCAATGCAAACAAGGCTGCATCTACAAAAACAAATCCCTCCTAAACAAGATTAACAGCTATAGTACTTATTAGCCACAGGGCTGTTTCTAGGTTTGACTTGGTTACAGAATGGCAAGATAATTCTGATCTACATTAGGCAATGGTCACATATTAGTGCGTACATGCGTGCCTGCAGGAGTCAGAGGAGAACATTGGGTTCTCTGCTCTCATTTTCCACTTTATTCCCTTGAGACAGGGCCTCTTGCTGAATGTGGAGTTAGAGCGGCAGCCAACAGCTATGATCCTCCTGCCTGTGGAGGCTTGAATAAGAACACCCCATAGGCTCTTACATTTGAATGCTTGGTCATCAGGGAGTGGAACTGCTGGAGAAGGATTAGGAGGAGTGGCCTTGTTGGAGGAAGTGTGTCACTGGGGACAGGCTTTGAAGCTTTGAAAGCCCAAGCCAGGCCCAGTGGCTCTCTCTTCATGCTGCCTGTGGATTAGGGTGTGGAACCTCAGCTGCTTCTCCAGGACACTCTGGAGAAGTGTCCTGCCCTTCCTGCATTCTGCCACGCTTCTGTTGAATGGACTGTGTCTCTGAAAGTATGAGCCAGCCCCAGCTTTCTTTCACAAGAGTTGCCATGGTCATGCGTTTCCTCACAGCAACTGAACAGTGACTAAGAAATGTCCCCTCAGCGCTAGGGTTACAGGTCATGAACGGCTAAGCCCGGCATGTACGTGGGTTCCCAGGATCCTGAATTAAAGTCTCAGACTTTTGTTCACCATAGGATCTTCTTCCCAGCCAGGGTTGGCCCTTAAATTGCAAGAAGCCATTAAAGCAAACCAAGGTGCTAAGTAATGAAGACTATAGCAGAATTCTTAACAAAGACATTTATAATTTATACAAGGCCCCAAGTTCAAGATGCTGGAATTCCTGGAACTAGAGCTATGAAAGTTGGGAACCACCTCGTGAGTTCTGGGAACCAAAGCCAGGTCCCCTGCAGGGGTAGCAAGTGCTTTTGGCCACATGGTACAAGACACAGACACAAGAACAACGGAATAGCGTGTCCCAAGAGCTTCAGTGACTCTTACAGGTGGGAGCCGCCAATGTGCAGGAAGCACAGCTGCCCCGGGGACTTCAAACGTTTGCCGCTTAAAATGCTCGGGGTGGCAGAGAAGCTAAGACAGTCTTACACTCAGCTGGATCTAATGAAGTAGGAGCTATTCTCTAATCCAGACTTGCTCCATTAGTAGCTGAGATTAAAAAGAACACCATTAGCTTCGACATAAGCAGCCATTCCATGCTGAACAACCTTAATAATGAACTGAGTGACTAGGAGAGTCTGGCTGGATGGCTGCAACCCACATGGCATTCAATTCAATTGCTCAGCTCACATATCACAACATTTTTGTGAAATGCTTTGACCCAGAAATGCTCATTTCCCCCTAAGCTACAACCATATTTAATATTCAACAGCTTTTGCCTAATTATCTGTCAAAGAAATATTAATTAAAATAAAAACAATGAGGCCACATAAAAACATCTCCAGTTAAAATTTTAATGAACATAATAGTTAAAAACCCCAATAAATAGATCAGATTCCCAATATTCTTGACTCTAGTTTTTCCTTTTTAAGTTACTATACTGCTCTGAAAAATTCCCCCCCTCAAATAACAAGCTTATTTTTATTCTTTTGCTGCAAAGCTTCTGAATGTTATTGAGTGATATGACTAAAAACTATAATCAAAATGGTGTACTTCAGATAAAAGCACATTTTATTTATATCAGCCATGCTTCACAGACGTCTGTCCCCCCGGTACTTAGAGATTTTTTTTTTAGCGCCCAATGACGGTATGAATGATTCCCCAAAGACTATTAGCCAACAATAGCTACTTAGAAAGACTAGCAAATCTACCAGCATTCATATTAAAGCATGGTAATTATCTATTATAATACATAGTGCTTAATTAATAGTAATTTAAGATCGCAGGCAGAAGAGCACTTTTGTATTCATAAAAGCATCTTTCGTTTAAACAGATTCAGGGTTGCATTATACCTTCACATTCTGATAAGGAGATATATTCATTTTGGTTTCTAACCCTGTGAACTCCTAGGTATTAGTATACAAAGACACCTACTCTTTAGGATTTGAGTCATTAAATTTAATCCCAAATTCTTGGCTCATCACTACACTTTGGGAAAATCCTCTGCCCTCTCCCATTCAAAAACCAAACCAAACCAAACCAAGTTTCTGTTAGGGTGCTGGGTGAACTGCAGAGCCTCAAGGAGGCTAAGCAAGTGCTCTACACCCCCAGACCCCCAACACCATTCTAAAGGCAGAGGCTTGAACTTTGTTGTTGTTCGTAGTGTGAGACAGGGTCTCACAGAGCCCAGGACGGCCTGACGGCAAAGAGAAGTCTGAGGCTAGCGTCAATTCTCACACACACTCAGAGAAAAGACAAGCTTGTGGTCTAGGGTGGAACAGAGTGGGTTTTCACGTGTAGGCAAGTGCAGCAGAGAGGAACGGAGGATTGGGAAGCAGCTGCTGGACTACAGAAAGGGTGGGGCAGCTTGTGAGTACTACACACTGGGAGGAGGGGTGTGGAGGACCGAAGGGGTGAGTGGGTGGAGGGTCACTGTGGGGGTGGTGTGGACAGGGCTGGGCAGGAGGGCTTGCCTGGATGCTGCTTAGGAGGCAGAGGGGACGTACTCCGGCAGACTAGAAGGAAGGAAGGCTACTCTCATCATCTGCTGCTGCTGCTGAAGCACCCTGCTGGTCCCCAAACTCATGATCTAGTTGTAGGGCGCATTGATTCGAGATAGCAGTTGCTCTCACAAATGAGCCAGGAGGAAAGAATATCTTCATGATCAATGCAACAACGTTTCACTTAACAGCATACATCAGACTGGAAACTGTCACTCTAGGTTACAAAACCTTTAAGACCAATTTGTCAGCAAGCACCAATAAAAATTAGCACCCAGGTTCCAAGAGCTACTGCGTCTAATATCATTGACCTCCCTGAGCTACTGCTGGTCACATGACCGACACCATGCAAAACACAAGCTGTGTCCATAAGTGCCTGCCAAGGAAAAGTGCGGCTCCAGGAAACAAAATGGAATTCAAACATTATGTTTTAAATTAGAAGCTATTTCAAGCACTTAATAATCACTCGAGCCAGTTCAGGTCCAGGCAACGTTTTAAACTCTAAAGCACCAAGAAGAATTTTCATGACCAGCCTCTTTCCAAAGTTTGATGTCTACTACCATTCTGACTGTTAATCCTTTTCCCGGTCATTGTGAAGCTTTAGCACTGAATTTTATAAAAAAGGTAATTGTCTAATTGTCTGTCTGTCTGTCTTGTATCTGGCAAATGAGGGCCACTAGAGTGGCTATTCTCTTCAGAGTTTAGCAATGTAGAGACAAGTTCTACTTCTGGCACCTTTAGCAAGATAGACGGACACAGGAAAGACAGAAAGCATCTGCGTGCTTATTAACCGACCCCAGTCTTTACACCATACAGCATGAGATCTTACACAAGCTGAAACGCTCTAACCCAGTGAGGCTGAACGAGTGTCCGACGGCGGTGGTCTCACCAGCGTCCGGCAGCAGGCACGCCTGTGTTAAGGTGCCCCGATGGTGGTGGTACCACCAGCGTCAGGCCTGGCACGCTGGTTTCCATGGCAGGCAGAGGAGCGCCTTTCCACAGCGTACAACTGCTTTCTTCACGTAAGTGTGAAGGGCGGATTTGTGATTTAGGGTCACAAACAGTTTGGTGGGGAACTAAATGCTGGACCATGTTATCAGGGTTGAGCACCGAGCCCGCTGCTGAGTTACAGGCAAAGCTGCCCGCTGGGCTGCGGACGTTGACGGGGGGGGGGGGGGGGAGCTAACCGAAGGACCCAAAGAAGTAGCTTTCAGTCCTCAGGATGATGACACTCAGCCCTGTGAGTGAAAAAGCCTCCACACCCACTGTCCTGGCCACTGTTGTCACTCTGCATGTGTGGTAGGCCAGGTTTACTTAGATCCACACCTGTTCCTGGCCATGAGCCAGAAAGCCAGCACACACACAGAAGGGCAGAATCGCCGACCATAAGGAAGGAGACAAGTTACAAGTTCATACATGCTATCAAAACATATGAATTGACCAACTACATGCTCACGTTAAAACTCACACTGCTATGGCAGAAACTCTTCAAAATCCAAATCAGAGTGTCTGTGATCCTAGCACTCGGGAGGATGAGGCAGGGGTTTCAGGGGTTCCCTGTCTCTGTGGGTTACAGAGTGAAAACCTGTCTAGGAAAAATAACCCAATCCATCAATCAACCAATCAACCAAAGAAACAAAAACAACCTGGCCAACCCAAACCTTTACAAACCAAATGGCTCAATCAGCCTTTCCTTCCAGGACATCTCCACAAGCTTTACACATCCTGAAAGCTGGGATCACAACTGCATTCGGCTCTGTCCCTGCAAAGTCAGAAAAGCTGAACTCCGTGTTCAATGCCTTGTGTGCTCACCTCAGCTAAGGCTAGAGCCTAGCCGCTCATTACTTAGGAAACAATGTTAAATACATATCAACCGTATCTGAATGAGACATTTTTAAGGCCAAGGTTCTCTTTCACTAAAAGGACGTTAAAGCACCTTCACCTTACATGGTTCGAGAGGTCTTTTGGTTGTATGCTGTTTTTTGGCTGAGGACAGAACTCAAGTCCCCGTACATGCTCAGCATACACAACACCACTGAGCCACGTGCCACATTCTATTTTGTTTTCTTCCAAAACAAACACACCACTTAAACCTACCAACATGTGTAGGCCTTTCTGTTAGTATTGAAATCTCATGGCTCTTGGTGACACATTACAAATAGCACCAAGGACATAAATAGAAAACATAAAATAAAAATGCCAGTGAGATGGCTTGTGTTCAAAAAAAAGTTTGACAGGGAAACCTGAAAACCCAAGTTCAAACCCTGGAACGCATGTAAAGATGGAAGGAAAGAAATGACTCAAAGCTGTCCTCTGACCCTACATGAGTGTCACCTTCACACCATGGCACATGGGTCCACCATACACACACACACACACACACACACACACACACACATGTGTATACAGCAAATCCTGTGAAATAGGATCCTAACTCTCCTCTTGGCACACTAGCCTGCCTCCTGCAGTTAGCTCTGACAGTTCACTTCTCAGAGCGAGCACAGGCCGAGGGTCAAGCCTGCAGGTTGCTCTCCTCACACACCACTCACAGGTCCCAGGCTGCCATCTGTACTTCTGATAACCTGCTTAAACTGGAATTCCCCCACCCTAAACCCTGCTCATAGCTGATAATTTGTTCTTCTGGTTCACGAGGCCCAGGGACCCATTTCCTGGTTCATTACCATGGCCGGAACAACAGAGATGAACAGTCTTTTCACCGAAGGACTAACTAGGACCAGGTCTGGAAGCACTGTCCCTGTGCAAGCAGGCCCACCTCTGCAGCGCATGGAGTTCAGCCATGTGGAAGCCCCCCACAGTGCTTGACCCAGGAGTCTATGGAGGCCTCAGTGCACAGGCAGCCTGCAGAAATCATGGGGCACTGGCAATTAAGTTAACCTCTAGCTTCAGACGTGAAGGCGCAGAGGCTAAGAGCCTGAGTGCTCCAGCTACATCTGTCTTTCTGGTGACAAACCTCCATCCTGAGTCACCTTGCCAGCATACAAAAGCCGGGGCACCACCCTAGAGACCTGTTAGGAGCCAGCGACTGAAACCAAACACTGAAAATAGGAATTGCTCCCATCACTTGTTTCATGCAGGAATTACACAGGCTCAAGAACTCTGTGCCAGGGGACAAACAGTAATGTCTTTCCTACAATGTCACAAAATATAGAAAATTGTATGTCATAAGCTGCTCTCATCAACGTTATGTGTGCCATTGTTACCTTTAAAGGCTCAGACAATGGACACTTCTGGATATTTATAATATCATTTATAAAAAATACTTCAAAAATTTTTGGAATGAAAGACACAGAGTTCTTAAATATGAATTCAGTAACCCACACCTGAAATGAAGAAGGCACTTAACAGCTAAGCAGACATTGCAGACTAAGAGGACATATGTATAAGTCCGTACTCACTGCTGACATGAGTATAAGAGCCAATCTAATTCATCCACAAGTCCCCAGTGTCAGCTGACAACTGTGGAGTGGCACCCCCGAGAATCCCAGGACCCCAGGACTCTAGCAGTTGGGATGCTGAGGTAGGAAGATTGTCTGTCAGTAAGGACAGACAGAGAGACAGGAGAGAGACACTTAGAGACACAGAGGCATAGAGACAGAGACAAACAGAGACAGAGACAAAGATAGAGAAACACACAGAAACAGAGAGAAAGAGAGACAGATAGACAAAAAGACAGAGAGACATAAACAGAGATAGAGAGACATACAGAGAAACAAAAAGACACAGAGTCAGAGACATAGAGAGACAGAGACAGTGATGGAGAGACAGACACAGAGACAGAAACCTTTTGTTTCCATTTGTCTGCTAAGATGCTAAATTTTACTTGATGTCACAAGCGTTTTGAGGTTCAGACAAATAAATATCTGACAGTCTCCTTCTAAATCCCCTACTCTGGGAGACAGCATGCATCCCTGGTTCAGGGAGAGACACAGAAAGAGATGGACAACAGTTTCATTTTTTTTTAAACCTTGGACAGTATTTTAACTGTATTTTCAGGTAACTTTTATTTTTAAAGTGCACTGAGGTAGACTCTGATCTTTAAGTAGCTTCAGGTGTGATATGAAGAGCGAGTTTTCCTTTGGAACAGTGGTCCTCAGCCTCCCTAATACTGTGTCCTTTAATACAGTTCTTATGTCGTGCTGCTAGCCAATCATGGTTATTCTCACTGTCACTTTATAACTGTAAGTTTCCTGTTGTTATGAATTGTAATGTACATATTTGTGTTTTCTGATGGTACTAAGCTATCCCTGTGGAGTCATGACCCCCAGGTTGAGAACACCTGCTTTAGAAAGAACAAAATCACAGTTAGCACAAAACTAAGAAACTGTACTGTGGAGAGTATTCCCCGCCCCCCATCCCCCCAAAAAAACAGTGATAGAAAACAAAGAGAAGCTGTCTGCATGGTCATTTTAGTTTAAATTATTGAATGTTTTAGTTTCTAACTTATTAATATGTATGTACACAAACTTATACACATAATAGCAGGCACAGAGTGAACAGGGTAGAAACTGAAAGGTTAATAAAATGTTCACTCGAGGAGTAGAGGTTAAGAACACTGCTCTTCCAGAGGTCCTGAGTTCAATTCCCAGCACCCATATGGTGGCTCATAGCCATCTATAATGTGATCTGATGATCTAATGTCCTCTTCTGGTATGCAGGTGTAAATGCAGGCAGAGCACCGTATATATAATAAATAAATCTTTAAAAAAATGTTCACTCTATATAGTTCACCATTACTGACTAATCATGGCATAAGTTACCTCTCATGGAAAATTTTACTTACTGAGAAACTGTAAGTCTGTATTAACTGTGATGATGATATTCATATTATTAAAAGTATAATTCAGGTGTAAACCATAGCGTAGCGGTGGACTGAACATGAGAAGCTTGAAGAGACAAGCACCTGTGGCCTGGGACATAGCACACATGGTAGAGCACAGCCCGTGTGTGCACAGATCTAGGCTCAGTCTGTAAAACCAGCGTGGTGGCACATGCTGCTCTCCAGCACCCTAGAGGCACAGGACAGAGCTCAAGGTTATCCTTGGCTATGAGGCCAGCCTGGGCTACATGAAGTCCTGTCTCAGAAACACGGCAAACCGCCCCACCGATCCAGTCCCTTCTAAGCAGGCACCATATCAGGTGTGCTGCGCATCACTCCCTTGTCATTAGACAACTGCTTTGCCTCAGCGTTGCGATGTCATGGAGGTGCCCACATTTCCATAGCCAGTCAGTGTGTGTTTAGGATCTTGTGCTCAGCTCAGACTCACTGCACTTCATCTTGCTTCGTTACCAGGAAATTAATTAACCCTCTGTCTACGGGCAGTGTAAAGACCCTGGTTCCCCTGTTACCACACACGACTGCATGCTCAAAGGTGGCGCAGACAGATGAAGGCAGAGATGCCCACAGCAGGAAAAACCCACAGAAAACCTAGCATTCCCCCGGTTCTCATTGGAGCAACTGACATTTCAGGCCCACCTCTCCCTCCTTCCCCTTCTCCCACTCTCTTTCTTAAGCATTTCAAACAGCTAGCAGCCCACATGGTTGTCCTCCTCACACCCAGAAGCCAGAACAAATCCTGCAGGCAGGGGAGAGGTCTCTCAAGCCAGCACTGAACTCTGCTGGTTTCAGTGAGGCCATTCCCCCACAGTTCCAGTTTCCAGCAAGAGCAGCCTTTGGGATAAAGCGAGGAGTACAGCTGTCTCGTTTCTACACTGAAACATACACTCAATCACTGGCACAATTCAATTAACTTCTACCTCAACATCTAAGTCCATTAAATGAGGACAATTATTCTGCACAAGGACCCATCTAATGCGGCAAGGTTTGGATAAATGAATTGTCATTCTTAGTAACCTTTGAACCCCAGATTTCAGGTCTGCAGGGACCTCAGGCTTCATGTGATCTAAGGTCTTTGTTGTTTTGTTTGTTTAATATGAGACAACCAAGAAGAATTATTTCTACTCAGTTCTAATTATCTCATCACTTAGTCAATGTGAATTTATAAAATTCCCCAGTGCATCGATTATGCTTGGCAAATACATTCTCTGTATTAGCAGTTAGGCAAGAATCTAAAGGAATCGCAAAACTAAATAAAACATCAAAAACAGCCTCACCCAAACAAGCCACACAGAACAGTGCGGTCCAGCAGGCAGGCGCAGAAGGGAAACCAATCCCAGGGCTTGCCCCAGCTTCCCTGGCACCACTGCGAACATTTCTGTTGTCACTGTGTGTGGGGCTGGGCCAGGCCTTTGCCCTCTGTGGGGAAACGAGCCCTGACAGATCAGGCACCAGGGCACCTGGAGCTTCCGCTGATCAATTTGGCTTTTCCTTGACTTTGTTTTTGTTAATATGCACATAAGCAAAGACCCAATATTTAAAAATGACAGTTCCAGGGGGCTGGCCAATACCTAAGCAGCATCTTTGTTCTCTTCTTGGGGAAAGCTACTTTCCCGTTTCAGGGGGTTAAAGGTCTCAGCCATGGCAGATTTCCCTGCTATTTCATTGTGTCTAAACTTTGTTTCACATTAACTTTTAGGGTCGTTGAACGTATCAAAGCCCCCTCCAGTCTTTCAGTATTCCTTTTATTGCACTAGCACCCTCACAAAGATAAGAGATCTGTTTTCAGTTGTTCCTCTAGCATTTACTAATAAAATGGTTCTTACACAGTAGTAAATAAAAAGTATTTATTCAGAGAACAGGGGAATTAAATTTCAAAGCACTCACATGCACACAGAGCCATATAATAAAAAGTGCACTTTTTAAAACTCAGAAGTGGTGTGAGAAGTTCGAAGCTGAGAGTGTACACAGGGCTAGCAGTATAAAGATACAGTGTAGCATTCATCATCCCGGCAGGGACTTCCTTTCCCCGCAGTAGACTATTTCTGATATCTTAAGATGGCTTGGTAATAAAACTCTGAAAGTGGATTTTACAAGTAGCTGATAAATCAGAGCTATTGTCTGGACAGATTGTTATAGCATAATTCTTCAGAGAAACTTTTAAGTTTCCTGGTTATGGCTCTATGCAAACACGCATAAATGCCCACCACATGTGGACACTGAGCCTTGGGTTTCAAGCATCATACTCATCAACATTCTGTTTCACAAAGCTCTAGAAATGCAGCAGCAGCGTGGGCACCCTCGTTTCTTGAGCCCAGTGTAAGGGCCGTCTCACAGGGTTCTCACTGCTGGTGTTCAGACAGTGCGGAAGCTCACCTGCCTGCACCCTTGGGCTTCACTCTGGTCTATGGCTCTGTGGTACAGTTTAGAAATGAGGAGAAGAGCCCTTTAAGGGAAAGGTTTGTGGTGTCTGACACCGGCCAACTCCACATCTGCAGCTGGTTCCTAGTGGAGTCCAGATCTGGGAAGAGCTGGTTCCTAGTGGAGTCCAGATCTGGGACTCCAGGCTCTAAAAGCCCACGTCAGCCTCCTTTCCACTGTGTGGTGAGTGCTCCCTTAAAAGAGGACTTTCCACAGAAGGGAGTCCCGGCTAAGGATTAACCCAAGAACCTTTGTAAAAATCCAAATCCAAGTGGAAGCCAGGCATGCCCTTAATCCCAGTATTCAGGGAGGTAGAAGCAGGCAGATCTCTGTGAGTTCCAAGCCAGCCTGGTCTAGAAAGTTCAAGACAGCCAAGGCTACACAGAGAAACCCTGTCTCCAAAAACAAACAAAAAACCCCAAACAATCCAAGTGGATTTTGTTCACTTTCTCATCATCCCAGGAGTGAGAAAGTAGGCAGCTGTGTGTCCGGCTCCTTTGTCTCCTCTGAACTGCTCTGGTGGAGACTGCAGAGTAAACTGTTAATTTGGAACCTGCTGGACTGCACAGGCTGGAGGTTGAGGTCCGAGCCCTGGAGAGGGAAGCCGGAGAGGCTGAAGAAAGGGAACAGTGGCCTTCCCTCTTACAGGCAAGGGTTTAGGGCAGAAACAGTGGGACAGAAACAATCAGTGTTGTACTTCAGAAGCTTGCAAACCTAGTCATCCATTACCACCCCGTGGGGGCTGCTAAGGCCTGGGAAGAGGGCACCCCAACTCCAGCCACTCAATCACAGTGCTTGAGCATGGTCATTTGTTTAAGCTTCTCTGGGGCTCACGGAGAACTGCAGATAAACTGCATTAGCCGCTTTGTCACATGACATTGTAAATAAAAGGCAAGGGGTTTGCAGAGGTGGCTTAGAAATGGTACCTTGCCTAGTATGTACAACAGCGTGCGTTCCATCTTCAGCATAAAAACCGACACAAACTACAAAGAAAGCAACATCAACGTAAGTTCATGTACATACCAAGTACATAAAATCACGGAAAGATGTAACAACTTCTCTATCAACCCTCACAAAGCTTAGCCAGAACAGGGGCTGCGCCAGGCTCACTGCTGGCCTGGTAGACTGGGTTCTCTATCTACCCACACAAAGATTACGCGGAACAGGGGCTGCGCCAGGCTCACTGCTGGTGAACTGAATAGGGAAGGCCAGCTCAGCCAGGAGGAAGTTCAACAGAATTTGGTTCCGTCTTTCAAACCAGCGTTCTTTCCATCGCTCTATTAAAAAAATCACATCTCAAGGTTTCTATGAACTTGGTGCTGGCAAAATATAACGGAAAACAAGGACTCTGCCCTCATGTAATCAGGACTGTATGAGTACAGCATTCAGCAAAGCCCTTAGGTCAGTGGTTCTGAACTGCCCTGACATTGCAGCCTTTTATACAGTCCTTAAGTTGTGCTGACCCTCATAAAATTAGTTTCATTGCTACCTCATAACTGTAATTTTGCTGCTGTTATGAGTCATAATGCAAAAATCTGTGTCTTCTGGTTGTCTTAGGCTACCCCTTCGAAAGGGTCATTCAATCCCCAAAGAGGGTTACAGCCCATAGGTTGACAGCTTCTGCCCCGGTCACCACCAAGAGCACTCAGGCTCAACACCTTCTTGACCCTGCCCTCACTACTCTGCTTTTACAGAGGCCTCTGCAGAACAGGGAGGGACTCACTCAGGCTTTACCTACCATGAGGGGCCTACAGCCATCAGCATGGAGGAGCGTGTGATGGTCAAGGCAGGCTACATAGACACTTCCATAAGGAGGCGCACTATGAGAACACGCAGACCAGACAGACAGCCTCATGAACTAAAAGGAGGAAAGCAGCTACAGCCTAAAGAAACCAGGTCAGGCCTAATGAGAACCAAGGTAGGCTTCACCTCTCTTACTAGTTTGCTTTTCCCGAGAAACCAGGAAGCATACCTTGTTCAAAAGGATGGGTAAGAAATTAGGAAATAAAGATAAAGAAATTGGAAGTAAATCTTTAGCTTCTCCCTTGCTCTGAAATAGAAGTCATTAGTTGCTTCAGAGGCACCAGCAGGCCAAAAATACCTTGTTCTCTGCAGGAGGGAAAGGTTAAGTAGAAACAGCACCTGAGTGCACAGCAGGGCAGCCTGGGCTCACCCTCCCCTCCCCCAGCCCCTCCACTCAGGCTCCTTGTTTTCCCTCTTTCTTTCTCTGTAATTCCCAAGCTGGGAATGCCCAGTGATGTCTGTCCTATTTCTGGGCAGATGAAAGGCGGAGCTGCAGAAATTGCTGACTTTTTCTCTGAATGTTTTCTTAATGTTTCAAGTCAGAACCCGAACTGTGAAAGAAAATCTTTAAAAACAGCTTCAATCGCTTCTCACAAGCACAAATATACAATTGCTATATCCAGCTTTTTTCTATTTAAAATAATGAAGAAATATCTGAAAGAGAAAAAAATGTTAAAAATTATATTTCAGTGGATTTCCCTGCTACTGCTATTAGGGTATACTAATTGGTATACTCAACTAACTGGTAAAAGAAGGACATTTACCATAGACTGAGAAAATTTCAAAGCTGCCTGCAAAGGAAGACTCAGTACCTGAAGGTGCAGCTGTTCCCTACCTGCATTCTCATTCTTTTTTGATAAAAGTATAAAACAAAATCCATTCATTCACTCACCAGTTTGTTTAGTCATTCATTCATTCACTCTCACTCACTCACCCATTCATTCACTCACTCACCCACTCACCCATTCATTCCACATACATCCCAGGGTGACTCCTACGCCTGGTGTCACCATACAGGAAAGAGATGCAGCAACATAAAATCACTCTGGCGACTGTGTGAGGATCAAATTATTCAGAAAAATCATTGCCTTTAAGCATCTTAAAATTATGATTTAAACTCAGCTTGATTTGGTGCTAGAATACTGCATGAATTGTTTCTGTTGAGTTTTTGATTCAAGTAGCAACAGAAATAAAAGCCTTCTCCCAGAGCCTCGGCATTCTCCTTTCTGCTCTGTCAATTTGGTCAACTTCTTCCATTTCAGTGTTAACACCAGTGGGGAATCAAGCCAATCTGTCCCACAGGATCATGGAGCCTCCTTTGCTGGGGCTTGTACACACACTTCCACAGGTAAGCATCTTCTGGGAGAAATGTGTGAAGCATCTCTTGTTTGGTTGTTCTTCAGCCTCTGGGGGCACAGGACTGAAGGAATGTCGGAACAGCTAAGCCAGGCTGCAGGACTTCCACCTGTCTTCCCACACACCCCAACTCCCGAGTGATGCCCAAGGCCATGTGTAGGGGCCATGAGACAGTAGCGGGGCTCCAGATGGCTCCACCTCACTAAGAGAGACCAGGGAACATAAAATCCCTGCTGTATACTTTTATTGCCCCTTCTCATCCCCTTGTTCCCCCCATCTGTCTGCCACGTGCTTCTGCACCCTATTAGGCTCTCATACACAAGAGGCTAGTATGTCACTCATCCCTGTCAGTGACAAGGGTCCCCATTACTTGACAAATCCAGTCCATTCAGTATTCAAGCTAGAACAAACTATAACCCTTCTCTTCAATTTGAATGTGTACTTTATATCTTTAAAGGTTATCAACAAAAAACACATGGCAGCTCCTTCCCTGTAGTCTCAAAGAGCCACACCATTTCCCTATGATTCCCTCATACACATCCATCAATCACTTTCTTCAAAGTTAGCTCTTTCATTTTCATAAAATTCTCCTTTGATGAGAGCAAAGGTTATTATTGTCTGCTTTTCAAATGTCTTTACAAAACTCTGAAAAAGTCCATGTGTCCTTCACTGAAACTCTGAATAAATGAGCAAGAACTTGGACAAGGCTGACCCAGACAGGGCCCCTCCTGAGCCAGGACAGGGCTAGCCAGTGAGTCCTGGTCCTCTTTCCTCTTGTGTATTTGTCTGAAGCAGCACAGTTGACCCTATGGTCAGTTTAACCGAGAAGCAAGCAGAAATAAAAGTCACTAGATTGCATGGAAAGCCCACTGCGAAGACGAGGCAGCTCCCGACATCACAGACAGGAAGGGGACAGGGCATTTCCAGGGTCCAATACCGGCCCGTGGTGAGTCTACGGCCACAGGTGTCACTCAGCAGTGTGGCACTTCCCAGCTTGTTGGAGGCCCTGGGTTTGGTCTCCAGAAGCACAGGAGAGTAAAATAAAGGATTACACAGACTGAGTGAGGTTAGAAAGATGGGGAAAGGCCAACAAATTACTGTTAGATAATTTCTAATGCTTAGGAGGTAAAACCCAGAACCCATCCCAGCCCTCCACTGCTCCGCCATGCCTAAGGAGTCCCGCCCTTCCTGTGACAGACAAATTGCCTGAGTCTACTCTCTGAAGCCCGTGGCTCTCCAGGTAGAGCAATGGAATGTTGCTCAAAGGCACAGAATTTGCTGACATACAAAACAATCCAGTGAATGCCAGGACAATACTTTAATTTTACTGAGAATAGCTTCATTTGTGTGTATAAGCAATACACTTATTCCTTCCCAAATGTATGCAAAATAAAGCACCTGGACTTTTAAACTAAACAGAGATATACGAAACATGGTTGGGTCATGCAGCTTTTTTTTTTTTTAAACCTATCCACATATTTCACATGCCATTGCTTTCTCTTACTGTCTTTTGTAAAGCACTGCAGAGCCAAACACCACTCTTACTCAGACTAAACTACTGGGACACTAGGAAATTTGCTCCTAAGCTGGTGTTTCAGTCTGTGTGGTAAAACCCAAGCAGTTACCCTGCCCCAATGCAATTTGCCGCTGCTTTTTCTGGATGCAGTCAACACACCCCACAAAATATACAGCAGTCATCATGTCAAGTGACAAACTTCAGGCCACTGTCAGAATTCTGTTCACAGGGATAACTGCTCTAGGCTGAAACAGATTACAAATGCTGGTTAAGAGGAGCAAGCACTACAGGAGAAATATGGCTAACTCAGCTGTAAGAGAGTAACAGTGTTTCCAAAGGTGCGCAAAGCTAAGAGCTAGATGCTATTTCGTTTTCAGCTGAAGAAAATGTTTAAGACCTCTGAGGCTTTGACACCGGGTCAGAGTTGCTGTGTCACACTGGGCACTCCAGCCCTTACTGGGGCAAGCCGGCTGTAGCCACTTGGAAAGGGCAGAAGTTGCTGCTGCATCAGAGGGCTAGCAGTCGGGCAGGGAAGTGGAGCCTCAACTCACCCAGCACTTCCTATGGCCCAGGTGAGAGCCGGTTCTCGGCCCTCCCCTCTTGCAGCTTTCCAAGGCACAGGGGGCTGTGAATACTGGCTTCTTGCCAAGGGGCTTTATGTGAGGTTTGGGGGAAAAAATTACCGTAGATACATCTGCCTTCACCTCCTTTTCTTCACGGCGACTCCCCAGGCAGCCGCTCAAGAACTGCATGTGTCCATTTACTGGATTGAAACAAGCAGCTCCGGGGCAGCCACACAAAGCCTGTGCCGCCCAGCCCGTCCTGGTCCTGCTTTCCCAGGCAGCGGGAGCCTCGCCCCTGGGGAGACCGCAGAGCATCACCGCCGCTGCCTCGGAGCCGGGACCCCTCCAGCCCCAAGCCCCTACATTCGGCTTACCTGTTTCTTTGTGCTGGACCTCGGCCAGGTGCAAGTCATTCAAAAGGTGCTCCAAGATCTTCTCCGGCGTGCCGGACACCACCACGTACCTGTCCGAGAGCAGAGAGTCCACTGAGTCCTCCTCGGCGGAGGACTGCGAGCGGCTGCCCCAGTCGTCCTCGTCTTCTTCGTCGATGTACTTGAAATAGGGCACATCGAAGGTGGGCAGGGGCGGCCGGCGCTCCGACAGCGCCCCGGCACCCTTCCTCTCCAGGCGGGGGTCGAAGACCCGCAGGCGGGAGCTGCCCATTGTGCTCGGCGCCTAACAAAGGCATCCCCTAAAGGCTAAGGAAGCTTGCCATCTCTGTCCTTTCTGTGGGAGCTGGGTCCATCTGGCTGCTTAGAGCTCTGCAGTCAGCCAGAGCGCTGGAGAGGCGGAGAGAAAGAGGGAGGCGGAGGGAGGGAGGGTAGGCAGCAGCCGGGCGAGCGAGGGAGAGGGAGCGACGGGAAGGGAGCCGGCGTGCCGGGCTGCGGACTCTCACCTCGCCTGGCTCTCTGCGCTCCCGGAGTTGGGGGCTGGGCCACAGCCTGCCGCCTTCTTCAGCACCAACACGCTCCGGCCTTGCTCTTTAACCTGAACCATCGGCACTTCGTCATCTTGCTTTAATTGTAGATCAGAGTGATGGATGAGAGAAGGAAAGGGGAAGAGAAAATTAAAGAGAAGCCAGCTAGCTCCACCTTTAGAGATCTGGAATAAATCGGGAGCGTGAACAGGCACCTAACAGTACAGGGTACAGACTCCAGGCTCACACAAAAAAGCCTTAGAAACATAAAGATGCCCAAGCAAATTGTGTGCGTGAGTTTATTTTTAAAACTACCCCCAAGAACACTTAGATTTAGAGAATAGAAAGTTTAAAGTTCCAAAACATACAGCACACTCACTGTATTTGTACTATTGTCTTGCACCTGCTACCGTTGTTTGACAATGACATCACACCTGCGATTAAACACTAAGACAATGAGAGACTTGCTTTAGAAGGTGGGCAAAGGGCTGCCCACTGGAAACTGTGATTCCTCCTCCACCACCCTACCCTCTGCATCCATGAGCTGGACTCTCAGATTCATCAGGTACTTGTTTTCCCAGAACACAAGCCAAAATGACTTCTCCTTAGGATCTCGACTGGGCTGCAATTCCCGTGTCATGGGCCGCTGCACTGACTTCCTTCATCCCTGCCCCTTTTTAAAAAGGCTAGAAGCTTAACCATCATTCATTTCTGCACACACAGCTCCCACCCAGCAGAGCCACTGTGGCCATCTGACCTGGCTCGGTCAGGGGACAGTCCCTGCTGATCCAGCAATATGGATGCGAGTCTCAGCCATGCAAGCGTTCAGGGCGTTCGCTGTAAAACTCTCCCAATGTGCAGCACCCAGACACAGGAAGACAGCCAGAAAAGAACTGTAAGAGGCACTGAGAAGGTCCACTTCTATGTTGCAGATGACTTGCACTGAGAGATCAGAGAAGGAAAAGTTGATGGGAACTAGATTTCCTCCTGAAGATGATGTCAACTCTTTGCAAAGGGAACCTGTGCTGGAAGGCTTCTGCTGCTGTCCAGAGCCCACCCACAATAGGTGCAGACACAAAGCACAGCCTGCCTTCCTGGTGGATACTAGGTGCCATGTCCATGGGCCTTATAACTGCTTCTATAGACCCAGCACTAATCAATGTGTTTTATTCTCTTTTTTAAAGACTAGAAAGGCAACAATATCACTATAACTGCTAAGCAAATCAGAAAATCACCCACAGCAAATAAGACTGTGCCTTCAAACATTTCTAAGAAAATGTAAGTCCTCCTGGATTTTCATAAAGACATACAATATTGGTCATTCTAAACAGCAATATAATTGCATGATCATTCTTTTTAAATCTCTTACTGACAAATAATTTTGCTTTGTAGAACTGATGTATCATGTTTCAGCAAGGTCAGACACATGATGTCTGTGGCAATTAATGCAGGATGTTCATTGTTGAGCTCCCCGAGGAGGCCAGTGCGAGTCCTGTAGCATGAATACCAATGTGTAATTGCTGTATTTCATTTCTCCAAAGCAGCTCTTTTGTTATCCACACTGCTGAAGTGAGCTAAAGTGGCTGGAGAGAGGGGCATATATAGTCCAAAGGAGGAGGGAGGGCAGAAGAAAGCTGGGAGGAGACACGTTGAATCACACAAACAATTCTAGTATGTGAAACAGCAGATATGAAAAGACAAGGTCTTCCCCTGCCTTCCTCTAATTGTCAGCCGAGAGCCACTGTATATGAGGTGCTGTCGCTCTGAAGTATGTTCCACTTCCCACACGCATGTGATATATGGCATTATTAACTTCTGCTGCATACATACACATGGATGGGCAGGGCTTCCCTAATGTGTGTGTCAGCCTTGTGCATTACACAGCTGTGCACAGGCAGTCGTACTTTACTAGGCAGAAGAATAGCTGAATCAGGTTGATATACTATCAACAGCACAGTATGCCATTGTAATAGGTTCCATTTTGAAACCTATTAAAAATAAAAGAGAAGAAGCAGAAAAATCAGTGAGTAAGGGGAGATGTGAATAACTGCAACCTGTCCCCAATTTCTCTTCTTCCACAAGAGAAAACAACACCACTGAGGTTGGGGTATGAAATTTTCATTTCAGTGCTTGCTAGGGTAGAAGTATTAGGACTAATGATGGAAATGTGTCCAATGACGATTGTCCTTGAAATAAAGCATTAAAACTCCTAATAGACATTTCTGTAGCAAATAATCAGGGCCTCCGTTGGATAGGACACCTGCTAGACAGGAAGTGACAAGCAGAGATGAGTAAGACAAGCTCGGTGCTGAACCAAGGTAACTGGTACCACGCCAATGGAAGCACAGCCTGGAGGTGATGCCAAGGGCCGGGGACCAGGCAAGTGGAGGCCAGGGTGGCTGGCAGTCACAGATAAGTGGCCTGAGAGGCTGAGAATGCTCTTAAACAGGACAGAAAGGAGGATTCAGATCACATGGCTGGTGTTTGAGTATTGACAGACCAGGGAATTAGAGGAAAAACAAAGTTTTCTGCATAAAGGCCAAGGATAGAAAGAAATTTGTTAATAATTCAAATTTTGGCAGTTAATAAAGTCAAGGGGAAGTGAAAAGTGGGGAAACTATGAAATGAGACTTGATGGGAAAATAGAGTAAAAGGTGAGGAGGGTTCCTAGCCATCTGGGAATGTACTCAGCGGCCATGAAGGGCAGGGCCAGGAAGCTGGAAAGACAAGCAGAGGACAGTGTTGGGTCCAGCGGAGAGCCTGCCGCCCTGAAGGTCAAACTGACAAGGAAAGATCTGCTGCCATCACTTTGGGGCAAGAGGTAAGAAGAAGCTAGGGCAGGTATTCTGGAAGCTGAGGCAGAAGGACACTGTTCAGGCCAACCTGAGGCTCTTACCAAAGACTAAGTGTAGCTCTGAAAGGGCCTAGGCCACAGCTTAGTGTCGGAGAAGCTCCTAAGCTGCTGTATTTAACCCACAGGTGGAGCAGGCAGAGGGGAGGAAAAAGGAAGGGAGGGAAAGAAGGAAGTAGAGAGCAAAGTGAGGAGGGAAGGAAGGAGGGGGAGGGGGAGGGAAGGAAGGAGAGGAAAGGAAGGAGGGAGGAGAGGGAAAAGAGGGAAGCTGGAGGGAAGGAAGCAGGGAAGGAGGGAAGGAAGGAGGGAGAGAGGAGAGGGAAGCTAGAGGGAAGGAGGGAAGGAGGGAAGGAGGAAGGGAGGGAGGGAGGAAGGGGAGGAGGAAGGAAGGAGGGAGGGAGGGAAGCACACCCGGAGAATTCCAATGTGCAGGCTAGGGCTGCTAGAAGACTGTGCTGCTGCCCAGGAAGCGGAGCAGGAACAAAGAATACAACATAGGCTCAGGCTAAGGAGACCTCTTCCTTTCAGAGAGGAGCCACTGGACAGTGAAGGAGAAGCGAGGAGAAGTTGTAGGCAATGGCTTCTCAGTACAGTGGTGCTCAGGCGGCTTCTGGAGGAGAAGGGTGGGCCAGGCTGGTAGCCTGAAGAAGCTGTTACTGGAAAGGTAGCCTCAGGGATGCAGCGGGAACAAGCCACTTATGAAGAGAAGGATTGCCCTGCAGCCTCGTGAGCTGCTGAGGCCAGAAAACACATTTCTGGTTTTATGACCTTCTGCTTTAAGTGTTCAGAAGCCTGAAAGGAAAACAATGAACGGTGAAGCCCACCCAGGGGAGCAGATAAACAAGGAGACACCAGAAACCAAGGTAGGGAGGGGATCCAGGGCTCAGGCACATTAGGAAAGTAGTCCTCGATCACAGAGCATCACAGAGTATAGGTCTGACTATGAGAACGGAGGGCTACTGATATCAACCATGTGGTCCAGCAGCACAGGACTGCTCAGGGAGGCAAGGGCCCAGTGTGAAGAGTTCTGAGTGGTGAAGACCAAGAGGAGGGACAGAGGCCCCTGAGTGACACATGTATTTTCAGTTGTGTCCTAGGTTCCAGATTTACCACCTTGGCAATGCTGACCATCTAAGTGGTTAGTGCGGGAAAAGCATCTCTGTCCTTGATTCCTGAAGCTACGTGGATAGGTCTAGAGCTACAAAGGAGCAAGGTGGTCCTCCTTTATTTAAGACACACTCCTTTCCACGCCCACAGGGATTTATGCTAATGCGGTCACTTTGGGAAAGTCACCAAATAACCCCACTACAGGAGGCATGGTTGCCAGGGGAACCAACCACCTCCCCACCCCTAAACGTTTCACCAGTCACCAGTGGCCAAGGACCTAGTTAATCATGTCTACGTAAAGACGTCTCCATGAAAATCCCTGAAGGACTGAGTTCATGGGCGCCTGGGAAGGTGAGGAAGGGTCCATCCACCTGTCCAGAAGGCTGTGGACGCCAGCAGTGCAGCAAGGGACTCTTACACTTGGGACGGCCCACACGTTCCTGCATAATCCGTTGCTATTTACTTGTGTCCTTTACAATATTGTTTACTATAAACTGGCAAACACATTTTCCTGGATTCGGTGGGAGCAAAAGGCGGGTTGTGGGAACTGCAGCGTATGGTCAATGGATGAGAAGAGGGCACAGCATCTGGAGCTTGTGACTGGCAGCAAATGTGGGGGCTCGGGGCTCAGCTGCGGGCTCTGATGCTATTCCCTGGTGGACAGTGTCATGACACAGTGGAATTGTGGGTAACTGAGCTTGCATCACTATAAAAGTGACTGTTTTTCCTGTTGGGAAGGGACCCTCCCACAGCTGATCACAAAAGTATTCTGCATTGGTAGCTGAATGAAAGAATAGAAAGGAAAAACACTGTGCTCCTCCAACCCCATGTTTTTTAGGCCCTCACACATGGGATCCGAGCTGGCACCTACAGCTAGGTGTGGATCTCCTGTCTTAAATGATTTTGTAGGGAATCAACATCAGGCGTGGTCATGCACAGACACATAATCATGATGGATCAAAACAAAAACACAGCCATTTAGTTACCACATCTGAACGAAGAACTATGGTCCAACCCACAAAATTCCCCAATGTCGATCTGCTGCTCATCATTGACAGAGGGAACTTTGTCCTAGTCTGCACTCTTCATAGGGGCTTTAAGACTTAGTCACAGAATTACCCTAGTTTCTAGTCAGTAATCCAGAACAAAGCCTCGCTTCCTTGGGATCATTCCAAGGTCAGATCTGTAGAGTACCTTCCTGTCACTCTTTCCCCAGGATGCCCCTTAAGAGCGCCAAGTCTCAAGATCCTTCCTTCAGCAACAGCAATGAGCACAGTTCAGTCGCCTGTGTATTATACCACAGGTGCAGGCGACTGAACTGTGCTCATAGCAAGGGTCTCTGGTCAGAAGATGCTGATGGGTAACAGGCCTGATGCTGCCCTGGCTTGTAGTGATAAAGGAGATGGTGGTTATGGCGTTTCGGAGAAAAAGCATTCCTCCCTAAGGTGTTAAGATTCAGGAGTTCCAGTCAGTGACAGAGGAAAATGGGTCTCATGATGGGAAGGCAGAAGCCAAACAATGAGTCCGCCAAGGAAAACCGGACAGCATTCTGAGGTAAGAATCAGACCAGGCCAGTGGGCCTCTAAGCTAGGAGTGGCTTTGGAAGGTAGGATAATGGTATGAACCGCTAAGTTCCAGGAAATGCTATGCTCTTTTCTCTACCTGTGCACATGGTCAGGGAAGTCCTCCGCCCCTAACACACACTTTAGTCTCAGGTCTGCAGCCCTGTAGCCACTGGCCAAGTGGACTCCTCGCAGCTCCACCCATGGGCACATTCCTGCAGACAGCAGAAGAGGAAATACAGAAGCAAGTGCTGACTGCTCAGCTGACGGAGGGTAGCTGGACTGCAGAGGCTGTGAGCCTCCGGGGAAGGAAGCTGGAGAGGGCTGCTGTGCCTGAGCCTGCTCTGGCTGGACTGCAGAGGCTGTGAGCCTCTGGGGAAGGAAGCCAGAGAGGGCTGCCTGTGCCTGAGCCTGCTCTGGATGAACAGTGTTGGTGCTGAACTCAGAATTCTGGATACCAACAGCACAATGACCTTCCAGTGACTTCCATGATCACGCTCAGCTTCTGTGCTTCTGCAGCAAACTTGTATTCCCCCCGTTTATTCACATAGACAACTGTCTTTTTCTTTTTCAGAATAAAAATATAGTTGTAAATATACTGATTTTTTAGGCAAGGACAGAGGCACAGTTCCTGTCCTTGGAATGTCATCATTTCGTGGGGGAAAAACAGAAATCAGGTGACTGGGAGTCATGTCGTCTGATGATGGGTGTTGGAATAGGATGCTTTTGAATGAGGGAGCTAACGTTAGGAGAATTCTCAAAGAAACCAACCCTCCGTAGGCAAGGAGGACTCACATTCACAGTTTGACAGGCCTTAATTTTACTGTCCTGAGCAAAGATCCCAGCTTTACTTGCATTTTCACGCAGCACAATGTGACAACAGACAGACAAACAAACCGTGACCCTGAACACACTCCTCAGCCTGCGGGAAAGGGCTGCGCTCTGAGCCTCATTTTCTCCATCCTAACCCTGCCGCAGGTGCTCTGGACAGCAGCCAGCCGGCCTACAGCAGCAGCACATTCCTGAAGCCCTCGGAGCAGATGCTTTGTAAGAGCCAGTACCTGTGGGCTCAGTACATGCCGGCTAAGTACCTGTGGACTCAGTACTTGCAGGCTCAGTACCTGTGGGCTCAGTACCTGTGGGGTTAGTACCCTCAGGCTCAGAGACGAGCTTTGAGAGCCCAGGGCCCTCTGACAGAGTACTGAGATAAAGGAACAAACCATCTCACACTTAGAAATCCCGATTTATCACCTCATCTAAGGAGGGCTGGTTTCTCTGAGAATTCTCCTAATGTTAGCTCCCTCATTCAAAAGCATCCTAGTCCAACACCCATCCTCAGATGTCGTGACTTCCAGTCACCTGATTTCTGTTTCTTCCCCATAAAATGATGATATTCCAAGGACAGGAACTGTGCCTTCTGTCCTTTTTCTACAGAATGGGTCAGGGCCAGGCACATGATATCCACTTGATAAAGATGTCCTGACCATGCAAATCCATAAGCAAGCAAAAGAGGAGGGACCCAGGCTCCCCCATGCAGCTCAAGGTCACCTTCCCACGAGGCTGCCATGTGTCTCCACTCAGAGCCTTCCTCCTGAGCTGAGCATGACAGAACTGAAGTTCAGTCTGTCCACCCCACACCTGCTGGGGCTCCAGCAGAAGCTCCTGTGCACTCAGGTTTAAGAGGTCAGGGGTTGGAGCAAGCTTCGTCCCTTAGGTCTCTATCAAGTGAGCAACAAAGCCAGCAGGTGGCCAAGATCCCATCAAACACAGGCTCTGGTTTAAGCCCTTTGTGTCTCTAACCTCTTACTGCTGCATTCTCCCCTCACTAGATTTCTGCTCACAGGCCCCAGTCAGTGCTCTAAAATCACGCCCGCCGAGGGACAGCCAGAGGGAACCTTCCAGATGGAGACCCCTAATGGCCACCTACGCTGGGCATCAGGAAGCCATAGGATGAGCCGCGTCTTAGCACCCTTTCCCTCCGAGCTTCTGCCTCAGCACTCAACAGCCCTCTGTACCTGTCACAGCCCTGGCCTGACACTACCCATCCCTCCTGCAGAAAGCCAGTGCCTCGACCTCCTGCCTGACTCAGGGGCCCTGTGGGACCTGAGCCACATACATGGTTTTCAGTCAGCTTTCTCACAGTACTCTGTCCTCCACACGCTACGGGCTCTCCCGAGGTAGACACTTTGTTGTGTGCCCTCAGCAACCAGCTGGGTCTTCTCAGGCCATGCTCACCCAGTGAACGTTTGCTGAAGAGGCCAGTGAAGGAAAAGGATGAGTGGATAACTGTGGATTTCAAAGTAAAGGGGGACAGGAGACACTTTGCCTGGGGGTGTTTCTCTCTCTCTCTCTCTGTCTGTCTCTCTGTCTCTCTCTCCCTGTCTCTCTCTCTCTCTCTCTCTCTCCCTCTCTCTCGGCACCAGGCCACCCTGGCAGTGATGATATCAGCTGCTGTGCTACCTTGACCGTCAGCTGAAAGGAGGCCCTCAAGTGGACTGGCTAACTCGAGAAGAATGAGCCTGCTGGTGAAGCTGGATCATGACAAACAGGCTGGGAGCTACTGATCAGCTCAGAATGGCCTGCTTTCCTCTCACTGGGGGTCTGCACTTGAGAAACTTGCATGAAGACCAGTGCCTAGGACTCCGTCACTTTTCAGTGTAATTTATGGTGTGACTTTTGGTGTGTGAAACATCATGGAGTTATTAGTTACTAAATTACAAGCAGCTAATGCAATTTGCTTACACAGCGGCAGAGCTACCCAGAACTAATGAGACCATGTTGCTGCATTTGAGAAAGAGAGCCAGGAGGAATGGGACAAGGAAGAGCCAGCTAGGACAGGCAGAGAGCCTATGCAACAACTAACATTTATTGAGGGCTTGTCATTCGCCCCAAAAGCTAGAGGCTGAGCACCCGTTAGCTCACACAATCATTAACGTTGTCCTCTGAGGTGAACACTAGGAAAACCCACAGATAAGCCTGAGATGGTTGGTGCTCTGTTCTGTGAGGCCACAGTGCTTGGTTTACCTGGCACCCAGGGACAAAGCGGTCAATCTGCTGGATGAGTCAGGCAGCAGGTGACCCGTGCAGAGATGAGCAGCCTTGCCAAAGCTCGAGGCTGCCAAGATGGAGGTATGTACACTTGAGGGGCCTCTGGTTTGGGAAAACCACCATTAGGGAGTACATTTCAAAGGAAGACGAGGGTTGACAGGTACTCAGCATGAGCAAGTCCACAGTCCAGCCAACTGCTCTCAAGCAACGCCTGAGCTGCAGCATGGGGAAATGCACAGGAACTGAGGCAGGGGCCCACACAGAAAGACCCTCACTCTTAGCAAGGGCTGGATCAGGCCTAGAGCCAGGAAGGTGAGGTCTGACTGACACAGAGCCAGGAAGGTGAGGTCTGACAGACACAGAGCTCTCTACACAAAGCTGCCTTGCCCTCACAGGCAGCAGACATTGTACAGTTTTAAACGGTTCATTTTGTTGCTTAAACTTTGTCTCAAAAAGAGAAAAAGGGGGAAGGTCAGGCTGCTGCGCGGTGATAGAGTGCTGGTCCAGCACGGACAAGAACCTGGGTTCAGTGCTCTCCCCATACTGGAAAGACAGCAAACAGAAGGGGCTGCATGTGTGAGCTGTGGACATGGGTGCTCTGACTGGCCCTTGAGTCCCGTGGGTCACGGAAACATGCCTGGGGAGGTCAGTGTGGGTTCCCAGGATGTCTAAGACAGAGCAGAGGAGGACAGCAGCAGTAGCGATTGTTTCTACTCGGAGCTTCCGAGTCCTGTGCAAGGGAGGCCTGGATCACCAACGACTGCTGCAGGTGATTTTCCACCTGTGGGTGCAAGAGGCTGGGGTGGCTCCTGTCAGGCTGAACAAACAGAGGGGGGATGAGACAGCTGAGTCAGCCTGTCAGCAAGACGTGAGAACACCTGGAGACAATCCTGATGGAGAAGGGTCGGTTCTTCTCCAGTGCTGAAGTTTTACATAATTCGTTTTGACTCCACTCTTCTCCCCAAAGCCAAAATGTTGCTTTCTCAACCAGGAAGAAGGTGCCTGACTCAGCAGGGAGACATCTCTCCCATCTCGCACTGGAAGATGGCTTAGCAAGCCACCAGGGCCCGCATGGGTTTTGGGCATGTGGGTACCACACAGCACGGTTCTTATGTGTTAAGTGAAGCACAACTCTCCTCCGGCCAGAGAGAGCTTCACCTGAGACCAAACTCCACAGATTTTGCTGACAACTTATCTCATGAGATGAAGACAAAAAATACTGCTGAAAGATGGCACTCTTCAAAACAAAGGTTAAGAGGTGGGGGTGGCAGAGTGGCAGGTGAGGAGACCCTGGGTTCACCGCAGCACCACAGGTGCCATGAGAGAGAGGGAGAGAGAGAGAGAGGAAACCATGCAAAAATAAGGTGACGATCACAGGATAACGAGAAGAATTAATTGCTACAGTGGAAAGGGCTGCATTGCTATGTGAGGACATTGGAGCCAGAGATGGAAATGAGAGGCAGGCATGAGGGGGCTGAGCAGGGTGGGCTGCGGCCTTTGAGTTCCATCTCTTCCTCCCGCTGACCCAGCCCCAGCAGAGTACGAGAACACAGGTTGCCAGGTCCACAGGGGTCAGGACTCACTACTCACACGTGGCAAAGGTGCAATGGAGGGCAGTGTGAGTGGAGACCAGCAACTGTGTGGTCCACACATCACAGTCTCCAGAGACACTGTCCATTTGTCAACTCAGAGGATGCCATAAGGGTCAAGGTGTCCACTTCCTGCTACCAAGAAAACAACTAGGAGCTCTGAAAGCTTTGAAGTAGGTATGCTAGTGTTTTCAATTCCTGCATGCTTGTGTTTTTTCTTGTCTAATACTGACATTAATTACTTGCCCCACACTCCACTCCCATGCGACATTTGAGAAGTTACTCAATCACACAGGTGTTGTTTTTTGTTTTGATCACAGAAACTTACATGTTCTTAAGTACTTCCCAGCAGGCCCTCCTGTTCTAATATAGAAGTTCTTGGTTGATGGCCAGATTGGGAATCAGGATGGAGGGTAGAAGAGAGAGCAGCAATGGTAGAGCCAATTCCATGCAGATATTAGCCACAAAGAACAGGGTATGTTTAGTTTTCTGTGTCATCTATCAGCCACAGTATAGTTAGGTGGCTGACACTACTATATGCTCAAGATAAAGGACAGAGGGCCAGTTAAGGCCAGTCAGAGAGCTGGTCCCAGAGAAACTAAGGCCAGAGAGTGGACTACAGAATAAGAGAAGGTCCAGCTAGAAGCCCACAGAACAGAGGGTCAAGATCTTGTCCACCTATGTCTAGGAACCAAGGTCCAAGTCACAGACATAGCTTTCCCAAAGAGAAATCAAAGCGGATTCTGACTCAGGGTGCTTTGAACCATGTATCACTCAGGCAGGTCCTCAGGCTCACAGGGGCAGAAAAACAGACAAACAGTGCTAAGGGCACAGGGGCAATAGGGTGGGTTTTAATGTACAACCAAATCTTGGCAAGGACTATTACGTCACTGAACGTTGCTGGAGGAAAACACACTTCCTGCACTCCCAGGCATCACTTGACATATGAGGACAGTACCCCTCAGTAGAGTTGAAGGCACTGAAAATGTAATGAATGCAAATACATACCATAGCCCCACCCCAACTACCCCCAGTCAGCAGGGACCAGAGAGGTTTAAGGTATTTATCAATCCACACACCTTATACGACCTTCTCACTAAACCCATGGCAGTGTATGCTCATCTCTCCCGATTTCATGGGTAATAATCAGTTATCAATTAATAAAAGTTAGGTGACATTTCTTCAAAGAAGTTATGGCCTGAATCAAACTATGTCAGTCAACTCCATCAAAGCCAAGTGGATGCTCCTTGGTTCCAATCCTAGATTTGCCACTTATGGGCAGGCAGCTTTTGCTCAAGTTGTTCAATCCTTCGAACACTGGTGTTCTTACACTGAATTGGACAATATGTGTGCAAAAGTTTAAGCTCAGTACTGGGTACAGAGAAAGCTCCACCAGAAACAAACAAACAAACAAACAACAAAGAATCCCTCAGGGCAGAAAAACAAACCATGTAGGAAACTACATGTCACTCCAGTAGACTAAGACCCAAGTATTAGCTGTGCAGTGGTGACACACACCTTTGACCCCAGCACTTGGGAGGCAGGGGCCCCAGGATCTCTGAGTTCGAGGCTAGCCTGGTCTACACAGAGAAACCCTGTCTGGAAAAACCAAGGAGACCTAAGTGTTACAAACTCTTTCTGGGTCTTGCTACAATTTTATCCCCCAATATAAATATAGGGACACCACTGCAACTTAAAGAAACACAACGAATAACTGCTCCCCCCCCCCAGCCGGGTGCCAGCAGCTCCCTTGGTGCTGCATGAGCCCCTGACAGACATCCCAGCTTAACTCCACAACCCACTAAGCTAGGAGGAAAAAGAGGCCGACACCACCTAACCTGCCCTCTGCCTGAGAACTGGGAGTATCCCTCAGCCTCCAAGTGCTGAAGTACTCACTTCTAGAAACTAAACTCTGACAAACAGAAAGGGAGGCGGGCAAGTTCAGGCCTCTAACACTTTCATTTCTTAAATTTCGGGAATTTGTGAATGCCTGTGAGCCCTATTTGGGGTGGGGGATAGTCAATCTGCAAGGAACAGTGAACACCCTTAAGTGTGATCTAAGCCTGGGCAGCAAAGAGCCAGCCAGCAGCAAATAGGCCTGATGTCACCTGCAGTCTCCCTGTGTACAGAGGGCTGGGCCTTCAGCATCTCGACACACGTCCTCCAAAGACCTTTCCAAAAGCCAAGTGACAGCACTGTAGTTTTATATGCTTGATGCAAGTGTGTGTGTGTGCATGCGCACGCACACACGCACGCACGCACGCACGCACACACACACATACACACACAGAACACAACTTCACAGAAGCCTCTGTGAAGGTAATTTAGAGGGAAAGGGAGAACTTCAGATCCAAACTAGATCCTTCAGTATGTCCTAACACAGAAAAGGAGGAAGAGAACACTGGTTTTGTTGTTCTTTGTTTTTTCAAGACAGGGTTTCTCTGTGTAGCCTTGGCTGACTTGGACTTGCTTTGTACACCAGGCTGTCCTTGAACTCAAAATGATCTGCCTGTCCCTGCCTCCCACCACGCCCGGCTCAAGGAGAACACTGTTGAAGACCAAGACTCTTGAGGAGGAATTTTCATATCTGTCAGCACTTGGGGACATGGAAACACGTTGAGTCCAAAGCCCATACTAACTCCAAACAATGTTCTCCGATCCCTGCAGGTTGGAGTTTGCACCAGTGAGATGACCCGTACTGAAGACACCCCTTCTTTCTACCACTGTCTTCATATACCCTCACAGAACTAAAAAATTATATAATTCGCTTCTAACCAAGCTATTTTTAAGAAGGCAAATTAATGAATAAACCTGATATCTGGTTTGTATAAAGGTTTTTTATAAAAAAGACAAGTATAAATGTCATAAAAAATCTTTCAAGAATTCCCAAGTAACTGTACATGCATGCATGCTTGTGTGTGTGTATAAAGATATTCCAAGGGGAAATGTCAATACAAACACCTCATCAGTGGCCCAAAAATGGGAGGAAAAAAACCACACTAATTGTGACTAGGAAAAAAATTCTAGAATCTAGTTGCAAATATAATTGCCAGCTGAGGTTTGGAAGAATGCAGAGTAGCAGTTTAATAGGAGCCTGTGGAATCCAGTCACAGATGAAGGTGTGAATTTTCAGAGCGGAATTAAGTGGCCAACCCTCACCTGTCTCAGTGGCTTCAGCTTCTCCACCCACGTTTCTCCTGTAAAGAGTCTGAAACCCAGAAGCCTTGATAATACCTCCTAACTGGGTGAAGACCTAATTCAGAAACTTAAATTATTTGAAAAATCTAGTTTCCCCTCTGGTCAGACCCAGCAGAAGCAGCCTTCAAACTTACACAAGAAAAGTAAGTGTAATGCACGTTAAAACTGGAGAGGCATCAAGGCCAGGAACTCTGTCACTCTTTCCAAATCCAGAGAGACAGAGACAGAGAGAGACAGAGAGAGAATATGTGTGTGTTTGAACACTGTGCTTGCCATGTATGGACAAGGATTTGTTTTGTGTGTATGTACACACAGTTATGTTAGCTTTAGGGAGCAAAGCTGCAATGAAAGGGCAGCCTCAGTATTTAGGCAAGTTATGAAATGAAAATTCCTAGTTACCATAGCAACTGCCAGATCACATGGAATGGGCGTGAGGAGATAGGCGGCATCTTAAGTAAACACTCATGTTTTTTTCCTATTTTGTACATTCCTGGGTGTTTTTAGAGATGCCTGCTCTCAGTCTGTGTAGTAACCATCTCAGAAATCACACAGAAACAAGACAGAAGAAAAGTAAAACAACAGCCCCCCTGCGTGTACTACACGACGGCACAAAGTTGCTATTAAAATTGAGTAAGGAATTATAAATACTATGACAGAGTGCTCTAGGGGGCAAACAAACCCAAACCAGGAAGTATAGAGGAAGAGAAAGGACTAAAATAAGGCATGGAATATCTCCCTCATATTTTTCTAAGTTGGAGATAGGTATGGAGAGAGAAAAAGAATGGGACTGAAAAGAAAGGGATTGAATGACAGAGCACATGAAAGGCCTCTTCTTTCGCTTAATCTGCACCTGAGCCCGAAATCCTTGATAAAAACTAGAAGTAACCACCACTGCTGTGTCTATTCTTTGACAGTGATCAACACTTGCAAAACCTTATTCACAATTGCAGAGTGGGGGTGATGGGCTCCTTGGCTTTTCTGCTGACCATGTCTAGGCTGGTTCTTAACACGGGGAACTTTAAGATTAAAATACATGTTTATAGGTTTGGGTGCAAGGACAACTCTGCAGAGTTGGTTCCCTCTTTCAGCCTTTATGTGGAGTCTGGAAGTGAACTCAGGTCACCAGTTGTGGTCTGGATGAAAACTGTCTTCCACAGGCACAAGGCTACGGGACCTTACGGGGCCTGGTTGGGGGAGCACTGTCACTGTGGGAAGGCTGTAAGGTTTTAGTCATCTTGGTTCCGTTTTCTGTTCACGTGCCATGTTCTGTGTGCTGATAAACTGTGATCATTGGCCCCATGCCACCTCCATGCCTTCCCCCATGATGGACTGTGTCCCCCCAGGAACTGTAAGCCCAAACACACCCTTTCTTCATTAAGCTGCTTTCTGTCAGTGTTCTATCACAGCCACAGAAAAGGAACCACTACCCAGGGTTTATCCACTGAGCCAGCTCATTTCAAGTGTGAGAGCTCCAATCAGCTGGAATCCCAGCACTGATACAGTTTTCAATTTTCACAGCCAGGACTTCACGTTTGAACTCGGGAAACATTTCTTAGTGCCCATAGTTGCCTTCTCCAGCAGGTCCACCTTAACACGCTGACAAACACCAGTGCCTAGCACCAGAGAGCAGGCAAGACAGCGGAGCCACGCTCACAGATGAACAGTTTGACATGTCTGGGATGTAGGTGATTTGTGATTAGAAAAACATTGTTTGGGGTGGTGCTGTCGGGTGGGTAGCGAGGGCGCTGGGCTGGCAGCACTCTCTTCTCAAATCTCTGGCTTCTCGAGGACATTCCGAACTCAGAGAAACAATTCCAAATAGTGAACAACTTGACTGGAAACCGTGGCTTTGATGGCCTGATAAGGCGGGCAAGGTCTAGCTGGGGAGGCCAAGTGAGATACCACCACAGAGCAGCGCCACTCGACGGCATACCGTAGAAGTGCCAGCTAGTTTCAGAACATGAAAGGACAGTGAGAGGCATGTTCAGTTAGAGTGGGAAAAGCTACCAAAGTCCCTAAGCAATGGATGGACGTTATTAAATGCCAACACTCCCCTCCAAAAGTCAACACGCCACAGATGCTGCTGAACTTGTGTGTGCCTGTGAGGCGAAGGACGGTTTTATACCTGAACAAGAGCTCCAAATCCTAATATATGATAAAAATGAGGCTCAAAAGGAAAGTAACCATACAATTTAGTCAAAATATTTAATCTGAAAGATGTTAGCAGAATTTAAATTTTTCCAAAATAATAAATGTTTTTATACTAATGATCAGTTAACGGAAGTGAACTTATACATGTGATAGGTGATTAAGAAATCTTTTACATTACAAAAATAAATAAAGAGCTACATGCAAAAGGCAACTCCAGAAGAAATTTAGAAGATAATAATGTTGAGTATCTATCTGGCCTTAGGAGTGGAAAGGCTTTCCAATCTTAAAGGCAAATTTTACAATGAAGAACAGTAGGAGAAATTGTTTCTGCTCATAAAAATAACTAAATAAATAGAGCACAATCTGGGAAAAAACTAGCTGTAACCATGACTACAACATTTTGTAGCCATTATGTATACAGAATTTAGAAAATGGGCCAAGGAGGCAAATGGGTCGAGTAGGAAGAAAGAGAAATAGATTAATGTAAGTTACAGATATTCAGCTTTTCTTTAAAAAGTAACGTGAAGTTAAACAAGGTGGTAGTCCTCTTTCTTCCCCAACCAGTCCTAGCAACTTGACAAGGACCTTACAGAATCCCCGTGAGGGCAAGGGTGAGGGCATCGCGGAACAAGCGTGCGCATGCACTGCTGATCCAGTGAAATTAGGACAAGCTCTAATGGGAGGTAGCTGGGCCGCAACAGGAAAGTCATCAGCACAGTTGCTGAGTTTACATCTACGCTTGCAGACCAGGTGAGACTTCTGCAGAATGGGCCATACGGTCACAGAACTGGAAAACATATTTGCCCCTCTGGAAAGGCAGCTTGGTGTGTCATAGAGTAGTGAGGAAGCTGCCCGTGCTCACAGTGCGGGGGCAGCCGCTTCTCCATTCTCTACAGAACTTACGTGTTATTTTCTGCATTGGCAGTTCCAATCATTAAGAAAGTGTGCCATAAGTTCTGACACAGCGCCGATACCTAATTCTGGACCATAAAACAACCATATATCTCTTTCAGATGGAGTTTGTTTTCAGAACAGGTTGAGGCACTAATTATTCGAGACCCAGGCCTATAGCAAACTGCACAAAGGGGTATTTGGGGGTACTCCTCGTAGCTGGGAAACCGAGGAGTCAGCCGTGGTGACAAATGGTGGTGACAGTGTAACCTCCCTTAGCTCTAGGACTTGGGATCTTTGTCATTATGATTAGTGTCCTAACAGGGCGATGTCAGGGAAGTGAGAGAGATGGTGCTGACATCTAGCCAGCATGTGAGGAGGGACGGAGGGAGACAAATGTCTTCTCACAGCCTTTCCCCTCTGGGGGTCTGCACTCCGTGCCCTTCTCTACTCTCCCTGCTTTGTTCCTGCATCCCCTCCCCACTGAGCATTGGGAAGGATGTACTTGAAGAGCTTCCCTCTTCCAGCTCCAATCACATCTTGCTTTTTCTATCTCTGTTGCTTCATTCTCAGTCATGGGGCTTACTGTTTCTGTCAGCAAATGGAGGCAATAATAAACTAATATTACCAGGTCTTTAAAAAAACCTTGCCATTCTGAATGAAGAAAGAAGACTAAATCAACATTAGAATTGCCCAGGCTTCAACAATGCGAATACTATGTGTGGAAGGTGGCAGGGTGAGTGTCCCGGGTAGGGCCTGCCCGAAGACAGCTCAGTGACCAGAGTGTCTGCAGCCCGCTGCATTGGGCTAAGGAGCAGAAGGTTTTAAGTACCCAAGCCTTCATCCCTCCACAGGGTCACCTGGCTGGGACATCCAACCTGTTCTGCATTTAGAACAGGCACCATTTCTGGTTCCTCTGTTCCGCACTAAAGCAGACTTGGGTGAAAGCAGACACGCTCACTGCAGCCCTTCATGGAGATCCTGGATTAGCCACTCGTGGAATGGAGGGTGTAAGTCAGAGTTCAGACTCAGAACAGCAGAGGACAGAGGGTGGGCACACAGCGCAGCCGCTACTCACAGGAAGTGTATTGGGAGCTGTGCCGATCTCCAGTCTGGAGTTTTCCAGGGTGTGGGGAGTCTTTTCAGGTCCGGGCACATCCCCTTAGTGTGCCAAGATAATGAGTAACACTGATGGCCAGGAACTTTATTAGTGACTCGGACGGAAATGGAGAATACTTAAAACTGAAATAAAGGTCAGATGTACTTGCCAAATTACAAGGAAAATGCCATTTAATAGTTCAGGGAGTCATCAAAGATTTCTGCGTACAAGCACCTGGCATTCAAGTACATCCTTGAAAGACAAATCAAGGTGTTATTGATTTGTGTGAGTGTGTGTGCCTGTGTGTGTCTGTCTGTCTGACTCCCCTCGTCTTCCTTCTTCTTCCCTCTCCCCACCTCTGTGGCGAAGACCAGAATCCAGTCTTTCCTGTGGTAGACAAGCCTTTTCTCCCGAGCTACCCTTCGGCCCCACGTTATCCCTTGTTTGATTTCAGTGTTTTGAATTCTACTTCATTCAGGCTAAAATCTTCCTTTCTTGCCGCCAGGGTTTTAACCCGCAGGAGAAGGCTGTCGCCAACGCAGCTGCCTGGGCCCCTGTCTCTGCCTTTTTGTTGCATCTTTTGAAATTCCAGCCGCACCTGTCATTAGAGGGGACAGTGTGGTCTTCAGAGCTTCAACTGCCCTGTTTCCCACCATGTTTTTACCAACATATATGAGTGTTGTCTTAATACTGAGATAATTTTTGGATATGTGCTTCCTGATGGGTGTTTAATGAGAAGCACTGAATGACCTCATTTATATTTTGCTGACAAAATTATTGGTTTCTGCTTGCATGAGATGTTCATTTTCTAATGGGGTAACTGCTAATAGAGAAGGGAAATTTGCTTAACAGAAGCATTTTATTGGGGCTAAGAGCCATTTCAATCATGCTAGCCTCAACCCAGGGACCCACAATATACAAGAACACCTCGCGGGAAATTCACATGCTCTGCAAAGCCTGCAGTTCCAGTTGCTGCTTTTTCGCTAGTGAAGTTTTGCTTCCATTTGCAGAGGTTAAAGATATCTGCTTTACTAGGAAATCTTACCAATGTAAACATTTTAATATTTTCATGTGATTAATGAGCCTCCAGGAGAACTAATCAATCGACTTTCTTTACTGCCTATCTTAACGTGATTGCTTATAAATCCGATTTAGCAGGTGCCAGTTTACAAAGGGAATGACTTCTTGCTAAAACAAGCACATGGCAGCTAAAGTTCCTTCCCAAACCCATGCTTCTCAGAGGAAAACTCCACTATTCCAGTTGATGGTGAAAAATCACACTCTCCCAATTGTAATAACAATGAGAGTGAGTTCACTGAGCGGAGAGAATTATAGCACTCGGCAACCATAAATCCAGCTCAGGACTTCACAGTGCATGTAACTATTCCAGGACCATCAGTTCTCTCTCTCTCTCTTGGTAACTTCCAACCCAGGCAAAGTCATGCAACTGCCAAGAGTCATCTATGCAACGTGCTATTCTCCCTCTTCTCTTGGTGGCACAAGGGCCAAAACTTTCCCTTGGCAAATCCCCTCCCACCCCACCACTGAGGTCACAGGATATACGCTCTTATGAGTCATTTACATTTCCTGAGCCCCTCACAAATCCCTGCCCCGAGGGCGCTTCCTGCTATGGTAACTGACTGTGATCAACTTTTCTTTTCAACTGCTGCTTGGATCTTGAAGATCCCCTAATCCTCTATTATGATTCACTGCACCTTAATCATGCCCAGCCAGTCCTGGAACATGTCAGAAGATACATTTATAAAAGAGTGTCAAAATTGTTGACTTTGTTCATTTAATTGTGTGTGAACGTATAATGAATGAGCAAGTCTGCTCTCTCTACCTTTGATGTAGAGAGGAAACACTGGTAGGTCTCAGCAGCACATTCCAGCTAAACCTAAGTGCTACAGCGCTGACTTCTAAAAGTCTAAGTGATAATCTGTTCACTCTCAGTGACAACACAGACCATTTGAAGTCAGAAGAACTGGGGTTGGTAAAGTGTCCACCTAACCTGCACAACGCCCTCATTCCATCCCAGCATCTAACAAAACCATGTGATGGCACACACCTGCAGCTCCAGAGCTGGGGAGGGGGCAGTGGAGGAGCAAAAGTTCAAGGTCTCCTTTGGCTACATAGAGAGTACCAGCCCAGCCTAGGACAGAGGAGGCTCTCTCTTAAAATAGGAGCAAACACAATCCAAAGTTAAAGACAAAAAAGTTAAAGACAAAAGTTTTCATGGAATGGCAAGTGTGAACACAGTCTTATTTTAAGAAAAATATGGATATTTAGTATGACTTATTAGGAAAATGTGTACTGCGTACTTCCCACAGTCTGGTACACTCTGCTGGGATATTTTAGCACACCTCTATTTTTGTTACCATAACACAATGTTTAGGGATGCCAGATGGGCTTGTTTTTTCCTCCCACCCGCTTCCCACCACAGGAGGGAAAGGGTGTTTTGCATCCTACATGAAAATCTTTTATAAATTCTTCTTCTTTAGTTCAAGTATCCCAGTCACTTCTGATCAGTAAACTTTGTCTGAATCAGCAAGAGGTGAACATGCAGCAGAGCACGCTGCGCTTCCGTGAGGGCAGCCAGACAGAACCAGCAGGACCTTCCTGCCTGCAGCTGCTCAGCTTGATTTTATAAAGCCAGGGCTGAGTCCAAGGCAACCTTTTAAAGATAGTGGCAACCGGCATTGCACTGTAAGGAGAAGACAGTGCACTGAAACCGTGCTGTGGGTAGACATTTTGTCTTCTTCGGCACTGAAGCCCCCGGAGCTGAGCTTCTCAGACCTTGAACGTGCCTGCTGGTTACTGTGTCATGCAATGCAAGGGTGAAGACCTCGGGAAAGGAGTCAGAAAGCCAGCTTTGTGAGGGTGGACGTGACCAGCCCCACTCTTCATAAGAGGAATTTCAAATGCTAAACCTAACGTTCTCTCACAGGAATCTCCACAAAACCTCAGTGTTTCCCTAGCTCAGTGTCCCAAGATGAGTATTGATGTTAGTTGGTGTAAACACTAGGCTCACCTCACAAGGTCCTGCACCCTCAGGCTTTGTCACCCGGCCCTATCTGCCAGACCAATGATGCTGTGGCCACTTCATTCTTCCTACCGTTGCCAAGTCCTCTCCCTAAATGCCCAGCCCTCCCTGTCCCTCCACTCTTCCACACACTTATACTCTGCCTTCTCCTGGGGGAAGTCTCTGTCCCTTTTGACCATCTCAAGTCTCTGTTCAGCGTTCACACACCTGCAGCCCACCTCCCTCGTGGGAATCTGAACTTAGCCTTGGGACACCTTGTAGAGGGACAGCCCTAAGGGCAGTCATGTCTGTCCAGTTCCCTGGGAGCCACGGCAGCCAAGAGTGGGTGCCTCCACTTCTCCACTCTGCTATCGCTCTTCTTTTCCTCTCCCCGCTAGTACACAGCTCTTCCAGACCCTCCATCTGATTGCGCAACTTTGCCATAACAGTCTCTTCCAGTGTCCACCAAACACCTCGATAAGCCCAACGTGCTGAGGAAAGGAGCTCTGGGTTGACTCGCCCAGAGAGCAACTGATAAAGTACTGGCAGAGTTGCATTACCTTAGCTCACTTATGTGTGGAAGTAGAGGAGGGAAGATTACAGCACAGCCAAGGTTCTAGGAAGGGCTGCCACAAGAGCGGGGCAAGAAATATAATAGCCAGGAAAAAGAACCTGGTTTCTAATACATCATTTTAATCATTTCCTAGCTACGGTGGAGATGATATGGCTATTCTAGTTCACAGGAACCTAATAAACTTAGGGAATACTTGGAGAGAATGGAAAAAAGATTTGAGAACAACAGTCGTTTGAGAAATCAAGCCAACTGAGCCAGGATACACTTTCTTATCTTGGCTTTCAAAATAAACATGAACATATTCTGAAAATAAGAAATACCATAACAACAAAAGTTCTCTCTCTTAAAAATACTGAAGCTAATTTAAAGGGGGGGGGGGTTAGACTTTGCAGTGGCCTTCTGAGAGCCTAAAACAACAGTTTATGAGCAGATGGCTCCACCGGACAGCATGAGCCAGCCCCGAGACACACTGGCAGTCTAGCTGCTGTTTGGAGAGAGGAAAACCAAGTGTAGAATTCCAGAAGCACGGAGTGAATCGAACTTGTAGGCCTTGTTTCTAAATAGGTGGCGGAACATGATAGCTGTGATGCGTTTGCCCCGTCTATGGCTCACATTCCCAACACCTGTGGAATGGAATCATCGAGACTTCACTGAAGAGTTTTTGTTACTTATGTTCAAAATCTAGATTGTAAACTTCTTGCAAGCAAAAATTGCCATCTCCTACCTTTTGTGTTACTCTGAGGCCAGATTGATACTGATTCAAAATGGGCCAAAATAATTCATGCAAGGAAGCCCATTATCTATGAAAAGATAGCTTTAATACCAACCCAACCCCACAGTCAGGGTTTTGTTACCAAGAAAAATAACAGAATTTCAGTGTGGTGACTTCTGTTTTATAGATGGGCAAGCTATGGTGTTTAAAATTAACTATTACATCTGAATTTTTTTACATTGGCTTTTAATATAAACAATGATGCTAGAAATTTCTGTTTCCATTTAAGTACTTTTGGGCTAAATCATTTTTAATTAAAAGCTTTAAATACTGATGAGATTATCTGAAGTATAGTGCGAATTTCATACAGTATAAACTGTATGATAAAACCTTTTCCTTTTCTGTGTTTTATGGAGAGTAAGTCATTGCCAGCCTACTTCAGCCCTACGTTTAAATACAGCAAACTCACAGAAACAAACTTTGGGTATGTAAGCTAAGAGTGGCAGCGGTCAGACTAACCCCTCTCAGCAATCCCTAGACAAGGGACTCTTTGACGTCTGTAGAATTCCAGGATGAGGCTGCAGGAAACAGGGCAAAGGAAATTCCGGTAAGGGGGAGTGATAGCAAGGTTTTCCTGGGGTAGGCAGCAGACCCTGCCAAGATTCAGCTTCAGAATGTGCCAAGTCCCCTTCCCACTCATATCTCGTGAGTTAGAGAAGGGAAGGAAGTGGGGTGGGTCCTCAGACTTAACAAAGGAACTGAAGAAAACTGGATGGGAAGAGGCAGGGTGGAGGCCAGGCCCCCCGGAAAGTCCGGCTCAACAGTTGCTTACACACATTTCTGCAGGTGGAAATCAGGGCAGTCGTCTGGGGAACGACTGCCGTGCAGCCAGCACCCAGGGCAGCACACTACCTCACTCCACCTGCGTTCCAGGAAGCAGCGCCCACACCTACAGAAACACCATGATCTCTGCCTTCCTGACCCTAACGTGCAGAGTGCCAAGTTCCCGGTCTTGCCTTTCCTTGCCTCCCCACTTCCCTGTGGCATCTCCCCGAATTCTGTCCCTTCCTCTGGGGCCGCTTGTCTCATTGATTCCTTCTTTTTCAGAGACGCCTTGACTCACGTCGTAGTTGCCTCACCCCTGTGCATCCTGACTCCAGCGACAATTGCTGAGGGAGACAACTGAACTGAAATTCGCTCAGCCTAGCTCTATCAAATCACCACCACCCTCTGTTTTCCAAATGGCCAGACTGGAAAAAGCTTCAATTAGAATTGTTTAATTCCAACCCAAGCTTACTTTAAAAATCAGGTCAAATTTTATGTCTGCTCCAGGAGAGAATCCAGTATCCCCAGATGTGACTCCCTCCCCACACGAGCTTATCTATGTTCTCAGAGCATCCATCCTGAGAGCTGCCATTCACCTGAAGGTCTTCTCTTCACAACTGGATTAACATCACAAGGGATAGGAGCCAACCCTGTTATTCTGAATTCTCCATGATATCACTGAGTAAAAGTTTAGTGAATGAATGAATACGAAGAGAAATTCTAGAATAACAGTATTTGTCAAATTAACACACAAGACATAGGTCAAAAGAGCAAGCCTAACATTAATAGAGACCTCTTCTGAGCAAAGCAGATAGCACTGCAGCAAACAGCAACATCTGGCCGAATGACCAATCCACTGGATATAACTACAGATGCTCTCTGCTGAAAATTGTTCAAGGGGATTGTTCTGGAAAGAGTCTGTGTGGTCTCTACACTATTAGCCAGTTAACAACTCAAAAACTAGATCTACATCAAGATCCAAGACAATGTCACCATGATCCAGGAAAACAAAGCAAGGTCAGTATGATTTTGGGACAAAGCCCCAAAGAAAACAAGCATTCTGATAACAGTCAGAGCACTCCTGGCCAGGCATGTTGGCACAGATCTCTAATCCCAGCACTCCAGGTAAGACTGGAGGACCATAAATCTAAAGCCATTCTAGGCCACATGTTAGGTTTGTCTCAAAAGGCAAAAGTAAACAGCGCAACAAAAAACAGCCACACCACACTTGTTACTACTCTGTGCTCAGAAAACAATCAGTATTCCAGAATTACTTAATGTAAAGCAGAACACGCACTCTCAGCTAGCAATCACCCAGCTCTGTCCCTTCATGCCTACACAGCTCTCAGCATCTGCTGCCTTCTCCGTTCCCATAGGCTACCACCTCCCTCCGGCGGCTTCATGAGGTTCTCGCCAATGTTCCCCTCTTCCTTACCCAGCCATTCCTCTGAACTGAGGACAGAGACACCTGACTAAGCCCACAACTGCCCATGTTATTTGTCTTCTTTGGTGGCTTTCCTTTGCCAAAAAGACAAGTCTAAACTCACTGAGGTGGCTTACTGGGGCTTTCACGACTGTGTTTCAGCCTTCCTTCCAGCCTACCCTTTCCAGTCCCCCACGAACCACCAGCCGCTGCTTCCTCTGACTAAAATGTTCTTCCCTGCCATGCCCTTCTCTCTGACCAGCAGCCATCCTCCAAAGCCAAGTGTAGGCTTCCTGCTTGCCCCTTCCTCCGCTGACAGAACTGCAGATTACGACTCATAAATCCTGTGCCTACAGAGGACGTCAGTGTCTTCCCAGAACTAGTGCCTAGATGTTAACTCTCCCATTACAATATTTAGAAGACACAGTCCTATTTTTGCCCTCCTGTTTAATTCTTCCCTTATTATCAACACTTAGAAGTGAGTGCCGTCCAATGTTGCCTATAGCTTGCTAACAAAAGTTATGCTGAGTGATTCCTGAGAAACATAATTACATTTTAAAGTTTTTCCTCCTGAAACACCTTGGCATAAGCACATAGTGAAATGTTTTTATGATTGTATGAATTTATAATCATAGCATCTGTCTGTCAGTGTAAGAAAATACTCGAAGTGCCCACACTGGAGGCTCACAATAGGACAAGAAGAGACAGAGGGTTTTGCTAAGTTTATGCCATGCTCAGAGTTACTTTCCTGTCTGGGCACATGAGGAGGGAAACCAGAGTTCTGAGAATAGGAGAATAGGGCTGAGTGAAAAGAATTATCCAGTAGATAGCTGGGCTTCTAACTCTGCCACTATTTATTTACTTAGCTAACTTCAGCCAAGAAAGGTAGATGAGGAAGATAAGCGATTTTAAAATGACAAAAGAAAGGAAATCTGTTACACAGTTGCAGGATTAGGTCATTACTGTGGAAATAAGACTAGGATGTGTGGACTTGGGTTTACACTGCTGAGTTGCAATTTCCTCTGGTGCGGTGAGCTTCAACTGAGTCTCAACAGCAAGAGCAGAGGCCCGGGCTTGCAAAGAAACTGAAGCTCGTGAACACCAAACTTAGCAAAAAAGCAAAAACTCTGTCACATAAGGTCAGAAGGCTTGGATCTTTTCTACAGTCTCTGTAGCTAGGTTTACACTCGACAGTGAAAAAGGAAGGCACTGAGCGTCACCCTTCCTCACTGTGATGAATGGGAAAGTCTACGTGGGGAAAGTCGTGATTCCAATGTGTGTTTATCCGTCTTCTTCCCTCATAGACACAAAGATTTCATAGACGCGAATGCATCTGTCATATGACATACAAGCAAAAAATACAAAAATGTCACCATTCTCTTTAGAGACTTTAAAAGAAGCAAAGAAAATAGTAATAAAGCAAGCTGTGAATCTTCACAGCTGATAGTTCTGGCTCCTTTAAAATCCTTGCCAGTGACTCGCTCCAGCTCCAGCCCTCCACACTTCGGAGGGAATTATAATCTTACTGGCTGTGACAATAACATTCTAGACTGAAATAATTACAAAACAAAGGCAACACAGGGTCCTGTGAACAGCACAGACGTCTTCATGGCTGGAAACCTACATTTTGTTCCTGCAGTATGAGACTCTGCCACTTGACTCTGAACAATGCTGCCTTACCTCAGTAACTCTTATTTGCACTCACCCGTAAGATACAGCATTCCTTTAAAGAACCACTAGGAAAGAAGCTCACCTCCTGTTACATGAGGACACACTTTCACACCACCAACAGCTAAGACTCACGGTGCATCTCGAAATAAAAAGGCATATGAAAGTGGTTGGTCTCCTAATTAAAATGAATCCAAAGGACTAGCCTCTTGAGAAGTTGAAGCTACACATTAAGTTAGACAAATGTCCCAAGCTTGTGATGGGTAAGAATTAGGCTGTGACACAGGCAAACTGTAGGGTGCCTCTATCAACCTAAACAAGGGCTTGATATTTTCTGTAATACCAGCAAAGGGAAGGTGTCTGAGTCTTCCAACCATAAAGTCAACAGCAGCTCGCCCTTGACGCTTTGACCTCTTCCTTCCTGCCAGTGTCACAGTGCTTAGCCTCCGAACCGCTGATACTCCATGTTAATAAGATGAACAGCTAGCCCTGGAGGTCCCAAGCCAGCTCATGGGCGGGAAAGCCCTGTCGTTTGTAGCGATAGACTTGGGGCTGAAGAAGCATGTAGCAGCTTCTCCTCTGGAAGGGCTTGAAAGTTAAATGTGAAAGGAAAATTACAGTCAGGGAAAGACAGAGAACTGTTCTTTGTAAGGAGTCCTGGACAGTAGAGTGAAGCCTTACAAATAACAATCAGGGGACCACAATAGTGGCCAGGGAAGGCAGCTGCATTGTCTCCCGGCCTGAGGGCAGCCTTCTCAGCTCTGAGGCCTCAACTGAATAACTGCTTTCAGGGGACTGGCCAGCCCGTCCTTTCCCCATAGCCTTCACTGTATCCACACAATGTCGTTCTTGTTGGAACACAGTGTTCAGAAAGCTCCTGGGCAGTCTCCATCTGACCCGCCCTCGGTGGAGCAGCTATGATCTGGTTTTCTGCCCTTCTCTATTTCTACTGACTCAGAAGACATTCCTTTGGAGATGAGCCCCACAGCCAAGGTGAACATAAATGTGCATTGGAATAGTCTTTCAAAAATCTATGTTCTCTGTACTCTTTAATGGGATGAAGTTTCCAGTGTAAGACTAGGAAACTATCAACTCAGAGACATGCTGAACATGCATTTGGGGCTGTCTAAACGTCTACATGGCTTATTTCTAAGAGGAGTTCTCTTACAAGCTCAGTCCCAAAACCACCAGCTTAAGAGCTCAGAGAATCAACATTTACCAAGGATGACTTGCAGAGGTAAAATCTCAAACAGTTACAAACAACCAAGCAGAACCATTTCCCCACCCATTCAAACCAACATCCCCAAGAGGAAAGGGCTTACGCATTCTGCCTTCTCCGGATCCTGTCTGCCTGCCTGTAAGAACTGGCAGTTTTCTCTCGCCAGCTTCTGGACCAGCTCAATACGTCCGATGTCGTCTCTCTCCTGGAGCTTGCACATTACCCCAGCCTTGAGAGTTGGAGAAAATGCGAAGAGATACTTAAATCCGCAGTCCCAGGACATGACACCACCACAAAGTCCACCTTATAAGAAGCACATTTTCCCTGTGGCCTTAATTAAATCATGGCCTTCATAAACAATTTTGCCTTTCCAAAGTTACTGTGGAGATACCAGGCCAGAGACCTCAAGAGCATGTATCAGTGTGTTGGAAGGGCTGGAAGGGCAAACTAAACCATTTGCTACTACGTGTGCGCCTGATATGCTGGCATTTGTTTGTCCCTGACAGCCCGTTTCCTGTTACATAAGCCAAGCCTAGCAAAAGGTTAAAAATTCATGGGAAAGTTAGCCAGGAACCACTCCGGCAGAAAGGGTGAGGTGATACAGAGTCCTAAAAATAACAGTCTAAAACTTCCCAATTCTTCAGCTGGAGAGTGTCATTCCATGGACAAATACAGTTACCAAGAAGATTATAGGATAAACTTTATTTTTCGCAACTGGAAAATTACTATAAGGACAGGAGCATTTAGAATCAAGCCATTATGCACCATGCGTTTCTTTATATGCTGAAGGTTTTATGCTGTGATAACAGGAATGAGGTAAATCTAGGGGGTTAGAACAGAAAAGAGGTCACTCTGACACAGTGATTATAAACTATTTCTACTCAAATTCTTTCCCAAATGGTTCACACAGACACACCGAAGCATGATCTAATAAAGAATCTTGAAGTTAACTTGGCAGGATTGGTGAAAACCACTGAATCTTCCTTCACCCACACACCCTACAGGGTTTGAATGTTCTCAGCAATGTGACTGCATTCGGGGACAGGGCAGAGAGCTCAAGCCTCGTGGCCTTAACGACTGGCGTGAAAGTCGCCCATACGTCCAGTGGGTATCACAGAAACACACCCGGACATGCAGAGCAGCAGCTACAACCTTATTTCCAAGGGCTCAGATGGAAAGAAATCCTCCCAGCAGCCACCACAGACCCCTCGAGGGCAGTAGGCAGGATTATCCCACGAAAGTATGAAGTCTGCATTAACATTCCTCACAAGCTTCATTGGACAACGACCTCATCTTAAGACATCCTGGACTAGCCAGAGCTGCCAGAAGACTACACCACCCTAGATAACTAACGTCAGCCCAGGAGCAGTTTCCCTTTAAGGCAACTGGGACAAAGGCTCCCCCTTACCCAATAACACAATCATTCTAGGATTAAACAGACATATTCATTGCACCATCATTTAATATTCTCCAGATACAGATCTCTACTTGTCTATTATTAAAAACATCATTCAATAGACTTTGATAAATACCCACAATAAATCCTAGCTACAGAATTCAACGCCTCCAAGTCCCTCGCATCCCTGAAGTTGTTGTTCAACAGAGGAAGAATACTGCATCACACACACACAGACACCGCTTCCACATGCACGCATACACACACGCACACTCACACACAGGGGAGGGGAGCAGAGCAGTATTGAGGTGGCCACTGGATCAGAAGATTTTCTAGTAAGATGCCATTTGAGCAGAGAGACCCAAAAGAACGAGGAAAACATGATGTCTATCTCAAAGGGAGCGTTTTAATCAGAGGAACAAGACACCAGGGTTGTGTGCTTGCCATGCGGATGGGCTGAGAAAAGAAGCAGCGACAGGACAGGACAGAACTGGTCCGGGGATAGTTGGTCACAGGGTGCGGGTCCAGTTTTCACATTTCCCTCACAGGCTCTACAGGGAGTTTACGATCCTAAGCTGGGTGTTTGCACCAGGCCCGCCCTCAGGCTCAGGAAACTCTGGAAGAGGAGGCAGAGAGCATGTAAGAACCAAAGGGGACAGAGGGCACACACCTGGAAACTCAGCAGGACTGCTGTTCTATCCGCTCACAGAGGCCACAGCAGCATGCACCCGGCCAGATGGGGTTCCAGCGCTGAGAGAAGGGGTCACAAGACCCCCAGAAGTCTCCACTGATAACCACCTGCATGTGAAAATTAGTTCTCCTCACTGGAGTCTCACTGGGGACACAAGCACTCTCAAGGGCCAGCCTCACGCCCAGCAGCAAATGGCCAAGCAAATGAACTCAACGGCATCTTTGGAGGCTCTCTGCCTGACACTGTTTTGTTCGCACAACATTTTAAAACCGCCCAGGTCTGCTTTGCATATCTCCGATGGCTTCCAGTTTTCTATTTTTATGGGAATCCTGTGTGTGCAGATGTGTGTGTCTGCCTCTACATGTGTTTCTTGCACTTTCTCTTTGGCTTTCTTTTTTCTGTTTGTTTTGTCATGTTCTGGTTTGCTTGGTTTTGTTGTATCTTATCTTATTATTATTCTTTAGATGACTCTTTGGAGTTTGTTTTCGGTTTTGCTTTTTGAGATTGGTTTCTCTGTGCAGCCCTGGCTATTCCATAACTGGGTTTCCACGAGGCCAGCCTCGAACTCCGAGATAACCTGCCTCTGCTGGGATTAAAAGTGTGTGCCAACACCCACCTAGTTGACTTTTTGGTTTTCTAGCAAGAGCCAGAAGGCTGTGAATTCAGATGGGAGGTGCAATGGGGAGATCTTGGAGGATTTAGGGGGTTATAATCAGAATAAAAACTACCTTCAAGAAAAGAAAAATAGAAAAAAAACCTTAAAATTAAAATAAGATATAGCCCTGGGAAGTGACTGTAGATCACACTAATATGTTTCCCAAAGCAAGGATAATACATTTTGAAAGTTTCTATCATGAATAAATAATATTTATATAAACATGTTTATCCTGATTTCAACCTATAAAATGTATAAAAATATTAAAATATCACATGTCATGCATCATATATATATATATATATGTGTGTGTGTGTGTGTGTATACATGCATACAGACAGACAGGTGTGTGTGTGTGTGTGTGTATGCTTCAGTTAAAAGTAGATTCATGTTAGTGAGAGATATAGTTTAGTGGTAGAGTTTTGCCTAATATTAGCCACACCTGCTGTATATACTTTATTTCACCAAAGATGAACAAGTCCCTTAAATTCACACTTTAAAATGTAGTAAATTAATTATAAAGATCCGCATAGCAATGAACTGTCAGGTTCTCTTCTTTTGGAAGGAGTCAAGTTGGGCATTGAACATTTGACATCTTACATCAACAAGTCAATATTGCTAATTTAAAAAACAAAACAGAAATTACAGAAGCCACAGAATGTAAATTTTAGTTTAACAGTGAGAGTTATAATAATTAGTCTTCATAAAAATAAACTGTCACTTCCTAAAAACTAATTATATTTCTTAGTTAAGCTATGAGCCAATGATGTCTTATCGGATATGTTATAAATTTGGCATTAACCAATCTGTAAGGCAGTAAATAATATTAAAATATATGACAGCATTTTGCCTATCCAGAAAAAGTTCGGCTTCTTGTTCTAAAAAAGATGGACTTCTTCGGAATGTGTGAGCAGAGAATTCTCACACAGAGACTTACAGTTTAGAGGATTATTGTGGGCAGCATCAGGATACTAGTCCTCAACCAGGGTGTGTCTGGGAACGTGAGTCAGTAGCAGAGATGGGGTTGATGGCCGCCGAGGACGCACTTCTGAAGCAGGGCCAACAGGTGCTGTGTATAAAGTTTGGGGGACTATGGAGAGGAGGCGCTTACTGAGAGTGGGCCATGGCAGTCTGCAGGTGCCAGAGCAAAGGGGAGGCTGGGGCAGGACGCCAGGGACATCCAGGGCACAGAGTATTGTTTTAGTTGTGTGCAAGGATGGAAAGCAACGAGCTGAGTGCAATGTTTAGAAATGGGGACCATATATTTGCATTTTAAATAACAAATGTTATTACTTTAAACATTGTTTCATGTTTTCTTCTTAAAGAAGGAATATTACTGTCTTGATGTTCCAGTTTCAAAGTTTTTGATGTAGTAATATTTTCATTAGATAACTGTAGAGCGCTCCTTACAAAATAACTGTGGGGCGTTCAGCAAACGGCCCCCATAGTTTACAGGTGGCACTTTAATCTCTGGGGGTTTTCAGCACAGAGATGGTGCAAATCCTCCATGGTTCATGAAATAGTGAACTTGGAAACACAATATAAAGCCAGATGTTCTCTGGGGTCCCTTCCATGGCTCTGCAATTTAGTAATTCAATTCAGGAAAACTGTGAATTTATTAATATGTTTGGAAGCTTCGCTGTGGACACTCAGGCGGGATAACTAACAGCCCTCGATCTAGACTTTCACATTCACGGTCTATTTAATTTATCTATGTGAAATTAATTATAAACAGTTTACCTAATGCTGCAAAGCCAGAAAAAGAGAAAGAATTAATGTGTAACTGACAGAAGAATTAAGAGCCTTATTTCAAGGTCTATTTTGGAAGAGAAACATTTTCTATAATGTATAATTAATGCTGATCTTATAGCTTCAGTATAAGCAATGTTACAAGTTCTGATGATTCATGAAATGTGGGTTCACTCCCTGGGGGGTGGGAATAAGCATGGACAGGAATCCCTTAGGAAGGGACACACAGGGACAAATGAGCAGTCCTCCCAGTGACCAAGGTGGAAAACAAAGGTTCACATCTAAGACAATGACGGCATTACATCCGTAAACACTAAAATTCACTCTTTTGGGGTTGGGGAGACGGCTCTGAAGTAAGAGCACCTGCTGCACACGTGTAAGGGGCCACGTTCAAGTGCCCAGCGCTGATGGTAAAAGTCAGGCGTGGCCGTGTGCACACCTATGACCCCAGCACTGTGATGAGGGGACAGGGGTTTGCTGGCTCCAGCCTAGCACCAGGTCCAGTGAAAGACCTTGTCTCTGGCCTTCATGTGCATACAGGTGAGTGAACACACACACACACACACACACACACACACACACAAGCACTCCACCACACACATTCTTTCACATACACAAATCACTTTTTCTAAAACAACTAAGTAAATCACAATATAAAAACCTCCATCAAGAGAAGTTAAACCAAGCTTCTGCCTTTTGGGAAAGCATGATTTAAATAACAAACTACTGCAGCACAAATTCCATTGAACATAAATTCAGTATGCTCAAATCAATTCTTACTGATTGTTGCATAACACATTTCAGTACATTAAGATTTAAACTTGGGAGAGAAATTCAGTATATAATTTTCTGCCTTTCTGCTTTTGTTTTTGGAGGTAAGGTCTATGGACCCAACATCTTCTCAAGCTGGCTCTCCAGCCATGGCCAAGGCTGAAAGTCTGGCCCTCCTTGTCTCCACATCCCCGGTCCCGGCGTGTGCCATCACTGTCAGGAGTCGGAGGCTGAACTCAGCGCTTCGTTCTCACCCTCCCTTCCTGGCTTCTTCCTTCCCTAGCCCCCTCCCTTTCTTCATTTAAAAATCAAAACCACCTCCTGACTTCAGTGAGACTGTCTGCACTTCACAGACATTGGAGAGACAGTTTGCACGTTGGTTAGAGGGAAGCGCTTGGCCGCCTCCCAGGCCTCTCAGCTGTGCCGATTAGAGCCTTGTAAGGCTTTAGTACACCACCACCAACAGCAAAAAGGGCTCAGAAAAGCGCCCAGTGTGTGCTGGGTTTTTAGGTTTCAGAACTTTTGCTATCCTAAGAAGGAAGAGGGGCTCCAGGAGAATCACCTTTCCCAACGCAGTTAGAGGAATTCAGGTAGAATTCAGATAAACTCCACGAGAGCAAAACTCTCAGCATTAAGATTTTTAAAATTAAGTTGTGAGTACGTGTCTGTGTGTGAGTGTACGCACATGAGTGCAGGTGGCGCAGACACCAGAAGAGGGTCCTCAGGCCCTGGAGCTGGGTTAGGAGGCTCTAAATCACCGATGGCTGCTGAGCCGTCCCTTGGCCTGCAGGTGGCGCTCCTCGCCTCACACTATGCTGCTTGGCGCTGTGCACAGGAGAGTGGGTCTGGGTTTTCACGCACTTGCTCAGTTGTTTGGTTCAGTTTGGGAAATGGTTTTGTTTTCTTGCTGGAGAGGGAACCCAGGCCCTTGAGGTAGGTGAGCACACGACCTCTGAGCTACACACCCAGCCTTTGCAGGAATTTATTATTATTATTATTATTATTATTTTTACACTTCTTCACTGTGACCTCCTGAAACACTGACACCTCCATTTTATGGTCCTGAAAACCACACACGGTAGGTAGTGCATGGCACAGTGGATGCTGCCTTCCAGGAATTTACAGATGTTAGAGCACACCAAAGGCAACAGACGTGGAGGAAGGGCTTGTGTACAAACCCAAGTGTAAACATTCTCTTTGATCTGTCCACACAATTCAGCACAGAACAGGCGTTTTCTCAGGCAGAAAGAGACACTGTTAATGAGAGACGGGAAGAAGTCAACGTGTGTGAAGAGACACTGGGGTTCTCTGGTAGGTAGAAAACCTGCATGGAATGGTGCCTATCTCCTGGGGATAGGTGAATCCTACTTCTCCATATGCCCAAAGCTTCCAACAGCGTGGGACGGTCTCCATGCTAATATATTTTATCATGTACTGGGCAGAAGGAATAGAAACTAGTCAATTCGCTTTAAAAATACTTTAGAATGACGACGAGATATATACAGTACGTGTGAACACACACACAGACACACACACACACACACACAAAGGGAGAAAGGGGGGAAGGACGGGGGAAAGGGAGGTGGGAAGGGAGATGAAGAGCATCTAGAACCATGCCGATGAAACTGGTAGTTCTAGATGGAAGCAGATAAGCTTTATCAGATACATTAGGGTAAAAACCACCTTCCTTCTGATGCTCATAATTCACTGTTGAATAAAATCATAATTTATGTATTCTTTTGAGAAATAAAATTGCATTAAAACAGACTTTTGCCCGTAGAATAACTTTAAAACAAGTAAAACACAGCATCTTACACTATACTACACTGATAAATGAATGAGCTAATAAGCTTTGAGTGATGAATGCAGAATTGGGGAACCCCTGTGCATGCGGCATGTCTGCTTAAAGCCTGCAGTATGATCTCAATGCACACTCAACTGCAGCATCAGTATAACACCACAACCTGTACAGCCTTAATGAGGATAATGTGTTTCTTCTGACCACAATCAGTAGCGTTTTTACCTTCAAGGTGAAAGGCACAGGGTAACTGGGCTGACTCCTTAAATGTTTCATTTTAATATAAAGTGAAACAGTTATTGTCACTGAGGTATCCAATTCACAGTTTTGACCACTGTGATTCAGCTCTTAGGATCAACCACGGGGAATCTGGCAGTGGGCACATGGCTACAGTATGTGGGCAAGCTCCTCTTCTAGCTGTGTGAAGAGAAGGTCAGCCGTGAGGGGCACCTCCTCCTCCATCCTTTCTTTGAGAAGTGGAATCCACCTATTATCTGTCTATGTATCTATGTATCTATGTATCTATGTATCTATGTATCTATGTATGTATGTATGTATGTATGTATGTATGTATGTATCTATCTATCTATCTATCTATGTATGTATCTATGTGTCCACTATGTATGTATCTCTATATGTATATATCTATCATGTATCTAGATATATGTATCTATGCATCCATCATCTATCCATCTATCTATCCATCTATCTATCTATCTATCTATCTATCTATCTATCTATCTATCTATCATCTTTATTGTTTGTTTGGTTGTTTTTTTGAGACAGTTTATCTGTGTAACAGCTCTGGCTGTCCTAGAATTTGCTCTGTAGACCAGGTTGGCCTTGAACTCAGGAAGATCCACCTGCCTCTGCCTCCTAAGCACTGGGATTAAAGATCTACACCACCACCAATGGGCCTGTCTGTGTGTCTGCGTATCTGTCTATTTTTCTATCTATCTATCTATCTATCTATCTATCTATCTATCTATCTATCTATCTATCTATCTATCTATCTATCTACCTACCTACCTACCTACCTACCTACCTACCTACCTACCTATCTACCTACCTACCTACCTACCTACCTATTATCTATCTAGCATCTATAGATATACAGAGGGGAAGGATGGGGAGCAGAAGAGAGACAGAGTGCACCTCCTCTGTCACCTATTCTTCAGTAGTCACCATGTCTGAAGGATACACCCCAAAATCCCATGGAATCCCTAAAATTACAAACAGCACTGAACTGTTTTTCCATACATATGCTCCACCTCTGTGTATAAATTAAGCAAAGTAAGAGATTAGCAACAGATAATGAGAGGACAACTAACTCAAAATACTGAGTAAGTGTTCTATGAATATAGACTGCCTTTCCGCAGTCACCCTTTAGTGATGCTGTGGGGTGATACATGCAGCTCCGAGAAGAGGCCAGAGACCGGGGCCTTTCGATATCACACCAGGCCATTGAGGAAGGGTGAACTGAAGAACCCTGCAGCACCCTGATAGTTGAGCGGATAACCACACAGCTAGCAGGGACTTTGATGCTCTGAACAAAGAACAATGCTGCATCCTGGTACTACGAAGCTGGACTGCACAGAGCAACACACAATTTAAAACACATGAATTGTTTATTTGAAAGACCTCTCTGTTTACCGAACTTGGACAGTGGACAACTGAAAGTACAGAGAGTAAAATCCTGGATACAGGAGGAGGCCTACAAATAAAATGAACAACGTAGGTCTTCCTTGGGGTGTCTGTATGTCCAATCTTAGCAGTAACAGGCCACACGAGGCTAAGCTGTCTCACCATGGACACTTGGCCCCTCTAGCCACCCTCCGAGAAAGGGTCAACACTGTGGCAGCACGCACCGTACCTGGGGATCGGGACCACCTTTAGCCTCTGTCCCGGTCATGTGCTTGTCAGTGCTCTCGTCCTCTTGTTCAACTGCTCAAAGAGATAAACACAAACATACAGGGCATCATAAGAAAATGTTCCTGGTTGGCTTCTATAGATAACAGCTTTCCAGGAAAAAAGGCGGCTAGCTTCATAAAATGAAGGTGCAGTGATGCGGTTTGCTACCTGCATGGGAGGCTACCATCATTCTGTCCTGCACATTATGTCACCTACGACATTAGCGGCAGTGGGAAATGGTCATTGCATCTTCTCTCCATCCCGTTCCGTCTTGCGCTTTACCAAAGGAACTCAGGGGTACAGGCAAGCGAGTTTACTCATTTTCACTGAGAGGAGTATTCTTAAAGAATATTTAAATGGAGAATTGAACCCAGAGCTTCTCATTCTACCACTGAACTATATTCACAGGCCACTCACTCTTACCTTTTTTAAAAGCGGAAACAGCACCTCACCAAGTTATCAAGGTAAGCCTTGTACACTAGATCCTCCTACAGCAACTCTCCAAATAGATCCCCAAATAGCTAAGACTGTCTCTCTCTCTCTCTGTGTTTTCTCAGTGGCAAGAGAAATGTCTTATAACAAAGGAAACAGTACTTTATGACTCAGTTACTTGGTGCATTGTCACCACAAAATTCCAAACTCTAGAGTCTTGGGTCGGCTTTTTCCTTGCTCGGTGCCTTCTTGTCAAGCAGTTAATTGCTCTTTGATTGTGATTACATGAACCTCCCACATACAGCCCTGTTTCCAGCCTCTTCTTTATTTGGTCCAGCATGGTGCACCTGCTGAAGTAATCGTTCTCAAACGACATCAACACAAGTGCCAAGCTCTGGCCCGTGGTCTCCTTATCTCAGAAGTCTCTTCTCTACTGCAGGGTTCTGCCACTCTCCAGCTTCCTTGGAATCTCTTTTCTCACACAGACACAACTCTGATCCAAGCTAGATGAAGATGAATGCACAGCTTTTGATATATACACCTGTTTGTTTAATTAAAAACAAGTGTATCCTGAGTGACTGCTGTGTGCCTGGAATCGGAGTTCTCACAAACAAGGCAGATAAGCCCCATGAAGCATCCATATTATCAGGGAAAGTCAGTTACAGCTACAGAACAATAAATGTAAGATGAAGTGAGGGCTCTGGAGATAGCTATGGGGAAAGACTCTGGAGTATAGTTCCTGCAGCTTGCTCTCCAATTTCTACAGGAATGCCAAGGCACAAGCACTGCCCCCACCCCCCCAAACACACTAAATAAATCAATGCGATAAATCTTTTAAGTAAAGTAAGATGAAAAGTCATACAATAACAACTATAAAAATGCAGCAGACCTGCTGTGGCCATCACAGTATTGATGAGGACATGGGTGATTGTGACAAAGTTAAGGCTGAGCCACCCACCCCTGTCAGGACACAGTGATGAACGGAAATCTGGAGACAGTGCAAACTGCAGTTAAGTTTAGACTTGAGCCAAAGAACATGGCGGACCACTGAAGAATTTGTAACATTTGGTACATATGTTCTCAAGTTCTGTCAACTTGTTTGTGGAGGACAGAAGATAACATATCAGTAAGCAGAAACACAGAAACCAGTCAGGTGACTGTTACAGTGGTCTTCCTTAGAAACGGGAGGACTTAGGTCAGAGGCAGCCAAGAGAAAGATGAGCAGGGAGGACTTAGAGAGCATGCACTCCACCTGACAGTGACCTGAGCCTGGCAGGGAGGTGCAGAGGAGAGAGCTGATGGAGAAGCAGCAGTCAGTGATGACCTTGAGTGGATCTGAGGCAGGGCCAGCGCAACACTCACCCTTCCGCCCTCTCCATCAAAAGAAGCCCAAAGGCCTCCCTAACTGCACTCATGGGCTCTCTCTGCATAATCTGTGGACTTAAAAACATTATGCTTTCTGCTGAGCAGCTTTTAGAATAACCTTTTCACATGTTTTGCTTTGGGGTGACTTTGCGCTTGCTGCGTGGTAGTTTATATTAAGCCCCCTATAGAGCGAGGCACACAGCACTGCCTTGTAAAGGCAAACAGGGACAAACAACGCACTGCCAAGTATCCAGAATGGTTCTGCTTACCCAAGCATAACACACTACTTCGTTTACCTGTTCCTGAAGGAAGGGAAGAAAGTTCCCCTAGGATCACACCTACCAGCTGAGCTACAGGCTGAGCAGGGACAGCCGAACTTCAGAGAGGCGTTGCGCTGTTTTTAGCAAAAATTCCCACTCATGCTTGTTGAAAGAGGTCCCTACTGTACTGTGGGCCAGTCAGCAGGGAATTTAAAGAAAAAAAAAAAAGAAACACTAGGAGAGACTAGGAAAGAAAAATAAAATTTAGAAAAACATCCTCAACTCCTCTTAAAAAGGCAACAGGCCCTGAGAGCAAGCAACTCCACTCAACCAAATGAAATTCCATAAGAATTTCCATAAATCTTATCCTGGGAGCAAGTTAATACTACATGAATGAAGGCTTCCTTTACATGAGAACAAGCAATTCTTCGGCAGTTAAGCTGTGATTTACTTATTTTCTTTCATTCTTAGAACCAGTATTCTTGATTAATAATAAAGAAAATAAACCTTTGGAATATTTTGGCCAATAAAGTCATGCTTTTTCAAAAACTATGTTCTGGGGCCTAGGCGTTTCTTTTTCTCATCTGATTCAACTAGAAACAGAACACTAGGATAATGCATAGTACACACACACGCACACACACACACACACGGGAATAGTTCTTATTTGGGTAGCAGTTCAAGACAGCGCTTCTCAGTGCAACAGCCTTGGCTATCCTAGAACTCGCTTTGTAGATCAGACTGATCTCCAGCTCAGAGGTGCAGCAGCCTCCTGCCGGGAGTAAAGGTGTGTGCCACCACACCCAGCTACAAAACAGTTTTCTACACGAAGAAGAACAGATTAGCAGAGCGCAAACAGAATGAGTTTGTGCTCAGCAGCAACTCTGCATTCACTCACTCACTCACTCACTCACTCACTCACTCACTCACTCACTCACTCACTCACTCATTCACTCATTCCTGCTGGTAATTGAGCTTAGGGCCTTCCCTCCCACTTATCTTTATCAACAATAACACATTTATTCTCACAGCTTTAAAGATGTCAAATGCCCACTGTCCGGTATTTCATTTAAATAACAGTGGAAGTTAGAAAAACAGGCAAAGGAAGTGACTTACCCAAAGGACAGCAGGACTGACACTGGAGGGTAAAGAAAAGACAATATCCTATCCAGATAAACAAATCTTAGTTAAAAAACACTGGATAATCACAGCTCTCGGACTGTGCTTAGCCCGTGGCTCACATGCATCACAAGACAACAAAACTTATTTGTTCTGGACTTTCCAGGATTTAATACGTAGCTGGAAAGTTCTACAGCTCCTGTTGTGCATACATTAATGTCAAAGAATACCTTAGGAGACAATTTCTCTTCATGTCTGCTTACAGTGAAGTTAGTGCCAAAGGAGGAAGAGAGGGGCAGTCGTTTAGAATCTGGGTTCAATTTTTCTCTTATCTGATCAAATAAGGGGAGGTTCAGGGAGAGTTTCTGTGCAAATATTAGTTCTGGGATGGTTCCCCCAGCAGGTCACGTTCACGGGCATGCCACTTCTGGGACCAGGGTGGCTAGAAGCCTTGCCTTCTGCCAACACAAACCGCCCCTTATCTCTCCACACACAGAACCCAAAGTCAAGGATCGGCCTCAGAAAGTAACTCTTGGCGTAACAAAACACAAGTGCAAGAGTCCGAGCCTGACCGTGGAATAGTGAACACTGGAGGCCACTGAGAACTAACAGTATGTGTGAACTACTTAACCCTAATTCACACGAGAGTACTTAGTTTAAATGTGTCTATTTGTAAACTAGCCAGCAAGGATTCCAACACGCTAGAGCTGATGCTCCCAAGGCTCTTCCAGCTTGCCTGACAGCACTTCATTTCTTCCTTGTAGCTTCCTTCATAATACCATTCCCTAATCTTCCTCAACCTCCCCCCACGTGCCCCTCAACTCCTTCTCAAATCCATCACCTTGCACACGCGCGCACACACACTCACACACTATGAATCCATTTGTCTTTATGTGTTTATGGCTGACTATCTGGGATGGTCATCCCTAGAGAAGGCCTTTTGACATCTGTTTTGTCAGCTCCCACTGGTTGCTGGAAGCTCTTCATTTTAGGTAAGGGTGTGTGAAGTTCCCCCCATCTGTGCTGCCATGTTAATTGGTGTTCTGCTTATGTACAGACGTGAGAAATGGGGGCCACCACTCATTGGTAGTAGGATTGCAAACTGGCCACCACGGAGATCAGTGTGGAAATTTTTCAAAATGCTAAGAGCAGGGCTACCACATGACTCAGCTGTCCACTCCTCAGCTAGCTCCAAAGGACCGGGTACCCCACTCTACAGCTACGTGCTCAGCCTTGTTCACTGATGCTTTATTTGAAATATCCAAGAAACAGGAACAACCTAAATGTCCTTCGAGAGATAAATGGATAATGAAAATGGAGTGAGCGCATGTGCACAGTGGGATTCTATCAGCTGTGCAGAGAAATGAGACCGTTCGTGAGTAAATGGAGAAAAGTGGAAAGCAGTGTGTGAGTGAGGAAGCACAAGCCCAGAAAGACGGTGCTTTATCTCCTTAGGAGCAAGCTGCTTGTCTGTTTTCCTCAGACTGCCTTTTAACGTGCACGAGTGCTTTGGTCTGCATCTGTGTCCGTGCCCCACATGCATGTCTGGTGCTCCTGGGGGTCAGGGGGTGTCATATGCCCTGGAACAGGACTTTAGACAGGTGTGAGTGTTCTCTGGAAGAGTAGCCGGTACTCCTGACTGGGAGCCACCTCCCCAGACCCACAGAACAGCCCTTCTCTCCCAGCAAATTATCATAACAGACGTTAAGGAACCCTCCTAGGGGCTCCACTAATATAGCCTTTGTCTTTGAGACTTCATTTTCGTTTGAGACAGAAGCTTGCCAGGTTCCCTCAGCTGGCCCAGTGCTTCCTGTTGGGCCAGGCCAGCCTGGGAGTCACAGCACTGCTCCTGCTTGTCTTGCTGATGGTGTGACTGCAGAGTCCTTTCAAGTGGCGCTCAACAGCTCTGAAGGCGAGACTACCCTCACAGGGAGCGGCGGACATGCAGCACCAGGGCCTTACAACTGGCAGGCTTCCTTTACAAACCATCAACTTTTTTCTTTTCAAAGAACTTATAAGTCAATGGAAACTTTTCCTACAGACAGAAATTCAGAATTTCCAGTCACTTGTGAATAGTCAACAAAAATAAAAATAATTTAGTGAACACTTTGCAGAGTTTAGGATGTGGCAGCAGCAGAATCCCTTGCTTACTTGGCATTTTCTCTTACAGAGAAAGCCCTTTTACAAAGCCTGGCACTCAGACCAGGGCCAGGCAAGCGCTCCCACCACCTGTGAGGCCGCACACCCGGCTTTATCTACGGCTCGGCTACCGAGGTGGGGTGCCGGCCAAACTGCCCAGCAGCCAGTCCTCTTCTGAGACAGTCTGACTGGACCCGGCTACCTCCTGCCTCAGTCCCTGACTGTACCTCAGGCTACCTCCTGCCTCAGTCCCTGACTGTACCTCAGGCTACCTCCTGCCTCAGTCCCTGACTGTACCTCAGGCTACCTCCTGTCTCCAGTTCCTGAGAGCTGGGTTTACTGCCCAACGCTACCACACACGACTCATGTTAATCTTGGAATGGATTCCTTTTTAACCTTGCCCTCTTCAGTGAAATACAGCAGAAAAATTAGAAAAAGGGGGGAGGTTAAGACTAAAATGCACTAGCACTGGTAATTTTTACAGGTGGGAGCATGATGTATCTGGACTGAGTCGGGGGCCTTTGTGTGTTCTGGGGGTTGTGGACAGAAAGACATTAGGAAAACACTGCACAGTTTCTAGCCTCAGCAGGCAGGACCCGCTTCCTCTTTATGTAAATAACCAGCTGTTGTTTTGTACCATCCTGCAGAGGGCTCATAATATTTTCCTAGGACACCCCTCCACAACACACCCTGCACATTCAGCAAGGAGCACTCTCTAATCCATGCAAGTAACCTATTTTCTTGCTACGTTTACCAGAAAGAAAGTATACTATAAAAACAGTTTTACTTTAATGCAAAGATAACTCATGCTTCATTCAACCTTTTAAAAAAGAACAAAAAACCAAGCAACCATTAGTTACAAATTTTCTTCTGTCTTTTTCTTTAGAGGCAGAACACTTCAGGGTTTTGAAGTGCCTTTCACGGATGTGTGCTGGCCGGGGGAGAGAAGGAAGCCAATCGGCTATAATTTGATTCCGAGATACCGTAAAGTGCCCATTCATTTTCAAAGACCCTGGAGCATTCTATATATTATTTTTCCCAGGAATTAAACTCTAAAAGATTTATCTCAGCTAGTAAACAGAAAGATGGGTTCTGGGCCTAACTATGCCAGCACAAAGCAATGTGCTCTATGCCATGTCATTTTCTACCAACGAGCCCCAGAAGCATGTGCCCCAAGTTCCATTTCAGAGAGTAAGAAATGAGCCTCCAGAAGCCAGGACGCTGGAGCCCATTGGTGTGCTTTTCAGAGCTACGGAATCAGGCTTGAAACAACGCAGGCAAGAGCTCCACACCCTCATGGACTAAGGCTTTACAGTGAGCAGTCCACAGTAGCATATACCGATTGTGTAAAATAACTGTCACTGTACTTTACGCACACACAATATACTCACTATAGTCATTTCCCCGGCACCCTTTCTTACTCCCTTCCCACTGGTCCCCTTCTCAAGCAGTCTCCCTTTCACTTTAGTGTCTGATCCCACATACGAGGAAGAACATGGCCTCCCTGTCTTCTCACCATGATTAGCTCCAACTGTGTGCCTTTTCTTTTCTGTTCATTAACATTTTCCTGTTTGAGATTTTCATACAGGCCTATCATGTATTTTGATTAAATAAACCCCCTTTCCCTCCCCTTGAGTTCCTCCCCCACCCCACAGGCACTTTCCCTCCTAACTCCATGTGCTCTTTCTCACAACCCACCGATCTACTCAGCACAGCCTGATGTGCATGGGCCAAGCATGCCCTAGGGCATGGTCGCCTTTCAGGGACTGCGTCCCTGGGTAGAGTCTCCTTGCCCCAGCAGCCAGCAGGACAACAGCTCCTCAGCAGAGCGGGACTCATGAGCCCTTCTGCTGCACATGCTAGGATCCTGGGTGGTTTGTCGTGTGCTGGTCACTGCAGTGCTCCCTGTCACTGCACTGACAGCCTTGCTGCCCCCCGCAGCGCTGACAGGTGTGGTTGAGACGCTGTCCGCAGCTAAGTGTCCCAGGCTCTCATTCTTAGTGCGCTAAGCATCCGTAAGTGTAATCGCCATCTACTGCAGAAACAAGTTTCTCTGCTGGGGTTTGAGATGTGCAATCTACAGGCATAAGGACTTTGGGGCAGTTTATTACTGCGTCTGTTAGAATAACAGTGCAAAGTTCTCCCCTAGTATTGAGCCACGGGCTTTGGCTCACTGAATGGCAGCACATACGAGTTCAATCTTGTGGAATGGGATCCAGTCCAGCCAATAAGTGGTTGGTTACTTCCAAAGCAGTCACGCCATTTTTGCACCAGTGGGCATAACATTATTTTATTTTTCTTTATGGTGTGTGTGTGTTCTCACATTTCTTCATTTATCTGTTGATGAGCATTAATCTGATTGGTTCCATAGTCTGGCTACCATATTACCATAAATAACATAGTGATAAACACCTATCTACAGGCAGCTGCTAAGTAAGCTGACTCACTCCTGAGGTAGATACTGAGAAGGGATGTGACTGGATAATATGGTGTTGTAGTTTTAGTTCATTTCTTTTCTAGGAACACTTACACTGATTTACATTCCAGCTCTATTTATATTCCTCCAGGGGTGTACTGTATAGGGGCCCCTTCTCTGCCCTGCACCCACCATAGTCTTCATTCTTGCTAGAAGTTGTTGTTTACTTTCTGGTTGATACTATTTTGATGACAGAGATGGGATCCCCCTTATGCATTTCCCTAGTGGGTAAAGATGTTGAATACTTCTCATGTACTTACTGTCACCATTGCATGAAGGGGAAAAGAAGACAGGGATGGATGTAGAAGGAAGGCCCTAATACCTTCATCTGACATGGTGACTTGTGAGCAGCTAATGCTCATTTCTCTTTGGAATTTCTGTCCGTGAATAGGATCTTTTTCCTAATCAGATCCACCTATCACTGGAATGAAGTCATAGCCAAGGAAAGGCAAAGTCACTAACTTCCAAATCCCCTCAGCTAAATGTAAATCTTCCTCACAACAGCAGGAGTTTGAAAGGGCTAGAGACATTGCTGTCCTTCAGGCATTAAAAGCCGGCGGTGAGGAAACCAGAGCTCGTACTCTTCTCTCCTGTAACGGAAAGGCCACAAGTTGTTGCATGATAGAGGAAGTCCCAAAACGACAGACTGGAAAAGCTCAGGGCTGCTCCATATTGCTTCAGTGGACAATGGAGAGGAACATGAGGAACTAGCAGCAGAGGTGGGGGGCAAGAGCTCTAATTCCACACTCCTTCTGTCCCAGCAAGGCTGGGGCCTGAGGTGAGGCCAGGAAGATGGCTCCGAAGATGCTGGCCACAGGGACATCCACTTCACATGCCACAGAGGGCGCCTCAGCACCAGCTCCGGCCAGCTGAGGGCAACTCCACGCTGACAGCGCTGAATCTGGGGCAGCGAGGACAGACTTTAATTTCTGAGGTCAGGAAAGCCCAGCGTGCTGGCGAGCTAAAGCAGCTCCTGCTCCTCGCCGTGAAGGCAGCACCTGCTGTGGCCCCACATCCACATCCTTCAACAACTCCTGCATGCCGGGTTCTGACTAATCTAAAAGGGGGGATTTAGCCAGCCGCAGGCAGGAGTTACATCCTGAACACACTGCTTGCCAACCCCCCAAAAGAATGCAAGCCAGAAGCAGCAAGCACACTGCTCAAGGCACTGGGTGGCAGGCTGCGAGTGCCAGGAGGCAGTTCTTAAAAGTAAAAACTACAGTGTTTCCTTCTGTGTTTCACTGTCATGGATACATGGGCGTCTACACTACCCTTGTAGAGAGCTAATATAAGAACTTGAATGGCTCAGAAGTAAAAATGTAATGTCTTAAAATTGCCAAAATACAGTCGAAGATAAAAGTTTTGACGTGGCATTGGTTATCTGCCCAAACTAAATTTTCATTTAAAATTGAATTAAGCTAATAAAAACTGTATGTATTTGAAGGATAAAATAAGATACTTTGATACATGTATGCACTGTAGAGTGATGGTGTATCATTACCCATGGTCACTGTTATATCTGGAAACACTATTATCAGGGCACTGGGCTTTAAGTCTGAAGACGATCAAGACCCTGTTATGAAATGGTATTCTGCTTGTTTATAACGTATTCAGATCCTCTCATATGCTTTTATGGACTGCTGTAATGACCAACACAGTTTAAATGTAATATAGACAGTTGCGAGCTGCTTTTCAGAGATAAGGGGGAAGTGTCTGTGTATCCCACACACAGCCACTGAACATGGAAGAAAGAGTGAGCAGGGCGCACACTCAGGAAGCACGTGCTGAGGCGCCGGGTTTCTAGGAGGAGGCTGCAGCAGGATTTGCTGACAAACCACCTCAGTCAGATGCACGCAGTATCGATTTGCTTTCAATACATAACAAATTTAAGTTCAGCCTTGGGAAAATTTCTGGAATCAACAACATTTTTGCTCACAAGTGACTGAATCCAGAATGTGGAAGGAAAACTTGTGGGTACATAGACACTGTGGAATGATTATAGCAGCCAGTCTATCTGATCCCCTCACTTACTATTTTACAGTAAAAACAATTTAAAATATACCCTAAGCAATTTTGAAGTATATAGTATGTGCTGATAAACCTGGTCACCATCCTGTGAAACGGCTTCCAGAAAGTGCTCCTTTTGCCTGACTGAAGCGTTGTATTATTTGGTCATCATGTCCCAATTCTCCTCACTCCCCCTCCTCCAAATTGCTGGAAACCACTTTTGTGCCTTAGTTGTCTCGTCTTTCAGATTGACTTTTTTATTGGGCATGTCCATGAGGCCACGCAGGACTTGTCTTTCTGTGCCTTGATGATTTTGCTTAGCAGGGTGCCCTTCAACTTCTCACATCTATACCTTTGAACACCAGGAACAATGACCGGAATGGCAAGGTATTGCAAAAGGAGCAATAGTGGCACTCACATCCCGAGGGTAACCAACAGCTGTCCAGTGAGGCACAGGTCACACTCAAAAGGAGGGAATCTGTTCTGTTAAGTGAGATCACAGCCCCTGGCTGTGGACCCTGGGATCTTCTAGTACTGCAACTTCATTGAACCAGTGTAACTCCTAACTGTGTTCTAAATCCTTACCTTACACCCCGAGACAAGTGCAGCTCCTGCCCTTACCAAAGCTCCCCACCACGGCCAGGAAACCACAATTGTCCAAAACGAGGAGAACAAGCGACCGTGGCTCTCAGCACCAAATGATATACTTACAATGTGACCTCCTACATAAGGCTCAGGCAGCACTGTGGAGGAAGGGGCAGAAAAATTCTAGGAGCCAGAGAACCAGGGTGGGACGTCTGCTGCAAGAAAGTGTCTATGCGTGGCATGGGCATTGGCCTGCAAATCTCAACAACACGGTTGCCTAAATGAGATCCATGAAGGATGCAGGAATTCTTATAAAGCCTCAGCCCTCAAAGAAACACGCATAAATAACGGTGACAAGAGAGGGCCAATTAAGTCCTCCCTAATGACAAGCACTTCGATAAGCTAGCCAATCCCAAGGAAGGGCCCAGCCAGCAACACCAACATACATACATACATACATACTTACACACATATGTATGTATACTGTGTGTTTGTGGAACAATTATAATCAAAGAATAAGAAGTTAAGAATTTGAGGAGTAAGTAGAATATTGGAGGAGAGAGGCCAGAGAAAAGGGAATATGTAATATTGTGCTTAAATATAAGATTCTTAAAAACAAATAAAAATTAAACATGGCTTCCTCGCATGTCAAAAAACTCAGCTTCAATAAATGTTTTCCTGACCAGTTCCAGCTGGAAACTGTGGCCTGAAGGCAAAGCCTGGAAATAATTCTCATTTATAAAACTGTCACTGCCAGAACCATGCAATTCTGTTACCATTCTCATGTCTTCTCAGGTAGAGCAACTCTGAAAAGCCAGGAAATTCTCCAATAAACCAATTGGTAGTAGCAGTTTCAGGTGTATTTTTGATTCTCTAAGCCAGTGGTTCTGAACTTTTCGAATCAGTTGTCCTGTATCCATTCCTCATGTTGTGGTGACTCCCAACCATAAAATGATTTTCATGATATAAATATTTTTGGAGACAGAGGTTTGCCAAAGGGGCCGTGAGAACTACTACTCTAGCCCCACACCTGGTTCCTAACATCAACAACAAATGTCCTTGCTCAAACACCAGCTCACCTTCTCGAGACTGCAGATCTGGCTTTAACAGACATTCATCAAGGTCTGGAATTGGAATCACCTAGTGCTAAACACGGCTGGTTAATGTGCAGGACCTCTCCCCACATTGAAATGCTAGCCCAGAGGCAGGAGCCGGTGGCCAGCACTCAATGAAGATGACTGTTGTGTGAACTGAGACCCAGAGCCATGCTTTAGGAAGGAAAAGTGCTTCAGCCAGCCAAGGAGGAAGTTGGAAGCACCTGCTCAGAAAAAGATAAGTTTATCTTATCAAGTATCTACCAGTCTGTTCCCACATCCAAAGGAAAACTACACGTCAAAAGCTACGAGTCAATAATACAGTCACCAGGGCCGCAGGGAGAAGTTCTCACCAGTCTCCTCCCAGACACACCTCGTCACAGCAAGGCATTACCAGAGCGGTGTTTTCAGAGCCTGTGGAGGAAGGCCAACAGCATAGACTATGTTCTGTTTATCTACTTCTGCAGACAAGCACTGACTACAAACCCTCAAACATTCGGTGTTTATGTGCTACACGAATGACAGGAATCAATGCACTAGCAAGGCTCCCTCTGTCCAGCTTCTCTCCTGGAGGTCCAGTTCACGCTGCTGACTCACACGCTGCGCTGCTCACTGCCATCACACGCCATTCGTGTCAGCTCAGCTCCACTGAGGACAGCTCCATTTTCATGGCTACTTATACAATTAGACTTTTAATGTGACGAATGATGGACAATTGCTGGGTCATATGGCCAAGAAAGATTTCCCATGATGCCTCTTACTTGTCAATACAAATGGCAGCAGAAAATGTACCTGAGGGGATTTGGGGGGAAGGGGAGATTTCCAATGATGAAAAATGCCAATGAAATTAAAAGGAAGTAGGAGGAGGATATTATGTTATCTGCAATTAATAGTCCCATATTTGTAAGGAGTCAGCCATGGTGCTTGATTAGGAAACACGAAAGACACCTGGTAGCTACCATGATCCTGTAATCCGAGGCCAAGGCCACCTCTTCCTTTTATTTAAAAGGATGCTGGGAACCTTACCATGGATAGGAAAGAGTTGGTGTGGCCTTCAGTTTTCTGGCAACACTCTCAAACTATGAGACTTTGGTAGAAGATACGTTTTTCTAGACTACAGATTTTTCAGGACTTGAGGAAAACTGCACATGGCAGGGATTCCTCTTAAGGAACGTGTTAGTACCGGAGAGGACGTGAGCTGCTAGTACAGTTTTTCTTTTCATTGTGTGACCATTTTCTCATCATTCCATAAAGAGTTTCACATTTCATCTTTTACACCATCTGCAGCTTACTTTTACTCAGTACCTTGGAGGCACACCAAGCTGTAGGCACAAAATTATAAATCCTAACAGTGAATTATGGCCAATCTCTCTGGTCTATGACCCACCAAAGATAAACTTTAGTCAGAGGTCCAGAGCTAGTCAGATACAGGATTTTAAATGGATGCACTTCCTCATTGGGACACCTGGTAATTAGCATAATGGCCTCTGGGGCCCCGCCCCCAGTGCTGGGTGCCATATATCATGTGCTCCTCAGGGAAGCAGTCCCACTCTCCAGAGGACGAGAACAAAGGAGCTGGCAGGCGGCAGAGGAGAGGCTGCCCAGTCAACAGTGTATTATAGGTGCCCATTAGTAGCTTCAATCAGCTAATTAGCTCAACAAATGCAAAACTAAATCATTAAACAAAGTGGCCCTGATTGCATGGCTGGCTTCTGATTCAGTGTCACTAACCCAGCAGGGGGGAACAGGGCTACTGAACAAAAAACAAAAGCTGTCTTCACTTGGGAAGGAGAAGGTGATGAGACTTAATTTTTTTTTTTTTATTAAAGTTTTGATTTGGAAGAAACTTTTACTAAACAACAACAACAACAAAAAAAACATACCAGGGAGACCTCTGTGTTTATGCTTTGAAATTTAAATCTATTCAGATATAAAATTGCTCTTTCTTTTTGTCATTCTCTTTTGTTTGACCATGGCTGTAGAGCTAATAATGGATGTAAGCATAGGGCATTCTCATTATACTGATTTTGGTGCAGTGCATGGAACATCCTCCCAAGGGCTGTGGTGCCAAAAGCCATGTCCTAGGTTTGAGCTAGAAAGCTTGAGTCCCCTTGACCGCTTCTGCTCGTCTTTCTACTCATCTCTCTGCTCTCACCCCAAGAAACTGATCCTCAGGTTTGACCTATGTACAATCACAACACTGTTCCGGACCACACAAACCAGAATAGAACTTTCCCACTGGCTGCCATGCTCTGGGAAGAGGAGCCACCAGTGTCCAGCTCCCTTCCGGAATCCAGTTCTCTACAAGAAGAACAACTGACATCCGAAGTCATTTCATTACCTTTGTCGGACACTGTAAATGTTACCCATCATCACGGAGGGGCTCTGCAGTGCTTGGTTTGTTAGTTTTTGTTTTTCATTTATCATTTTGTTGCTTTGTTTTTAGCAGGCTTCCAAATACCTGCCATCTGGAAAACCCACTATTATGGTTATTTATTAACTTCTTTGACAATTAAGTTTCATTTACTATCTTAATGGAAATGACCATGCTGAAAGATGAAAAGAAAATTTACTTAGTTCTAAACAATCCTCAGGGTGAAGGAGTCCGACTTCCAAAAGACCTCGGCATCTCCTGCTATTCAAAAGAGATCAGTGTGGAGGACTGTTTTCTTTTCTAGTAAACCACTGATGGTTATTTATTATTTTGGCTTAATAGCTCTAATTACAAAAGACAGTGTCATGGGATTTTTTTTAAAGGCAATTTTCTTTGTATCCCAGTGGGAGACTTAAAAAATGTACAAAGTGTCTACTGCATGCTTTTCCAATTACTGCTCGGCTCCATGGCTGTGACTGTTTTCTTATTTGTAAGAGCCTTGCATTTCCCAGTACCCTTCAACTTTTCACTGCTTTAAGAACTGCTGCTTCGAGCCTCTCCACACTAAGAAAAGGAAAGACAATCTGTCAGCCTCTGCACTGTTCACTGCCCCAGTCCCTGCAGAAGATGGGGACAAACCTACAAACCTGCCAGGGATGGAGGAACCATCTCTGTAAATGTTAGAAGCAGTTAGGCAGTGGAGATGGAAAGTTTACATGTGCCCACAATTAGCCTGCAATTAGTGTCAGGCAAAATTCTTCTATAGGAAACACCCTAAGCCATTCACAATCAAGAAGACAAGAATGTCATATTAACCATTTCAGGAGAAAACACATACCATGAAAGATCCTCTTGGTTGACAAAGACCATCTCCATCAAAGCAAACAACCAACCAAACAAAAACCAAAATGTTCAGGGGTGTTACAAAGCATTTTGGAAAGGCCTGCCCACCCACAGGTCAGACTGATGGATTCTGGCAAGCACACTCTTCAGAAGGTGGGAAAGGAAAGGAAAAGGAAAGCAGAGGAGCAAGCCCTGTAGAAAAGTCAACTCTTAGTGCACTTTCAGAAGAGAGGTGGGAAGATTGAAGTGGTTGAAATATCACTAAAAAAAGCATAACATTTTGGATACTTAAAATAGACTGCATTTTACATGAAACAGGATAGAAAGAGGAGGGCATTACAGAGACACGACACAGAAAAGAGCCCTGGAGTCTGGCTGAAGCCCCTCCCCGGAGCAAGAAAAGCTTCAGCCAAATTAAAAACTACTTAAAGCCCTTCTCCCTTCTCAGCAGCAAACCTATAATTTTCTAGAAATCTCACTAACATGAGAGCATGTCCTGAATGTACAGCCTGGTGGCTCTGGGTTTTATGTCAGCAGACTAACTCTCACTCCAGGCATGTCCGTATCTCGGTCATCAAAGAGCAGAGCACATACAGGAGCGGTGAGTGAGGTCCCAAACACCTGCTGAGCTATGAAATTCCAGAACGTTCCCAAGTCCTGCACAGGGTTGCCAAAGCTGCTCTTGAAACGTCAGCCTCACTGAGGCGCCACACCAGACTCTTGGAGCTATTCTTACTGTCCTTATGAGTGCCTTCCTGCTAAAATACCTCTAACCCCAATTCCGCTTCATTCCAGTTAGTCCTGAAACTCTTAATTCATCAAGGCCACAAATGTCTGCTGGGCCTGAGCTGAGGGGAACAGTGCAGAGTTCTGTCTTTGTCCCCTTACTGTGTTCACAGTCATTCCAGAGTAATTTATTCTTCATTAGATCACTCAGAGGGGAAATGGCTCTTCAAGATAACACTAGGATATGTTTTTGTCTTATTTTGATTTGGTTTTGGTTCTTTGATGGTTTCGTTTTTTTGAGACAGGATTTCTCTGTATAGCCCTGTCTGTCCTAGAATTTACTAGGCTGGCCTTGAACTCAGAGATCCACCTGCCTCTGCCTCCCAAGTGCTGGGATCAAAAGTGTGCACCACATCACCCAGCACTTTTTGTCTTAAGAGCATTTTCAACAAAATATTATCATATAGGATCACAAAGACACAAAAAATTGGTCCAGTAATTATAATAGTTGACAAAATTTTGAGCTGGCCCTTTATTAACATCTACTCTTAAATCCGTTTTCTCACCCATTTCGCTCTCTAGCTGTAAGCTAGCCAGGCAGAGTGACCTTAGACTCAGCCAAAGAGATTTACTAATATAACCTTTCTGCTCCTCTGTCAACAAAACTCAAGCAAGCACACACTTCTAAAGAAAAGCCCAAACCAGTCCTGGCCATGGTCCGTAGAAAGTAGGAGACACTGACTGCCTGAGGTTAGCACTAGAACAAGGGACCGATGAGGACAAAGGCCCACAAGGAAACCTGTCAGTTTTGTGAATTTTATGAGAAATAGTATCTCAATATCTACCACAGTAAGCTGAGAGGAGAAAACTGTTTACAGGCACATCCTAATAGCCTCTTAGAAAATTAAACAAAATGGATTTTTTACTAACTACACCCTTGAATCATTTATGGAACCTGTATTGATTGGCAGTTACTTTTATTTCTGTTTGTACGGTGAGATGCAACTAAAACTTTTTTTCCCCCTACTAATGCTCATTTAAAAGACATTTTGCAGTTAGACACAGGTCTGGCGCGGCCACCTGAGCCCTAATTAGTAGTCCTGCTGCAAGACATGAGCTCCCAGGGTACTCAGTGGTTGCCACACAACCCCAAGGGGGCAACTTTCATTTTCATACTACTTTTTAACTCGATGTATGTCAGCTTTTTTTTTTTCTTTAAAAATAAAAAATTAACATGAGTTTAAGAGAGCACCACCCTGCGACTGGTGCTCTAAGCCTGGCAAGGGGCTCGTGTCTCATCACCTCTTCACTTCACAATGATAGCTTTGTTTTGCAGACAGGCACTGATTCAGTGATACATGTGTATGAAATGCAGACAGGGGTTTCAAAACAGAAGGGAGACCGTGCCCTTGCTTTTGTTCAGCATGCTCCAGGCCTGACCGGTCGTCTGCGCATAGCAGGGTATCTCTTATAACTAGAAAAAGAATGAGTGAGCATGGCTCCTGAGACCAGCTCTCGATGCTTTGGCATTACTGCTTTTATCAGCAGTAAAACATGGAATAAAATGACTTTGGCTTGTAAGTTTTAGATACGGCACAGACCAGTGATTCATGAGAGAAAACAACTGGCAAGGTGGACTTCATTAAAATACAAAACACCATTGAGAGATTGAAAGCCACAGGGCGGGAGAGATGGCTCAGACATTAAGAGCACCGGCTGCTCTTCCAGAGGACCTGAGTTCAATTCCCAGCAACCACATGATGGCTTACAAGACATCGATAGTGAAATCTGGTGCCCTCTTCTGGCATGTAGGTGTACATGCAGATAGAACACTTATACACATTAAATAAATAAATCCTTAAAAAAAGAAAAGGCAAGCCACAGACTAACCACAGACTGGGAGAAGATATTTGTAAAAGGCATACATAAATGTTACTAGATCAGAAAAAGAACTCTTCATATTCAACAAGGAAAGAAAGAACCAAATTAGAAAACAGGCAAAAGAGCTGACTGAGAATCACACTGAAGAAGTCCCACAGGTGGCAACAAGCACAAGAAAAGATGCTCACCATTAGGCATTAGAGAATTGCAAATGACAGCGACAGCAGGAGGAAAAGCAGAGAGAAGGGAGAGACAACAGATCGGTCCAAATCCAAAGCAGCACTGGCTGGCTGAAGACTGCCGTGATGGGTACGGGACTCTAAAAGACCATCCGACATGGAACATGATCTGATCTGAGATCCAGAAAACACATCCATTAGTGTTCAACTCAAATGAGCTGAAAACTTGAACACAAAACCCGCACAAGTGTTCAGGCAAGCAGCATTATTCACAAGTTCTAACCCTTGAAAGTAACCATGGTATTTTAGTAGGTGAATGGATAAACAGTGCAAATCCAGACAACAGAGCATTACTCAGCATGAGAGAGAGGCAGAGGCAGCTAGGGGAGGGGTGAGCAAGGGCAGCACAAAGGACTCCTCTTCTTCGCTGCTTTGGCTGGAAACCCAAGCATTGCATACGTTAAGCAAGTGCTCTACCACTGAGCTGTGTGTTCAGTCCAAACAGTTCTCACTTATTAGAACGCCCACAGAGGTCTTCAAGGAGCTTGACAAATTAAAAGTGTGCAGAGAGTCCCTTTGCCCAGAAAGCTTATTATAAAGATTGCTTCAGAGCTTAAATCCAAGTGTGCGTAATCCTATTGCTCAGAAAGCAGAGGCAGAAGGTCCCAAGTTAAGGTCATCCTTGGCCACACAGTGAGTTTGAAACCAGCTAAGGATACAGAAGACCCTGTCTCAGAATTCAAAAGCGACGTGTGTAAAACAAGAACAGCTCACACAAGTTGCACAGAATGTGCAGCTAATCAAAATGATCATTTAAGTTGCAATTGTTAATAGAAAGATACCATGAAAATGGATTGTGTATAGCTATGAAAATTTGTTCAACGGAGCAGAAATGGATACATACAAATGTGCACAAACGTACAAAAGTTATCCAGTAAAGTGAAGCTATCTTTTCAACAAGTATTATAGTTTCATAGGTACAAATTAAAGAAAAAAAACCCTATAGCAAAAGTCTTATACATTAAGCCAAATGAATCCAGAATAGAACAAGTATTTAAATGCAAAAAATAAAATTATAAAACCTTTCGGGAATCGCAGACACACAAAAACTCTTTAGGATCAAGTCCTGAGCAAAGTGTCCATAGACTTACTAAAAAAAAAAACAAAAAACAAAAAAAAACGAGCTAAAAAAAAAGTATATTGCACTCTTTTCCTTGTGTTTTTGTTTTGTTCCTTTCTTCCTCCCCTCCCTCTATTTCATTTTTTAGTAAGGTGGGAGTTTATTTTTTCACAATTTCAAACATGTACACCAGATGTGGTGACATTTTTCTGTATTCCTCTGTCAGCATCACGAAATGCCCTCGTGCAACGACGCACAAAAGAACGCAAAGGGTTGCACTCTCCCTCCAGCCCGGAGATTACTCACCAGACTTTCTTGCTTTCAAAGCAATAACCGCAGCCAGCTCTCTCTGCACCTAAGAAAATATCAGGGAAAGAAATCATGTTAGAATGAGAAACATGGATCCAGCAAGGCTGTAGCTAAGCAGCCCACATTAGCAGCTGCTGCGGGCAGACTTCAGCTCACCGTCCTCACTGCCTTCCTTTCCTTCTTCAGAGTGTGAGAAAAACTGTGCTGACAATTCAGGCCAAAAATTTGGGAGAAAGCATGCTGACTTATTCTCTAAAAGAGTGATACTTTATTTTTTAAATGCTATTTGCCAAAAGGCGCGCACTGTGAAGCATGTGTGCACGGTGGGCACATCACTGCACAGCACTCAGAAGCACTGCACATACGAACTGTCGGTGGTGAGATTCTGTCAAGCATGGTAAAGGACACTCGTGGACATCAGCAATTCTAGAAGCGTTGGGATGGGTGGTAGTGTGTTAACAGACTTCTGCTTGGATATAGTGAACTCTGCTGCAGGCTGAGCAGGCCACAGGCGCCACTCCGCATAACACACAAGGTTAAACCAAGCGGCCCTGTGTCACCAGGCGGGCAGAATGGGAACAGACAACATTCTTAAAATCCCAAGTGTCTTTGAAATATCAGCACATATAAGCTGATGCCCTCGCTGCTGCGAATGCTTAAATCTGCCTTTAAGACAGCCTCAAAGAGGACCATAAAAGACGTGAAAGCTAAACATACTTCAACACAATCTTTAAGTTGATGCTGAGTAGCAGTTTAAAAATTCCATAATGAGTGAGTTCTTTTCTCATGAAGGTACAACCGTGTGTGTGTGTGTGTGTGTGTGTGTGTGTGTGTGTGTGTGAGTGTGCGCGTGTGTGTACCCGAATATATTACAGTAATGACACTTTAAAGGGGAAACATGGGAGTTCAAGGTTAAACTGCAGATTTGCCATTCAAATTAATTTAATTTATATTCATTTACTGAAAGGCAAGAGTGCTAATGTGTTAGAGCCTGCGGCTCCACCCAGGACCATTTCCCAGTGGCCCAGGCATGGGCTTCCTGAGGAAGGAAGCTTGCTCAGCTGGTTTCCCTGACACACTTTCCCTGGTGGCGCGAATACCATTGGAAAGCCTGTACTCCTGCTTCAGTTGCTTTATGGACTGACTCTCACAACAGTTACACAACTGTGAGTAGGCAATTGGCCTTGTTCTCTCCAACCTAGGGAGTCTGGAATCTGAAACGCTCATGAATAGAAAGTTTCTGGGGAAAGAATGAGGTGGGGAGGGACTGTATGTAAGAACTGATGAGTGACCAAGGAGAAACCTTGTATAAATACACTGTGTTTGCTCACATGAACAAAAAGGCAACAAAATAAAGTATCAGTTACTGAACATTCTGTATTTTGAGTTGTGTACAAGGTTTACTATTGTAGCATTGCCATCTGCTTTAGGGTTTTTCTCCTAAATTTTTGGGAATGGAACAAAGATGCAGATTATGAACGTTCACTGGCATCCTGTCAATGGCTGCCTGACCTATGACCTCCCAGGGAAGGCCTCACTGTGAGGCAGAGACAAAAAGCAGCACAGATGGAAACCGATGGAGAAGTTGAATCAGGGAACTTGCTCCCAGTGAATGAAAGTCTGCCTTTGCCATCTCAGTGCTGGCTTTCCACACCTAAATGCCTTCCACAGGGTCTCCAGCCTTTCCTCTCAGGTTCAGAATAAAATAAGAAAGGCAGTGTGTTCTCAACGATGGAGCACTACAGTTTCCAAGGCTCTGACGGGGAGGGGCAGGAGTGGGCAGTACGGCAGCACAAGGGAGGTGAGGGAGGAGAGGGATGAGGCTGAGGAAGAGCCGCACAGGGTGCTGCGGTTGGAATGAGAAGACCTGGCCCTTTCTTCCAGATACAGTTCCGGAGGTTTCTGGACTCGATATGTTCTCTGACCTCTGCCGTGATAGGGCATGTGTCCTGCCCATGGCAGGCTGTAGAGCAGCTCTCATAGCTGTGTGCCGGGAGGGAAAAGAGTTTTGACTCAACCCCCTTCCTTTCCACAAAGCACAAAAGAGAAAGTGCCGCATAAGCAAGACACAAACTAGGTCTGATTCCATTGTATGTCCCTCAGCGCCTTCCAGATCTTGTTTGCTCCTGAACACCTGGCAGGTGTGCACTAATTATTTTGAATTGTGTGGCTGCTGCTTGTCTTCTGAGCTAGATGCTCCACGGTGGAAGGGACCCATTTGTCTTTTGCTGATATTATCCAGCATAAGGGCTGCTCCTTCACTGAAAAACAGTAGGTAAGCAGAAAACCATCACCTAAGAGACTTAGGGAGTGAAAATGTCACCTGAGGGACAAAGGACATTAAAAGAGAAGGCCTCCATGGCCACATACTACTAGCAGGAATCTGTTGTTGTTAAGACAACATTTCTCTGCACAGCCCTGGCTGTCCTGGAACTCTTTCTACCAGGCTGGCCTGGAACACAGCCTGCCTTTGCCTCTGAGTGCTGAGGTGAAAGGTGTGTACCACCCCAACCAGTTTAGGAATCTTAAGAATATCGGGGGAGGACTTAATCTCCTTTGCAAATTGTTAGGGTTATATTCAAGGAACATGAGCAAGTGCACACCACTAACACGAAGGGAGCTGTTACCAGAGAAGGAATGCCGCCCACCAGCACCAGGAAATCCTGCAGAGCAATGCTCTGGCCACAGGGAGAACAGCAAGGGCCACCCAGCCAGGAGCCTCGCAAACGCCTGTCAAGTTACTGAAAGAGTCCTTTAGAGGACAGTGGGTTGTTCCCTTAGTTTCAGTGGCTTGTCCGCTCTTTTCATGTGATTCAGTGCTGTGCCCGGGCTGAGAAACACTGCTCTCCTCAACCAAACATTGGCTTTCTCCAAGACTCCACGTTTCAGTGTTATACTCATCTCATCCGGCAGTCTGTCTTTACTTTGTATTTTGCTCTACCCCAATTTAATTCATCTGTAAAGGAGCATGGCCTTCACTGTGCCTTACAGACAAAAATGATGCAATAATTCAATCAAATGATTTGACTCACTTGGAATATCAGCAGGCTGACAGACTCAAGAACACAGAAGACTGCAAGGATGCTTTTTATAAAGCTTAACTTTTGTTAGAATACAGTTTATTCAGCAAACAAAATGACTGTATATTATTCCAAGCACATGTAATTGAAGTCTTGGTCACTCTCATGAATACAGGCTGACTCAGGACTGAGAAGATGCAGCCTACAGTTTTCCCTCTCTCCTGGTTAACTACCAAAGACTGGAGTCTGGAACATGTTGGGATGCTTTGGCTTTCAACATCTATAACCAGCAGCATCAACCCCAAATAGCACTGGCAAATGGACAAGAAGCGGGTGCTGTGTTCTCCACTTTCTTCCTGGCACTTTAGTAGCATACCAAATGCTCACTAAGCTGTTGTTCATTACAGCTAAGGCAGGACACCAAAATGAAGCCTCAAATGCAAACAGGACAGCTAGTCTCCCGAGAGAGGTTAGCTGAGAAAATGCGGACCAGCTTTCTTAAGAAGCATCTCTTTAAAACTTAGTGATTCTGGGTAGTTCAATGAAGATCATTCTGGGAGGACAAAGTAATAATAGTAATGGCATTTAGCTAACAAAAGGTCTGTCCTTAGAAAACTGCTTTAAATAGTACCAACAGTGAACAGTTTTGTAAAGGTTTTTAGTAAATGTAGAAAGAGTGAAGTTTTGATACCATAATAAAATTTAGAGACACTTTTCTCAATATCTTAAATTAAATTAAATGTTAAAAAAGTCCTGAGTTTTAATCCCAAATATCCTGAGTTTTAAAGCACTATAAAAGCCTAGGCTAAGGACGAGGGGATGGTGCCTGTTTAAGAACACTGGCGGCAGAAGACAAGGATTCAATTCCCGGCCCCTGCGTAGCTGCACAACCATGTGTAACTAAGTTCCAGGAGATCTGGTGCCCTCCCGTGGCCTCAACAGGCAACACACGCATGTGGTGTCCATCCAAACATGCCGGCAGAACACCCAAGCCATAGTGTAAAAGTAATAGATCTTAAGCTAAAATAGACTGAGGGTTTCAGGAAAAAAATACACCTGTTTAATCAAGATCTTTTCATACACAAATTGAACAAGGACAGTGGTGGAACTTTCCACCTATGAAGTTTCTTTCTCTTTTCTTTCTTCCTTCCTTCCTTCCTTCCTTCCTTCCTTCCTTCCTTCCTTCCTTCCTTCCTTCCTTCCTTCCTATCTTCAATTTCTTACAGGCTAATATTCCTGTTTCCAATTGCATTATTCTATTTTAAGAGGAAATATCATCATAGTTCTGACACAAGGATAATCATGCTATTACCTGTTGTGGAAATGGTATTAGACGCTAGAGGGTTCCTCTACCCCAGGTAGTTCCCAAATGATCAAGACAGAGACCTTTCGGATTATAAAAGCTTTAAAACACAGTAATTGGCAGATATCAACCCTCTAAGCTAATCTGCCATTTCCCAGCAACACACCCCAAGTTACTTGTCATAATTGTTCCTGTCTAGGATGCTTCTCTCAGGCCAGCCCTCATGGCCATGTGCTCTTGGTCTATACTGCCCCATGGTGACTTCCTTCTCTCCAACTTTCTCTCCTCCTGCTACATCTTCTCCATCCTCTCTCCTTTTCCCAGCCTTGTGGTCCCTCTGAGACCCTAAGCCTGGGAACCTCACTCAGGCCTACTTCTGCCCAGTCACAGGTATCAGCAACTTTATTAACCAATAAACTTTAAATTAGGTAGAGCAAGGTTTACACAGTATGCATGAGGATGCACTGTGTCAGCTCAACCAGATCTTGGAGGCTGGTAATTAGCATTAGAACACACAGCACCAGGCCAACCCTAACAATTCTCTCTTTTTGTCAACCACAATTACCTGTTAGCACGATCTAACAGTTAGAAACAAAGGAAGTTGCATATGTGTCTAGATGTCACGATTTCCCACTCCAATAGTTTATTTAATCAAGACTTATTTCCCTGCTAGTCACTACCATCACATAAAAGAGAAGTATATGTGTATGTGTGTGGTGATAAAGTATGTCACGCTTACTCATCTGTTGCAGCACAACTAGGGTTATTTGAGAGTCCCATATGTAGAGCCTTCACTTGAAAACAAACACTGACATTCTGTATTGTGCTGTAACTGAACAACAGCTAGCCATTCAAAGATGGGTATAAGTGGAAGTGGCCTGAGGTACCGAAGTAAAACTAGCGGGATTTAAAGGCCTAGTATTTCAGTCTTCGGCACTTAAAATTTTGACATAGGCTCAAACTGTGAAGATATGCTAGTTCTAGTTTATCACATGCATCGTATGAATTAATGATGGAAATGGGATTTCTTAGAGTGGACAATATTTTCAGGAATATGGCAAGAGAAGCAGACAAGTAAGATGTAGGTTTAAACAAAAACAAGCACTCCAGAAAAGCCAACGTATAGTTTATTTGGTTTTGGTACTGTTTGTTCAAGAGTAGAACATCCATGAGAGCCTTGGAGCCAAATGTGGTGGATGCCAGCATCTTCATTACTTTGTCCTCTCTGTGAGATCTGATGGTGTCAGACATTCCTTTCTTCTTAATAACTGGGATTCCATGCAGTTTTGAGCTTCTCTTTCCTCCTGGCTCTGACTTTTCCCACAGTTCTCTCTTTCCTTTCCCCTATCTTGAAATCTTAAGGTGCCTGGGCAATCTAGTCTCGTCCCTCTTGACCTTCTCATTCACTCACACAGTTTCTTTTAAATTTATTTATTTTTATATCAATCACAGGTTAGGTATTTTGCATCCCAGGCGTAGCCCCCTCCTTCATTCCCTCCCACCCTCCCCCTCCCTCCCTCATCTCCTCCCCACCCCTTCCAAGTCCACCAACAGGGGAGGACCTCCTCCCCTTCCATTCAACCCCAGCTCATCCTGTCTCCTCAGGGCTGGCTGCAATGTCCTCCCCTGGAATCTAGCCAGTCTGTCACTCCCAGGCTTGTATGGGGGAGGGTCAAAGAGTCAGCCATCAAGTTCATGACTGAAACAGTCCCTGTTTCCCTCACTAGGGTCTTCAGTCCTACACCGAGCTATCATGGCCCCATCTGAGTCCATTCCAGGCCACATCCACACATGGTCCTTGATTGTAGAAACCATCTCATACAAGACCCCTGTGCCCTGCTCAGTTTGGTCTTTGTGGAACTCTTGTTCTCCCCAAGTCTCACCAACCTCCCCCAGATCTATCATTACTTCTCGCCCTCTGCCAAAGGCTAGATCGCGTCACTCACACAGTTTCAATTCGATCTGCAGCAGTCCAGCTCCTCTGAGCCCCAGAGTTCCACACCCTCCCATCTCATGGCCTGGAACCCTCTAGAGATTAACTTAACATTTCCAGTGGTAAATCATTTCTGTACTACTTTGTTCTCTCTATCCCTCATATCCCTGAGGGAACAGTCCTACCACAGACAGTCTCTGGAAGGCAGAAGGCATTTGAGTCAGCACCGCTTCTCCCACTCAGCCACGGCGACTAATTATCTCCCTTCATCCTGTTCTATCCTTTACTCTGCAGGCTAACGATCCTAAGGTGCCAACGTTAATCTCTCTCGAGAAAACTCTTCCAATACTTTCCCGTGAGACTACAGCAGAACCCACTTTCATACTGCAGACGTCATATTCTTGTGGTACTGCCTTCAACAGATTCACTCCCAGTCCTTTCAAAATTCATTTTTAGATAAATAAGTAAATAAGTAATCATCAGCCCCATGGTAAACTATAGTCCTACATTTTCTGAAGGAACTGTGTTCTTTCTTCTAGGACTTTTCCCCGGCCTGCTCAGCAGGGAATAGCTCGATGCTACCACTTTGGTGAGAATTCCACTGATTTGTCCTTACATGTGTAGTATCTTGTGTGGAAAATTTGGTTCCTCTAAAAATGACAGAAATATTATAAAATTGTCTTTTTGTTTTAATTGCAGGTGTGGAATATGGGATTGCTTTCAGATCGTCCACAGCAGCTGACTATGATTTGTCTTGTGCTCTGGCACAGCGTGATTTTGCCAGCTGCAGACAGTTTTTGCGATTGTGTGGTTTGAAATTCTGGGGACTTTTCGGGTGTTATATAAATGCTAGGGCCCTGAGTGGTGGGGATGCTGGTCGTGACTTGTTTAGCAGTCGTGCACAAAAAAGAAACAATAAGAAATTAGGAATTTGACACCCCTAGTCAGCAGGAATTCTGACCCCTGACATTATTCAGGGATCACTTTCCTTTCTTCTCTATTTTTTCCTCTCTTATCTAGTGTTAGGGGGTTGTAAGGGAAGAAGAAAAGGGCTGGAGAAGGGTGAAAGAAAGAAGAACCCACAAAGTAGCCAAGGATGGCTACATCTTTACATTACACTTTGCATGTGTAAGGATGTACAACCATCTCTCCCAGCTGAGTAGAGCTCTGTGGCACTCCAAAGCATCTTTCATCTTTCATCTGTCTGGCCTGGCTCCAAGTACAGATCCTAGACATAAGTTTTAGCTAAAACACAAATAGCTGCTCATGAGAAGTTATATGGGAAACATGATCATAAAAAGTGAAGAGTGAAGTTCAGGCTATCAGATAGAAGTTGCAAAAAGGCATGCTTTAGCTCAAGCTGAATTTTCAGAAGGCCAGAGCTGCCCGAGGTAAAGATGGGTCATAGTGAGGTTTGGTAGATCACCTTTTACACAGGAAGGTAACTGGAAGGCTCCAGGACCAGAAGACTCACTTCAGGAATAATTCCTTTGCCCATCACCGAACATGGAGGTGTTTGTGTTGTCTGCAAGGGTAGTTGTTAAGTTCCAAACCTGGGACAAATGGCTGAGGTATCTATCTAATATATCAAAGCAGACCTGGCCTCCAGGCTCTCCCAGCATCCCTCCGTCCCGACCTGTTAGAGTGTATATGGCTGGCTTACCTCACCCTCTACCCTGAACTCTCAAGAATGGTTGGGTTTCCATTCTCACTCCCATTTTCCCCATACAACCCAGACGTTTTGGTTACCTGCTCCTTCTGAACCTTTGGAGTCTTGGGGGCTGGTTCTCATCTTCCTACACCTACCCCGCCCCCATATGGCCCTGCTCAGTCCAGTCACGTTTACTCCAGACTCTCCCCCGTGTCTCTGACTCTGGCTCTGCTTTCTCACATGTCTATAATAAACTTTCTTCTCCACCATACTACTAGGAATAGTCATTTCCTTTCCTTTCCTTTTTATGTATTTATTATTTTTTCATTCAGTATCTGATACCCTGAAGGTGAGATGTTATGAACAAATAATCTACCAAAAAAACCATGAAAAATAACTGCTGAAACCCATTTACAGAAAAACTGCTTTTTTTTCTTGGTACAAAGGGCAGAATAAAGCCAGAAATGTTGGAAAGAAATTTCAAAGCAAGGAAACAACAAAATCTCTCTTTTTAACAAATTTCAAAGGCATACTTTATTATGTCTTTCATTCCATAACATATCCATAACATATCTTGTGTAATAAATGTCTTTTCTCAATTATCCGACCTTTGGAGACAAGAGTCTTGTCAGAACGAACTAGTGTTCTACCCCTCAAAGCCCGGGCACTTCAGTGACCTCACCTGTAAGAATGGGCCCCTTGCAGGGACACCATATCAGAAAAACTCTTATCAAGATACCTGACCAACTAAGGCCCTTCCCAACCAGAAAGTCCGTCTACAAAATTCATTAGCACGCAAGGTCCTCATAAAAGAACAAGAGTCAGAACTCAGGAAGCAAAATCTACAGCAACTGTAGGAACACCCCGCCCTATTAATTTCTGCCACCTTGAGAGCAATTGTAGAACTCCAGGTCATAGGATGTCATCATTGCTGTCAATTTCACAGGATTTCTGTGAGACTCATAGGTAAAAAGCTTCGGGAACAGTGCCTGATTCAGAGCGCCATTTGCTATCAGGGATACCATGATACTGGAATTAGAATTTTTGAATGACGGTCCTGACCCCCCTTCTTCCCCTGTGAAGTCCATTCCAATGACTACCGCTTCCACTCACTGTAAATGCCACACACCTGGCTCAGCCCCATGGTCACGGCATAAAATGTTTCATGAAAATATAATTAACAGTATTTCAAGTACTAATCTGAGTATATCTCAAAAATAAAGTTACAGATTTTGCAGAACTTTTAAGTTTCAATGTATATATGAAGGGCATACTTGAGTTAAAGAAGTTTACTTTGCAACTTGAGAGGTATCCATCACTTCCTGTGCCCAGGATGCTCTGGCAGTCACAGGAGAGTGACTATATCACGAAGCAGGGGATTGCCAGCTCCACACTGCCATAGCAAATCATCACGGACTTGACTGCTGAAAATGACATCCATGTATAATCTCATCTTGCTGTGAGTCAGAAGTCCAGGTAGACCCAACCAGGTTGAGTCTGTCAAGGAGTCCTCAGGGCTAAACTTTATACTGTACCCTCAGTGTGTTCCCAAGCTCACGGAGATGTGGGCGGGATACAGGCAGCAGCTTGCTTACAGACTATGCCTGAAGGCTGCCTTTCCTCCTCCAGCCTATTTCTGGCCCTGTGAACAGACTCCAGCATTTCACAACAGCAATGACAAATTGAATCCTCAAGCTCCCAGTTTCCCTCACTTTCTCTTCTGACATTTCTTTCCAGCATCCACAGGCTGTTCCCTGATTTTAAATGGTCCTATGATTATACTGGCTCCTTACAGACAAGCTTGCAGCCTCGGTGATATCTACGAAGGAGCTTCAGCCATGATAAGGTGGCATGTAGTGCATTCAGGTTTGGGGACCAATCTAGCCTCACAGAAAACAGGGCTCTCCAGAGCCCTCCTGAACAGATCACCCTAACTCCTCCTAGGGCTTCACAGCAACCTGCCAGCAGAGTGCGGCTCTGAAGCCTGGCTTCCGTGCTCTGTCCTCTTTGCCAGGTCACAGCACTCTTCAGTCTACAGATTTCCCTTTCTTGACCTTCATTTCCAGGCTCATCTTGTTAGCCATTCATTTGCCTTCATTTCCATCCTCTGAAGCACCTCTTAGCCTTAACAGTGTGCCTTCCTTCCCTCCATCCAGACAAAGTGAGGCATTCCACTTCATGCAAGAAACTAAATGATCATGACAAACTGCTTTGAGATGGGAATCTCTCCACGTATCCAAACTGGCCTTGTGGATAATCTGAGGAGTATTATGTTTTATGTTTATGTTAGCTTGAAAAGAAAGTAACTTTTCAGTATTCTTGTTGGGTTGTTTACTAATAGTAATATATGCTGACTTTCAAATTTTGGAAACCATAGACAGGTAGAACTAAGAAAACCACCCAGACCACCAGTGTCTCAACCACTTATCCTAAATGCAGTCACTGGATTCGACGTGATGCTGATTACCAGGTGCAAGGTATAAGAACTGATGTCATATCTCTTGCCAGCATGTGGTTCACGTCTGTTTCTGGTTTTTAAGAAAGGACCCCCCTCACTGCCCTCCCCCACCTGTGGCACTCAGAAGAGCTGGCCCTGGGGTCGTGAAAATGGACGAGCTGGTCCTGCCCCTTGCTGGCTGCAGTGGGCTCTGCTCCTCACCTGGGCGACACAGCAGAGATGGCCCTGGGGAGGGGTGCAGGTGAGCCAGCCCAGTGGGCAAGAGCACTGGAGAGCTGGCCTCACCACTGCCTGCCTGAAGCCGCATGGGCTCTGGAGGCGTGAGCTGTCCCAAGAGCATGAAAGCAGGAGATCTGACCCCGCCCCCCACCCTGCCGCCTACCGATGGTGGCACTGGGCACCTAGTGCTGGAGAACTCACCCTGGTGGATAAGAGAGAGCTGGTGCGCTGACCAACTCACCTGCCACCCATGCCCAGACCCAGGGCTCTGAGTTGGCTCACTCCCAAATCTATCATCTGAGAATGGTTGGGATGTGTGAAAGGGCCAGTCCTGCTGATCCAAAGATACAGGATCCCTGTGACCACAGGGCAGCAAGGGGATGACCTGGAAGAGGCCCTGAGGAGTCCCCATGAGGGCCCAATACCGATGATGTCACAGAGGCCAGAGATCCCGAACCACACCAATGACTCATCGCAATGACATTAATTTTCAAGTGAAGGGGTGTGGACAGAGGGTACACCGTGGGGAACACCGTGACGTACTACAGCTTCCATGATGCGATGTTTTCTATGCTTTTTTTTTTTGTCTGCATGTGTTTTGTTTTGTTTTTTGAGGGTGGGGGTATGGGAGGTTGCAAGGCCGAATACTGGATGTGGAGGGATTTTGAGATGAGCTGGAGTGGGGTGCAGACGTAAAACTCACAGGGAATCAATAAAATGTTAAAAGACAAGACAGGACTAGCATCACAAAACTGTCCGCTAGAAGAGCGCCTGTCCAGCTCCATGCTGACAGGCTTGGGTCCCTGCGCAGAGCTCAGAACATAAAACAACGAAGCAGCAAAGGATGCACTTCTGCTGCACACCAGGGCCCTGTTCCAATGCCCGCTTGCCAATAGGCTTCATATGCTGAGTTATGGTAACAGCACAGAGCTGTCGGTCTAGAACAAGCTCAATTCTCACAGGGCATTCTCCCTCTTGTATGTTTCTTTCACACTTGCTGGAACACGATCCATGAATGGAGCTTGTTAGAAAACTCCAAGTAAGCAGGGGTCTTGTATCCTCTGTTCCTCCATGCTGCCATGCCCCTCCCAGGCGTAGTGAACAGAAGTGCATCTGCTTCAGAGTACACATTGCTGCTTACATTGCTATTTACAAATGTTTTCAAGCATGGTCGCCCTTGTGACGTGAACTTTGCTCATTTGGCCTTGCTTACCCTTAGAATACAAATGGTCTGATGCTCTCAGTACAGCTGGCTACTGCAGCAGATTTTAGTCCCTCGCCTTTAGGCTCTGCCCTCCCGGGCTAAAGCCACCAGCTAGGGCAGCAGCAACTACCTGGCCTCTCCAGATACTTCCACAGATCAGCCAGAACATGCCACAACATAACTGCCAAGGGATTCTTTTGTGTTAATGAGCACAGTTTTGTTAGGAAACCCTAGTAACTGTTTTTTTCTTCACTCCCTCCCCCTTCCTCCCATCCTTTGGTGGTGCTGGGGGCCAAAGTCAAGGCCTGAGACATACTACACATATTTTCTACCACTGAAATACAATTTCAACCTCTGTAGCATTTTATTAAAGTATTTTAAATAATGAGTGGATTTTACCGTTACACGGGTGTTTTGCCTGCATACATGGCACCACATGTGTGTCTGGTACCCTCAGGAGATAGAAGAGGGTGGCAGATCCCCCAACGCTGGAGTTACAAACACTCCCTTAGGTTCAGGCGATCAAAAATAGGTCCTCCAGAAGAGCAGCCAGTGCTCTTAACTGCTGAGCCATCTCTCCAGTCCCCAGCCCTTATGGTTTTTAATATTTCTTTTGCTCATTTTTCTGAACCTCAGACCTCATATGTACTTATGCTGACTCTCCACTCATGGCTTCACTAAGTATACTAAGTGTTAATATATTTTATAGAGGAATTTTTAATCCAGCAACATGTGTGCTCTGGCAAGGGATAGCATCCAAAGACCTAGGTTTCCGTGATCTAGCTGGAAGGTTGATATGCTCTTAGAACACACCTTTAATCCCTTCGGCTGGAATTCAGTCGGCACCTTTAATCCCAATGAGTTCTAATTGAGGGGCAGACAATGTGATGAATCAGAAGAAGATTTGACAGAATGAGTCAGCCAGGATACATCCAGTGCTGAAGCTAAGAGCAGCGCAGACAGAGAGGGGGCAGGAGAGTTCGTGGAAACAGTAGTTTGGTGCAGTTCAGCTGAGTGCAGTTGAGCTTCTGCAGTTCATGGAACTCAATGGCAGTTTTCCCAAGCAGAACAACTCACTGAGAAGTGGAGAGGGAAGCCAGATTGGATCAGTCAGCTTGGAGAGGAGTTTTGAGCCAGACAGCTGAGTTGAACCAGCCAGTGTTCAGAAAGAACTAGAAAGGTGAACTAATTCAGCAGTAAGTCTCAGAAGCTGAAGCCTTCAAGGTCCCAGCTTACAGAAAATCATACTGTTTGGAGTCTAGAAGCGTCTAAGCCTAGGCCTAGGAGTCGTTAGATAGAAATGCTCTGGGCTCAGCCTAAGTCATGTATCTGTAAAGCTTTGGTATGGCTCTCATTTTATTCCTTCTTCTGAAGAAATAAAAACTACACTTACAATATGTAAGACCTTCCTACTAAGAAATGTTTAAAATAGTAATTTTATTCCTTAAACTTATTCCAAATCAAATTAGAATAATATTTTAATTTCTCCATGATTGGCATACTGACCTTTCCATGTTTTCTACTTAGATCTGGGATATTCTTAGGTGGAATTTCATATTCATGTCACAGGTGTTAGATAAGACCTGCCCTGTGGTCAAATTTCAGCAGTCCTAAAACACTACGAGCTACATGCCGCTCCCAAACCCACTCAGCAAGCTCCATCCAACCCCAGAAGCACGAGGAAGCCAGAGTACTCAGCAGAGAGGAAAAATAGAACATTTCCTTCATGGGAATTATGGGATGTGTCAGGACAGCAAGTCTCAAATTCATGCAATGTCAGTCACTTGCAGGACTGACATCCCTAGAGTTTAACGGGTAAAGGGACTGCTCTTGCTAGAGAACATCTAGGCTGGCAAAGGGGATGAGGGGCCAGCAGAGGAGAGAACGGTGGCCCAAAGCTGGGACATGAGGCATTTCTGAATCTCAGCACGCAGGATTTGCCTCCATGTTTCCTGGCTCGCTGTTAAGTCATTTAGAAAACTGTGGGAAGTTGAGTTGACTCCAGTAGGAAAAAACTAGAATCACGTTGTTGAGGGTTATGTCCTATAGATTCAGAAAAGAAGAGAAATTATGGGGAAGGGGGCAAATGCATGAGTATCCAACGATGCTGCCAGTGACCCTGTGTAGACCAAAGCACTTTCACGGCTCTCACAGAGAACTGGAGCCAGATATTAACTGTGTCTGCCAAAGTTAACCCACATCTGCTCCCAAAGCCTGCTTTCTCACAGGACCACCAGGGACGAAGCCACCCACACGGCTGGCCCTCCCCACAACCCCTGAGAAAATGCCATATCGATGGATCCTTTTCAGTTCAGGTTCCCTCCTTTCAGACGTTTCCAGCCTGTGCCAAGCTGACATAAAACCAGCTAGCACAACATATAAAATGAGAAACTAATTCCTAAGGATTTCTTCCTTTATATCTTCACCTTGAAGAAGCCAACCATGACCTTTTCCACAAACCAGTAGTTCTACTAGACAGAATTACTAAGGCACACTGCAGGAATAGACTGTTGAAATGAGTTTACTGAATGCAGGATGGCTAATGGAGTCTCCTGGGTTAACTTAGGAGCGGATTCTCTCTTCCTTTCTAATCCACCCAACAGACGAAGCTTCTTAGGCACACTGCAATCCTCTCAGGAGATTCAGTACCTATTTTTGCTTAAGTGGGATCTCAACCCCTCCTCCTGCCATCACAGACATTTGTCACATTTGCCCACGGTAAATACAAGATTCTCTCCACACCCTTCGCACCACACCCTGCTCGCTCCTTCACACAAACACTGCTGCTCTTATGCTCTTGCCGTTATTTCTAAACACAGCGCTGTTCTCTCTGTTGCTCACCTGCCCCTCACACTCAGAGTCCACCTAAGGCCCCTCCTCCCAGGGGGCCATCGGAAATCCCCGACTCGCCACCCATTCTCCCCTGTGAGCACCACAGCTCCGCACTCACCACAGCTGCTTGCCCATGTGAGGCTCTGTCAACACGCATCCCAAGCTTTTGTTTGTCTTGTTTTTTCACTTCTTCTGAGTACATAGTGGTCTCAGGAAATCTAAAATTTATCTGCATTAACTTCTAAACTATCCGGCCATATTTTTACCAGGTTAAATATTAAAGTGGTGTTTATAATGCCCCCAGAGGCCTCATTGTATCAACTCTTAAGAATTCCACAATGGAGCCCCCAAACCCCAGCTATTAGAGCATTCCATGAGTGCTGCTCTGAGTGTTAATAATGAGGAAAATGACCACTGTGGCTCCTATTTGACTTTAAGTCCTTATTTATTTCAAGCAGCTATGTAGCTATATATAGCATAGTCGGCCTCAAACACAGGCCTTAGCCTCCAGCTAGGACTGCATGAGCATGCCCTGCCAGCTCCCTGTGTCTTATTAACTTATTGTGTGTGTAATGGGGTCTATCTCAAGCACCCCTCTCTCCAGTGCAATACCACGCCGAACTGCAACAGCACACAGAAAGCACCCGCTGGATCCTTGTGCAAGCAGAGATGCCTCGTTCTTGTCTCTTGGCTGTTTCTCAATTGGGATACATACATACACACACGCACACACACATATATGTACACAGTCACCACTCTTTTTTCTTTTAAATGGCTTTCTGAGATAATCTTGCACAACTTAGACTTGCCTCACAGTCACTGGCTATTTGAGGCTCGCCTTGAAGTCCCACACCTCATGCCTCTGCCTCCCAGGTATTGAGGCTACATTTCTCGTAGGGGAAATGCTGAGGGCTAAACCAAGTGCCTTTAGCAGGTATTCTATTTGTGAACTGTACTGAGTCTTTGAACAGATTAAATAAGATGGGGACATTGGACCCAGGACAGTAAGCTAAAAAGCACACACTGCTCCACAGACCATGTCAGAAGTAAAATTTCATTAGATTATCGTATCTGGGTGGGCTAAGACATTTTCTTTAAAACTAGAGAGGGTGATTTAGAATTAACTTTCCTTTAATTCTTTAAAGATGTATTCATTATGTTTTCTGTGAATGAATATTAGGCCCGAATACATACATATGCACCGTATCTGTTCCTGGTACCTGTGGAGGTCAGAGGAGGGCCCTGCCACCATGTGCATTTCAGAAACCAAACACAGGTCTTCTGCAAGAGCAGCCAGTGCTTCTAACCACGGAGGCAGTCTCCAGATCCTGGAAGTTAATTTTCTGAGGCTGTTTATATATGTGCCAAGAACTGTATTGTGTGGGGCTTGGGACATCTTATCAGGAAGAAGAAAATATACTTGATGTGCAATAGGCATGCAATGTGTGTGTGCAAACACATACACAGCATAAAGAATATCTGCTTATGAGGCATCACTGAAAAAACCTACCTAACAGAAACACTGCAGTGAGAATTTCGGTGTCTTTAGAGACAGTTATGCTATGTAAATATGCTTTCCTGTTTCTGTTTTAATCCCAGTGTGGGCTGGGGCTGCTCCACTTTGTGCATAGGCATTCACTATGACTGTCTTGTGCACTAGCAGAGCCATGATCTCCCAGCTACAGATAGCTCAGTTCTGAGCACTCTGAAGAGGGAAAAGTGCCAGAAAAAGAACACCCCAAAAGGAAGGAAGGGGGGAGGAGGCAATAGGAGGAGGGGAGGGAGGAGGAGGAGACTGCTTCTCTCCCTGCTCCTGCCCCTACTGCTGTTGGTTTGTCCTGCTGCTACTTTTGCTATTGTGTTTGCTATTGCTGGTTTGCTGGGCTGCTGGATATCCTGGACTTATTGCAAAAAACTACACCCTTAATCAGCAGGAGGTAGTCTAAAGAGACCCATGCCCCTTTCCTCTCTAACCTCCTCTGTCTCCCACCTGGTATTGGGGTATTGGAAGGGATTGGGGTGGAGAAGGTAGATATAAATAGACATAAGAAACCAATAAAATAGACGAAACAAATATGCCAACAAAATCTTACTCCTCTTTCCAGGTGACTCCGGAAATCTTGGGGCCACAGTCCAGTGGCCTGTAAACATAGCAGGAAGAAGGCTGCACTCACACACGAGTGGGGGAGGCAGGGCGAGCCCTATGAGCCCTTAAATAAAAACAGAGATGCCAGAGGTGTGCCATCGCCCTCTACCACCGAGCTCCACCCGAGTTCCACTGCACCACTGTTACCTGAAACCAGCTCTGGCGTTGTTTCTCACATCTTCCGCAGCTTGCGTAGCATCTCACGTGCCTCTGAAAGCACCAGAGCCAGACTGAGGATTCCCAAGAGGAATTTCCTATTTCCCACAGATAAAAGTACAAGGCGATGCGACATGTGTGATCTGGAGGCAGCCAGACAGGTTAGTCGTTCAACAGTGGGAGGGGCTCACTGTTGATCTCTGAACAGACAAGCTCAGGTTGGCAAAGAAGGAGGGAAGGAGATCAACTACATTCCATTTCTCCACCCTGGAAGGGACAGGGGGACAACAGGAAAGGGGGCAGTGGAAATGAAGCGTTTACATTTTAAAGTCACTGCTCAAAGTGTTTAAAAATAATCACATGTCTGTGCTCATTACGCACTCGCCCCACCCCTGGTGAGGATTACTTCCCAGCATGGCTGGTATCGCTTAAACCCTGAACAGGCCTCTACTATCCCACTTCCTTAAAGAGCCAAGTAATCTAACCTGTGCTATTGCTGTTCTTGTAATGCTACCAGTGTGAAATTTCACACACACACACACAGAAAGTTGTCACTGTTGGGCTGAGGATGTCACCAAAACCCAACACAGTAACTGATGACAACAGCTAAAGCTCCATTACCACATGCTCAGGTACTCCTGAGAAAGAGAATTCTCTAACATTGCAAATTCAAATTGTTGAATTATCAGAGACTAAAGAAACGCCAGCTTTTTTAATGCAGCAAGACAGGGAAAAGAGAGCCCTGTAAGGAATGACACAAAGCAAAGGGAAGTGCGGAGTCAAGACAAAGCCTCAGACTTCCATAGTAAGCCAAGCCTTACTTCACCGACAGGACAACGGTTCTCATTAGGACCTGCCTCTTGCTGGGTCGCTAACAAGTATTATTCAAGAGAACTGTGAGGGAAAGAAGGCGTGGGAGAGATAGCAGACAGAGACCTATTAGAAACCAGGACCTAGCTCACAGTGGTAACTCTGGATCATTTTACCTGTAAAGTAGGATCCAAGTGGAGGAAACATGGAAACAAGACTTTTTACAGGAAGGGAAGACAGACAGCCCAGGAGAACGAGTGACAGCCACTGTTCTGTGAGCTCCAGTACAGCGTGGGCGCCGTCTCAGCCTCTTTTGCTCTGTTGCTGTGGAGAGACACCGTGACCATGAAGCCTTATAAAGGAAAGCAGCTAACTGAGACCTCCTTACAGGTTCAGAGGTTTACTCCACTGTCAGTACGGCAGGAAGCATGGAGGCATGCAGGCACACATGGTGCTGGAGAAGGAACTGAGGTTCTACATCTGGATCTATAGGCAGCAGGAAGAGACACACACTGGGCCTGGCTTGGGCTTCCAATACTTCAAAGCTCACCTCTAGTGACACACTTCCTCCAACAAAGTCACACCTCCTAATCTCTTTCAGAGAGTGTCACTCTGAGATGACTAAGCATCAAATATATGAGCCTATAGGGACCCATCTTATGCACCCCCTACTTTCTACTCCCAGCCTCCACAGGCATGCAGCCATATCATAATGCAAAATGCATTCAGCCCAACTTCAAAAGATCACGTAGTCTATAACAGTCTCATCAATACTGTTTAAAAGTCCAGAGTTCAAAGTCTCTTCTGAGACTCATACAATCGCTTAGCTTTAATCTCCTATAAAATCAAAATGAAAAAGCAGATCACATACTTCCAGTGGTGAACAGGATATATGCTACCATTCCAAGAGGGAGGAAACAGACATAGTGGAGAAAACCAGCTGGGCAAGTTCTTCACTTCCGTGCCTGGTGTCAAGGCATCTTCAGATCCTTTTGCTTTGCTGACTGCAACATTCGGAACATACCAAGAATGGAGTCATGTGAGAACTCTGAGTGCTTGAGAGAAAACTCTAAGAAAACAAGGCCTGAGTCTTGTGACCTCAGTTTCTTCCAAAGCATAGAACTGTTCTTGGAATGTTTTCGTGCTTCACCTCAGTGATTAAATATGAAATGTGCATTTCCTGTAGCAAACAGGAGCAAGTTTACTTCAGCTGCTGTTATTCACACTTCTCTATGAAAGAACGTGCTCTTGCCACATGTGGTCTGTCCTTGTGAGCCTCACTAACAGGACTCATCTTAACCCTCAGAGTATAAATCGTCCGATGCTCTGAATAAAGTTGGCTGCTGCAGGAGACTTCAGTCTGCCTCATTTTTAGGCCGCTCTCCTCCCTGGTCCCTGCTTCCAGCTGGACAGTCAAGCAGCGACACGTGCCCTCCTCTGGGCTGACTCCACGCCTAGCCTGCTGTCTTCCGTGGCAGGCACCCCAAGGCTCCGGTTTGCTCAGCATTGTGGGGTCTCCTCGAGGTGGGCGTCTGACAGGTGCCTGGCCGCAGCGGCTTTCCTTAGTCACAGCTGCTCACCCCACAACTTCCTTCTCCTATCCCTGACTCTAAAGCCAGAACCACGTGGCCGAAGCTGCCAAGTTCTGTTGCTTGCTGGGGGCTGCAACTTGGCCTCCTCCTTCAAACACATTTTCCACAGCCTTCTCTTTTTTGGTGCTTTTCTTCATTTCTAAAGCTTTTCCTTAATTCCTTTCCCAAATTGGAAGTTAGCTGGGTGGGGTCACCTGAAGCCACCACTCCCTTTTTAATCTTCTTTTGCACTAGACTTGGCTCCATTATATTTTCTATAATCTTTTTATCCTCAAACTGAACATTTTGTATTTTTTCCTTTTCATTATAGATCTGCGTAAGAGTGACCAGTAATAAACACCCAACAGAGTCAATACGAGGCTGTCTTGAAATCTCTGCCATGCTATTTATCCAAAACTCTTCAATTTAGCCAGAGGCAGATTTTTTTAACAAGGTCAGAAAACAGCCATGTTCTTTGCCAGAATATTACAAGAATGGTCTCTAGGCCACTTTCTAATATTTTCTTCTGAAACCTCTTGAGCTGGGCTTTCATAATCTACATTTCTCTCAGCACCTGTCTTCATACTCCTGCTAGAACAGCCCATTGAGCCCTGCTTAACACATTCACCTGCTTTTCCAGTGCGAAGTTCCAAAGTCCATATTCTGCCAAAAAGCAGCATAGCCAGGCCTGTCACAGCAACACCCCACTCCTAATACCAACTTCTGTCTATGAAGAGACATCGTAACCATGAGAAGTCTTATAAAGGAAAGCACTTAACTGAGACTTGCTTACAGGTTCAGAGGTTTAGTCCACTGTCATCATGGCAGGAAGCATGATGGCATGCAGGCAGACATAGTCTGTTGGAGAGGTAGTTGAGAGTTCTACATCTTTATCCAGAGGCAGCAAGAAGAGAGAGACACTGGACCTGGCTTGGGCTTTTGAATCTTCAAAGCTCACCCCCAGTGACACACTTCCTTCAACAAGGCCACACCTCCCAACCCCTCTCAAGCATAGCCACTCTCTGATGACTAAGCATTCAAATATATGAGCCTATGGGCCCTATTCTTGTTCAACCAGCACAGGCACCAAACAGGAAAACACACTGCTGATACAATAATTAATTATCTGGTTATAACAGGCTCTTTTCTCCCAGGGAAATGCAAAAGAGAAATTCTGCTTCTGCTTCTTCAGCTCGGTGGAGTTAACTAACCTCTAGTAGCTTTCCTACTTACAAACCAGAAGTGATGCCAGTGACTTCATAGTTTGTTGGGCATCTTAACAGGTACATACGCTCATGCACAGATGGTATAATTCACATAGCATTAGACTTACAGTAAGGTTTTTAGATGGTAATTGTTATTTTATATAAAACAGGCATTCCTTTCTGTCTATATTTTAACCTAGAAGTATGTTGTTAAATGTTTTCCTAATGCACTGTCAAGAGTTCCTTTCATGTAAGGTTCGGTATCAAAGCTTACCACATTAAGTCCAAAATTACTTTTCTACATTCATTCCAGAGTAGCAAACAATGTTCATCTTCCAGGCTGTGCACAGGTGCCGAGACCCGCTGTCCCCCACTCCACGAAGACAGTTTCACTCACATGCAACCTAATCAAGCATGCTTTTCTGCAATTAGCATTCTATTAAGGGGTGTCAGGGCTGATCTTGGCTATTAACTTGACACACTTGGAAAGCAGGGACCTCAGTTGGAGAATTGCCTATGGCAGGACTATGGGCATTTTGTTCCTTGGTAATTTGTGTAGAAAGGCCTCATTACCCGTGTGTAGTTCCAGCCCTGGACACAGCCTGGGTTATATAAAAAGGCTGGCTGAACATGAGCCACGGGGAGCATGCCAGTGAGCAGCGTCCTTCTGTGGTCTCTGCTTCAGTTCCTCCCAGCTGTCCCCACCTTGACTTCCTGACTGGCTTCCCTAATGAGGGAAGATTAAGCTAAAATCACCCTTAAACCCTTTCCTTCCCAAGCTGGGTTTGGTCATGGTGTTGATCAAAGCAAGAGAAGCAAACTTGGTGGAAAGTGTTGTGAAGCAGCCCGCAAGAATCCCCAGGGAAGCTGGAAAAACTTCCCAGAGCCGTCATAAACAAGCCTCATGATTAGCAGCCAGAGCGCCAGGCATGGCGGCACACACCTCTAATCCCATTCCTCTGGAGGCAGAACTGAATTCAAGATCACCTGTCTACACAGTGAGTTCCAGAGATATGCAAAGAGAAAGAGGGAGAGAGTAAAAGCAATCTAGCTTTGACAGCCAGCTTTCACCACAAAGAAAGTCACAAACTGCTCTGCAGCCGGCCAAGCCACACCCCTCTTTTCAATGGCCTCACAAAATACCGCAGCAGTGCCGTAATACCTTGTTAAAAAACAATGCCGCTACCTTTTTGTTGCCTGACATGATTCCTTATTTTCTCTTTTGGATAGCAGGGTCCTCCTGTCCCTAGGTTGAGTCACACTGGACTCCAAGCCTGGGAGCTCTGGGCACACAGGATGGCTGCACTCTAGATGGTCTGTGATGTCCCTGGGAGCTACAGCAGGGCTCAGACAAGCAACTCTGAGCTACCTTGCAATGGGCCTTTCAGAATGGTAAGCGTCTGTCCGCAGATCACCTCCACCCGTGACCTGGTGGCATCTGCCCTTCCATGGAGGGTAACTGTCTTACCGCAGACGTTAGCCGAGCCAGAATTTCATCACTGCTTTCTTCTGCATCCTCCACTTTCTGGTGAGACCTTTGAGAAAAAAAACAACAAATTACTTCTTGGAGCTGGCTGCTCAAACTTCAAACTTAAAAAATAAAGGGCAAAAAAATTGACATTGTCATTATGTCACAAGCGCAAGTGTGCAAATTCCACTGTGTTGGCAGAGCCAGAGGTGCACAATCCTTTCCTAGCCAATTGTTCTTTAGAATACATGATCCAGTATCTCTTCACAAGGACCACCTGAGTTCAGGGGACCTCCTGCTGCTCCCTGGATGACATCACAGAGTAACCAGGCATGCCTGATCTATAGATACAGTTGCAAAGAGTGCATGTCAACACACTGTGCTTAGGTGCTGAATGCCCCTGAAGATAATGGAACCATGAAGCTATGAAATGTAAATTTTCCACTACATTTGAGTTTCAGCCCAAGGAAATTCACTATGTAATAGTATATTTTAGGCCTAATCCCATGGTGGAAATTGTAAATAATACAAAAAAAAAAGAATTTTGTTTTTTCAGCCAAAGTGAAGAGAGGGAAAAAAAGTTATGCAAATATCAAGTAATACATGAGACATAGCAGTACAAGGTTGTTTTGTTTCCGGAAAATTGCCTTTATTTTTTACACAAATGTATACAACAACAAAGTCTCTACTTAAAAAAAATCTTATAAATCATTCTTTTTCTGGTTTGGCCAAAGAAGACAATGAGCTAATGATAAGTATAATAAAAAATTGCACGCTGGATCTATTTCCACAAGCCATCGCTATCAGCACACCCTGTGGGTGAGAGAGTTTTGGTAACTGAGCCATAGAGCCAAGTATCAGAAATTCTTTGGTGCAGGGATTGATTCCCATCTAAACAGCAGGGCTGAGTCAGCCAGGCCTTCTCCCAGCTCCACAGAATGGGACAGCACCTTCGTCAGAAGGGATGAGCTAGTTGACCCATTCTGGCACTGGTTTCTGGATTCCGTAAGTGTTATTTAACCCCTTCTCAGAAAGGACGCCACGACCTTCAAGTCTGAGGAAGGAATACAAGCCACTGCCTTTACAAGAGCAGCGAGAGCAGCTGCTTAACTGCTGGGGCAGCAGCCACGTGTCTGAATCCGCAGAAGAAGTTGAGCATTTTTCTCTCCACATGTCTTCTTAAAAGTCCCCTGCATACTGAGTGTTTCACACAACAATCCTGATTGTTAAAATTCACATTTCCCTAAAAAGAAGACTGTGCTGAGAAGAGATATAACCTACACAACTCAAACTTGCCTCATATGATCTGGCTCGGTAACTGAACAGAACCAAGTACACCACAGAGCACAGCGGCGAACTTAATGGGTTGCTTCTGCACATCTCTGCAGCTGACACTGACTGCCTGTGCCTCTCCAGGCATCTCACACTCAAGCTGACAGCTTCCTGTAAAAGACTACACTTCCCAGCGTCCCTTGCGGCCAGGCCAAGCCATTCTGGAAGGGAGGGTCTATGCTGTGGTCATTATTGCCACCTCTATAAACGACCATATTCCAACCCTGCTCGGAGGCAGAACTAGGCATCCTTCTCCCTGCGCAGAACACAGGCCTGTGTGATGCTCTCCTTGGAGTTGGCTGTACCCCGCTGCCTACTTTCACTTCCTCAGTCACACGATCTTTACAGAGTCCCACTGCGAACCGTCTGGCCTCTCTCGGTTTTGAACACATGCTGCACATGCCTTGCTTTTCCACCTGCCTTCCAAGTGGCTCTAGGTGCTACATCCGGTAGCGTGATTTTCACCCCCCCGCCCCCCACAGGAGTCAAACACAGGTCTGGTGCATTAGGTCAGATGAGGCTTCCTCTGTCCCACTTTCTTCACGTGTTCTGGCACCCTGCGGCCATCCATCCTTATGTGCCCACTGCGCGGTCCAGCCACCAAACTCCCTTTCACACTCCTTCCTCCAGTTCTGCTTCCTTTGGTCCAGGCCCTCAAAGGCTCTCAAATACATCACTGTAATCACCTTTTAGCCCACCTGAGTGACCAGTCTCTCTTGTTCCGTTCAACCTACAGACACCCCAGATTCCCAGATGCCACCCAGAATAGTCTCCCTGCCTACCGAGAGCATAAAAGACATGCCTACAGACATAACTTTCCTTCCCTGCTAAGGGGGTCCCCAACTCCCTGCATCCTGGAAGCTGAAGAAGCCCAGGGGAGTGGGCTGGTGATCAGAGGCCGGGAAAGCTGGGAAAGCCACGCCCCAGTTCCCATTCTTCTGCTCTCATTACCCCACTTGGAAGCTCATCCCCTGCCCAGCTCGTTAGTAAAATGCCCGAAGGATCGTGCTTGCTAAACACTGCACAGGAATCATAGAAAATTCGGATAAATTCTTATTTTACTTATGCAAATATGCAACAGAGCAACTCAGGAAAGACAAAGTTTTCACTATCCGATTAAGGAGAAACGAAAGCAGACATGGTGGAAAGGCAGCAAGTGTGCAGTCTGCACATTTTCCATTATTACCGGAACAGCTATTCTGCTCAGTGAACAACAGAGGGAGAAAGTATGGGAAGCCGAGATGCTGAGATTCTGGCTGCATGGCCCTTAGAGAACCCTGGCTGGAATGCACTGTGGAGGACAGGGACTCGGCCCTAGGAAGACAGCCCTGGCTGCGGACTTGTGGCTGCTGGAAGCTCTGGACCAGCAGGTGTTCCCTTTGGGAATTCTAGGGACCTAGGGAGGGCACTGAGTGCCACAGGCAGGTCTGTAAATGCCTGTGAAATCTAAACTCTCAGAGTTCTACTGTGGATGCGGGGATGGCATCCACTTCTATACGCAACCATATTCCCCCTCCCTTGACCCTCTAAACATCAAACTGTACCCATGCCCCCCAAACAAAAACAAAACAGCAGACAAAAAGGATTGTGCTTTCTTCCCAGTGTTCCCCATCATAACTGATGGCAACAGGAGGTCTCTGGTGAGACTTCATCCTTACCTGTCCAACCTCCTCCCTTCTGCTCTACCTCACACTCAGGCACACTGGTCATCCTGTATCCATCCTGCAGCACTGCTGGCTCTTCCTTCAGGGTACTCTCCCACTTCTCACAATGCTGATAAAGTGCAAATCCTCTTTTGTTCAGAAACATATAACTAATAAGGGCCGAATCAGTTTGAGGGAGACTTTCCTATTTGATTTTAACAGTCTATAGTAATTAGCATAACCGCTCATGTTAAATTCCCACAACTTGCTCCTCTCACAATGAAGTCTAGATGCTTCAGCCAACATCTTCCCATCCCCTACAGAGAACACTGGCATGCTGGGAAGGAGCATCCATTTACCAAAGCAAACACCTCTGGGGAAAGAAAGTAAAATAGAAAAGCAAGATTGTTTTTAATATAATGAATATAAGCTGACTTCTTTAGAGTCTATTTTTCCATCATTAGATGGCTAGTTATGCTGAGAAAAGACATTTTCTGCGCAGCAATAAACTGTGACTGTAATGGGTTTCCTGGGCCCAGGTACACAGTGATAAAACCAATCTGAATTGGAATAAAATGAGGTGTCCTTGGACCTCTTTTTCACATTTTATTTTGGGGATTTTAACATAAATCCCTACCATTTGAAATGCTAATGCAAGCAACCACAAAAGTTCAAATTTTGCTATAATCCCTGTACTACTCTCCAATACAGATGTGGCCTGATAATGACAAGCAATATGTTCCCACACCTGGAATCAGCCTTATCTATAAACCATGGAAATTTGGGAGAACTCGGCATCTCCATGGTTGCAGGAGTAATAGAGATAAATGGAAACCTTCTTCACCTATAATACAAATGCAAAAAAAAAATGTTTACCCAGTATTTTCTTTCTCTCCAAATGGCCCAAGAATCTAATTAGGGTAAGTCAGAAGTACAAAACGCAGATCAGGACAAGATGATGAATGGCAGACCTGAACTTGAACTCACAGAGCTAGGAAGCCTATACTGCTCAGAAACTAGATTTCTTGTGCTGCTTATATTTGTCAGATAGAAACTAGGAGAGGGCAGGAGAGTGAGCCGGGAGGGAGGGAGCCCTACAGGTAGGCAGTGCTTTTATATCGGGTACCTAGACAGCACTGGGACCTGGAGTTTAGAAGTCCCTGCTGTGGAGATGGTGATGAACGCACCAGTTGAAGTAGAAAAAGCAGAAACAATAGAAGACTCAACTCCCAACACTTTGTGTTTAGAGGTCAGGGTTTTGAAAGTGTTTTACTATCAGGCATGGCTCACCTGAATAAATAGAGATGGCAGATCTGGAAAACAACTCTATGAAATGACAATTTGTTACAGTTCCCAGGAGGAGGGAAGTTGGCACAGCAAGGATTTGCAAGAGGAAGCCTCAGAATCAGCAAGACGAGGTGAGGAGAGAAGATGCCAGCAACAGCAGGAGGCAACAGTGAGGCAAGACTGAACAGGGGGAAGAATGGCTACTTCCACTGGTGTCACCTCATGGGGAACCAGGGGCATTCCCAGTTGCCTGGTACTTGAGTCTACAGTGCTCCAGGTGGGTGGAAAGCCCAAAGAGGCGACTGAAACATGGACTTTCCCTGGTTGGTCCACATATAGAAAGATCTTGCACATGTGAGTTCTTTTCTACCGCATGAATTGGCTGGTCTTTGGAAGGGCATCTCCTCAGGGTCAAGGAAGGCCCCAAGCTGCCTTGGAACACAGATCCACACAGCCAGAGGGGACGCATAAGCAGTTCAGCCAGTAAGATGGCAGCGCCAACAGCCGAGGAAGCATGCGCAATGGCTGCCTTCGAGAGAACAGGAGTCAATGGGCGAAGATGCTGGCCAGTCCAGTAGAACCAGGACTGAAAGTCAGCTGCTTCATTTAGCAACCCAGGCTTGCAGTCACCACAGGAAAGTTTTAAGTGGAAAAAGCCTCCTCTCTGACAGGCAAGACTACGTCTCAAAGTGGCCCCTCCATACCCACGTTATCCCACAGAGCACCCTGTGGAAGATCAGGAAAGAAGCAGACAGGTATTTAAACAACTTTACTGTTTTAGAGCAAAACTAGGAACTCCCTGGCTACCCATAGGAACGTTCATGTAGATAACAGACACCAGATCCCCTAGCAAAAGACACAAAAATCTGTTTTTCTTTATATACCTCTGTATAGTCTGAACTGAGCATTAGCAATCCTCAGCAAGTCTTTTAATAGCATAAATGTTAATGTAACTGGAAGGTCATGGCTTTATGTATTCAAGTGTCAATGACAGACTGTTCGGAGTCTAGCCTCTTCACCCTTGGAAGCTGAGAGGTACCATACTACAGCCTAGGTGACCTTGGCTTTGCAAAGCATCAGCTCTCAAGCAGACTGTTATTAGGAAGAACCACTGTGCAAGTCCTAATGGAACTATTAGGCTGTCTTTCCGGATACTATTAATGCCACAATCTTCACTCATATCCTCTCCTCCCACCAATAATAAAAAGTGAGCATCAGGAAGGAGTTCACTCTGGGTAACTTAATTTAGGCTTCTGTCTGAACAAGGCGCTATAACTACTCTCTTTCCCTGAAACTACATACCCTGACAACCAACTCAATCCTTTCAAATTATGTCTTTGGGGGAATTAAGAATGAATTCATTGAGAGCCGGGTATTTGTTTCCTCAGAGTGGGCAGCAGGCTTGCACACCTCCTTCCTCTTCCTGCTGTAGATATTCTTTTTTAAGTTATAAAATCGCCTTTATTTTTCTTTTCAGAAACACACAGAGAACAGATTTGTGTTTATAGAGGGACACTGAGTGGTTTTCTGGCATCATTTTAAAGTCATTTACAAAGGATGGAAATTACGGGGACCTATCAGGGAACTGTGTAGGTCCCTTAATAGCTTAAGAAAGACCTTAATAGCTTGCAAATATCAAAAGGTTAGTTAAAGCACCTCAGGATGGGGGCTTAGCTCATAAATGGAAAACAAGAAGCAAAAGGACTTCAGAGGGCATTTCAGTTACAATGAATAAAAGCGAAACAACATAAACCTAAGAATGACTTAGAAGAATGGATTTTTAAATTGTTATTACCAATAACAAGAGCAGTGTTTTACCAAATCTAAGTCCAAGACAGTCCAAGACCATCAGGGAAATTTCATAGGCAAGGTAGGACTTGGGCTCCCCCTTGAGGGTTGGGCAGAATTTAACAAGGAAAAAAGGCAGAAGAGGGAGCAGACCAGGACAGGACAGTCCAAGCTAGCTGAAGGTGGAAACCATGGAGATTTAGAGGTCAAAGCCAGAATTATAATGAAAGTATGTGTAGGAACCAGGGAAAGTGTGATGGCCATTCAGCCGGAAGGGGACAATTTTCTGGGCATCTTTTCTCTGACCATCCTTTACTCTGAATGGGATAGCTCAAAGCCTGGCTTTCAGAAATCTACATACAAATATTCCACAGCTGCACAGAAGCTGGCACATAGTTCTAATACAGGGAGGCTATATCTCCTCTTTTTAGAAGAGATATATGACTTAGCAACTTTGTTCTTTTTGCATGGTACTTATAATAAGAATAAACAGGTTCTTAGGTCTTCAATGACTATTTGTTAGTGACTGTGACCACATGGACAAAACTGTTGATGAACATGACATTCTAGAGTTGGTCACCCAGGACCTGACATTTGCATCCACAGTAATCAGTATGACCAAAGGCTGTAAGCAATCTGGAATTGATATTAAGGCTTGAATTTTTACAAATAACTGCCACTTTTAAAAATTAGGGCAGGTTAAGAATTCACTCATCACAAGACTATCTAACCCTCTGGCGTTCTGGGGAAGGACAGGAGCTTAAACCACATCTCGCAAGGTTATTATTCACTACCTGCCTGTCTCCCACAGTCGGAGCATGCCCAGGATTATGTTAATGTTGGCAATTTTCATAGCCCCAGCAGGAGCTCGAGAGGGCAGCTGCTGGAGACCGGCAGTCCTTCAGGGCTCCTCCGACATCATGGCATGTCTGAGTAAATGATGTCGCTCCTTCTGAGAGTCCCTGGAATTTACTGGAGTGCCTGGACCTCTTCTAGATACATCTGACCTCAACTTAGAGCATGTTACAATAAAGGACATTCCCTGGGACACGGATCCAGCCTCGGGGATCTACACTGCTTCTGCATGGCCTCTGTCAGTGGTGGTGACAAACCAATAATCACTTCACAGCTGTCTTCACACTCCCATAACTTGTGCCTACAACTCAAGGAATGGGTTGCTAGGACAATTCAATAACTTCAAGAACACATCATGGTGGTGTAAAGAGCTGAGGTGACAAAGCTAGACAGCGTAAATTCTACCACCAAAACTACACTCGCCGCTTGTGTGACCCTGGACAGGTTACTTGACTTCTGAGCCTTAGTTTCCCCACTCATAAAATGGAGATTAACACTACCTGTCTAAAGTATCTTTCTGAAGTGAAGCAGAAAATGTAAGGCCATTTGTTCAGTGCAGTACCTGATGTGAACTGTATTCTTGACACCCAATCTTTCTATTAGAAACATATTATTAGCATAAGACTTTCCTTTGAAAAGGATCTAAGTTAACTATTCGACAGTGTCACTTTTAGCTAATAAGGGAAAGTTCTGTTTGTTGCAGTCACGGGAGTGCATGTCTCAGAAGCTATAGTCTCACCTGAGAAGTAAGGACTGTTCCCCTTAAGAGTCGGCAGCGGGGGCAGTGTCCTGATACCTGAAGAGCTCTACATCTAAGCGATTCAGCTGACATTTCAAGCTGCAACTCCCTTCTGAAATTAGCTTGTCACTATTGCAATGGATAGGCAAGGCATGTCATGACTCAAGAAAGCTCTTCTAATTAATTTTAACCATATGGTGATTCACTACCTTCATGTGGTAGTGATTAACATGTTTTAATTTGCCAAATATTTCTTCTAGATTATTTTCAGAAAGCTCTTGAGTTCCTCAGCACAGTCACGACTTGGACAGTGGATAAGATATGAGTTATTATTTCATTCCATCTTCAGCCCAATCATATGTTTATATCTAATTTAGATCATTGACTCATTAGAAGCATCATGGAACAGCTGGTGGAACAAGCATGCCTCGGATCAGGAGCGCAATGGAGTCGTGTGGGTGCTAGAATGAATCTGCAGTGAGGTGTCTTACCTTTCTGAACTTGCAAATAGTATTCCTACCACTCAAACAAGGCAGTGACTAAAGGCGCAGAGCACAGTCCCAGGGTAAAGGACACGTTCTCCAAGAGAGAACAGTTTCCAGCAGTACCCAGTGGCGCCTACTCACAGGTCACAGACGCCCGCTCTCGCAGGAATGAGATGCACAAGCTGCAACAACAGCTTCACGCCCTTCTGCCATTCTTCTTCTCTTTCAAATTCACAGTACAAGTAGCTACATTCATCCGAAGAAAACTGGTAGAAAACATAATTATCTTGAAAGTATAGATGTTGGTCCACTGTTTGAAGCAAACAAACAAAAATGTTATGTTTTAGAGTCATAAGTCAAACAAGCCAATAATTAGGGAGAAACCCAAGGCAAGACTGTTATTGTACATCTGAACTTTATTCACACTTACATCCTCAACACCAATAAAGGAACTGGCTAGTCAATTTCATGGCTTGAGCTTTGGCGGATACAATCTCATATACTTTGCATTTTCTGCTTCACAGACAAGTGCTGGTCAAAGCAATGTCCACTCAGAAAGAATGAAGCAATGCCACACAAACAAAGCACAGTGAGTTTCAGTTAGCAAAATTAGTGGCTCTCAACTGGGAATGACTATGGTCCTGCTTCAGGGGGCATGACATCTATGGGTATTTTCGGTAGTCACAGTGAAAGGGTGTGCTACAGGCATACAAAGGAAAAAAGATATGCCTGCTGCCAAAATCCTTTATGCACAGAACAGTTCCTGACAACAGAGAATTGTCTAACTCAAAACACCAACACTATCAATGTGAGGAAATCCCATTTTAAAAGAATCAAAAGTTAGAGAAGGTTCCAAAAGGTATTTCACAAAATGTGTTGCTAACCAGAAACCCAATGCTAGCCAATGAGCCAATAACAGTTCCACTCCTCAAAAACAGTTAACTGACTTTCTAAATAAGAGCGTTAGGTGCTGGGTGTGACCAAGACTATTACAACCACGTCCTGTCTACAACATTCTTTCACAGTGACACCAAGCATGGCCCTCAATATAATCCAGAGCTTCTCAGTACTAGGCAGCACCCAAGATACTGAGATAAAGAATAGCCTTGTTGGTGTCTACCCCTTCAACTATCTGGGCTTGACTAAGAAGGGAGAGGCTGCCGTCTATCTTAGCTTCTACTTAAACATCATTTTCTGTCCTAACTGAACAGCTAATGCAAGCAGCTCACATATCTACACATCATGATTATTCAGTTAAAATGGCACAAACATATTATGTATATCAAGATAAGCCATTCATTTAAAGCAACAAAAGATATCTGGCAAAAGCAAGCTCATGAACAGAGTAGACAACAGAGAGGAAGGCAGAGACTTCCACAGGTCTAAGTCTGCAACCAGCAAATACCTAGTAGTTGGCACAGAACGTGTGAGGAAGAGAAATGCATCAAAAATGATCTGTCACTCTGACTTAGACAACAAGATTGTAAACATTTACCCTCAAAAATGATTTCTACCCAGATTATAACATCTGGAAGATCAAGTGTGTATTGGTCTAGCCATTTAACAGAGGGGTGATTGTGTCTTCAACGACGGCATACCCACCTGATGACATAATCCCCATATCCAGGAGGAGCTGCCAGACGCCGATGGCCATTGATCTACACTGGACAAAAGGGCAGTGCTCCAGAAGCCAGTCCACCAGCTCGGACCCCACACAGCTCCTCCTGAACCAAAGCAAAGTGCGAGCAATGAGAAAACCAAACAGCCACATGAGTGACTAGAGCACTCCTTTCCCGGGCTCTCTTTCTAAAATAAGCAAGCTAAGGGAAAAAATGACATCACCTCTTATTTTTCTTTATTCTAGTTAATGATAACATATTACTTACTTGGGATTAAGAATAAAATTCACTCACACATTTTAAGCCACCTGACAAGGCAATCATGTGTCTTTCTGTACGAACAATATCTACTCCAGCTACTCTGCCACTGAAATGTGATTTTTTAGACACTGAGAGAATGTGTGTGTGTTAACACTAAGCCCCAGAAGTTAGAAGAGCCCAGGGCAGTGCTCACTTGTTGAACAAATGAAAAAAATAAAATGAGCAGCTCTTTATGTAAAGATGGCATGGCCACCTCTGCCGGACTTCAGTTAGTTCTGACTAACTTCTGCTTGCGCACTTACAGATTTTTACCTGCTTCCACTGGCAACACAATTTTTTCACAAAGTTTCAACAAAACTAGACCACAGACTGTAGTACAGAGTTTTGTTTACCATTTTTTAAAGATTAAGCTCCAAAACTTATTTCAAAGAACAATAAATTTGACTGTTAATAATTTTAATATAACCAAAGCAATTTAGTAAAGCAGTCTAGATCAAAAACCTCAGAAAGGGAGAAGTGTGTGCTGGATTCCGCTAGCCACACACACATCTCTGTAGTCAGATTTGAAACATCCATGAAATCCCACAGACTCTTACACTACTAAAAGCTGCATCAGCAAGCCAACTTTTCCATTTGTGTGGGCCTTGGGGAAAGGGAGAAAACTTTTTGAGATACGGGTTTTCATTTGCAGAGTTGTCTGAATTTTACTTTCTCGCACACGCACACAAATACCTGTTAGAATGTTGAGAGAGAGAAGACACACTGTTGACCCTTATCCTACAGACACTCCCAGGGCACGGACGGTTAGTGTTGTTATTTCTGAGCTAGAGAAATGTGTTTTTTAGCCCGAGACCGACATGGTCACTAGCCAGCTAGAAGACGGCTTGCCATGGAGTGCTGCACTTCTGCATACCTACTGGATCAAATAATCTCGCTCTTGTTTAAACATGTTCAAAGTATCAGTACCTAGAAGCTACTCCGAGGCTATGAGGCCAATTCCAGACACATTCAGTGGCTGCTCACCATTAAAATGACAAAGAGAAGCGTCCAGACATATGGGTTCTTTTAAGCAAGAACACAGGTGGCAAGAAAACAGGCAGTTTGGACCAAATAGTCAATATTAACTTCTAATCCTATGGGACGTCTTTCATGTTGAGGAGCAGAGTGTTAACTAATTTCTCAGAGCTTCTCCCAGTTAGCCAGCATCTCTGGCCTTTGAAAGCACTTTAGTCCATGGGTTAAACACAGTGTCGTCCTTCTCTCTTCACATAGAACACTGAGGCTCAACAGCCTTTTCTGGGTGTGTGAAACCACCCAGAGCACAGAAGCCCACAATACGTTTGCTCAAAAAACAAAACCTGCACATTGTACCAGGTTAACTGGATGGTGACTGGGCCTATCTGGACCCAGGTAGCTGTGGAGAGGTTTCCTAGCCCAGGCCTTGTCAAGAGCACTGTGCTCAGCAGTTGGAGAAGGAAGGTGCTGTCAACTGGAGATCCTGATCTAGATGGAAACTGAGACAGCCACTGTTACCACCGCCCTCTCATGTTGCTGGCGACCACAGGGCCCAGACCCTCTAGCCTTCTTCTCTGCCTAGGAAGAGTTCACCCTTTTTAAGGCACAGCCTTGGAACAAACATATAAAAACAGAATTGCCATGACACCCTTGATGCAAAACTGGGCACCACACCCCAACAAGCCATTGATTTAACTGCATGTGGTCCCCTTCTGCCCTTCCCTAAGTCTCGTTATGTTTAAATTGCTCTTACCATCTATCTGACCAGGAAAAACATTAAGGACAAAGAAAAACTCTGTCCTTAATATCCTTAGAGCAAATGAAATGAGATGAGCTGTTATGCACATAATTTCAAATCCCCTGACTTGCTCACCAGATCTACAACAATCCAGTTAAATATCTGAACATACAGGGCCGAGGGGTAGAAAGGCTGAAGACTGAGATTCTGGAGCAGAGTAATCTAAGCGTGGCCAGCAGCTCTTAGCCCCCGTGTTTTCAGTCTTGTGCTGCATACAGAGGCCGCAAGGTTCATGCAGCTCTACCCAGGGTTGTGATACCAGGTAGTGGCACTGCCATATGGAGGTGATCAGCTACAGGCCCAAGTGACCATGTGCACACCCTCTGTGTACTGACCCTGTGTGCAGATCCTGTGTCCAGATCCTGTGTGCAGACCCTGTGTACTGAACCTGTGTACACACCCTGTGTGCAGATCCTGTGTAGAGACCCTGTGTACTGAACCTGTGTACACACCCTGTGTGCAGATCCTGTGTACAGATCCTGTGTGCAGACCCTGTGTACAGATCCTGTATACAGACCCTACGAACAGACCCTGTGTGCAGACCCTGTGTAGTGAACCTGTGTACACACCCTGTGTGCAGATCCTGTGTACAGACCCTGTATGCAGACCCTGTGTACACATCTTATGTGCAGATCCTGTGTACAGACCCTGTGTACAGACCCTGTGTGCATACCCTGTGTACAGACCCTAAGTACACTGCATTCTACCCATCTCTGGGGTGGAAATTTTGTTTTTTCTTGACCTCTTCCCCCCTTCCATTTGCAATTAATCTGTGGTAACACAGATACTAAACTTTAAAACTCAACTGTGCTGGAATTTAGTGATTCATCTATGTAAGAGGAAACAAGGTTTCAGACACTAACATGTTCTCTCTATAGTGCAAATTTGAATAGAAACCTTTCAAAGCTTTCACTGCAGGGTCTCTTCTAAAATGCAGGACGACATCACCTCTGTTTGCCACAGACAAATATAAGTGGCCCATCATGGATACCATGTGAGTATTTGATATAATCCTAGAACATTAAGCAGCACTTAGGCTACAGTGGAAAAGTAGCTCTTCTTCCATCACAACAAAAGGCATACTCCTTCCCTCTCTACTCCTATAAAATGCTTTCTAAATTGGATGGTTCATTTTCCCATTGACTTTATTAAGGTAAATCTTCATTTCAGTCAATGCCCACAGAGATCACAAACAAATTAAAACAAAGCAAAAACCCCTAGGAACAAAGGTAGATGTTAGTGTAGCTTTCTCTAAGTAACACGAATCCTGGCACTTGCTCACAACTAGACATGAGAACTTTCTTATACAATGTTAGGTTTAAAGAGTCGGCTGTGACTGTATGTGGTTTCATTTGCTTTTGATCTCTGTGTAGCTGGTGTGGGTGTCCCCTGTAGGCTTATGTATTCAAATACTTGGTCCCTGGAGTGGTGCTGCTTAGAAAGTGATGGAAATCTTAGAGCAATTCTCAACCTTCCTAATGCTGCAACCCTTTAAGGCAGTTCCTCATGTTGGGGTGATCCCCAAACATAAAACTATGTCATTGCTACGTCGTAACTGAAATTTTCCTACTGCTATAAATTGTAATATAAATGTAATGTGCAGGGTGTCTGAGATGTGACCCCCAAAGGCTTCATGACCCACAGGTTGAGAACCGCTGCTTAGAAGGCACAGCCTTACAGGAGGGAGAGTATCCCTGAGGAAGGGCGCTGGGAGTTCACAGCTTCCCTTCCACTTATCTCTCTTGCTCCATGCTTGCATGATGTGTCCCCTCAGCTTCCTGCTCCAGCTTGCTGTCCCTCCCTTGCAATCACACCTCCGGTACAAGCCACAGCACACTCTTTCCTCCTTAGGCTGGCTGTTGCACTTCTGAGCGCACAGCAGCTGGGATTGTGTGCTCTCGCTCCCCACAGGACCAGACTCCGCAACACTTTGTCTTGGAGAGGCAGGGTTGGCAGGGCCCCACCCCTTCCTGGGGATTTGTAATCTGCTAAAGATGTCAGAGAGAAGAGAATCCTGGAAGCAAACTCCCAACCACGCTCATGGAAACAGCCCTGATGAAAGTCTCCCCACCCAGAAGAAGCAGGGCAGCAGAAGGGAGGCTGTTGGGAAACAGGACCAGACTCACCAGAGTGTGGCTGAGGAGGAGGAGGGAGGAGACAGAGTACTGAAATTCACCGTGTGCAAATGTGAATCTCATTATGTTCAATTGGTAAGACATTTCATTAAGACATTTCATTTGCAGAAACTAGTTAGTGTTAAAAGGCATAAGGGAACTTCCTCAAAAATAAACATCCTCTGTATCTTAATGATGGTTACACAGGTAATGACTGCATAGATGTATAGTAAATAGAACTTTATTAAGCTTCACACTTAATATTTGTGTATTTTTGTGTATAAATTCTACCTCAAACAGAAGTCTTCTTACTCCAAATATCTGGGAATCAGTATTCCCAGGATCCAGGCCACCATGAAAGGTTGCCAATGGAAACATTTGTTTCCTGTGGCCAATGAAAACAACAGGAATAGTAAAATGAATTTTTTTATAAGTTAACTTTCTATGACTTAATGGAACATCCATTATTGGGAGATTATGTCCTTTTTGTGATGTCTCAGTACTGTCCTATCCTATTATTTTAATGTCATCTCTTTAAGAAACGTGACAATAAATGCTATTTCTTTTTCTTTTGATTTTATTGTTATAATTTTCTTCTGATATCGTTAGTCTATCTTCACATAGCAAAATAAAGAGCCTTACAGCATATTCCTCTGCACAAACATCTGCCCTAAACAACCTCACTGTAGGTCCAGCCATAGAAGCCTGGCTATGAACCTGTGTTTACTCCAGTCCAGCTCTGCCTTCCCTCACTGGCCAGGAAGACAGTGAGCCTGTTCTCATTCCAGAGATGTGGCTCACCCTCCCCCGCTAAAGTTGTCAGCTCCTTCTGCCCACGAGCCTTTCCAGGGACTTGGCAATGTCTCCAATGTAGAGGGGGTCTACGCTTCTGGAAGATCTCAGTGCAGCACGATCCCACATCTCAGAAGAATCAGAGAGAGAGAAGAGAGAAATAGAGACAGAAAGAGAGAGAGACAGAGCGAGAGAGAGAGAGAGATACAGAGACAGAAAGAGAGAGAGGGGGAAACAGACAGAAAGAGACAGAGACAAAGAGAGAGGGAAACAGAGAAAGAGTACCCATGTAGTTAGGAATCTGACCTAACTGTGACCAGAAGCAACACCCTCAGGACCCTCAGCAGACAGCACAGCTGCCCCTCTGCCTGCTCACACCGAGTCAGCTTGCCACTCTGAGCTCGAGGTTACAATTCTAACCCAGGCTGGTTGGATGCTTTCTCCTCTCAAGGAGCATGTCTGACAAGGTAGTAAGAAACTGTTACCTGTAAAACCCCTTGAGGTTCACTCTGTCCTTTACCAGGTCGGCTGCTTGAACAATAATAATATTCCTTAATGCTCTTCCAGCACAAGAAGAATTCTCTCCATAAATCTAAGTGAAAAGGACAAAGAATCATTGTAAATGTAGAATAATGTGACAGTCTGTGAGCTATATATAAGTATCATGACCAATTCCCTAAGCTTCGGCCCATTTTCGCCTATGAAGCCACAGGCCTAGAATTGCCTTATTTTAGCTGCTGGTCCACTCATGCTACTCAGCTATAACTTTTCCAAATGTAAAGCACTTTACTTAACCATTTGCGGAATATTCTTTTAAAACACAAGGACCTCTGTGTAAATATCCACTATTGTAAAAACAGTGTTCCGATCACTGCAGTAAATGGGAGAATCATTTCATCTATGCACATTAATCACAAACAAATCATTTAATCTACTAACTTGGCCACATTGCTAATTCATGCATATAAAAGCCTTGGAAGATATTTCCCCACTTAGTGACTGGCGTAAAGACGAAGCAGTGCCACAGCAGCTGCTTCGCCTGGTGCTCCACACCGAACTCACAGCTAATTCCAGATGCTCTGACTTGATCTCCATTACTTCACGAGTCTGTCTCTCAGAGAGAGCTCGTGAGCATCCTTCCTTCATCTTCTCACTCCTCCACCTGAGTCCCTGGTCCCTAGAGGAGGAGCGCACCTCTGGAGAGCTTCTGGTCCCTAGAGGAGGAGCGTACCTCTGGAGAGCTCGAGGCCCGATTTTTAAAACTACCTCTTTTTCTCCAATTGCATCTTCCTCTACAGCACAAGGCTGATTCACAAACCAAGGAAATGCAATGAACTAACTTCAAAAGATGAATGCTCATCAAAATTATTGTACACTGCTGAATGCTTACAGCTTTCCATCTGTTGGCTTTTTTCATCTTGTGAAATTATATGTGCGTGTGTGTGTGTTTATGTATGTATGTGTGCTGTGAACACTGTGCCTGGTGCCTTTGAAAGTCAGAAGAAGATGGGAGAGTCCCTGGAACTGGAGTTACAGATTGTTGAAAGCCACTTTGTGGATTCTGGGAACCGAACCTGTGACTTTCAGAAGAGCCGCCAGTGCTCTTCCTGGCTGCGGTATCTCTCCAGCCCTGTTTGGCTCTTGGTGAACTCTTTTTGTTTTTTTCTTTTCTTTTTCTTTTTACCGGGTTGTGCTGGGTTTGACCTCAGAGCCTTGCGCATTCGATGTAAATACGCTATAACTGTGCTACACCTCTGGCCTTCTTAGTAAACTGTTAAAGTAGTTCTTCACTACAAGTATCTACATTGTCTCTTGAAGCAAACAAATTGATAATATATTGGTTATAGCTTGATAGGATCTAAGTGCTCAGACTTAATTCTCCCAACATTATCACTTAAATACAATCTGATGAGAAAGACAAATAAGCCAGAAATGATTCCCTGTTAACAAGCTTTTAAACAAATCTTGAACAAGATACATGACAAAAAGTTCCTGAGGCAGAGACATGAGTCAGCTGATACTTAGCTGGTCCTGAGACCTGCAAGGTTCATTCAATAAGTGTAGAGCTGACAGGTACAGGGTCTATTCTAGGTGTGTAACACAGTAAAGAAGAGGGCAGTCAAGGCACTTGCCTCCATCTCCTGTTCTGAAGTGTGTCTGATTCTTTAATACAACACTATTCGTCCCTTCATCAGTAAGCACATAGGTGACAAATGGATTTAGAGCTCTATCACATTGGTAATTTATTTCAAAGCATGTGGAAAACAGTTATTTCTTATCTCATGAGTGTTATGAATCATGACAATGACCAGGAAATTTCAGCTTCTTCATTGGTCTTCCCTGAGGAGGAACTGCATTATCCCTGCAAAACTCCAGCTCAGGGCGGGCAGAACACAGGAATTCTCCACTAGCATTTGCTAACCAACATCACAAAAAGTACTGAAAGCGAGAGAAAACCGTTTCATACCTGGGAAGGACTATGTTCGAGGTACGGGTTGGAAATTCTTCTTGAGAGAGTCTATTTTAAAAGAAAAAAAAAGGAGGGGAAATTAGACTCAAACAGGTATTTTGAACCAAAAAGAACAAGCTCAGGCCTAGGAAGTATTCACACAAAGATGAGTTTAATAAACCTTACGTCTCTCCTAAGGGCTTCCGGTCAACCTTCACAGCAACCGGAAAGAAGGGTCCACTTGAATAGATCGCACCTACCTCAGGGCACACCAGCAGCAGTAATGCAGGAGCTGTGTCTTCAGACCTCACCTCACTCCCGACAAGGCTGGCCTCCATCTCCCCCTCACCTCACTCCTGACAAGGCTGGCCTCCATCTCCCCTTCACCTCACTCCCGACAAGGCTGGCCTTCATCTCCCCCTCACCTCACTCCCGACAAGGCTGGCCTCCATCTCCCCCTCACCTCACTCCCGACAAGGCTGGCCTCCATCTCCCCCTCACCTCACTCCCGACAAGGCTGGCCTCCATCTCCCCCTCACCTCACTCCCGACAAGGCTGGCCTCCATCTCTCTTGCACCACTCCCACTCAGCCCCTTTCACTTCTACCTGGAAGGCCACTTCGGCCTCTCAGGGGATCTTCCAGCCATCCAATCTGCCTCCCTCCCCACCTAACCATCCTAGAAACTTCAGCAGACGAATCTCCTGCACTTAAAGTGGATCACCAGTGGCTTACAGGGGTCAACTCGGGCCCACAGCCCACCTCCTACACACTTCCCAAATCCTCTCTCTTCAGCCCCACAAACGTTTCCTCACTAAGATTTAAGTGTTCCTTGGACTTGAAGAGGACATTATAGATTATGCTCAGAATAGAATGTATACATATATGAAATGGATGATAATAAAAGAATTTAAGGTCCGAGTGCCAGGGAGAGATCAGCCCACAATGTCCTCATCTTGTGAGCGCGGGGACCAGAGTTGGAGCCACGCAACCACGCTTACAGAAAACAATGGGAGGTAAGATGAAGACAGGCGGATCCTTGAGACTCACTCTGGCCAGCTAGCTTAGTCCATGTGGGACGCTGTAGGCCAGTGAGAGGCCATGTTTCAAAATCAAAGTGTCTAAGGCCTGAGAATGACTCCAAGGCTCTCTTCTGATTGCCACATACATGTACACTCATGTGTATGTATGTGGACACACAAAAGCATACCCACCCACAAACATACATCAGAGCAACCTGCCACTCACATCCCGACCTGGTCACACCTTTCTCTGTTCAAATCCGCTGACTTCCCTGGTCGCCCCGCAGGCCCTCAAAGCCCAGGTCTGCACCCCTCCCACACAGCTGCGAACCAGACCTGACTCTGCTTGGCCTCTAGGATCAGGTGAGGTCCTGTGTGCTCAGAGCCATGAGGTCGTTGACTAGATAGCTATTTCCCGAGTGGAGCCCCACCCATGGGAAGGTGGCAGATAGGTCCCTTGGCAAGCTTTCACGATGAGAACGTGGGTGCCCCGCACTGGCACACAGGGATGGAGCTTTGGTCTCACAGCACCTAGCACAGGATGTTACATAAAGATGCTTACTTTCTCATTCATCTACTTAGCTCTGTGCAGACCACACATCAGCTAAGTACTTGCTGTAGGGTTTGAACCGTGGGAGCTAATGTTCCCACCTAACAATCTCACCCTCACCCATGGATGCTTAGGCACAATGGGGAGTGATTATCATGGTCCAATGTAGTCCAGGAGAAACAGAGAAACCGCCACTTACTGCCTCCCAACCCATGTTTAAGAGCGCTGAACATCTGGGCTCAGAGGTGTGCTTCCTCAGAGAGGCCGGTTTTCAGCCCGCAGCCTCCATGTCTTAGAATAACTGGCTGTGTTTGCCAAACATACCCCACCGGGCATCATTCTGTGGTGTGTGAGCCTTCGACCACATTTTAACCTAAAGAGAAATTCCTGTTCTGATTCTTTTCTGTTCTAAAAAGTTCCCACACTAATTAGCTTTTGATTACTCAAATGAAAGTGTTGACTCTCTATCCAGAAATGCTAATAAACACTGCTAAGGAGCTGAAAATTGCTTTCAAAAAGAAAATTTTATAAGCTAGCCCATTTTCTGACGCCGCCATTCTGGCCTTGTCTCTGCACACTGCCAGTGAGCTCTCCCAAGACTTTCCGTCATCTGTGCCTACGTACTATCTTCAATTATTGAAATATTAAATAACTTAAAACTTCTATATACACCAGATCTTTTCTGTAAAGATGAGTTGTTGTGATAAGTTATTTTTTTTTTTATCCTGAACAAGGAGAATTTAAAAAAAAAATCAATGTGGCAGAGAAAAGCTGACGATCATCATGTATTCATTGAACTGTCTCAGTCAGTTTAACAAAGCAAATTCTTCACATAAGCTGGTCCAAGAAAAAGTCTTCCTTAGGGTAAAAACTGAAAAGCTGGGCAGGAATATTTTCACACAGGAAACATATGGCTTCCCTTTCTCTCCGCTGCCGCCCTAAACCAGGTAGCCTCCCAGTTGCAGTCACACAATCCAGCCGAACAGAGCGGCCACCATGGCCCCTTTCTAAAGACAGGTAAGGGGAGCAGGGATAAGGACGAGCTCCTCAGGGCTGACAGATAAAGCTGCTGGCCCCCAGGGGACGACGGGCGACATAGTAGGACCTGTCTTTCACAGAACACAGCCCCACTGTCAAACCTCCTGTGCAGCTGTAAGTAGGCCCCAGGGAGCTCTGCTCCATTACCGCTGGGACCGCAGCTCCCGGGCTGGGGAAGCCACAGGCCTCTTTGTGGGTCTCAGTGCAGAACTGACCCATTAAACTCAAAGTGGCCTTTCTAACTGCTTCTGAACAGACTCCTTCCTCTCAGGGCACAGTGCAGACCAGAAGTAACAAGTTACAGAGACAAGGTCAAAAGAACACACGGATTGATCCTCCCCTCGCTCTGTGCTGACAGGCCTAGGAGAGAGCTGCTTCTTTGCTGTCTGAGGGCAGCTCAGCACCTTCAAGAACACTCCATTTGACACTGCGGCCCTCATCTGTGCCATAGCAGCATTATTTCACCTTTTCCTGCCATGGCTCCGTTCCTCACTCAGCAAGTATGTGGGCCTCATCTCTGCAAACCATGGCACTTTCCTCCTACCTATTGCATATTTATGGAGCACTTTCTATGCTTCTTGTGAGACACTGTGAAAACTTCCAGAAACAAACACAAGCAGAAACCTTTCCTGACCCCACAACCCCATTACAGAAGACACAAGCTGTAACCCTGAAACCCATGAATTCTCTTTCTTGGTCCTGACTGTCCCGTCAGTTTGCTCCTTTGCCTCAGGTGGCTAGTTTCTTGGTGCCAAATATCTGTCTGCTGTTGGTTTGGGACGGGGGTTGTGACCATATCTCTAGGTAACCTAAAACTCATGATTCTCCCACCTGGCCTTCCAAGTGCTGGGATTATAGGAAGGTACCACCAGGGTGCACACTCTTTAAAAAGCTGCCATTATCTTCCCATGAATACAGTAAACAGAAAGGGTTATTGTTCCTTTTCCTGGTTATTCCCAACGTTGGTTCAGGAATTACTTATTATGGATACATTGATTCAGAAAGACATATGCATCTCACAGACAGACTAATAACATGAATGAAAATGGACTTCAACCTAAACATTTTCTCCTTTTCATTTTAAAGAATGGAAAATAGTTCATTAAATGAATCTAGAGAAATGTAATATTTTAAACATGGATTAGAGACCTGCAGTTGTACATTAATGTACATCAAGAAAAGGAGTGATGTCAAAACATAAGAAGACAACTGATGGGCAGCCATATGTTACTTCCTGTTAGGTGGGTGTCCACTAAAATTAAGCTATAATTGTCTGAGAGCCAAGCCCGGAACTTGCTGCAGTTGATAAAAATATCTTACTTAAGTAGAGCTACAGGCTCAGGCTTCATCAGCTCTTAGAGGAGACGTCTTGACATGATCCTTAGATCCTGTTTAGGTTGCTAAGAAATGAGATTTCCTGAGGAGAAAACTGAGTCAACTTCAGTCACCACAGAAGTGCAGCCTGTGCTCACACTGAAATGAGCCAACACGAGCAGCCAGGCTGACTGATGCCATGGCCACTGTTTCATTCCCATTCGGAGTGGACCAAGAATATGAAAAGGGAGCCATAGATTGAACGCACCTGAACATCTTACCTGGGAATCCAGGAAGCTTTGTAATTAGCCAGCAGGCACATAAGAAATCACACACTGAAACAGTAGAGCCTGTCACTTTTTGACGACATCTGCAACTGTGGGTCCTTCGCATGACCAAGGCTGGCCATCTCAAACAAACCCCGGTCAAGATTTAAAGGACAGAATGCCACTGCTCATAGGTTTGCAGATTACACAGCCATAGAAGCTTCAGTGCAGTGGAAATGGCTGCCAAGGGTGGGCTGCTGAGGGGGCAGGGAGCAAGTGCTCCCTCCATGAGCTCTGCTGCAGCTAGGGCCCACACTGTCCTAGGCACATGCCATAACAGCAGCCGGTCACACCTGTGACAGCATCTTCTCGATGGTGCCACTGCACAAGTCAACGACTTTCTCAACGTTCTATTTTCCACTGCCCTACTGATGGGAAGGTTCAAGAGGCAAAGCGCACGGAAGGACTGGAATAAGAACCTACTCAACCCCTCTCTCTTTCTGTCTCTGCCTCTCTCTCATACCCCCCCCCCCAAAAAAAGCAGAATGGAAAGTAGGAGCCCTAGTACTTCCTTTGCCTTAAGTACCCCTTCATATTGTCAGTGGTTTCCCTCATTCCTGTTTGTTCAGGGAAGAGGCTCAGGAGTTGGAGAAATGAAGGGCTTCACTGTAGGCCCCAGAGAAAGAAAGGGAGAGCCCAGCAGAGACCAAAACCAACAACACGGAGCAAGCACATTTTTGCCATGTCAAAATTTCAGATACCTCAAAACACAATCTTTGAAACCCTCTGAGAAGTATCAGTTGTGTCTGGAGGTGACAAAGCTAGACCAAGAAGCTCAGAAATCACCCACCTGCGGCCTGTCCGCCTTTGTTTGCTGCTTTCTATACACATTTTAACACAGACCATAGTGGTTTACGCAATGTGACAAACGCACACGGTGAGTGGCGTTTCTAGAGATGTAAACAAAGCTGTGCTCGCCTCTGACAGGGCAGCAAAAGACACAGAAAAAGCAAAGGACCCACCAAAGTCCACCTTTGGGGTTGTGTTCAGCAGTGTGGCCAGCTCACTGGCAACTGCACCCCTGAATCTCCTCCCAGTACACAAACTAGTTGTTACATGGCCTGCACACTGGTTATAGAGCCTCAGGGCATGCAGCCAGCTCTCAGCTAAGGAGCTGAGAGATGGCTGAGAAGTCCAGTGTGCAGGTCCTGGTACAGTGTCCAGTTCTGTGTGTGTGTGTGTGTGTCTGTGTGTGTCTGTGTGTCTGTGCCTGTGTGTGGTGAAGATAACACCTGCCAGGTCCCACGCTTCCCAAGTGTGGATGGCATAGAAGTCCTCAGTAAACTAGGGAAAGAACCATAGTCCATGCCAAGGATACTGAATTAGAATCCCAAGAAGTGGGGGCTGGGCTGTGTCCCCAGGCCCCAGTTAGTTCAAATGTACGGCCAAGTCTGAGTAAAACTGTAAAAACTAGTGAACTGGTGCTGGAGATGGCTCACAGCACTTGCTGCTCTTCCTGAGAATCCGGGTTCAGTTCCCAGCACCCACCTGTAACCACAGCTCCAGGGCTTACAATGTCTCCGGACTCCGTAAGCATGTGCAGTCACACGCACACCTTCCCGCACACATAATTTAAAATAAAAAGTGACTTTGTGACCATCTGAAACTCTTTTTTCAAGCATCAAGTCCCTCTTGCTGCTGAAGGAAAGAAGCAGGTCTTCTTAGGCAACAGTGCTGAGACCTGAACACAGCTTTGCAGTTGCTGGTTATTGGGAACATCTGCTCACACGGTATGTGCCATCTGTGAGCCCCACACTAGACATAGCCAGGCTGGCTCCCCACGTGTGCACAGAGCACACGCCTTCTGACAGCCTTGCCCTCCCGATGGCATATACTTTGTTTTGACCTCCCATTACCAAAGGGCTGCATTCCAGTTCAAACCTGTTTTCCTACGCCGGAGCCTTAAAGAGGACTGGGCTCTGGTGAGAATCACAAGGCGTTCACAATCTCGTCCACTAGGTGACCAGTGAAGACAATGATAACTACAACAGAAACAAGCCCCAATGCTCCAACAACTTGGATTCTTTAGGTCCTTGAGAAAATACCTTTTTTTTTTTGACAGTGTTTACAAAAAAGAGAATCATTTTGCCCTCCAGAGTGTGCATCCCTAGTTAACATGATCACAGGAAACCAAAATTTAGAGAGATGTTGCGAGATGTTTTAGCAAGTTTGCCCCATTTGTCTCTGAATTCTCCACGTTCGCTAGCGTAAGCACAGCAGTGCAGTCCCTTCCTTACAGCAGCGTGAGAGCTTCCTGAGCAGCTCAGATGCAGAACTCTGAGCAGCAAAGTGAAGCATGAAGGTGCTAAGTTAAAACTTACATCCAGGAGTTCACGGTTATGTAAGCAGACAAGTGGGTATGGGTAAGGACATGCCTTCCTCAGAGAACAACTCCAGGCACTACCTGTAGTCAGAAGAGAGCAGAAGAGAAAGTAGCTCCCAGGTGAAGGCGCAGTGAGGGAGGCTGCAGGCCAGACCTGTGAGTGCTAAGATGCGTGCAAAGGAACAATCCGTGCCATTGTGACCAGTGTCTCCCGTGAGACAAGAAGCACGTGGGAAAACGGTCACTTTGCATGGGTCTTGGGAGATCCACTAAACCACATGATAAAAACCATCACGCGGCAGATGACACTATCATGTTCTTCCTGATGCCTGAGCTGAGAAACCACGTTTTTGCAGTATTTCTACCAAAGCCTACCTGAGTTTCATGAGAAGATAACAAACTAAGCAGTGTCCTTTAAAACCCCTGGCCTGTGCTGTGGTAAAATCCTCAGCCTTCTGAAGAGCCAGGAGAAGCTAGTGAGCATCAGAGAAGACTGAATGGAACTGCCCGCACTGGGCTCTTCCCCCTTCTCAGCCTTCCACGCCCTGGGATGCACTCAGCATGAAACTTCAGACTTAAATTGTTTTAAAATGAAGCTTAAAGTTTCCTTCTTTCCTACAAATTCTGTCTCTATAGATCATTTAAATCTTATTTCCAAACACAGAATTGCTTCTTTGCTAAAAGTTGTACTTCTCTTCACATGGCTTACCCAGAACAGAGCCTATGTGGGACTTTTCTGCCACATAGGCCTCTGGCACCTCCACACACATCAGGTTAAACCCTTGAGCACCTTACACATAATCTTTAACAAGAAAGAAAGCAAATACATCCCTTCAGCCTACCCCTCCCTCTGCCTGTGTGCTCCTGAACAATGAGCCCCTGTGACCTCCCCATCAGTACACGCCACACGTGACTACGCCAGGCCTTCTTACACTCCATCCATTACCCCTTTCCTCGTTTATTTATTCACTTCACATCCTTGTGGCCCCCTCTCCCTCCCCCTTACCTACCCACCCCAGCTCATCAAGTTGCATCAGGACTGAGCATGTCCTCTTCCCCTGTGGCCTGGCAAGGCAGTCCCAGTCCCACCACAGGAAAGTGATTTATAAGCCAGCAAGTAAGTCCATGTCCAATTCAGTCCCCACTTCCCTTACTTGAGAACGCACATGAAGCCCAAGCTGCCCTTCTGCTACATCTGTGTAGGGGCTGTAGGTCTGGTTCATGCATGGCCCTTGGTTGATGCTTCACTCTCAGCAAGCCCCTCTGGGCCTGGTTGGTTGGCCCTTTTGGTCTTGTGGAGCTCCTGTCACCTCCAGATCCTTTTCTCTTTCCTCCCACTGTCCCACAAGACTCCCTAGGCATAGGCCAGTGTTTGGCTGTGAGTTTCAGCATCTGTTTTGAGGTGCTGCTGGGTAGAGCCTCTCAGAGGACAACTCTGTCAGGCTTCTATCTGCAAGCTTAGCAGAGTATCCTTCATGGTGTCAGGGGTTGGCACTCTCCCATAGGGTGGGTCTTTGGTTGGGTCAGGCATTGGTTGGGCATTTCCTCAATGTCTGCTCTATCATTATCCCTGCACATCTCGTAGGCAGGGCAGATTTTGTGTTGAAGATTTTGTGGGTGGGTTGGTGTTATCCCTCTACTAGGAGTCTAGTCTAGTTAGAGGGTATCCTCTTCAGTCTTTATGGCCTCTGCTACTTGGAGTCTCTGCTTGAATCTGCCTCATATCCTCCCAGGAGCTGACCCTGACTTGGGTCTCCAGCTTGTCATAGAGATGCCCTCACCCTCAGTTTCTCTTTCTCTACAGGCCTTCTGTCCTCTCGCCCTCGCTCTCGCCAGGTCTGATCTCCACCCTCTTAACTCTCTGCAACCCCTCTCCTACCAGACAATGGAAAAAAGACAGCATCTTCAACAAATGGTGCTGGTCTAACTGTATGTCTACACGTAGAAAAATGCAAATAGATCCATACTTATCACCCTGCACAAAACTAAAGTCCAAGTGGATCAAAGACCTCAACATAAAACCAGACACATTAAATCAATCGATTAGAAGAAAAAGTGGGGAAGAGCCTTGAACTCATTAGTACAGGAGACAACTTCCCGAACAGAACACCAACAGCACAGGCTCTAAGAGCAACAATCAATAAATGGGACCTCATGAAACTGAAAAGCTTCTGTAAAGCAAAGGACACTGTCCATAAAACAAAACAACTGCCTACAGATTAGGAAAGAATCTTCACCAACCCTTTATCTGACAGAGGGCTAATATCCAGTATATATAAAGAACTACAGAAGTTGAAAAGCAACAAATCAAGTAATCCAATTAAAAAATGGGGAACAGAGCTAAACAGAGAACTCTCGAAAGAGGAATATCAAATGGCAGAGAAACACTTAAAGAAATGCTCAACGTCCTTAGCCATCAGGGAAATGCAAATCAAAACAAACCTGAGATTTCACCTTACACCCATCAGAATGGCCAAAATCAAAAACTCAAGTGATAACACAGGCTGGAGAGGATGTGAAGAAAAGGGAACCGTCCTCCACTGCTGGTGGAAATGTAAACTTGTACAACCACTCTGGAAATCAATCTGGCATTTCCTCAGACAACTAGGAATAGGGCTTCCTCAAGATGGAACGACTTTTTATGAAACTCAAATCAGCAACCCAGACAAGCACTTTTTAACATCAAGCATTCGAACATATTACAGTCCATAGATCTTCTAATTAGGTCTGGGCTGAAGAAGTACAATAGGAGAACACTGAGTCCTTGTTCACCAGGATTACTTTACTGTTTCTGTAAGAGCAGTACATTTATTACAGTAAAAGCACTTTAGTCAAAGCATCTGAGCCCAAGCACTTCAGGTGGTGTTTGCTGATGTGCACGATGAGATGGCATGTGCAGTGCAAAGCACACACTCCGCGTGTCCAAGACCAAAGTGTGTGAGTGAGAGAGGCTGGAGAGGGTAGGAACACAGAAAACGTGTGCACTCGAGTGTGCAGGCCAAGATCAACTGCCAGTGTTACCCCTCGGAAGCACCCACTTGTTTTTTTAACACTGTCTTTTATGAAGCTTGGGCTCCTGGATTAGGCTCGACCTGCAGGCCAGAAGTCCCAGGCATCCACCTGCCTCACTTCCCCAATGGTAGGACCGTGAGTGCAAGCCACCATGCCTGCCCTTCTGCCTGGATGCTAAGGATCCCAGTGACTTTCTGGTGTTTGCACGGAGAGAGCTTGCTGACAGAGCCATCTCTCAGTGCCTCTTCACACACTCTATTTTGAACTAATTTTTGGTTGCTGCACATTCAGAAACCCCTCATAGTGGCCTAACTCTTTGTCATCCTTTCCTCTTTAGTTACATGACCCTATAGGGTATCACAACCACAGTTTAAGAAACCTGAGATGGTGGCACAGGTTTATAATACCAGGACTTGGGAAGCAGAGGCATGAGGATCAGGAAATCAACACCAATCTCAGTTACAGAGTGAATTCAAGACCAGCTTGAGATATATGAAAACCTATCTCAAAAAACAAGACAAAGTAAAGGGAAGCTGGGGTGGTGCGGAGAGACTACAGGAAAGTGGTGAGAAGGACTAAATATACAAAAACATGGGTAAATGTATGAGAACAAAACGGTGCTTCAAAATCTACGCCAAGGCTGTCTCAAGCGTATTTAAATTTTCACATAGTCACGTTACAATGCATTAATAAATGCTTCAGTCTCCCTTTGGGATTTCTGAAGCACTTTGGACTTCAGATGCTCATTTGCATTTGGGCTTCCTCTTACATTGCAGATCTAAGACGCCCCTGTGCTCACAGGTCCATGGTGCACTGCATTCAGTTAACTCTGGCTATGTGCTTGTACAGGGGAAACCCCTCCCCTGGCCCTGCGGGAAGAACACTGCCTCCTCCTGAGGGGCAGCTGTGTGTGGTGCTCAGATCCAGAACAGCAGCCTGCAGCCTCAGCGCTACACCCAGCACAGACGCGGCCCTGGGAAGCCGTGCTCTCCAGTTATCCATCTCCTTTATTTCACTGGCTCTGCTCCCTTAAGTACAGTAAAATCTATTTACGAGGATGCTACAAAGAATAAATTACTTAAGCAGTGGTTTTAAAATTTCATTATGTCCTAGAGAGTGTAATAAAGTGTCCCTGGGACCCTACCCAGTTTTTTGTTCAGTGGGTTCAGGGCAGAACCTAAGAATCTGAATTTAACAAGTTCTCAGAGCAGGCTGATGTGCAGGAGGCCATGAGCATAACAGCCACAGACTTCAGTTACAGACGCCTTAGAACAAAGACTGTTCTGCTAGCACACTCTATCACCATCACTGCACAGCACTCGGCTTTCCCAAGAGGGGCACAGAGCTACCCACACCCTAGCTCACGAACTGCTCGAGGGACAGATTCTCGTCTTTCTCACCCACACCCCTAGGGCATGGCAGACGACTCCACATGGCAAGGTGGAATCAAGTAAGGCCCTTCCTGGTTAGGAAGCAAAATAAGACGAGGAGAGCATCCTTCCCCTCATAACAGCCTCAAACGTTCACATCAAGCATCTTTTAGACATGACAATTTTGTTCACCCCTTTGGCCCATCGGAGTCAGTCCTGTCAGTCATCCTCCGGAGTCTGAAGAATCAACATGCCATCTCACTGTGCTGGAACCACGGCCTTCTCCCACATGAGCACGCACGCCCGTGAGCTTTGACACCTGACACCATCACTGAATGAACTCTAGGCACAGCTGATTTTTATATAAACAAAAGTTCTACTTGGATGTTGACATGAAAACTCCTGTAATCCACTCCAAACCTATCTCTACTTATGACTAGGTCTCTTCCATTTTATTCACTATTTTATTTTAGATTTCAAGAGAAGCAGAGGCAGGCATGGAAGTCTTCTGTAATCCCAGCATGCAGGAGGCTGAGGCAGGAGCAACCACTAGTTCGAGACAAGCCTATACAGACAGATCCTGTCTCAAAAAATATTTTACACACACACAGACACACATCAGAAGAATCAAATGTAAAGTTAGAAGTCTTGAATATACACTCTTGGATCTTCTGTGACTCTCGTGGGCAGACTTTCAGTGTCACACAACTTCATTTTCTGGCTCCTGGAAGCCACTGAGGAACTCTGTTTCTGCCAACTTAGGGCAACTCTGGTTTAAAAGAAAACACCACTCATTGTTCACAGACTCAGCAATAGTGAGCCTCACTGTCATTTGCTGTGAGGAGCGGGGATTCCACAAACCTCATCGTCAGCTCCTTAACATTCACCATGGGGAGCAGGGCTCCTTCCCTTATGTCCTGGCCACTGATAAATAATCTGGGAGCTGGCTTGTCCTTCACTAACTTTGCAGCCCTTGATTGGCTAGCCCTTGAGTCCTGCGGACTTGGGACATTTTCTTCTGGGTTACATGATCACACCCTGCCACATGTGCACACACATATTAGTTCTTTCCTTCAAAAGCTCTCTTTGTAGTCAGAAACTTCCTTTACTTTTCCAAGTGTGAATCGGAATGCTACCCAGATGGCAATGCATTTCCTTTTTAGGTTTCCAGGTCTGGCACCCATCGCTTCTCCTCTACTGAAATCAGACTGGACAGTCCCTTTCTGTGGACACTCCTTCTTCACTGTGAAAAGCCTCACGTGTATTGTACTGCTCGGATACTAACAGATTTCTTGTTCCAGGCAGAGATGGCGCTCAGCATCTGGAGCTACATCCTGAGAAGCCCACTGTAAGCCAGAAGTGTGGTCCACTGACTTAGCGCTGGCCCTCCTATACTGCCATGGGTCGTTAGGTGACCGGGAACTGCTGCTAACACAAGCCTTACGGGAGTCCTGTATCTCAATGAAGCTGACCGGGGAAACCATCCAAACTCCGCACTCAGAGTATGAAGCTGCTGCGTGGGCATTGCCCTGTGCCAAACAAGTGGGACTGCAGCAGACGATGGTCTGTCTATACAGCCTTCCCCTCCCAGCTCTGAGGCGAGCTTAGCTCTTCTACTGTCACCAGGTCATAAGCCCACAGCACCTACTGTTATCTTTAGTAAATCACTGTTTGCTTTTTTTTCAGAAGGGGTTCACTATCCACAGCTAGCTGGCTGGCTAGCTCCCAAAATCACTATGTAGTCCAGATTAGTCTTCAGCTTGAGATTCTGTGCCAGTCCTGTACCAGGCATAAGCCACCAACAAGCTCATCGTAGTCTTTGGTCAAATATTCTCTGGTCCCTGCAGCCTTGTACTGCAGCATAGAGACCTGCTCCACCCCCAGGAAACATAAGCAGGACTTCCCCAGACAGGAACAGATCTCGTAAACTGCAGGCCACAAGAGTATGTTGAGATGTTCTTGGAATTCAAGGTTCTCTAGGGCTCTGGACTCCCCTGAGTCCCCCTTCTGGGGGCAAGAAATGTGGCCAGCGCCAGCACCTGCTGCTCTAAGGGGGCAGTGACAGGGTGAGGCGAGAGCCTGGCTCCAAACCACCCACCTGCAGAGCTGGCCACTCGGCCCAGCAGGAACCCCCACCCTCCGGGTGCCTCGAATGCTCCAGAACCCAGCTGCCACCTTCCTGCAGCCCATGTCCGCCCATCTCAGCCCCCATGTGGTCTGGGGACCAGCAGCATCAGTGCCATGCTGATTCCCCATGACCACGGGCCAGACACACTCTCTCCAAGGTTGAAGGGAACCAGAGCCCCGAGACGCAGACCACCGTGAAGCTGGGGAAGGCTGGTCCACACCACCTAGATACTAAGCCTGCTTCCTCAGTAAGCATTTCCAATTCAAACCAAGTCAGACACCAACAAACGTACTCCTGGCAAGGATTACATGGGCAAAGTCAAATGGAAGATGCTGCTTACATGAGTCTCTTTAAAATTAAAAACTGCACATAAGCATACTGAAGGTGCCAGAGAATTCCTGCAGTAAATAAATCCGTTCAATCCAACATTCCCAAACATACACACACACATATATAATTTACCATCTTAAAACACATTTATTAGTGCTGATGGAAAACAGCTAATTTAAAAGCTATCTAGATACTGAATCACCTCTGTTATATACCTGCAAAATCTTCTATCCCCTGCCCCCAAGCCTCTCCTCCAACCTGCTAAGCAATGATTTGTCAGCAGCACACTGAAGAGGTTCAGATGCCAGCTTGCCTCCTGCATTCCTGGTTGGGGAGCTAAGCAAAACAGGTGCCCCAAACAGAACCGCCTCCATAGAGCCAAGAGGTACAACAGGGACCAGCAAGCCTGATTCAGCTCCTCAGGCTGAAACACGTGCAATTGCCTCCATTTGTGCACACACTTCACCTCCTCTCCTTACTTCCCCACCATTTGACGGGAAAGCCACAGTCTTATTCCAGTGTTTATATATACCCTGGCATGTGATCCGAAAGCAACATTGTTGTGCTTACCCTTCTCTGAAAGCACAATTACAGTGAGAGAGGCTTGGTGAAGGGCTGTTTTCAGAGCATTTCAGCTGTGCTCCTTTGTATTTGGGTTAAATTAGGAAGCCAACTTCCTCTCCTCTCTGACACTACGCAGGTCGGCTAGCATAATCCACGTGTTCCAAAGGAGGCCTCTCTCAGACGCATTAACAGGGACGCAAGTTCTAAAGTTAGCAATCCGTCCCACAGCCCCGCAGCAGAAGACAGAGGCTAAGCTCTACAGAGTGTGCAGACCAACTGGGGAGAGCCCTTTGCTCACTCTCCTCCAACTCTTCCCTTCCCACCTAGCATGGGAAAATACCATGCAGTCACTACAAATGCTTTAAAGGCCCTGTAACACACAGGAGCAGTTACGAAGCTGAAAGGACAGAGTACTGTCTGTAGGTCAACGGTACCTAGAGCGGTGGGACCACCAGAGCCTAGAAGTCTTGAGACCGACTTGGGCACTCATGCGCCTGCTAGAGTAAAGGTAGAAGGGATTACAGCAAAACAGGTGATGGGATGCAAAAATGCTGATGGGATTTTTGTGACAGACTACTTGGTAGATTTTTGTTTCTTTTTAACCTCCAAATTTGTCTTATTAAAGAAATTATCAAAAATAAAAATCTGCAACAAACTCTCTGGGGCTGGAGAGATGGTTCAGCCATTAAGGGTGCCTATTGCTCCTGCAGAAGACGTGAGTTCAGTTCCCAGCACCCACATCAGACGGCTCACAGGCTGGTGTGCAATTCCAGTTCCAGGGTATCAAAGGCCCTGTCCTCCACTGCCACCTACACACACATAAAAATGATAACCTTTTAAAAAAGGTAAAATTTCTACTCTCACCTCCAGTCCTACAAAGGAAAGTTCATAAACTAAAACAGTACTTTTTATACATAAAAGATGTGTATATAAAGGACACATATGCGCACAGTCTTATATGCCAAAGAACATGTCTCCAGTGAGGTGGAAATCCAGACTTGAGGACTCTGATGTGTTCACAGATGGAAGAAGAACAGGTAGACCCTGGGTAGGAGCTAAGAAGAAAGACAAGGCTGAAGACACTTCTAGGAAGGTTGTTTCTTCACTTTCCTTCCTGCTGTGTGCTACCCTCTCAGTGACCTGCTGGCCCTGAGCAGAGGGAGTTAGGCTGAGACCGTGAAACAGCGGAAGAAGCCAGCCAGGACAGGAAAGAGACAAGAGGAGCCTGGTAGACACTCAAACCGCAGAGCAAGAAGGCCTGAGGCAACCTTCCGTCTTCCAGACTGCTGGTCATGAGGAAAGGCCACTTGCTGGGTTCTGCCAAAGTTCCTGTTGTAATAGCCTCACTTTCCAGAGTGTGTGCTCTGTGGCCAGTCTGCTGAAGGGCTCAGTCAGCTCTCTCCTGCTGCTACTCTGCAACAGCCAAACAATTCAGGAAGTCAGAACTGCAGAGCTGTGTGTTCATGGTTGGCGGTTTAGGTCCCGATGTGTGGATATAGCAAGCTCCAGAGTGGGGAGTGTGTGTGAGAGGGAAGCGCATCAAAAGGCTTCCCCCACACGATATGATCGCACAAGTCAGGGAATCGAAACTTCCGGCTCCCCAGTTCTACAGCCCCGGCTTTCTCTTTGATTTGCAAAGCTGTTATTATTAATTATTATTAATATTAATCATAAGCATTGAAGTCTTCTTATTTTTAAATTCTTTTTTTTTAGATTTTTTATGCATGTGTGTTTTGCTCACATGTATGTACCACATGTATCCTTAGTGCCATGGTAGACAGGGTGTCAGATCCCCTGGAGCTGGGGTCACAGATGTGAGCCGCCACATGGGTGCTGGGAATCAAATCTGGGTCTACTGTAAACACAAGCACTCTTAATCACCGAGTCCGTCCAGCCCCTTACGAATGTTTACACAATATGCTCTGATCCTATTCTCTCCCGATCCACAGATCCTCCCACCTCCCTACCCAACTTCATGGTCCCCCTGCCCCCTTCTCTTTGTCAGAAACAAAACGAAACTCAAAAACTAGCAAATCAAAAACAAAAGCAGGCAGTTTGTTCTGTGCTGGGCCTGGAGCCATCCTGGGATCTGACCGATTGGCTCAGTGTCACTTCATCAGAGAACATTGGGAAAGGGAACTTTCTCAGTAGGTATCACATGCGAGAGGAGACTCAGCCCGCCCTCCTCAGTGCTGGGACTCTGTCCGGGGAGAATGAGGGTAGGGCTGCGCGCTGTCACTGTTGCTGTGCACTCCTGTGTGTCAGCCTGTCTTGTACTGAAGATTCTGTCATCACCATCTCCGGCCTTTACAATCTTTCTCTCTGAGCCCTGAGAGGAAGGATTTGATGAAGACTGAGTGTTCCGAAGTCTCTCCCTGTCTACACACTGTCCAGTTTTGAGTTTCTGTACTAGTTCATACTACTGTAAGACGTTGTCTGATGAGCGCTGGACAAGACGCCGACCTTACTTCATCCTTCTCCTCTGAGGTGGTGTCTGCCCTGGATGAAGGGTTGTATTTCTTACATGGCAGAGCAGGTCCCGCTTTCTAGTACACTCTCTACTAAGGAATTAAGAGCATTAGCCCTGAGCATTGTTACTGAGCAGCGGTCACTAATTGTTGTCACCCTGCTGTGGCGTGTTCTTCCTTCTTCCCGTCAGTTGTTCTGGGATTACATATTGCGTCCTTTCCGGTCCTCTCCTCAGACTGAAGTTTTCCTTCTCGTGCCTTTGTAGGGCTGGATTGGTGAGCAGAGATTGCTTAAACTTGATTATTTTGAACCATAAGCAAGAACTTAGCCTCTTCCCTGCCTCGTGGCCTGTGCTGGCCATCACATCCCTTTGAGTCCTAAATGGCAGCTCTCCAGTTTGATATAAAAGAATGCAGTGCCCTGGTCTCAGTGGAGAAACAGGGACCAGTCAGTGGCCCATGGCAAGGAAAGTGGTTGTAGAAAGCCTTGAAGTGTATGTACAAGTGACACCTTCTCCATACAAACCTATCATGATTACATATGTGTATATGTAATTACATATACATATATATATATACATGTATGGGTGGACAGGTGAATTATTTCATGTGTGCGGTGCTCTGCCTGCATGAATGTTGCTTTTCCACTTACAAGGCTGGTACCAGATGAGGCAATGGACTCCCTGAGACTGAGGTTCAGACAGCTGTAAGCCACCACACGGAGTCTAGGAATCAAACCTGGATCATCTGCAAGAGCAACAAGTGCTCCTGACCTCTGAGCCACCCCTCCAGCTTCGAAAGCAGTTTTAGACTGGAAACTGCCTCAGAATTCACGGATGGAATATAAAGCTGAAAAGCTTAACTTAACTTCTTTTCTCTAAGAGATGCACAGCCCCCAGCATCTGAGGCGTGTGGGGGCTTGTGTTTCTACATCCTCTTCAGTTTGTCGGCATGCGTGTTCCTTGCGATAAAAATAGTTAGAGGAAGTACTGAGTTGATCGAGAACTTTCAGGAAGAAAGCATACTTGGAAAGGGAGAAGTGATCAGGTGATCCAGGGTTTCCTCCTGACCTCAATTACACATTGCAAAAGTCACAAGTGAAAAGACTCTTGTTGGAAGTAGTGGGAAATCTTAGAACAGTAAGTTATTGTTAAAATTCTAAGCACGTGTGTAATGAGGCTTCATTCCCAGCTGGCTTTGAAGTCAGATAGATGGTGCCAGGGATAGGTTGTGCAACAAGATGAATGTGCTTCATGCTACGGAACTGCACACTGAAACGGTTATGTTGGTAACATACACTACATGAATCTTACCATAACTAAAAACAGAATCACTGAAGAACTCATTTGATGGATCCTGAAATCCCTAACTTACTTGAAAAGGATAATCTCCAAAACGGTCTAAGGCTTACACTCCAGGCTGAAGGCTCCCTTCAGGATGCCACCTGGCTGCCTGTGGGCTGCTATGCCCTGTGCCACGGCAGCCACAGCTTCCTCTTCCTTTCAGGCAGGTTTCACTGGCAATTCTAGAAGTAGACTCACCGGCCAATGGAGGTCTGAGCATTTGCACTGTTCCGTGAATCCCGGCATCCCTCTCATGAGTACCAGAAGCAGTACAGACATCCTCGGCACAGCAGGGCCACACAGAAATGAGCATCAGTCTAACTTAGAGGACAGACCTTGTCCCCCCACCCACCCACATTTCTGAGATGAAGATTCAGTGGTCCAACAGTCAGCCTTCACTCCTTGTATTATTGGTAAGACTCAACATCCATGGGGAAACTCGACTTTGAAAAGTGTTCCGGTGGTGAATTAATTCCGTGACTCATGACAGGCAATTCTTTTCACACAGCCCTCACCTCAGCAGTGCTGGATGACAAGCTCTTCTGTACAGTCACCATTCTGTTAGCCCGCAGGCAGTACCTCAGACCTTAGCCACCCTCACACTAGCTTTCTCACACTCCTCTGTGCCCGAGAGAGCAACTCAGCACAAGGCAAGCAGAGGTACACCATGAGCAAGCAGTGTGTTTTATATGATTACCACGGCCACACAGCATTCATTTACAGGCATACGGGTGTGGAGCTGAGACAAATGACACTCATCTGCTTGTCACGTGTGCCAGGTCACCCACCCATGACATTCTATGACGTAAATATGCTCGTGCCAAATGTTAACACTCCCTTACAATAATCTTACAGTTCTCACATTTAAATGCCAGTGAAAAAAACCTTCCACCTCTTAAAGCTACTTTGAATATTTAAGATATTCAACAGATAAATATTTAAGAAACTTGGAGCTGAAACCAGGCTACACTACATCACCATTGCCTAGATACTGTGTGTGTTACCATTTATGCAGAGAAGACAGAAGGAGAGGGAAATGAGAGAGGGAAGATGGAGGGGAGGAAGAAAAGGAGGAAGAGGAGAGAGACCAGATGACCAACTCTAGGACAGAAGAGGTGTAGGCGACGTGGACTCAGCTGGTGTCTAAGCAAAGCGTCTCAATAGACTGTGTTCTGGTTCTTCCCGAGTACCCGGCCTCCTAATAGCCTTACCCAGCAGAAAAGCCTGTCTTAACAGAGAGATGGAGAGAGGGCTGACATGGAGCTCAGTGGTGGTGTACTTGACCAGCATGTGCAAAACCAAGGGTTCAATCTAAGCATTGCTCAAAGAACAAAAGAATGAGTTGATGTACAATTATTTGAAACAAACTGAAGAAGGAAGAGGATAAGTGATGCGAAGTTTACCTGAACCTTTTCATTTCTAAACATTAATGCTGCAATTTATGTAACAAAAATTTGTAAACACCTTCTTAGAAGTAGGATGATTGATTTGTAAGAGTTCCATTGTGGCTGTTTCTCATTTTACAAAATAACAGGAGGAAAGAGAGGGGGTGCCATTAATGATGAAAGCAATAGCATGAAAATGGCAGAAAGTCTTGACTAACCTTTTTTTTTTTCTTTTCTGGTTTTTCAAGACAGGGTTTCTCTGTGTAGCCTTGGCTGTCCTGGACTTGCTTTATAGACCAGGCTGCCCTTGAACTCAGAGATCCACTTGGCCCTGCCTCCCTGAGTGCTGGGATGCCACCATGTCTGGCATCCACCAACTACAGCTTAAGATAGTTTTACTGGTTTTTGTTGTTGTTGTTTTGGTTTGGTTTGGTTTGGTTTGGTTTGGTTTGGCTTCTTTTGGTCAACTTGATACAAGTTGCTTAGAAAACAGGGCCTCATGAAGAATTGTCTCCATTCACCAGTTCTGTGGGCCAGTCCGTGAGGTGTTTTCTTGATTGGTGATTGATGCCAGAGGACCCAGTGGGCTGTTGGCAAAGCCTTCCCTGGGCAGGTGGTCCTGAGCTGAACAAGCCAAGAAAAGCAAGCCAGTGAGCCACACTCCTCTGTGGCCTCTGCTTCAGCTCTGGCCTCCAGGTTCCCGCCTTGAGCACCTGCCCTGGCTTCCCTCAATGATGGGTTTAAAAAAAACAAAATAAAACATTTCCTCTCCAACCTGCTTTTGGTCATGGTGCCACAACAGCAATAGAAAGCTCACTGATTCAGTAGTGGGGAAAAAAAAGAGCCTGACTCTAGAGACTGTGAAGGAACAAACCAAAGTCCTTGGATAAAGATCCAGTGTACTTCAGGGAACAGGAAGACAGGCAGAGCAGGTGTGGTGACACAGAGGAGCACCAGCAGCTAGGAGCCATCTGGTGTGCAGTCTGTAGGGCTGGCGACAGTCACATGCACAGGGTACATATGAGATACATATTCACACCTCTATGATGCTCATCAGGCCACAGGCCCACCCCCAGGGGAACGATCCTCAGTCTAAGCTGCCCCCAACGCTCCTAACCTTCGGCTCCTTCTGGTTTAGCCCCTTGGTGCACTGTGAAGCGTGGACTCCCCCTCAGATCACATAGACACCTGAGCACTGCAGCACTGGTACCCCTCAGGAAGCCATGACCTGCATCTCTAGCCATGTTTGAATGTGAACTCTGTTTTCTGCTGAATGTGGAGGCATGGTCCCATGACCAAAGGTTAAATCCTCCTTACGCTGAGCCACCCAGACTTGGGGCCAACCGCACACCCACAGGCTTACAGAGCAATGTGTCCTTGCTAAACTCTTGACTGTACTGTTTGTTCCTTACCAATCAGTCCTAGCACCTTCTAGAGATTGAGAACCCGCCTGTCCCTCTCGGCTGTCTCTGGAAGCACAGAGCAGTCAGACCTGCTCACGGTGGTGAAGTTGACGAGAGCCAGGGAAGTCCCGGCTGGCTGGCCCCTCTCTTTGTGTGGGGCCTCCCTCCAGCTGCCTTTTCCTAGAAAAGGCTCCTGCCCCTCTGAAGCCTGTTGCCAGCTTCCAATCCCTCTGAAGCTGGCCTGCATCACGACATCCCCCCAGGAGTTTCAGAGTGGCTCATGTCTCAAATGAAGACTTTCTGTGAGTGCCCAGATCCAATTATAAACAGGAGAGTGTGCACACAGAAGAGCCTCCAAGTGATCAGGCCCCAGAGGCAGACAAGTCACCTGAGAAACAGCAGGGCAGGGGGGTAGGCAGGGACAGATGTGTTGGTATTGAAATAGTGGAGTCCATTGTTCTTGTCTATTCAAGAAGGCGGGGAAGCAGGGTCATCCCAAGGTCCACAGTGTTCTGTCAGGGGCGCCAGTGAAGAGCACATACCACAATCTACACAACACAATTCCCTGCACTCAACACACAGAAATCTAAGCAGTGGAAAGTCTGGGGATGAAGTTCCCTTCCGGAATCGCATTGCTTCTATACAGCGGCCACCTCTTCCTGAGCCCTGCCTTATCGCTTCCACTCAGCTCCAGGCCGCTCGGGAAGCTGCTGGCACTGACTTATCAAGCGTAGAAGAGAACCCTGACACCACACAGGTGGTGTGAGGACAAGGGGGATCCGGTTCTGTCTGCCTGGAGCAAAGCAGGCATGGGAAAAGCCAAACCTTGTTCTACGTAATCATCAGAGCAAAAAACTGAAACGTAACAGTTGTCATTTAAAAAATGTGAGTGTCTTTTCATTACAAGAGAAACTTCAACAACCAAGAGAATTGATTTTTTTCACATAAACAGTATTTCATAACCTCCTGGAGTCTCAGAATATTCTTGAATTGTATTTCTCTCTAGAGGAATTCACAGGAGCTGACAGACGCAGAGAGCCAACTGCTGAGTCTCAGTGCCCTTTCCTTACTAACCTTTGACCTCTCACTCCCCTCAGGCTCAGCCCTGTGACGAGGACTAAGTGCGAGTGACTGTCTGGCCTTTCATCTCTCCATGATGGACCCACTCAGTTGGTCTGGGCTCTCTACACAAGCGCTGCTGGCAGCTGGCAGCAGCTGCAATTGTTGCAGAGCTTGGGTATGGGACTAAGCAGGCAGGAAGTGGTTCCTAAGCACTTATAGACTCCAGAATCAGGGATATGCTACAAGCCTTCCATAAACTGAATTTACTCACAGAAGCTGCTGCAATGTGAAGAGCAGCTTTACTCTGCTAGGCAGAATAAGTTATATGAACTGGTGGGCTGAGGCTGAACAGAAGAAGGAACCTAGCTCTTCATGACTTACGCTTGAGGTGCTATAGGCATCAAATGTGGCAGGAAGGAGAAGACAATCTTTACCAGGGTGGCTAAGAAGCCTCATTTGAAGAACGGCCTCTAGGTGACTCATAGCTGGGGAAGATAATTTGGGTCTAAAGAGGCTAGCAGGAGTACAACAATGCAGAAGGTCAGGGGTTTGGCTGTGTTGGAGCCAAGGAAGACACTGACTCCTCCATCTATAAAGAGCATCCTCCTCGGGAAGCTTAGCATGCACTAACCTCCATCCTGAGCGCACAGCAAGTGAGACGCTGGGCAGCTGGGGAGCTGTCTCTGCAGCCATGCTGCCTAACAGCTAACTTTGCTGTTTTACAAGTGTTCTTTTCACAGTGCAGCAGCAAGTCTAATTTTTGAGATCAAAGAACTGTCAGTGGCATAATTGCTCAGTAAAGTATTTTTAGCAAGACTTCATCAAAACAATAGTGTGCTGCACTTCATACCCTAGCAGAGTATGTTTGCGGCTGATGGGCTGCTTCCATGTCTTGAGGTCTCAAAGAACAAATACGCCTGTTTCTGAGAGTCGATGACAGTTGTTACTTTAGGAGTTACGGGTACATAAACAAGACACACCCCAGCCTCGCCAGTGACACCGACCTATACCAGGCCTCCTCCCCTCTCTCCTCCACACTGCTCTTCCATCCCTGAGCGTGGGTCCCTGAGCCCTCAAGACTCTCTGTCTTCTCATTGGAACTCGTCTCCTCTATTGTGGAACGCACACCACTTTGCAAAACTGACTTATATCGGTCAACATTTCTCTTCCCACTGGGCTTTGAGCCCCTGAGGACTCATCCTCACTCATTTCTGTATTCACAGCTTCAAATGAAGCAGATAATACTGATATTTTCACTTTTCTTCTGCTTCATATTCTCTGAAAGGATGACACTCCCAGTGTCCTAAATGAGTCACGCCATGAAATACAAACCAAAGTGACTTTGCGTAGAGGCCAAGCTGAAAGCCAGTGCAATCTCTATTCTTTCTCCCATATTTAAGCCTCTGTGGAAGGCAATGAGATGACAGTGTCAAGGCTGTCAGACAGAGGACAACTACCCTCAAGAGAACCCAGATGCAAAGCATTCTGGTAGAAGCAAGTCTTATTGAGTTTGATGTTTTCTTGTGACAGCAAAACTGTCGCCTGTATGGACACAGCAGCATGCAGGAGCCCAACATGAACCTCAGGAAGAAAAGAGATGTCAGAGTAAGCCAAACAACGTGAGCACTGTGGTTAGCTGTGGGAGAAGGGACAGGCACCAGATCAAAGGATGTCCGTCCTGGAGAGAGAAGCAAGGGACCAACTCATCCACCTGCTCTGCTCTCTTATGTTTGGCTTTTATTCCCAAAGTTAATTGCTTAGACAGGAGCTTCTATGTTTATTACAGTCATTAGGAAACAATACCGGCTTTGAATTTTACAACTTCACCTCTCACTAGATACTTTCTTGTGTGTATCTGGTATCCATGACAAACAATGTGAATGAACAGCCAACACATCCAGTGTATATCATAGACAGTTGTTCCTCAAGCAACTCAACAGCCCCTCCTTCCTTTCCAGGACACAGTGTGAGTTTAAAGACGCAAGCAGCCTAAGAAAATTTAAAGAGAGAGCAGCTTGAGTGAGGGCTTTTCTGATAATCGGAACACCCAAAGGTGTCATCATCCCAACTACTGAAAGGGGCATCCAGCTTCCTCACTCAGATGAGGAGAGTCCTAAGTAGGGCCAGGAGAAGACAGTCTACGCAAGGGTGAAGAGTCAGGAGCACTGTGCAAGGAAACAGGGAGAGGAGACAATAGGAAGCTGATTCATGAGGGGCCAGCACAACAGCCGACCAGAAAAGCCTTCAGGGAAAAGCTAGAGGGAGGAAGGAAGGGAAACAAGAATGACAAAGCTGAGAAGCCAAGGCTGGCATGGGGTAGCTCATCCAAGGGAAGTGAGTAAGGGGACCGCCTTCTGACACCAGAGTGAAGCTAGCTACAAATATCTCAGGGCATCACAGGAGGGTGATGCAAGACCAGAAAGGACATCTTTCCAGGCTGGGGAGCGGGAAGAACTCTTACTAGAGGTGGAAACAAGGCAGATTGGCAGGAATCATCTCTAGGCAAGGGTCTAAACCTGGAAAGAGTAGCCCCTTCACCCAACGTCCTCAGCCACCCATGTTAGAGGACCCTGTCTTTTATGATCACGACCCACCACTCTGGATTGTCCTCTAAGCTCAGTGTGGAGTGGAGGCACCCCACCCCCACCCCGCCCCAGCGGCCTCCTACTCTCTGTCTGACCTTGTCTGTCCAGCATCTCTGGGCACAGATACCTAGCTATATGTGGAACATAACCCCTGCAAATACCCTCCTCCTGCTGCCCATAGGATAATTAGGTATTGCGTTGCTGTTCCTCTGACAGGACCATGCTGCCAAAACGCAAATAAAGTACACTGTGGACACTTACCTACTGCCCCATCCTGTATGTTCTCTTGGTCCCCTAGAATAAAGCTGAGCGGTCTCACTGAAGCGCTCCCAGAATATGCTCAACAGAAATTATCTCACTATCTTCAAGCCATAGGAACCCTGCTCCTTGCTGCTGCTCCCTTTGCCCTGGGGGACCAATGGCCAACGATGGGGGGACCCACAATCCTGAGCAAGACAGAGGTTCTTCCACCCCCTCCCTGGCAGACCTGAGTCCTCTCAGTGCTACCAACAGTTTGTCTCCACTGAGCAGCCAGGACCGAACCCTCCTGGAGAGAGGACAAGAAAGAAGGGAAATGGGCAAAGAGCAGGGACCATGTGTTTCACATGGGACACACTGAACAGTAGGTCCAGCATCGGCCTTGACTGTGTGACACCCCACCCCAGTCTCTCACACCAACAGTCTTCACAAATAAATACAGAGAAACCAAGAGGGAATAACATGCCAGAGCTGAGTCTTCATAGAGAATTTGTATTTTAGAAATTACAGCAATAATTCAGGGTCAGTGATGCTTGCCTGTAATCCAGGGAGATGGACGCACAACTACCAGGGGTAGCCTCAACTACACAGTGAGTTCTGGATCAACCTGGGCCACTTAAAACCTGTTCTCAAAAAGACTAAACAAAACAACCACAGCTCTAACAATAGAGGCCAGACCTAGTGGCACACACCTATAACACAATCCTAGCACTAGAGCCTTAGAAGAAAGGGACCATGAGTTGAAGGGTAGCCTGGGCTACATAATAAGACCCTGTCTCAAGTAAAAAACAATGAACTATAACAATAAAAAATTTGAAACTGAGGGTTTACTTTGTCTTTAAATGTTCCATTTACTACGACAAGGTGTCCAAATATTGGTACCCACTCTTTATTTTTTCAGTATTATTTCTAAAAGCTGGGAATTAGCTTCAACCTGACGTGAAATTTTAATAGAAAAGGACTGATAAACCTGCAGAATTGGTAACTGTGGTCCTGCCTTATGGTGAGGCTAGTGAAGAAGATGACTTGGCACAAGACCAGAATCCTGAGAAATATTTTTCATCTCATCAACACACCCATCCCCGGAACCCACGGGCAAAGGAACCAAAGGTGTAATTATTCTATTCAGCTGCTTGTTAGCTTGCGAATGCAGTTTTGGCTGGCTTTCAGAGCAGGGTCAACACTCAGTGACAAAATCCAGCAGGATCAAAGCCCCACAGGAAGGTGTCGGGGCTCCTGTGCAAGGGCTGGCAGAGCTGAGGCGTCTGGGACAGAGGCAGGAGCACGGAAGCTGCCAGTGAGAGGGGGGCACACACATTCCTCATCAGCAGCGTCGCCCGGCCGGAGCCCCAGCCACGTGAGGTCACACACAGGAATGACACGTGAGGTCACACACAGGAATGACACCGCGATGCTAGTGGGTCACACGCCAGCACAGCCAAGGTCTCCTGTCAGAGGTCCAGAGAGCTCTCGCAGGTCTTCCTGGGTAAGGCCAGCACAGGCGATTTAAAGATCGAGTCCTTTCCTCACTCATCCTCTACCTCTTCCTCACCTTTACCTCAGCCAGTGCTCACTGCGCTCAGGAGCTTCTCACACCCTGGCCACACCCTCCCACTGCCACATTTCCCAGCAGCAGGGCCTCCCTTGGAGCCGGAACTCCCACAGCCCATCAATGCAAGCGAGCTGGCTCAGACGAGAGCACCATCAAGCCTGAATAGAACACTGGTCCCCGCCGGTCCCCACCGGTCCCCGGGAGCCTCCGCTCCCCCAGAGCTGAAGTGAGCTGAAGAACTGAAGTGGGCGGCCCTGGACATGGCGCTGCCCCAGAGGGCCGGGCACTCCGTCACCATGGTAAGGGGCACTGGAAGGAAGAACTACCCGGGCTGTGGAGGCCTTCACCAGCCTGTCCTGTCATTGCTGGTGTCACTGTGACCAAACACATGGGGAGTGATGGAGGAAAGACTCCCGGAGCTCCAGGCTTCCAGCCTTCTGCCATCGTGGTGGGCAGGGATGGTGGGTGGGAGGGCCTCCCATGGCAGTGGCCAGCAGCAGGGAGACCATGCTGACTCACCTTCTGCTTTCCTGCCCTCTGCATGCCCCTCTGCATGACTGGGTGTGCTGTCTATGCTCAGGGCAGGTTCCCCGCCCTCTGTTAGTGCTCTCAGAAAGCCCTTTTACACCTTGACTGGCTCCCCAGTCAACCATCTTCCCATTTGGGTGAACCCCCCACCAGACCTGAGCAGCCAGTGAGCAGATCACCGAACTTGCCAAATGCTCATTCTGGGGCCACATCTCCCAGCTGTTGAATCAAACCTCAACTTTCCTACAAAGCTGTCAACACCCCTGTCAGTCTTTCAAAGGCGCTGAGCACAGAAACCGTCTCCCTTCCCTCCCCCCCACCGCCCGTCCTGTAATTTCAGGCAGCGATGGTGTTGACAGCAACCACAAAAGCAGCAGCTCACATTCACCGGCCACTCTGCGGAGGCAGAGGGCACCAGCTCTGCCCACAGCTGCCACACACAGGGCAGCTCAGAAAGCCACAGCTGCATCTACAAAGGGACCGTCTGACTGCAGGGTCACAAGTGAACTGAGAGCACGCGTGACAGGACAGTGCTGCACAGACAACAGGGAGAGCGTGTGAACATGGACAGAACGTGCTGGCTGCTCGGCATTTCCCTGGGACTTGAGACAGCCACAGTGAGCCAAGCCTGTGAGGTAGCTCTCAGGAGGCAGAGGCAGGGCAGCTGAGGTATTCAGGAGGGCTAGAGTACGTTCAGGAGGCCTTTTCACTGCCGGGTTATGTGCAAGAACAGAGGGAAACGTAAGTTTCTCCAGCTGCTTCCTGAGATGGAGTAAGGATGACATGACAGAGGAAGGGGCACACTGACGGTGGGCTGAGGCTGCGAAGAAGCAACCAGTGTCTTCTCCAGAAGAGAACGCTGAATCTGGGAAGATGGGTCAGCAAGTAGCTACACTTGCTGTACAGGCATAAGGACCTGAGTTCAAATCCCCAGCATGCAGGGAAAAGACAGTCATGTCCATAGCTACTATGACCCCAGAGCAGTAGGGGGTAGAGATGGGAAGGAAAATCAGAGGGGCTTGCTGGCCACTAGCCTGGGCCCCGGCTCAGTCAAGGAAATGAGGTAGAGAGTGGTAGAGCAGGACACCTAGGCTAACATACTGACCCACAGGTGTGTATATATACCATTTGTATACACTCGCACACAAACACACTAAAGACCCCACCAGACCAAGGACTGAAATCATGTCCTCTTCTGATACCTACACTTCAACATATGACCAAACCAAGCCTGGAAACAGACTTGTGTGCCTTCACTGTACTGGCTCATGGCTAGGCTGGTAGGCTTTTGTCAACTCGCCAGAAACCTAGACATATCTGGGAAGAGGGATTCTTGATTGAGAAGACGCCTCCAGCTCTGGGGGGTATTGTCTTAATTCATGATTGGTGGAGAAGGTTCCAGCTGGTGAGTGGTGCCAGCCCTGGGCAGGTAGACATTGGCCACATAAGAAAGCAGGCTGAGCAAGCCATGACGAATGAACCCACAATCAGCACCCTCCACAGCCTCTGTTTCAGCCCTGGCCTCCAGGTTCCTGCCCTTCCTGAGTTCCTGCTTTGACTTCCCTCCATCATGGACTGTTACCTGGAAACACAAGGTGAAAGAAATCCCTTCCTCCCCACATCTCTTTTGGTCATGATATTTTATCAAGGCAGTAGAAACCCCGACTAGCCCCTGACTGAAGAGGTCATGGAGAGAGCTGGGGATTTGTACCATGCAGCAGGGCCAGAATTCTGAAGGGAGCTGGAAAGAGGCTCTCGGGGAAGATGCAGCCCCTCTGCAGCACAGACCTCGCTTTCTGGAGATGCCAGTATCATGGGAGACCACCAATGGCAGCAACAGCTGTGGAGCAGAACTGGCCTGACTCCACAGGGCAAGCTGTATGCGCCACGGATGGCACAGCCAGAAGTGGAGTTGCCAAAGCCCCTGGCAGCCCAGAGACTCATGAAGGGGGCCCAGAGTTCTGACATCAGGTTTTACACTGTTGAGATTTTGCTTTTGCTTTGATTCAATTATGACTGTGCCCTGGTTATTCCCTCTTGGAATAAGAAAGTATTTAACTTATTTTTAATTTTATAGGAGCCCACAGTTAAGAGATTTTTGGATGTTTTAGAAAGAGTCTAAACTTTTAAAGAAATTGAAGTTTCTATGCCATGCAATTTGAAAGTTATATTATGATATCAATATACAATCTTGAGGATGAAAAAGAAAGGTTATAGTTTAGTAGCTGGTGTGTTTATTTGTAAGAGGCTGACTGTGCTGGTCAGTTTTGGACACAAACCCAATCATATCTGTGAAAAGGAAATATCAATGGAGACTATGCCTCCATGAGATTGGCCTGCAGGCAAGTCCTAGGGCCACTTCCTTGACCGTTTTGCTTAATGACTGACACAGGAGGCTTGGCACCCTGTGGTTGGTACCACCCCTGGGCAGGTGGCCCTGGGTTCTGATAAGCAGTGTGATAAGCCAAGAGGAGCAAGCCTGGGAGCAGGGACCCCCTCCCCCCCAACACACACGGTCTCTGTCGGTCCCTGTCTACAGGTTCCTTCCCTGCATGCGGTCCTGCCCTGGCTTCCCTCAGGGACAGAAATCGCCCTGAGAGTTACAGGCTGACGTCAGCCCCTTCCTCCCCATGATGCTTCTGTTCACGTTCTTTTATTACACTATAAACCCTAACTGACGTGACTTAGCAGGACTCCTTTCATTTTCAGTTGTTCCTTCTGCCAGTGTTCCAGCCTCCCTCCAGGAGGAGAACAGCAGGCACTCCTTCTACTGTCTGAAATGTGCTCAAAGGGCACTGCAGCTGGACCTCTCCTCTCAACGTGAAAGCAACTGTCCCAACTTCAGTCAGAAAAAAGAGCAAAAAAAAAAAATGAATTCCCTCCCCATCATCCACTGCCTTAGAGAGCTCAGGTGTTCCTCTACGATCAGAAATTCAAGGCATCTGATCTCATTTAGGCCACATGCTCACTAAGTGACAACTCATGGAAATATGTCCCTTGCTATACCACAGTCATAGATGAAATAGAGAAATCAGAGTCCTCCACATTTCTAAAAGGCCTACCACAAACTTTTTCTTTAATGCTTCCATTTTTGTATATAATCTGACACCTATGCACAGGTCCACAGCACAATATGATGAGCAAACTACTGGCAGTGTTGTTCAGGAGTGTCAACATCTACAAGTGATACGCCGTTCACTTCCTTCAACGGCAACAGGAGAGAAAAACAAATTTACACTCAGCACGGAAGCCATATGCGTTGGGCAACCACAAGGATTTGCACTACACCTCAAAACAGTATACAGTAAACGATTGGACAAGGTCATGTTCAACCGCACAAAGCCACCAGTGGAGATGCAGTCAGGTTGCTAAACCAGTTAGGAAACAGCACATGAAGAAAATTGCTAGGACACAAAAATCCTGTTCTCGGGACCTTTCACCTTTACTAAAGGTCTGAGTTGCTCACTGGAAATCCTGAATCTTTTCTTCTCTACAGATACGTAGACAGATCACAATGAAAAGCATAGAAGCAAGAAACCAGCATTCCCTGAACAGGACCGACAAGCACAGGAAGGACCCCAAGCCACTTCCAGAAAGACCTGCAGACTTAGCCACACAAACTACAGGGACAGATGCCAAGGCAGGTCCAAATCTCCTGTTGTTTTTGCGTTAGTGAATCAATTTTAAGAAGCTTGGAAGGGAGACATTAACTTTTAAGTTGTACTTACATTCTTAAAACAAACAAACAAAGTGTGAGGAAGCCAGAAATAATTTACCCTTCTACACTCACATTTTCAATTCCCTTCATTAGAATTTTATCTCTTTACCTTTAACATGAATTATTCTTAATTGTTATAAGGAAATTTCAGTTTATCCTCTTTAAAGTTTAGGTCATCACCTAAGCAATATCAGCAGTCACTGCTCATAAAAATTGCTAATGGAGGGGTGGAGGAGATGGCTCAGTGGTTAGAACACTGGCTGCTCTTCCAGAAGACCTGGGTTCAATTCCCAGCACCCACATGGCAGCTCACAAATACCTGTAACTCTATCTCCAGGGGATCTGACACCCTCAGGCAAAACACGCAGGCAAAACACCAATGCATATAAAATAAAAATAAATAAATCATTTTTAAAAACTGTTAATGGAGTCTTAATATACATATTTCATACTTAATCAAATATAGACTTTTAGTTTCATGAACCATTTTAATGCAGCTATATTGATATTTTTTAAAAACTATGCAGTTTTTTAAATGAAAACATGGCTTGTTGAAAGTTTTTATTTTATGATTTTTACAACATGATGCAGCTGTAGTAGAGACTGGAAGCCACACTGCTCCTTGAAACGGTCATATTAATGCCAAGATGCTAAAGAAGGAAAGTGAGAGAGACTAACTAGGAAAGTCTTTATTTAGAAAGAGAGTACGGAATCCTGTCTGCTTCCCGGGGCGCTAGACTTCCTGGGTGCAGATTTTGTCTCCTCTACTGTCTGAGCGATCTCAGGTGATTGACTTAGCTTCTGTCTGTGCAGTAAGACATTCTGACCCAGGATGCTATTACTAGAATTGAGTTGCTGTTCTTCAATTTCTTCAAACAACACTCGGAGGTTTGTGAAGTAATAGTATCTATGATCACCGTTGCTAGGACCTACCAGGGTTCCCTGAAGCTTTTGCTGCAGACATGAACACTTTCCAATCAACAAACTGATGAAATATCTTAAAACGTCCAAGATATTTGCTCACAACTGAATGAGGACATACGTCAACTGTTTAGAGGGAAGATAACTGGTAAAGCCATGGCCCTGCTGTCTGGAAGTTAGGGGAAGGCTTTCAAGCCATGGGGTGCAGGGCCAAGGCTTTGAAACGAGACGCAGACCCAGGTCTGTACGAGTGCTTCTCTGCAGCACTTTTAGTTCTTAGTTCTCTGACAGCACCCCATGCCACCCATGATCTCTGTGTAGCTGAGGGTAACCTGGAACGGATCCTCTGTCTCCGTGGCTACAGGCCACCTTGCCCATAACAGGGCTCTCTTGATTTCTAACTTCCTAGGATCCATCTTATCCCAAAACAGCAGCTTTCACTAAATAATCACACCACATTAGAAAGTAAACATGCCAAAGTTTAATTTCCCTAAGCCGTATTTATATATCCTCAACTATTTTCATTTTTAATGGCTCAGTGACTTTATGTCCACGCTTCTGACTTCTTCATCTGTGCTTTCTTTCCTCTGTCGCCCGCCAGGAGCTCCTGTATTCATACCACCCGCTCCTGGGCTCCAGTCACCAGCGGAGGCCACTACTGGAATGTGCCAGACACCTCCAAGCCTCTTAAGTCTCAAGCTCATTATTATCAACATAAATTCTAGGTTATTAAAAGACCTTCATTTCCCCTCTTCTTCCAGTTTTTCACACAGGCCAAAAGAGAACCTTGCTTCCTCTCCGAAAGTCCACGCAGATAATGTGGCACAAGCCTAAGAACATAGGTGTTCTCCAGACCTTCCGCCTTCTGATGACCTGACTGACCAATCACACCACGGAAAGTGGGGCCCAGTCCTGGGAGCCACCGGGACGGGCCAACACTGAGAGGAAGTGACTGACACTTCGCACTAAGGCTTGAAATGCTTCGTGCAGCCAATATTTGATTTGTGTGATTTCCAGTCTTAATCTTGACACCGGGGAGAGGCCGCTTTGGACAGTCGCTCACCCCCACACCTCCACCACGTGCCCCCCCACCTTGGCTCTTTCCTGGGTCATCACAGGAAAGCTCCCAGCCTCTCTGGCCCCTGATTTCCTCACAGGTGGACACACCTCATCCCTTCAAGGGACAACTTGGGCTGCAGTCCACATCACACTTGCGTGCTTTGCCTTTGGGTGCCCATTTGCAAATGCTTTATCATAATGATATTGGCCACACATAAACACACAGAAAGCCAAGCTATCAACTTCGATTATTCACATAAAATTTTACAAAAAGCTTCCATATCTTATATCACCATGTATTCATAAGAATTGTTGTTCAATATTGAATAAAAAAATTAAATCACAAATATTCTAATCCTTTACCAGTGACTTAGCTCCTGTCTTTCCATCTATTTTTAGCTACAAAAGTTACCGATTCCTGCCAACTCAATTTAACAAACAGGCAAATGTGAAATTGTTATGTTACCAAGACTCAGACATCACCAAAAAATAGTCACTTTACGTTAGAGTATCACATTAAAAAAAAACAAAAAAAAAACCAAAACATCCAATTTAACATCGCATACAAAAGTAAAAACTTTTGTGCCTACAGTTCTATAAATATGTTTATAAGAGGTAATTTGCCTAAAAAAAGCATCTAGCCACGGGAGGAAAAGAAAATTCACCTCCAGTGTTTCCAGTGTTTCATCTACACTATATCCACACTCGGAAATCTTGGACCGCTGTGTCTCTTTACTGAGGACTGGCTAGAGGCTCCAGAATTTTAGGGCACAGTGCCTACAAGAAGACGGGATGGTGGTGCTACCACACTGCCCCAGTCACTTTCCATGTGGTAGAACACCATGACCAAGATGACTTATAAAAGAAAGCTTTAACTGAGCTTACAGTTTCAGAGGGTTGGGGTTCATGATGGCAGAGCAAAGGCACAGTGGCAGGACCAGCGAAGAGCTTTCATCTTGATCCACAAGCGTTAGGCAGAGAGAGTGCCCTGGCAATAGCCAAGGCCCAACCCCTGTGACACACCTCCTCCAACAAGGCCACAACTGTTCCTTCACAAACAGTTTCACCAAGTGGGAACAAGTACTCAAACACAGATGGGACCATTCTTATTCCATCCATCACAGGCACCTTCCTCTTTCCACAACCAAAGTTTATTACAAGAGTTGGAGAACGTGAAAGCACAGGAAGTGAAGGGAGTATTACCTTGCCATTGCATTCTCTTACTAACATTTGATGACATTCAAACAGAGTAAATGGCTCTATAGTTTCCTTTCTTCCCCAATAAGTACTTTTGGGAGTGACGGCTATTGTGGTAGTAGGGGGTTTTGTTTTTTAATGTTTCTGAGACAGGGTCCCACTGTAGCTCAAGCTAGCCTGAAACTGTAGTCCAGGCAGGACTCTGCAGTCTTCCTGCCTTGGCGTCCCAAACACTGGGATCACAGATGTGAACTACTGCGCCCCGGTGTTACTACAGAATTCTAGAATTGGTCCTTTGTTTCCACTGGGCCGGCACCTGCAAATTCACCAACCACAAATTAAAAACTTTTGGGGAATGGGAGGAACTACACATCCGAACTTCTTTCCTCTTTGTTGTGAGTTCCTAAACAATACAACAAGAGAACCATTGGCCTACTGTTACCATCACAGTCAATATCATAAACAACTAAATGGTTTGAAGCTGCATGTGTAGATGTATGAAATTACTGTTCCATCTTCTAGAGGGGCTATGCGCAGCAGGAGTCTGGGTTCTAGAAGTCCTAGAACCCGAAGACTTGGATGATGGGGACCACCCAGCTATACCTGGAACAGAGAGTCTGTAAGCCAGGAGATGCCAGAACCCCATGATTCTCAGGGAAGTCCATCACATGTCCTTCTTATCTGCCCTGAGTGACCGTGTCTGTGATGTGTATACCCCCACTAATGGTTTGGTTTTCTTACAGGCCACCATGAGCAGATAAAGAAGTAGGCTGGCCAATGTACCAGGCTTTTGGTTGGCCTATATTATCAAGAGGAGCCTGGTGACTTTTTGCTCATGACATTCTGACTGCTATTCTTAATTCTGGCAATTATTGGTTACCATTCTCCATACCCATAACGCTTCCCCCACTCTTCTCTGGCCCATACCCAGCTAGGCCAGTGATGGCCTCTTTGCAAAAATGAAAGAAAAGTTAGTCTGGCTTTGCACCAATTTGTTGAGCATTCTCATAATGGCAAGGTGCTACCAGAAAGTCCCACAACTATGGTAATTGGCAGAGCCTTTGCCCTTTTTGCACTAGAGAGAGAGAGCTAGACAATCAACTCAAAACTCAAGGATTGTCCCATGGGGACTGGCCTGCCTGGACTCAAACTTCCCTCTCTTCCCACCTACTTGATCTGAGATGTGGGCAAGCCACCTCTGTGTTTCGGTTTTCACATCTGTAGAGTGTACATAGCCACATCTAACTTACAAGCTCGCTGTAAGAACTGGATGAAGTCTCTGCCATGTGGACATGATGTGTAAGTCTCTGGTTTAATATAAGCACAAAGAACAAATCGTATTCTCAGCTTATAAAGCACATGTTTAAACCAACATGTGGGCATAGCAGTGTAATATGGAGCTGTGTGTTTCTCAATCCGTGAGGGCAAGTTTCTGGCAGAGGTGGATATTGCGACACACGTACAGTGCTCCAGCTCGGACACAGGGGAAGGCGCACTGTGTTTCCCTTCAAGGGCATGTCAGCCCAGTGGTATTACTCAGGCCTGCAAGGTCAGCATCTGGGTGGCTGACACAGGAAGATGCCACACATTCAAGGCTGAGCTAGAGACACAGTGAGTTCCAGGCTGACCTGATCCTTCAGTTTAAAGGGGTCAGGGTGGAGACCAGAAGTCCCACTTTGGTTCTTCTATTCTGCATCTGATACAGAGCTACCGCCTAGTGAAGAGTGGTAAGAGAAGGAGTCACAGGAGAAAGGAAAGCCACCTGCTGACGGGAAAGTCAATGGCTGAGTGCCACTGGAGAACACTGCTGTCCATCACGCATGACTGAGTCATCTGCCTACTGTAAACAAAACTCTAGACAAAGAAGGGTATCTCAGAGCCTAGGAGGAAACATCCCAACAACAAAACCCAAAATATGTGACTTCCAGCATCTTCAGCACGTATGGGAAGATGCAGTGAGCATCAACCCCTGTTCTGCATCAATCTTCAGAACATAAAGAGGCAGTGAGCAGAAACACCTGTTCTACATCAATCTTGGAGACACCTGATTAGAAATATTTTTAAAGAATTTTTAAAACTAAGGTGGAAGGGTAAGAGCAAGGAAAATAAGGATGGACACTAAAAGAAGCAAAATATAGGAGAAATGAACCATTTTTAATAATATTTTTAAAAAATACGTGTTCCTTGGACTGATGTCTAATTTCAAGTATGAAGGAGAAAATGGACATGATAAGAAAGAAAGTCTACTGAAACCATGTGCAAAGTATGTAGGAGACAAGGACACATTGTCAAAATGAGAATTTGCCACAACAGACTGAAATAAATACATTAATTCTTAATGACGACACTTAAGGAAAAAAAAACAGCTCTGGTCATTAGTGAAGGTTGTTAAGACATTAAAGTGTTACTATGAAAAATTATAAATGGGAAAATAGCATCTTCCCCTCTTTACTATGTAGCCTAAATATCAGAAAACCCAAATAATTCATATTCTTTACAGACACTGTTCCAAATAGTAAGTGCGATAGGAATGGGTGTTTAGACTGCCCACATGTTTGCATTCCCTAATGAAGATGGCTTCAGGCATTGTGAAACTAAAATCATTAGGTGAAAGGCAGAAGGAAAAGAGATACCATCTGATGCCACCAGTCAATCTGCATTTCTCAAAAAGACATTCTGACATTACAGCATCATGAAGTGACACAAGAGACTTGGCAGAACACAATCCACAAAGGGTAGCAAGCTTTCATAAGGGATTGCCAAGTCATAGGGATGGAAGAACAAGTTAACGAACACCCAGAGAATCAGTCCAGAAAGTAGGACAGAGTCCTGGACTAATGATCCAACTTGTCTTGCAAATCAATACCATAAAATTTTTTTTTAAAGTTGGGTCTATTATAAAATAAAATAGAATTAAAGCCTAAAGAACAAATCAACATGTGGCACCATTTGGTTCCTGGTTCTGATAGTCATCACAAAGAAGGCATCTTTGAAATGATTTGAATGGAGTGATTGGACCAAGAAATGTTAACTTTCTTAGGAAGGAAAAATTCCTAAGTTGTTTTGTTGTTGTTGTTTTGTTTGTTTGTTTTGCTCTGTTTTGTTTTTGTTTTGTTTTTGCTTGCTTGTTTGTTTGACTTGTTTTGTTTTTAAACAGGAGCTTGGAGCTCACTCTACAGCCAAAGCTTGCAGTCTTGACAGATGAGTGTTCTGGACACACAGGCATAAGCCGCCATGCTGGCTCAGAGGAGGGTGATGGTGACCCGAGTGTTCTTAGGTCAGAGATGTGCGCTGCAACTTCTGAGAGCTGACTCAAAGATTTGCTTAAATTACACCAGACCCACCCCCACCACAAATAAAGCAAGACTGGTAAAACTGTTACTAGCTGCTGGTATTTGGGGGTTTATCATGCGACTCCTGTTTAACAGCTTGATGAAATGGTTTGCTGGGACTCAGCGTACCCTGTGCTGCCGTGGATGTTCAAAAATGTATCCATAGTAAAATGTAGTCTTCCTACAACCCCAAGCTTAGCCTTTGCTCTACTGGGTCAAGGGAGGTGCAGTCTTCCCAGTATACATGGTGAACTATCAGAAATGACTGCGCACAGGAACTAGGGAGCTGAGGGACTGTGCTGAACCAACCAAATGACAGTGTCCTTTGTCCCAATAAGAGAGTCTGCCGCGTGTGTGGGCGAAACACAGTCCACAGAGAGCGAGGCAGTGTTGGGCTGTCCCGGTTTGTGGCAGAATAAGGCAGTACATACACTACTAAATCAGATCTTAGCATGAGCCGAGCTGCTTTGTTCCCCGTGAACACCTATTCACAGAGATAGCTCAGCTCCGACCAGGACAATGGCTTCACAGTTCTCAAGAGACCCAGAGCCATGATGCCTTCACACTCACATCAATGTCCCAACCAAGAGGGCCACCAGTTCATCTCAGATGCCCATCCCCCGTCAATAGACCCCAATAGCCTGGGGTCTATTTTACTATTTATCTCCTCTCTAATCCCCTCTTCTTACCAACTAGCTGTCATCCCTATGATTCTTATGTTGAAGCCCAAACCCTTACTATCGTGGTATTTGGAAATTTGGAAAAAGATATTGTGACAGAGACTTTGGCAGTATTTAGATTATATTTGGTTGTGAGGGTGGGGCCCTCATGATAAGATTAGTGGCTTTATAAAAAGAGCATAAGATTCCTCCCTTTAACCCTGCTGAAGAAAGGCCACAGGAATAGGTAAAAGAAAATGGCCAACTGCAGGACAGACAGAGCCCTGGACAGAAACAAAATCAGCTGGAACACCAGGCTTGCCACCAGGCTTGCCGGCTTTCAGAATTGTAAGAAAATAAACACCTCTTCAGGTCACCCAGCCTGGGGCACTTTGTTACAGTCTGCCTGACACAGAGGCACATGCTTTCACTTTCCCTTCTTCCAAACGCCTCCCTATCCCTCTGATGATGAGAGCTCCAAAAATCACATCAGAAGTTGCCCTACCTAGTGTTTTCCAAAGTGACACAAGCTATCCGGGAAGAGGACTTTCAATTGAGAAAACGCGGAAGTCAGATGGCCTATCAGTAAGTGTGTAAGATATTTTCTTGATTTGCTTATTGACACAGAGGACTCTGTCATCCATCAGCAGTGACACCCTGGCAAGCTGAGCAAGCCACTAAGCAGCCCTCCTCCCCGGCCTCTGCTTTAGTTCCTGCCTCCGGGTGCCTGGCTTGGGTTTCTTCCCTGATCTCCCTGTGGATGGGCTGTAAGCTATAAGGTGAAACAACCCTTTCTTCCCCGAGTTGCTCTGGGTTAGGGTGTTTCATCACAGGAACAGACAGCAAGCTAAAAGTCTCCCCCAAAGCAGGAGGAGAGTGAAATCGTAAAGCGTGGGCTTCCAACACTGAAAAACTTGACAGTCAGTCTTCTCCCAGCTAAAAACAGACATTCAGAGAACAAATACAAAGTACCATAGTCAAAGAGAGTGATTCTCTGAAGGGCCCCCATGCAGAGTAGTGTGGAAAGCAAGGGTCAGTGTGCACTCTGGCCAGGCATCCCAGGCCTGGAGAAGCTGCAGCCCTGCGTGGAAGGACACTGCAAATGGCTGTAGGCAGAACTTGGGCAATTCCTGCTGCAGACTGCCCGGCTGCCCTTAGTCTTCAGTATTCTGAGCCTGGAAACGGAACCGTCAAGGATAACAGAGAGCACACCGTGACCTACTTTCCCCTAGATTCTCAGAGCCCTAACTCTGGAGCTTGTGTTTATTTAGCATATCTTGAGGACAGACTCCCTGGCTTTCTTTGCTAGAAGATTACTGTGTGGGCAATTCTGAAACTTCGCTGGTGGCTCACTTAAAAATTATCTAATTGCATAAGGGAATTCTAACAACAACCCTTTACTAAGGCCCAATGAAGAAAATGCCTACGAAGGAGAAAGCCCGGAGAGGTGGAACTGCCCAGTTCAAATCCTTTCCCACCCAGAGGAAGACACAGAAAACAAACATGTCCCCAGCCCTTGCGTTTCCACAAGACAAAGTCCTGGGAGTCTCGTCTCCAACGACCGTCTCTTTTCAACGCTGAAAACCAAGACTAGTTGTCAAAAAATCCTCTACATTGTTGCAATTTCTCCGTACAGGCTACCTAGTGATCAAGATTTCTTTTTTTTAATGAGTAGGATGTGTCAATGTGTCCCCGAGCTCTGCCTAGAGTTGTCTTGAAGACAACTGCAGTATCCCAGGTCGACAAGGCCCTCCTTTTCACACAGAAAACACGCCTGGCCTGCTCAGGTCATGAGATGCATTTAGCACACAAGGAATGCTCCTTCACCAGGAAGTCCTATCTGAGCACACCATCAAAAAGTCGACATTTGAGATTCCCCGGGGTCCTACACGCTCCCGCTCTAGGGGGCGTCCCGGAGTGCTGAGTGCTGTTGGCGCCAGAACTCGGGAGATGGAAGCACGCCCCCCCCCCGCCCCAGGCTCTTCCAACTCCTAAGTCTCCTCTTCAGCAGCGGCGGCTGCCAAGGCAGTCCCGACGCCCAGACCTTGCATGCACGCCGCAGGCCACCTGCAAACGCGCCCGCTGGGGCCCGCGACTTGCAGTGGGACGGGGCTGCTGGACTTACTCGCAGGACACCTGCAACCTGCCCCAGAAAGCCGCAGGCAGCCCGGGTGCTCGGGTTCGCAGGTGCGTCTGGGGGGAGGGGTGGCCTCGCGGCCCGAGGGGCGCCCCCAACCCCGCCGTCCCGGGCCCGTCTCCAGCGCACTCCCGCCACCTCCCCAGCGTCCCGAGCGCGGCGTCGCGGGCCCGCAGGGCGGCCGAGGGCCACTCACCCGGGCCCCGGCGGCGCTCCGCTTCCTCCGCAGCGTGAGCCCGCTCCGCAGCAGCGCGGGCAGGTCCCGCAGGCGCGGCCGCAGAGACGCGGCGGGCGGCTCGCGCTCCGGCTCCCGGGCGCCCGGGCTATCGGCTGGGGCCGCTGAGGCCAGCCCCGGGCTCTCGCACGGCGGCTGCATCTTGACGGAGCCCACGGCCATGCTGCTGCCCTGACGGCACCCGCAGCGGCTCTCCCCCGCGCTCGCCTCCGCCGGGCAGCGCGAGGGCGCGACTGCGGCTCAAGACGCGAAGCCAGCCGCTGCCCGTGGGCGCGCGCCCGCCCCGGAGCCCCGGCCCCGCCCAGGGGCGCCCCGCCCCGCCTCGTCCCCGCCCAGGCGCCCCCCGCCTCTCCCCAACCCCGCCTAGGTGCGCCCCGCCCTGCCCAGGTGCGCTCCGCCCAGGTGCGCTCCGCCCAGGTGCGCCCCGCCCAGGTGCACCCCGGCCTCGCCCCTCCGCTCACCTCCCGGCGGCTCCGACCCTCCCACCGCCTGCGGAAGGTGCCCGGCGCCCCGCGCCCCGCGCCCGCGCAGGTGCCTCCTCCTCCTGGGCCCCGGCCCGGGCCAGCTCGGGGGTCTCGCGGGCGCCCTGCGAATCAGCGCTTAGACAGTTCCAGGAGGTGGGAGCTGCGGGCGAGTGGAGACCCCGTGCCAGGGCGGCCTTCAGGTCCAGGGGAGGTGGATCTCCAGCCCCTAATCGCTGAGGGGTGAACCCCGACACCCACTTTCTGCCTATGGCCAGCAAGAGCTGAAAGGCCCATCCGTGATTGCTCTTTATAAAATGACTAACAAGGATGAGGAGTCAGGGTTTCCCTGAGCCTCTCACACAGGAGGTGATCGGCCAAGTGTACACGGAAGTGTGGCCTCTGTTCTCACGGGAAGGGAAATTCAGCCTGCCGCAGGTAAAGACCATGAGGATATCAAGTGACTGTGAATACTGAAGCCTCCTGGGAAGAGCAAGTACCCACAGCAGGCAGGACATTTGCACTGCATCCTAAGGCCCAGAGGAGAAGATTCAAGCGGGCAGAAGGACAGGAAGACCCTTCCAAGAGATTTGAGATTGTGATTTCAGACTCCTAAGTGATGTCACACAGAGCCTGTAGGACACAGAAATATGTCCTGTTAGAGAAGGTGAGAGCGTAATTAAAAAGTAGGAGGGGTAATTTCTGTTGGTGACTTACGGCAGGGGACTTTCATTTTGCTGCCCTGAGCCGTGTACCTTTGTCGCAAGAATGGAGCTCGGCATCCACGCACAGCACCCGGCTCCTGATGCGTAGGCCCTGGCGGGTACTCAGATGTCACCTACTTCAAACTCCCTGTGACATGTCAACTGAAGGGCTGGCCCCTGATTCCCAGCAGCCCTCCACGACACTTGCAGTTAACATTCGGTCCGATCTGTGGGGCTTCTGCCCCCTCATCCCTGAGAACTAACCTTTGAGTAAGTTCTGAGCTCACTCTACTACAAAAGAGACACTGTGCTGTCTCCAAGTTGACAGCCTTGGTCTTCACACATGCTGGAACCTTTTCTTCCTTTGGCTTTTTGTTTGATCTTGAGACAGAGTTTCACTCAGCCCAGACTGGCCTGGAACACCCTAGTAGCTGAGGATAACTTTGAACTTTATCTTCCAAGTGTTAGGGTTACAGGAAAAGTACCCGAGAACTGACATCCAAGGTCAGTCCTCTGCCCTCCACATGCAGACAGGCACAGAAAAAGAGAGAGAGAGAGAGAGAGAGAGAGAGAGAGAGAGAGAGAGAGAGAGAGAGAGAGAGAGAGAGAGAGAGAGAGAGAGCAGGAAGAGCAGGAATCTACAAAGAGAAGATTCACATCCCTTGTTTGAGTCAAGCCCACCATAGCCCCGCTGTCCCTGCCTTTCTGCCTGTTACAACACCCTTCTGCAATGCTGTCTACTGCACTTGCAGACCAGCCTTCTGCCATGTTTCACCACAGCACTGAAATGAATATTCTAGATGTTTTTTTAGTCCTTTTGAACCTGTGGTTACTGAGCACTTGAAATGTGGAAAGTGTGACGGATGAACTAAGCTTTTAACTTCATTTAATTTAAATTACATAAATTTAGAAAGCAGCATATGGCTACTGGCCACCCAATATGGCACAGCAAATTCTAGAAATCCACACTTCTCTTACCCAGATCATTTCATTTCTTACGTTCACATGTCACCCTTTCAGGGAGGCCTTTTGTGAGCATGCGCTGTAAAGCTGTACCTTTCTCAGCCTTTCCCAGAGCTCGCTGCCATCCAGATCAGAGCTCGCCACCATCCAGATCCTACACAACCATTCTGTGCACTGTACTTAGTCTCTTGCTGCCTCTCTCAAACCAGAAATACAACCTACAGTGGCAGCTTTTTTCTTCTGTTTAATATGTGTAGCAGGAGACCGCACTCATTGAATAATTGAATTGAACTCGGCTCTTTTTAGAGCTTACCCTGGGTAGCTAATGTAAAACCTTCTGATGTTCTGTTACTGAAAGCTACAGCACTATAGGTGCTGTGTGCACGAACCCAACAGCACTCGAGCGAGACCACTGGCTGCTGGATTATAGCGTTTCCCAAAGGCTGGGCTAAGGATTTTTGCTTATGGAAGTGACGGTATCAAGGCCACACTTGTGGGATGCCTACAGTGAGAAGCCATGAACCAGACAGGCTTGGAAAGTGGAGAGGAGTCGGGGAGCTGGAAGGTGGCCCTGACAATGAGCTATCTGGAACATAGAGAGGGCTGACCTGTTGTGGGCACAGAACAAGATGCTAGTCGGAGCAAAAGGAAGGGAAGAGGATACAAAATCACTTCTGGGGCTACAGACTGCATTTTGTGAAGATGACCACGGCACCGTCTCCTGTCGCCAAGTTCTATAATAGGACCTTGGCATTCTCGAATGAAGGCATGGGTCTATTGCTCTACTTCCTTCCGTTTGAACAGGCTTGGGAATGCTTTAGCCCACTGAGTACACAGGATGATTTCACCGGTCCTGTGAACAGCCCTTAATTGGCCTGGCTGCTTTCATTTCCTGCTATCTCAGAACACTTGTTCTTAGGACATGCCCACTCGGAAACCAAGTGCCTTGCTGTGGGAAGCCCACGATATGTGGGAAACCCTATGTAAAGGGGTTCTGGCAGCTGAGTTCCCATTAAACATTAGCAGTTGTTGACTGTCCATAAGCCATTTGGGATATCCAGCCCAAGCTAGTCTTCATCATGTGAGGGCAACCAAACCTGAGAGAGCTCAGCAAGCACTAGGCAGCTGAGCACCATCAACCTGAATATGAGGTAAATAGTAAACCATATCAGGTCCTAACTCTAGTCTTCATTCTATAACCATAGATGATCAAGCACGTGGTCAGAACAGAATGTGACTGAGATGATAAAAAGTCTTTTGGGAGAAGGGAGATATATGCACTCATAAGGAAACTATAGAAATGCCTCACCTGGTGTGGTGGCTCATGTCTGTAATGTCAGCCAATTAGGAAGAAGGATCATAAACCCAAAGACAGCCTGAACTATATAGTGACACTCTGTCTCAACAAGCCAAAGGCTAGGGACACATACTGGCCTAGTATTTACCTATTATGTGCAAAGGCCTAGGTTCAATCCCTAGCACGAGGGGGAAAATATTCTTTGAACTGGCCAGAAAGGAAGAACAGGTAGAAGAATTTCTTGGTATGATTGTGTATATATTCATTGTGAATGTGTTACATAGTCAACCAAGAATTGGATGGTGCCATATTTAGACAAGTTAGAGAGGTTGGGCCAGCTGGTTCTGTGGACTCTGGTTTATATAGCAGTTACCGTGGCTAAGTTAGGGGCAGCTGAGTGCACACCCACCCAATGAGAGCAGAGCGTGAGGGGGGAAGCTTATGAGAAGGACTAGACACTAGGTACCTAAACACTAGGTATCAGTGTTTAGGAGCGTGATGGCTGGGGCAGGGGGCACAGGCCCTCTGAGAACATTCCACAGGCGACTCTGAGTCCCTACTTGTGTGAAATTCAGGGTAGTGATCCTCCTGGATTGTCCTCATTTAACTATGCCGTCCTGTGTGATTACCGCAAACGCCAGGACATCATGGATAGGTGGGTCTTCCTTTGTGTCCCACTGTCCTCTGTCCACCTGCTTGTCCTTGGGCACAGTGCAGGCCAGGCTCATGACACATGTGATATCGTAGCTACCAGGACTTTCGCATGTTTTCTTTCAGTACAATCCTTTGTACATATCCCATTGTGAAGTTTGCCTCGCTGAAATATTTTATATTGCTTTATCAGCGTTCAAAACTAAATGTTCATAATTTCCTTTCTTGCTCAACTAGGCCAACATGCCAGTCCATAATGACCAGAAGAGTCAAATGTGAGCTGGCCTTTCCAAGGATCCAAGCCAAGAAGGAAGGTGATCAGAAGACAGATTACATCACGCAAAAGTCATTTCCCACACTGTCGAGAATGCCAGAGAATGCCAGAGAGAACCATGTGTGTACTCGATACTCGTGCTATTTTTGTGGGTTTTTTAAAATATGAAATGAATATGCAATTGAGAGAAATGTATCAAAATAATGAAACATGTTTCAGATCTAAAATGTTAGGCTCACTTATTTTACTTTTCAAGAATCACAAATAGAACTCTCTGCCCTCACACTGGTGGCAAACCTGTGTGGTACAGCACTGTTTTTGTAGTGTATCACACACTCTGCCTCATGTAAATGTTTCCCCATGGGGTGATAAAATTCCCATGTCGAATTTGCATCAGTGGCTCCAGTCAAGGAGAGTGCCAGATGGGGTGGGTGCCAGGATGGATGCCGGTCCACATAGTTCCTCCAGTCATTGTACTGGTAGTCATGAAACAAAATCTCTCTGGCACTGTGTACAGCTGTAACCCTGGAGACTTCGTAAGTTAGGTATTCATAGGCATCAGGCCCTCTTAGGTATGTAGGCGTTTTTGCAACAACAGATAAATAAAGAAACAAGTCCTGCATGGTCAAACACCCAGGATGACAAGAAACTAATGAGAGAATAATGTAACCAGCAGACAGGAATAAATCCGGACCAATCCTGTGTCACCCCCCCTCTCTGGTTAAGAAAATCTTTGCATCCTTCTACACACCCGAGAACACTTCCTTCTTAAATGCCTTCTCTGTTGTTCCCAGCTGGGGTGGATCTTTCCTCCAGAACACATTGGCACTTACCTCCACTGCCACCCTAAGTTAGGGAAGGTGATGGCGAGGTCTGAGCAGATGCAGATTCTCTAAGGCTGTGAGAAAATATATTACCCCCAAGGGTAATGAGAGGCTATAAATGGACTCCAGATGGTGGCCTGTTCAGATCAGCTGGGAGGGAAGATGAGTTTAGCATCAGTATATAGCGTGCCTTAGCACAGGGAGATGCTGAACACTGGGAAGGCAGCAAAATCCCAGGCATGAGCGATTAAAAGAGTAATCCCCAGTGCAGGTGACAGACGTGGCTCCATGCATCTCCGTGTTTGTGCTGCTATGTTCTGCGGGTGCTCTCTGTGCTGGCTGAACGGGGCAGTGTTTGTGAGAGGCCGCTCACGCAGTAGTCACCGGTGGCTAGCTCACCCCTCTTAGGGTTTGTGTGTGAAGTGTTCTCATCAAAGGGGCCTGTGGAAGTTTTTCTCCCAGCCAGCAACAGAATGTGGAGATGACTGGACCCCTAGGGAAATAACTAAGTTCATCCATGGGTTAGATATAAATGGGCCATTGGAAAGTAGTCTCTGATCAGAGGTAGTTACCCATGTCTGTCTGTCTCCTCTCTGTCCCTCCTCCTCCTTCCCCCACCCCTCTCTTGTCCCTGCCACCATTAGGACAGCCTCCTGTAGCTTTTGAGATTCTCCTCACTGACACTCTGTCTCAACAAAGCCAGAGAGATGGAACTGGGTAGCTGTCTACTGAATTCATGTCACTATGAGTCGAAAGACATCCTTCTTCTTTTAACTTGATTTGTTCAGGTGTTTGTCACTGTGATGGAAAGCAGCCAACCCAGGTAGGATTCTTGACTGCTGAATGGACCATTGCCGTGTCACAGAGTTGTGGGCACATCAGAACTGATCTGCGTTGCTCTCATGCTCATACTGTGCCTACACGGTTAAGTTTCTCATAGGAGAAAGCATCATATATGTAGGGTTTTTAATAGCCATAGTTTTATTATTTACCAGGGATCCAGGCACATATTCCCCCTAGATGAGCAGGCACAACCGGAAGCATCTGTGAAGACCAACATGGCACAACTAGGGCTCCCAACTAGACACGGGAGCCCTGAGCCCTGATAAACCTATCCTTCAGGCCCTTGGGAATTTTGTGTGAGCCAAACTGACTTATGAGGATCCTGATACAAAAATACAAATTTGGGCTGGAGAACACTGGCATGGCAGGTCTTCAAGCTCTTTAGCTGGGAGAGACAACCCTCCCACAGGAGTAGAATGAAGGCTGTTAGACCAGAGGGCACTACAGAGAAAAGCTTTGTCTCCAAATGGGAGAGTGCTACTGAACCCAAGAACGGCTGCTCAAATGGGGAGATTAGAGTGGGTGCCCCAAGCTGTGTCAGCTGGAGAACTGAACTAGAGGCCTGTGATGCTGTCTTATTAGAGATGCAGCAATTTCAGTGATCTGGGTGCACAGACAATGTCTAGAGTTCAATTGGTGTGGGCTCGGGACACAGTGGCTGTCCTGAGTGGGTCATTAAAAATAATACTGTAAAGGTGCTTGCTTCCAAACCTGAGGATCTCAATTTGATCCCAGGAACCTACTTGATGGAGAGAGAGAACCAACCCCAAGTTGTTCTCTGACCTCCATACATGAACAGTGACAGGTACGCAGCATAAATGCAAAGATAAGGAAAGGAAGGAAAGAAGGAGAGGGGGGAAACAGCCACCAGTCCCTTTTCTTCCTTTATCCTTTTTCCTTTTGTAATGCTGGGGGACAAAGCCGGGGACTCCTCACAAAATCCGGGGCGAATGCTTTGCCCTCGGAGATGGCCTCCCAGCCCCACCAGTTTCCTTGTTCTTCTGCCCTCTGCCCGCCCTCTCAGGAGCTCCTGGGGCACTTCCCAGAGGCTGCAGATGCGAGGAGTTGCAACAGAGCACAGGAGCAGATATGAGATGGGAGCTGTTTCCACTCAGCCTGGAATTAAGAAACAATAATAAAATAAGAACAGTGCCACTGCGTTCACTAAATTGGGTTTTGTTTTAGAAAACACTGTTTTTCTTTCCATATAATATTTGTGTGTTAACTTACAATTTGTTTATTAAGTGAATAACTAAATCTTTTCATTCTCAATTTAAAACTTCAATTTGGTAAATGTCCATCGCTAGAAATCATATAAAGTCTCTTTGGGGGGATCCTACATAATTTTTAAAATGTAAAGGGTTACTGACCCCAAAGTAATTGAGAACTACCATCATGGTCATAATAAGAGGGAAGGAATAGCCTAATCCATGGTCTGCATCGAGAACAGCTCAGCCCTTCATGAGACTAGAACACAAAGCAGGGCAACCAAAGAGGCATGAGACGGGCCTCCGTTCAAGCCCAGGGCTTTCTGCTCGCCAACCACGTGTCCTTGCATTTCCTGAGGAACTTTTATGCCTCAGTTTCTCTTCTATGCTCTGGTCTATGCAATACTCTCAGGCTGTGAGGTCAGATGAAACGTATGCAGAGCCTGGCGCCTCCTGACCTGCCGCTGCTCTCTGTGTGGCTGGAAGCTGCAGAACCTGATGAGCAGACTGTGTGGAGTTAGGATTTCTCCAGCTGTCTTTCCTCACTTGCCTCCCGCTCCAGGCAGCTCCAGACCTGCAGACAGGTTATTCCTGAAGTGCCTCCTTTGCTGACAGCTGCCCAGAAGATCCCTCATCTTCCTGTTCCAAACCCGGTTGTGGGGAGTGAAGCAACCCCAAAACGTGGGGTCAAGATACACGGTCAAGGCTGACAAGGTGAGGGATTAACTCTCGAGCTTAGCCCGCACCTCACCTCTCTGTGCCTGCTTCCTTGCCTATATAGGAAGGATAATAAAAGGCTAAAGTCAACAGTGCTGAGAAAACACCTGGAAACTGGAAGAACGACTGTCAGCTGCTAATGACCCTTACCTTGCCTACATCCAGAAATGGTGGGGACCAAAACGTCCCCCGGGACCACCTAATCAAGATGATGAACTGCTCCTTACATACACAAAAGCACTCCCGCACATATGCCTATTGGCTATTCACAGGAAAGTTGCACATATTTTTATAAGCACATAAACTTTTAAAATGTATTTTCATTAATCTCCTCAATTAATTTTCTTCTTCTAGAGCTTTATTCCAGGCCCAGCCAACACTAAGACTTATGTCAATGTTTTATTTCTAAGTAAAACTCATTTAACAAGGTTTATCAAGAAGAGCAGCAGTAAAATTTTTCTTTAAACTTGTGAGGTGGTGCTCACTGCCCCCTGAGCGGTAGGGCTTTTAGAGCAAGCGTCTGAAGGGGCGACCATTCCTAACTCCTATTAACAAGATAGTAAATAAATGTTTTAATCTGCTGCAGACACTCTTTTTATGTTCATTTGTCTAGATCTGGGGAGAGATGTTAGTCATAAATTTCTGCGTATTCCAGGCAGAATAACAAAACCGTCGGTGTCAAAGTCCGGAGGCTGGGACTCAGTTCTCCAGGCTGGGGCAAGCCACCACTGGCGGAGCTCACGGCCGTCTGGAGTGCTGCTCTTCCCTTTTCCTTAGCTATGAACTTCCGAGGGACTAATGACACTCCTGGGTGCGGAGAAAACCCCTGTTGTTCACAGTGTGGCTTCCTGTACTGCGAACATTAACCCTGGATTCTTATAATTCCAACAAAAACTGATAGTGCTTAACTTTTTAAAATAGATTTGAAACATCTTTCAGAAATCTTTCGTAAGAGCCATAATCACACACAGGAGACTCAGAAGATCAACAAATCTTATTGTTTGTAAAGTTTTAACTCACTTCCTCAGGATACATGGACAAGATAATTTTTAGATTTCAATCTACAATGTAGACATTAGAAAAGAAGATAAAATAGATTGGAGGGACCACAGGACAACAGGAAAGGTTGGGGAGCAGTGCTCTGTGTTACCTGCACATTCCTCTGCAGTCCCTTTAGGAGTGTGCACATCAAGTCAGCCCAACCAGGGGCCAGGCTGGCTGATGCCTGTGAAGTTGAACGGACATTGTCTCTGGCTTCGGTGCCCTTGCTTGCAAAATAAAGACAGTATCAGCAACTGCCTTATACAATTATTTTAGGAGTATATATATATATAGTATATATATATATATATAGTTATGCTGGCCCAGTCAGGAATATAAGCATGTTAGTGATTCTTTTCCTTGTTCACTGCATCCTAACAAGCAGGAGTGTCAAATAGTTGAGAAATCCTGAAGTTACATTTAAGGACAAATCGGCTGTGCACTTGTCATGTGGTAGAGACATGAGCTCCACCAGCTTTTCAAAGCCTAACTTCCTGGAGAGAGCATGTAGAGGCAGAACAGAAACAAGCTGTTGTCAGTTGTTCTGTCTACACAGGTTGCTTCTAGCCTCAGAGGATGGTGAAGGAGGTTCCTGCCGCCATCTTTGAAAGCCAGAACCTGAAAATGGCCATCTGCACAGGAAGGGACTGAACAGTGAGCATTCCACAGATCACTTTATGCTAAAAATACAGTCAGCCCAGGACTGGAGATGAGATCAGAAGCAGGAAAGCAGAGGCCAGGGCATTCTCAGGAGGCCATGTGCCTGTCTGTTCAGTGCTCCCTGTGTTGACCTAGGACAGGAAGGAGCCTCTAGGAACGGGATGCGACACACAGGAGGGGTTGCCTTCTGGAGCAGTGACTAGAAATCATAGTGGTTTTTAATGGCTGCTTGGAAGGTACCTGGAATAATTTTCTGCCATGACAACAGGTAATCCTCAGACAATTTTAATCCCTAACAAGAGGGCAGAGCTATTGCTTTTCTGCCTTGCTGTTTGCATGTTAATAATCCCAAGAAGACTAAATAATTGAAGCTGCATCATTTGAAACCTATTTTACTATCCTTGGGTTGGAAAATGACTGATTCTTTCTTCTCTCTGGGTTTCCATAGCTTCACGGAGCTTGCAGATCACACCATCAGTTCACTAGGCACACCTCTGGAATTGAACTAGCTCTCATGCACCTTTTGTCTCAGGAATAATGGCAATTTTTTTCCTCATTTAATCATAGCACGTGTCCGTTAATTAATCAATCAAACAACATGTGCAAAATTCTACCCCTGTCTGTGTTCAGCCCGTGGAAGCTACACATGCAGAGTACATTTTCTAAAACCTTTCTCTAAAATCTAGTTGAGAGAGAGAGAACAGCTCACGGAAAAGGGAGGAAAGCATTGCCGGGGATTGGGTGTGCTGGTCTACCTCGAAAAGCCCCGGCTCAATCCTCAGCTGATGGAGTCTGCAGGCTGGTGCACACCTGTTATCCCAGCACTCGGGAAGCAGGCAGAGCATTGGAAAGAAGCTCAAACCCTCTTGACTACACAGAAAGTCTAGGCAAGCCAGAAATGCTGGAGAGCTTAGCTCCACCAACCCCAAGAAACAGCGTTGGGGGCATGAGACAGTGATGAGGAGGTAGAATACAGGTTGAGCACGCATAAAGACCCGAGGTTGGCATTCCCAACACCTACTTTAAAAGCTGGTGTATGCCTGTGTGGATGCACCAGTGTGTGCAGACAGCAAAGATCTGCTGGAGTGCAGAGAGTCGTCAAGATTATGGAGGGTCTGGGCAGTCAGGCAGGGGCACCAGAAGCTAGGCGGAGGAGCTACAGGGAGCCGTGGAGAGCCGTGGTAAGTGTTAGGGAGTTGTTAGGGTGGTGGGCTGCCTGGAGTGTGGACAGTGAGCGTCAGGAAGGACAGCTTGGGGACCTCAGTGGGGCCAGGGGAGGCACATGCACTGGGGACACAGCACCGTCACCAGCGATAGTAAGAGAACGAACGGCAGCTTCAGGCCTTACTAAGTTTACTTGTCACTGTTGAAACAAAAACCAACATTAACCACTTTAGGAAACACACGTCGGAAACCCAGCCAGGCGTTCTGGGACTCCCAGCCCCTTGGGCATCGGGTCTGAGCTGACTCCCACGGTGGTTCTCAACCGTCCGAGCACCTTGGCCTTCAGTTCAGCTCCTCGTGTCGTGCTGACCGCCAACCACGAAGTTATTTTTGTTGCTGCCTCGTGCCTATAATTTTGTCACTGTTATGAACTGTGACTTAAATGTCTGATGTGTGTAAAAGAGCCATTTGACCCTCCTCAAAGGGGCTGTGAGCCAAGGCTGAGAGCCCTGCCCACAGCTGTTTGCAGGTGTTCTATCACTGAACATGTGTAGACCACAGGCAGGGCTAAGAACCCTGACACGCTGCACAATGACACACTTCAAGCAAGTACATTTGGGTGTAACGGAGGGTCTACATGGGGCACATGTGCCCAGCCTGGTCTGAGATCTTCCCTCTGTAATTATTTAATTAAGCAGGAGGTGGGCGTTGATGAACTGTTGCAGGGAGGTCAATAGAAGGCCTGTGCCTTTGTTTGCTCTTGACTGGGGAGCGAGCAGAGGGCAAGCAGGTTCTCTGTGATGCCCACAGTGTGCAAGGCACAACCTTCTGCTTGTTTCAATTTTCTCTTTAGTGGTTATGGTGCCGAGGACCCAACCCAGCGCCTTGTGCATGCCCAGCTAAGCATCACTGCTACCCTCCAGCCCAAAGCCACGGCTCTTCAAAGTTTCAGCTCCAGCCTTCGCTCTTTGGTGAAAACCATGTGGCCTAAGTGCTGATTGACCCCCATGTGTTGCCTGCAGGACCGCTAAGCAGAGACACCTCTGCACTAATGCAAGACTCACCATGGATGCAACAGAGGTAGCGTCCATGACTGGACCTTCCCAGATGGGACAGAGACAAATATTCACAAAATGCAGGGAAGCCGGCTGCAGCTTCACCAGTGAGCGTGTTTGCAGGTGTGACCCAGCCTGTCTCACCCCTGCGCTGCCCAGCTGGAAAACAAAGAGTCCGCAGAGGGCTGAGCAGCCAGAGGGGCTGGGAGCCACTTACCGCTTAATGTTGTCTTTAGCTCTGCGCTGAGAATCTTGGAGGAGACGGCTGCTCTGCCTTGCTGTCCCAGGCGGTGCATCTTAGCCGATGCCGTGTCTCACAAAAGGCACAAGTAACGCTGTCACTGGGAAGCTAAGTCTGGTAGCCTTCAGACTCCTGTTCAGGAGGCCGCACCCCTGCCAAGCTGGGCATCACAGCAGACCTTCCCCTGCCAGCGTCTGTTCTCAGCTCCACACTCCACAGCAGCTGGGCACTGGCTTCCCAGCTCACCTGTGCAGCACTGAGATCACACGTGTGTTACTGCCCCCAGATTCACACGGATCATTGGGGTTCTAACTCAGGTCTTCACGTTTTCACAGTAAGTGTTTTAGCCATTCAACAGTGTGACCAACACCATGGTAGGGTGGTTTTGAGCTGAAGGCTCTTCAGGAGCCAGCAGACACGGGAATCCTGGTTCTTTGGCCCCGCTGTCTTCCCGAAAGGGAAGATATGTGCATGGGAGGATTGCTTTGCAAAGGCAGGAGGAGAGAGACCATTGACAGAATACAAGACGGAAAACAACCGCGCCAACAATCCTTGTAAAGTTACCTAGGTCTCCCCAGTCGCTTCTCCATGAGTAGACACCCTGCCTCAAAGCCCTCAATCTGGTCACTTTTTCATATTTTATCATTCTTTGTCCAAGTCAGTAAATAAGCAGTCAACCCTAAGGGCTTCTTTACATGTCTGCCTCCTTGCGAGGTCATCCGGGTGAAGTAAAGCTCGCCATAAGTGATTTCTGAGTTTCTCTGGCCAGCCTGGCTTTTGTTTACAGGGCTTTCAGGATGAACAAGAACTTCAAGAATGGGTTCTTTCCTCCTCTACATCGGCTAGGGCATCCGCAGCAAGAGCCACAGACTGTGGCTTCACAGACATTTACCTCCCACAGTCCTGAAGTCTACAAGTCCAAAAGTAAGATGCAGACATGCTGTTTTCTCCCGAGGCCTCTGTCTGCCTGTGGGTAGCCTTTGCCTCTCTGCATGCTTCCTTGATGTTGCAAGCCATTGGGTCTGCCCCCCACGACCTCACTCAACCCTCATTACCTCGTTAGGAACATTGTTTCAGCACTTTCATGACTACCAGGCATTAGGACTCCAGCATATTAATTTGAGGAGGGGTTAAAGTTCAACCTATAACAGAAAACTATCATTATAGTCTGTGTGTGTTTCTGTATTAACTAAGCTCAGTGAAAACACATGCTTAGCTGTTGTATTAACAGTTCTTCACAGCCCTGATCTGTGGTATAACATCCACCTGGAATGACCTCAGTCTTATTCAACATGTCTCGGCTCTGCCAGCACATCTACCCCGGGATGGATCTTCCCAGTCGCTGTAAGAGCTGGCCTCCACTAACTGCCTGTGATTACACTAGGCACTGGTTGATTTCTGTAGCCAGGTAATCCTTCCCATTTAACGGGTAAGAAGACCGAGGAGTGGAGAGGCAACAGTCCGTATCACTGAGGCCGTGACTGTCTCCTAACTGTAGTGATGCCCTTCTTTGTCCATGCATGCTGACTCTACTTAACTCAGTTGCTTGAAAGGTGAGCCTATGAGATCAGACTTGGGGAAACATGGCCAGAGTGAGGTAATTAATAAGGCTTTGGGTCTGTGCCCAGGAAACTGAAATCTGCAGCAGAGCAGGGAGAGGGAGAAAGAAGGAACACACAGACAGGTGGCAGGAAAATAGGAGACGTGGAACGGCCACCAGCACCTTGAAGAGCCAGGCCGCAAGCGCCATCGCACAGGGGGACGAGAAGCAAAGAAGTGAACAAAAGTTTGGATACAGGCTCTTCTGCTGTGTGCATCATGCTCCCTGGGACGGAGCCAGAGGCAAGAGTGGGAGCTGCACAGAGGGAGGGTCTGGCAGCAGAGGTTCAGTGTGCAGGAATGACCACAGAGATGGCTGGTGACAGCTCCCAGCCACAGGTGTGTGTTCGCAGGCCTCATGCTTAAACTGGGCTGCATTTAAACAACGGGATATGGCTCCCTCAACTCCACATTTGGGCTGCTTTTCAAAGCTCTGGAGCTCCACTCACCTGGGCATTTTCTCTGTTCACTATTGTGATGTCACTTCCTGTTGTCTCACACTAGCTGACCTTACTCATTTACATCACCTGCCACCACCCTTGGAGTGGCCACATTTTTTTATCACTTAGCCAGGCATCAAAGAATTCAGAGAAAACTCAATAGTTGCTGGGTCTAGGTATCAGCCCCACTGTTTGACTGTTTGATTTGCCACTCTGTTTGGCTTTTCTCATCTGGCGCATGGTGAGCTAGTGTGCCCACTCTACAGGGCCCGCATATGTGAATTACTCAGCCAGCACCCAAATACCACAAACTTCTAAACCACAGGCTCACAAACTGGAGGTCGAATGACCCTTCCACAGGGCTGGCTTGAGACCACCAGAAAACACAGATACTTGCATTATGATTCATAACAGCAGCAAAATCACGGTTACGAAGAGACAATGAAAATGACTTTACGGTTGGGGTCAGCACACACGGGGAAATGTGTTAAAGGACGGCAGTGGCAGGAAGGGTGAGGACTGCCGACCCAAACAGAGACAGCTCTCACTGCTGTTGCTACGGGATTCCATCAGTGTGTATGTCTCCTCTCTGTGTCTCTCTCTGTGTCTCTATCTCTCTGTATGTCTCTCTCACAGTGAGTGTTTATGCATGTGTGTGTTGGTGTACAAGTGCATGTAGGTGTCTGTGGAGATCAGCGGTTGGTTTCCTGTGTCCCTCAATTGCTCTCCTTTCTTTTTTAGGACAGGGTCTCTCACGGGCCTGGAACTCAGCAGGCAGGCCAGGTTAGCTGGGCTGTGAAGCTCCAGTGATCTGATTCTCTCTAGCTCGCAGCCCCGGGGATCACAGGGACACACCCCAATGCCTGCCTTCTTCTGTGTCTGTGTGTGTTGGGCTCATGACCCAGACCCTCATGCCCGTGTCCTCACTGAGCCAACTCCCTGCCTGTCTTTGGACCTTCTCTTCTGCAGATCAGCGCCAGAGGAAGCAAAGTCTCCAGGGCTCAGCTGTGGCTCGGAAGTCCCATGTTTTTCTGGGCACAGGTATGAGCCAGAAGCTCAGCCTGGCTATTTCACACACATCACTGCTTCCCAAAGACATGGTGGCATCAGCCTAAAGCAGCCGCTCATAACAAAGAGGTTTGTGGGACTTTTTGGTAGACCAGGCATAAACACTTCTCATTAAAAAGTCAGAAATGCATCAGTCTTTACTGAATTACTTTATGCACAGTTAATTCAAGCGAACAAAACTCCATTGTTTCTGAGAAATTAGGGTGAGGACATCAAAACGCCCCTCCATCAGGACACTTTAGAAAAGATTATGGAAATGAGAAATGTATTAATCCTTTTGTTATTTACATACATGAATTTTGAATATTCAAATTATTCCTCAGCTAATAATAACCTGAATTTTCATTACCCAAATAGACAGGGACTGATTACATGATAAGGAAAGCAGGGTGATTCGTTGCTGGGTTATTAATCAACCAAGCATTTTAAATTTGCACTGAGGAAATCCCGCTCTAGGTGATGAAGGCTGAGAAGGCACATAAAGGACCAGGTGGAGATGAAATACCAGACGTCCTTCCCCATTCTCGGGCAGAATCCGCTCCTGCATTAGCTGTCTATCCTGAAGAAGTCACTTAGCTTACACACACTTCAGCTTCCCCATCTCACACATGGATCCAACCCAACAGTTCTTGAAGAGGAACAGCCGCCGGCAGGGGTGTTGGTTAGGGCTGCAAATGGAGGCCGACCCTACAGTGCTGGCCCAGCGCTCGGGAACTCTTGGGGTTCAGTACCCCGCAGAGCTATGTGTGCTCACGGAGGAATGATCAGAAATTCAAGCTTATCTTTGGCTGCATAGTGAATTCAGATCTGGCCTGGGATACAGGAGAGCCCGTGTCAAAAGACAGATGAGCAAAGACCACTAATCACTCCTTTAAGCAAGATGGCCAGGGTTTTCACAGGAATCAGGGCCTTTGGATACATGTACTTTGTCATTTTGTACCTAAAAGAAGAAAAACTAGTTTTCCTCCTCATTTGTGAAGGGGAAGGGGGTAATATGAGTCTAGCTGGAGGTGTGCTGCTCGGGGGCTGCTGGGGGGAAAGTCCAAATGGTTCAGATAACAGTGACAGGGCTGGTCTGAGCAGAGTGGGAACCCAGCATAATCAGCAGTCAGAGCACCCCACAGCCCGTCTGCATTCAGACAAAGATCCCCTTCATCACAGAAAAACACAGAAAATACACTGTCACTGAGTGCCTCCAGCTTTCCTACAGGTGAGTCCATGAGGGTGCTAGGAAGGACATGCCCAAGGTCATTGTTACCACGAGAACATTTTCTCGCTGGGAAATAACCACTTGGATTAACATTTCAGTGCTCACCCAAAAATAAACTTTGTAAACTGATATAAATTAGCTCTACTGAGGACAATTCTCCCTGGCTTAAAAAGAAATTAACAAAATGTATTTCATTCAGAAGCAAGTTTCAATATTCCAATAGTTGGGATTTATAGCCAGACAAGTGTCCACAGGGACATTAAATATTAATTATCTTGCCCATGTTTGCATCACAGGCGTGAACAGAGCATGGAGTTGAAATCTTAACGGGCCCCCGACAGATGTGCCTGCCTACCTAATCATTATGCTCGCCTCTCTTAGCTCACAGAGTCCTGGGAAAGCTATGGGAGGATTTTATGACTGGTACTAATTCATCCAAGCTTAGAGAGGGGCCCTTTCCTGCTGCACAGCCTCTGCTGGGGAGAGAAAGACCAGTGCAGTCTTAGTGAAATGGGACTCGATTGAGATGCAGGCAAGGGCGCCCTGGGAAATCTAAGCCAGAACAAAAGGATGCTCCTGGAGAGGGGCATCATTACAGGACCAAATTAAGATGTCAGCCACATCAGCATATAGGAGTGCTACAGGAAGCCATCTTGCTGTGACCAGAGGGAGCTTCCAGGCAGGGGTAGGGGCCTCAGGAAACAATAGCTGGAAATTAGCACACAAGCAGGGCAGAGGGGAAAGTGGTCTGGCACTTGATTTTATTTAGCTTTCCCTTTGATATCTGAGAATCACACTGATGATTACTGCATTCAGTCTGCAGAGCTTGATTGGCCTATTCACACAGAAATGATCTTGGGGGTGGGGAAGGCTGAGTGCTCCCGTGCAACCTCCCGTGAGAGGCTCACATCAGTTTGGTGGCCTCCTGTATAGCACAGGATTCCAGGAAAGAATGACTTGGACTTAGCCAGGATGACCGAGAAAGGCAGAACAGAAACAGCTCTGCTGAGAACTTACAGTGTAAAGTCATGCCACTTGCAAGGAACTTGGAGAGCTGTGACGTTTGCTTCTGAGCACGCTGCTCACTCAGGAGGGAAATGTGAGTGAGCCTTGCTCCCCAGGTGTTTACTCTCACATGGAATGTTTGTCTCTGAAGTTCTGCTACCACAGAATCCCTATGGACCCCCTGCTCTTTTGCTCTGAACTTGAGCCCAGTTGCAGGACACAGAGAGGTCAAACTCAATCCAACAAGAAAGCTTCCCGTGTGCTTACTTGCTTTCAGAGTTCTGCAGGCTGCTGGGGGTAAACAGACTTCAGCAGTCTTCCTCCAGTGCTGGGCCCCGGGAGCTACAATGCCAGCCTGCCAAGCAAGGGCCAGCCTGCCATGCAAAGTGTAGCCCACACTGTGACAGGCCTGGTGCAATTGTCTGTAGCTCATGGGCCAAATCCAGCTTTCTGCCTTAAAAGTAGGGAAGGAGGAGAAAGGAGATAAGGAGGGGAGGAGGAAAAGGAAAAGGAAGAGAAAGACAAGGAGGTGGAGGAGGAAGAGGAGAGGGAAGAAAGAGGAGGAGGAGGACTTGGTGGTAAACCCTTGTAATCCCCAGCACTAGAAAAAGTCAACAAAGGTTGAGAGACCTACACACTAAGACCTTGTTTCAAAAAAATTTAAAAAAATAGATGAAAGAAGGAGAGAGGGAGTGTGGGAGAGGAGGGAGGGAGGAGGGATGGAGGGGGAGAAAAGAAAGAGAAGAAACAAGGGAAGGAAGGAAAATAGGGAAGGAGGAGACAGAAGGGTTTTGGGCTTCTGCTTTGAGGCAGTTTCTTCTGCCCTTGTAGACTATAGTACAGTGGAGACAGGTTAGGGGCTACTTTCTCCTTCTCTGTGTTGAAGGTGTTCACTAGCTCCTTCCCCAGGAAGCACGAGGTTCTTCTTACTCTTCTTCATCTCTGACCCTCATGTTCACAGAGCTGATTGATTTGTACTCCCCAGTCCATACCATGCCATCATGCTGGCCCATGCCTCTCTTCCCCAGTCTACAGCACCATTGTCCTGGTTCATGCCTGCATGTTTTATTTTATTCAGACACTTCATCTGCAGCCCTATGTTATTCTCACAAGCAAACGTGTGCTTTTTCCCTGTTGGCAGGTTGCTATACATCTGTGATGAGTGCATTCTTAGCCAATATGGGGTGTTACTGGGTGCTTGTTCATATATTTCATGTGTGTTATAGTTTGGGAGTTGACTGTTCTCCAAAGCACAAGATGTTAAAAGCCTAGTTCCAGACACCATTCTCAAGGAGGGTGGGCGTGGAAACTTTCAGACTTGGCCTAGTGAGAGGATTCAGGTCTTCTGACGTGGCCATGAGACAAGTGGTTTTACCATATCCTCTGCTACCACTGTGCTGTGCTGCGGCATCACAGACACTTCATGGAGGGGAGGCTTTAGAACCGTGAGACAAAGTAAGCTTCTTCTCTGGGTGAGCTGGTTATATAGGATATTTGTCATAGCAATGGGAAGCTAACATGCTGAGCAGATATTATATGTGTGGGCAGCCTTGTTTCAGTTTGGGCTTTTTCACTGAAAACTACGTTTCTAAAATTCATTTGTATCTAAGCATGGTACCTCATCCTACTGAGGCAGGAGGATTGTTTCAAGTTCAAGATCAGCCTGGGCTAAAGAGTGAGGCCAGAGGTGAGGGACGCCTTTCATCTCAGCATTGGATAGCAGAGGGAGGCAAACCTCTGTGAGTTTGAGGCCAGCCAGGACTAACTACACAGTAACACCTTATCAGAGATAGATGATAGATAGATAGATAGATAGATAGATAGATAGATAGATAGATAGATAGATAGATAGATAATAGATGAATGGACAGACAGATGATAGATAGATGAGTGAATGGATGGATACAGACAGACAGAAAGATAGATGATAGAATTTATCTAAAAATCACATACACACAAAGAAAATTCATCTGAGATACTTTGTAAATATTGCTTATAATTTATGATTCCTCTTCAAGGCTTAGATGAATGACATGGGATCATTCTTGCAGAAGGGGGAGGACCTCTGGTAGCTTAGCTATCTGTAATATAAATACCACATTAAGTCCCCAAGAAAGGAAGCACATTTCTTTCCAAAGTCTGACTTATATAAATCATGATTGGGTTTGCATCAATAGGTAGAGTCTCCTGATTCTCTCTAAGTTCCTGTGTCAAGCTTAGCCATGAGGTAGAGGGTCTGTCTCTACTACCCACCTCTTACAAGCTAATTTGGAGCTAGCCATTCCCAACTGTGCATTGCTTCTGTCGGGTTCTCAGTGAGGACAGACTTTGAACTTCTCCGGTGGTGGAGACTCGTCAAGGAGTGTTAGCTGCTGCTCAGCCCCACTGCACCCAGCTGGAAACCCAACCAGTCAGGTAACATGCTCTTCCCATCCCCACCGTAGGCTTCTCACAGGAAGGCGCATTTGGCTTATGCAATTTCCCAGCACTGGGGCCAGGGAAGCAGGTGTTCAGTCCTTGGATTTGTAGCAGACCAAAGGAAGGGTACTCAACTTTGTGTTTATTATTCTTTCAAAAATACTCTCAACAGTCTCTTAGCTAAGGCCTTTAATCCTAGGTCTCTTGAGAATTCATGTTTTTTATGTTGCATTATAAATTGTTATATTTAAAAGCAACAATGCACTTGAACATTTGATAGTTTGCCAAACAAGGGTAGGCAATAAACCGTAGGCCAGACCAGAGCTGTGCATGTCTGCCTATACTGTGCTAGAGTTTTAACAATATTCATAATTGTCAGGCTCCAAACAGAGATCTAGAAACTTTAAACTAATTTTGTGCCACCCCTCCTAAAAATTTACGGCAATTCTAACTTCTCTTTAGGATAATACCTTGAGGGGAAAAGGCAGTGGTAAATTAAGAGGGGGCTCATCTACTTCAGGGAGGGATGGAGCTTTGTAGAGTGTGAAAGTTTGTCCGGCTTAGCTGTAACCAGCAGCCTGAGCCAGCCTAAAGCTATCCGAGAACATCTCCATCGAGGGGATGCGCACATTCGAGCAGCCCATGTGCGTGTCTGTAGAAGTGTTGATGGTAAATGAATGCGGGAGGGCCCAGCCCAGTGTGAGCAGCTCTGGTCCTTGGGCAGTGGACTGGCTGATTCAGAAACCAGCTAAGCACAAGCCTGTGCAGTCGTTCCTGGTTTCTTCTTTAAGCTCTTGATTACTTGAGCTCATGCCCTGACTCCCCTCAGTGATGAACTATGACCTGGAAGTATAAGTAAGAGAAGGATCTGGTTTCAGCTCCCAGCACCCACATGGCAGCTCACAACCATCTGTAACTCCAGGTCCAGGGGACCCAACAATCTCACCCAGACATACATGCAGGCAAAACACCACCGCATATAAAATGAAGATGAATAACTCATTGGATGATAGGAAGCCAGCAAGATATTTTTTAAAAATGATATAGAGGACCTCAAATTCAGCTCATGACCAGGTTTAGCTTGACTGATGCCTTTCTTCCCCCTCTACAAAATGTCTGCCCAGAGCCCTTTGCTTCTTTATTATTTCCAAGCTCTCTATTAAAAATAAAGTGTGCATGAGATGTTTCTAGGCAGGGAATGGTTAGTATAATGTTTAACATAGAGTGGAAAGGAAGGTCTAACGGTGACTGTTCTACAGCTGTGATAAAACTCCACGAACAAGAAAGCTTGTAAAAGAGGGAGTTTAGTCAGGCTATAGTTGAAAATATACAGCCCACGATGGCAGGGGAAGGCCTGGCAGCAGGAACACGTGAGCGCACACATCTCGAACGGAAGCCGGGAAACAGGGGAAGCACACTGGGAAGGGCCCAAGTCTTCGGCAACTCACAACCGACCCCAGTGACAACCTCCAATATGGCCACAAATGTTCCTTCCCAAACAGTTCCACAAACTAGGGACTAAGTATCCAAACATATGAGTGGATGGGGGCCATTCTCATTCCAACCATCACAGAAAGAACCACTTCTCTGTGTTACTCCGTTTTCACCTTAATCCTTCGCCCCAACCTCATAAAGATCATTACTTTAGGATTATTATCTGGCAAGGTCTGTCAGGTTCCCAGCTGTTCTGTCTGAGGGAGGGTACAAAGAGGACCATTCAAATCACGTGTCAAGTTTACAGGGATTTTTTTCATATTGTCTGCCAAGATTATGTGTTATCTTGATAAGGACGTGAAAAAGGGATAAACATACCTAGTTATCAGGAGTGCACACTGAGACTTCAGTGAGAGTCCATCCCACCAGTCAGAATGGCCATCATCAAGAAAACCAGCAGCAGCAAAGAATGCAGGGAGGAAAAACAGCCTTATACACTGCTGGAAGGGATGCAACTAATTAGGCCATGATGGAAACCAAGTTGTAAGTCTGCAAAAAATAAAGCATAGAATCACCATGGGACCCAGATGTACCGCCCTGGAGGGTATGCCTGAAGGAGGCTCAGTCAATAAGCCAGAGGTACTTGCACACCCACACTTACCGTGGTGGCACTGCTCACAGGAGACAAGACACAGAACCAGCCTAGATGCCCATCAGCAGATCAGCTAAGGAGAATGTGGTACACATGCACAGTGCAGCTTATTCAGCCATAATAAACGAGGCTGAGTAAGAGTGTTGGCATGCCCCTGTAGTCCTGGCCTTAGAAGGGGAGAAGGAGGAAGGTCAAGAACCCAGGGGCGTCTTCAGACACAGCATGAGTCCAAAGTTGGCTGCTGATGTTTAAGAGAAATTAAATAGTGTTATTTGCAGGAAAGTGGAAGGACCTCGAAATGATCATGCTAAGTGAAACAAGACAGTCAGACAAACACTGCCCGTCTCCCTCACTTGTGGTACCCAGATTTTGTTTTGAAGTATATATTTATGAAATAGAAGATGAGCTTTGTGCATGGAGGGAGTAGCCCGAAGACAAAGACATGAGTGGGCACTTAGAGGCTGCAGTTAGGGATGTACACTGCACCAAACACTGCCATGGCTACCCTGACCTTAGAAGCCAACAGATGTCCAGATCCTGACACCTCGATGGTAAGTTATCTTCAGAGTTGCTACATTTAAGCCTCCATTGGATGGAATTATTTTCTTGTTCGCCAGCATGTCTCAAGAGACCAGAATAGTGCTCTCAATGCTCAGGACAGCTGTGTTGGTTGAATGACTAGGGAGAGAAGGCTAGGCTTTGTGCATCAGGCGCGTGTGGGCAGTGGGAAGGAAAACCGCATAGAGAGAGCAGTAAAGAGCAGCACCTGGCCTCTGCCAGATAAATATCTTTCAAGGGGGTTATCTTTTTTTTTTTTTTAGGTGGAACTGACTCACAAGATGTTGACTGGGAGAGGAAAGGAATGTAGGAGCAAAAGCAGGAACACTTTAATTGGCATGCCTGAACGTTACTAATTCTAAAGGTCACTTAATGTTGACTGCCTTTTCCCCAATTGCAAAAGAAAGTTACTTGAGACTACATTTTCACACACACACACACAAACTGTTGCTCTAGCCTATGATTTTTTAATGGTTTATTTATTTTTATTTTATGTGCACTGGTGTTTTGCCTGCATGTTCGTCTGTGTGAGGGTGTCAAACTACTTAGAGAGATTACAGACAAGTGTGAGCTACCTTGTAGGTGCTGGGAATTGAACCTGGGTCCTCTGGGAGAGCAACAGTGCTCTAGACCACTGAGTCATCTCTCTAGCCCTGACCCGTGATTTCTTTATGTGAGACGCTAGTGTGCTAGTGTGCCATGGCTTTGGTCGCTGTGTTCAGCATGGACCAATGTTCTTATCTTACCAAAAGGCTGGAGATAAGAAGGTGAGAGAAAAGCGATTGGTCCCCACATAGTAACTGACCTGTGACCATCATTAAATGAATAAACACCCCAGACGTCATATTTTACCTACCTCTAGGGGTTCGCGAGAATCAGAAGATTGCAATGGTTGCATTGTGAAACCTGTAAAAATGACAAGATAAGCAGGAATGTGATCGAGGCAGAAATGGCGCCTGGATGTGTGGTGCAGCGTTGGGGTGTGCCCCAGCGTTGGGGTAACCGTTTCGAAGACCAGCAGAGTGTCAGCCCGTGTGAGGCAAAAAGGCAGTCCGGTGCAGCGGGGTTCAGTAGCCATTGTTTGTTCAAACTTCTGGAGTCTGACACCAGGCAGTTTATTTCAGGCATATGTAAGCCCAGCACAATTTTAGAAAAAAAGTCTCCTGATGATAATTAACTTAATCCCACCTGGACAACAAAGCTTACCACATGCTTACATTGAGACTCTTTTCAAAGCACATATGACTCTTCCATAAAGCTGGATTTTGTTGACTGAGATAAGTGCCCAAGATAAGGTCTAGGCAGGAGGACTGAGACAGAGAAGTCTGGGGGGCCAGATCTGGCCTGACGGATAGCCCAGAGCTCCAAATGGCTGTTAACCCTCTGTTACAGGTTCGTCAGCTGAGAAATGGTGCTCAAGATAGAGAATCTGGGATAAAATCAGAGTCCGGGGTGTCAACCATGGCCTGACTCTACAGACAGCACAGGTTGCCAGGCTGTTAGCGGCATCCATGTCAGGCCTGGTAGGCAGAAAACAGCTACGCCACCCCCTTTGAAGAGGCCACCCTGCATGTTTAACACTAGGGTTTCCTTGGTGCTTATCTGTGAGCACAAGGACGGCGTGGCCTTTACAGTGTTCTAGTTCATTCTCATTTGTGCCCTAAAACCCAAACCAAGCCAGAAAACAAAAACAAAGAAACAAAAACTTAGGCAGTGAAAACAAGCTGGTGACAGCTGCTGGAAAGTTCTTGGGTAACCATGGCTGTGGTGGGACCCTAAATGCTGTCTGTTAGGAAGGGAGGCCCTGAGTCTGCTCCTAAATTAGTAACCATTCCTGAGCGCAGTGTGCCTGTCAGCGCCGCTGTCCTCGCCTGGATGTCCTCGCCTGACGAATGGGTGCTACCTCCAACAGCGACCCTGTCAATGTGTGCTTGTGGGTTTGCATTTTGCTGGTATTTAAAAGCAGGCCTTGTAATCAGGGCGGGGCAAGTCTAACTTGCTTTTAGATAAACTTGTGATAATTCTTTGTGTATGAAGAAAATATCTGTGCTGTTTTGTCATGTAAAGTGGCTTGAACCTCATTAAAATATCCCAGGGACTTCATTCTTAAGACAAGTGAAAATGAAAGACAATTTACAGAATTCTTCATATCCTCAGATCTCTTAGGTTGAAAACAGCCTTGACTGTGGGCAGTCCCCATACCCAGGTCCCCGTCATTACATGGGGACATATGAATACCAGCCAGCACCATGGGAGATCGTGGTGAGCCTGTGGCGAATGAAAAATGTTCCCATAAGCTCATACGTTTGAATGCTTGGTCCCCAGTTAATGAAGCTATTTGGGAAGGGTTAGGAGGTGTGGCCTTGCTGGAAGAAATGTGTCTCTGGGGATGGGCTTTGAGGTTTGAAAAGTCACTAGCCTCAGCATCTTTCTCTGCCTGCTGCTTGAAGATCAGATTCTCTGAGCTACTCTCCAGTGCCTTCTGCTCCCACCATCATGCCACAGACCCACCCTCCGAAATGGTAAGCCAGCCCCTCGGTCATGGTGTCTTCACAGAAATGGAACAGGAAGTAACTAAGAGCCCTCACTTCCAACGTTCCACCAGTACGCTCGAAGACGCAGCATGGAGATAAATGCCAAGGGCTTCACCAGGACGCTTGCCCTCCAGATGGTGGTCTGGGCAGAGGGCAGCACCTTCAGTGTCCTGTATTTCATCACCCATCTTGCTTTGTTAGTGCCACTGTCTGCAGAAACTGTCTCGGGATCTCCAGCTTCTAGGATCCTGCCTTTCTCCTTATACGCTGTCTCTGCTTACTCAAAAGTTTAAAAATGAGTAACAGGGTTTTAAGAAGCCCCCTTACTGGGTGGGCTGAAGGAGAGCAGAATCAAGAACATCTTCTTTCTGCTCCTGTCCCTGCAGCACTCCCCCAAACATATCATAGATTTGTTGTGGGTGAGCTTTTGAAAATATGTGGTAAGATATACATATTATACCCGTTTTAACTACTTGTGGATATACAGCTCAGTGGGATTTACTGCATTTTCGTTGTGAAGTTGCCATTATCATCCATTTTCAGAGATTTTTCATATTCTCAAAATCAAACTTTATACCTACTAAAAATGAATTCTCCAGTGAGCTAATCTATTTTCTGTGTCTGTGTTGACTACTGTAGGTGTTTCACATAATAGGAATTGTGAACTATTTGTTCTTTCTGCCTAACTTATTTCTCTTAAAAAAATCTTCAAAATTAATACATGTTATAGCATGTGCCAGAATTCCATTCTTTTAAAAATATGAATATCATTCCATTATATGTGTAGGTGTTACAGATTTTGTCTCACTATTCCTCTGTCGAGGGCTTTTAGATTTTCTACTTTTTGGACACTGTGAATACTGTTGCTATAAACAGTGGTGTGTAATTAACTCTCAGAGAGGATGGGATGCAGCTGGGCTGCTGGAGTGCTTGCCCCGTGCACAGAGCCCTGGGTTTGATCCCACAAATGCTGCACAGGCCTGATCCCAGTGGAAGCCTGAGGAAGGAAAACCACAAGTTCGTTCTCTACTACAGAGTGAACTGGAGAATACCTGGGCTAGTTTCTTTTCTAGAAAAACAAAACTCCCAACATTCCAACCTGGCTATTATTAACTACTTCTGTCACAATATCCAGGAACATCCTAGGTCATGATAAATAATGAATACTTTACCTTGACCTCATTTTTATTTTATCTATTGCCTTAGAGTGGCTGTAAAAACTGCTTACTTTGCATACTGCTCCAAACATCAGAACAGATAACCTGTGAGCGACCAATCCTCACCATGATAGACAATTTATCTGTCTTCCAAGAGGCTTCCAGTCCTGGATCATCATGTCTCTCCATCGGGGCTCTCAGTCCTTCTGTATATTTAATTTGTCATGGTAGGCATCAAACCTGGGCAAGGACACATGCTAAGCGCACTTCATCACTGAACTACATCCCCACCCTACTCTTGTGCACATTTGAAATCTTCAAGAATAAAATGTTTATTCACATAACAAAAACTCAGGTCCAGACAGTAATCTTGCGACTGAAAGGACCACCCGCAGACTTATGTACCCATTTTTTTGTATTGAGTCATTAATTGGGGTTAAGTGGTAATTGTTATTGGATTTCATTTTTTAGTTATGTAATTGTAGTCATGATAACCGAAGTTTAAGGCATCTTTTATGTCTATGACATTATTACAGGTCATTTTTGAGTCATTTTAACTGAAGCTTATTCATGAGCATACACAATAACATTTAAATAGCATTTAAATACCTCCTACAATGGCACTGCACATTTCCCCCAATGTTACTGAAACTGGTTGCAATTTTTCTTTCCAGATACATAAAGTACTAGAAAAGTAGCCAAAAAAAAAGAGGACATGGACTCAATATGGTGCCAAAAACAGTAATAGTGCTTGAAACATTAAACAGTTCCTCAGAGCTCTTCTTGTTCCCCTTCCTCCCACTTCTCCTTGGAGAGGAGCCTCCCAGGCTAGCTTCCGGGCCCTCCTGAGTCAGCAGTGTCCTCTGTTTGGGATGGCGCTATGGCTCGTGATGGGATGGTACTGGGGCTGCTGCTGATGGGATGGTACTAAAGATGATGGGATGACACTGAGGATGATGATGGGATGTTACTGAGGATGATGGGATGATACTAAGGATGATGATGCTAAGGATGATGGGATGATGCTAGGATGATGGGATGATATTGAGGATGATGGGATGATACTGAGGATGATGATGCTAAGGATGATGGCATGATGCTAAGGATGATGATGATACTGAGGATGGTGGGATGATACTGGGGGTGATGGGATGATACTGGAGATGATGATAATCCTGGGGATGATGGCACAGCGATGGGTGGTGGAATGGAGGAACAGAGTCTGACCACTTCAGCAGAAGTGCTGAATTACTGTGAGGGAACCCTCATTTATCCTCTTAAAATGTTCTTGAGTGAGTTTCCAGTTGGTCTATTTGCTTCGTTTCCTTGGTGGCAGGTCAAAGGATGGCTCTCCAGGCACACGCCATATCCTGAGTTCAAGGTCACGGAAGAAGGTGTGAACAAGCTAATCACTGTCCCATTATCACTTTGGGAAGTGCATCGAGACATTTTATCCCAAGCTGGCTCCCTGAGTCAGATCACAAAAGTAGGGAAAGCTGGCCAAGGGACTCAAACACAACTGTGGAGGAAGCTGTGTTTTCAGTCCAGCCAGGGAAACCTGGGTTCTCAGCTGGTCACATTATGCAGAAGCTTATCAGTGCCTTCCTTTCAGAAATATTCTCGAGGTCAAGTCCATGGGCGATGGGTTCCCTTTCAGAGAACTTTCACAGGAGGCACGCACTGCATCCAGTCAACACCAACACTTATTTTTTGAAATATTAATTTAAAAGTAAGTTATAAGATAATGTGCACGTAGCTTGCATCAAGAATTCTGCTAAAGCCAATAAGCATTATTTCTTATTTATGGTTATCCTAGCCAGGAGTATGGCAAACTTCATTCTAAAGTACATATGTATTCACCCAGAAAATGGTTATTCAGTATGTCTTAGTTTCTTTACTGTTACTGTGATAAAATTTCCCAACAAAAGCAGCTCAGGAGAAAGGGGGTTTTAATGTTAATCTCACAGTTTTGGGGTACGGTCTGTCATGGCAGAGAAATCAAGACAGGAGGAGCTTGAAGCAGCTGCTCACATCACATCTGAAGTCAGGAAGCAGAGAGTGATGTGTGCCTGCGCTCACACAGCCTTCATCATTGTTTACAGTCCAGGTCCAAACCCAAAGGACAGCGCCACTCACTTTAGAATGGGTCTTCCCAGCCCAATTCACGTGACCAACATACAACCCGCCGCACTTGCCTCCCTGGGATGTCAGCTCCTGTGAGATTAACAGGCACCTGCACTGACTTTGGTCAGTAGGGATGTAGCAGCCTGCGAATAGGACCAGCCTCTTGTTCTCATTAGGTGCTAGAGAATAGAAAATATACAACAGATGATTAAACTGAAAAATTCCACTCAGCTGCAAAAATAAAGCAAAGGCAGCCAATGGGGGTGGGTAATGCCAGAGGGTGAGGGTGGGATGCAGGAGAATCTGAGTAACTACAGGAAGCTTCCAGGATGACAGGTGACAAGTCAGGTCCTGCCTGTGAGGACCGTGGGGGAGGGGTAATCCCAGGCCTATGGGGAGCAGAGTGGAGACATGGGAGTACAGCACTGACCCACACTGCGGCACACAGAAAGCTGCGTGTGCTCCTCTTCTCTGCCACTTAACAGTTCCGTTTTCAGAGCATCCAAGTGGCCACAATGCCAACCAGGCCTACTTTGATGAGAGAGAACAAATCCACGGATGTAAAAGGAGTTTTGAAATTTAGGTCAACCAACCCTGCATCAGCACTGTTGGATGCCACTACTGCAAATTCCACCTGAAGGAGTCGCCTTGTATTTGGGAAGGGCCCTGACTCCCCGCATTCCAGAGTGGGCCTCCTGGGTCTCCAAGACCCCATTTATGAGCTGGGGTCTTTGCTCCACCAGTCACCTGGCTTGTGTCCTTGAAGAGCTGCTTTACACAGCGATGACGTTTTTGACCTATGAAACAGGAAGAGTGGTGCAGATGGCATCTCAGAGCCTAGAACTGTGGTGTGCTTCCTGTGTCCTAGGGGGCCCGCTACTGACAGTTTCAGCCAAGATGCTGCACTCTCCTCCTAACCCTGCCTACACCCTCCTCCCTCCCTCCACCCCTCCTCCTCACTCCAGCCTTCACCCTCCTCCTCACCCTTCCTCCTCACCCCTGCCTTCACCCTCCTCCTCATCCCTGCCTACACCCTGGTCCTCACCCCTGCCTTCACCCACATCCTTACCCTTGCCTACACTTTGGACTGGTAAGAGTTTAATCTACTGTGCCTTCTAGGTCTCAGCTGAGGACTTTGAGTTCTAGGTCTATGAAGACGTAAAAACTTCAAGTTCTTAATCTAACTTGAATCACAGATCTGCAACCACTAAGACACACATGACCTTCCTGCACTGCCTTCTGGGCTGGACACCTCTCACAAATCAAGGGCATTGCCTCACCTCAACGACTTGCTGCTCACACTGTTCATCAGAGGGTGGGGCCGCATCATCAGTGTGAAATCCTCATAGAACGTGCTCAGAAGAACTCGTCACCCATCCACCTTCCCCACCGCTGGGACGGAATGCCAGTGATGAACAGGGAGCATGCACCTTCCCTCACGCTATCTGTGAGTGATTGCAATCATTAGGCAAGGCACGTTGTTAAATTGCACAAAATTCCATAAGTGTGTGTAAGTTCAGATGTCGCTGTCGTTATTGCGCTAGGGTTGGCCTTGCATGGATGGTGGGCAGGTTGTAAATCTAGATTTCTGTGTCTGTGAACAGGAAGGTCTTCATCCCTGTTTTCACAGACTTTCCTCAGGTCAGCATGGACTGGAAGAAGAGCTGAAGAATGTGTTCAGTTCTGCTGGCTCTGGCTGGCATGCTCTACTGCCCCCTGCCCTGTGATTACTCTTTTAGGGTTGTCAGTACCCACAATCTATATTTCTCATCAAATGTGCTCCCCCAGTGTCCTCTGGGGGCAGACTGAGGCCAGCCAGCATGTCAATAAATAGCATAACAGAATTAACTGACATTTCATTTATCCTTCAATGTTTTTATTTTTTCTCCCAGACATTAGTTCAAAGGATCATAAAGTCATGGAACATCCATCAGAGGGGATGGGAAAAAAATGAAGCAGAACTTATTCTCCCTCACACTTTTCAGGCTCTGCAGGGTACTCCCTGGGGTAAAGCCGGCCATTTTAGAAAAGCTTATCAGCCTGTCGGTCTGCACCTGCATGTTCAATCATCTTTCAAAAATAAAAAAAAAAAATGTTTGCTATTAGGAAATATACTCTAGTGAGCTTGCATGAGCAAGCATTGCAAACAAGAAATACTGCTGAACGGAGCTCACCAAACACTGATTCTTTCGTATGGAGATAGTAGGAAACAAGTGAAAACCACAGCAAAAATGCCGCTTGGCTACAAAGTGAGAGATCAGTCCAGGGCAATAACAATGAAAAGACTTTAGATACAACTTCCTCAGTTGTGGGCTCCCTGCACTGTTCACAGGAGCCACAACAAACACATAGACATGGTGCCCAGAGAGACTGTGTGTGGTGTTCATAGGGACCAAAGCCTGGGTTGTCTTGATTCTGTGGACATCCCAGAAAGCACAGACACTGTAACTTCCTGCATACTATACGTGGGAGTCTCCCTTAGAGCTTCCATGCAAGATGTTCACAAAATTAACCCTAACCTAAATGAAGCAAAGCAAATCACAGGCCAGTGTCTGGCACACCAACAGCACCAAACACCCATGTTCTAGACAGCAAAGAGCCAAACGCCAGCAGAAACCGCCCTCATCTCTGTGTTGCCCTTTTCATTTGCTGCTTGCCCCTTGCTCTTTAGAAGGTAAAGATGGCTTTTATAATTTACATGCCCTGCAAGGATTAAACTGGCCACGTCCGCTCATCTCTTCTCCCAGCCCTGTCATGATGATAGAGGTAGAGGCTACCTCTACATTCAGGCAAGGCAACAAACCTGAGCGAATGACAGCAGGCAGGAAGATCAGGCACTGTGTTAGTTGCATCTCTTGTTGGTGTAATGCAAAACCCAACAGATGTAACTTAGTGGGAAAGGTTCACTGTGGCTCATCTTCACTGGGTATTGTTCGTCGCTGTGGGGAGCTGTTGGTGGGAATATGAAATGGCAGTACTTTCCATATCATCACACCAGAAAGCAGAGAGCTACACCAAAACTGGACTTGGGTGCAGTCTTCAAAGGCCTTCCGTTCCCTCCATTAGGACGGTTTCACGGCCTTCAGAAATGGTCTTGCCAACTGAGAACCAAGCATATAAAACTCAGGTTTGTAGCAGCCATTCCAGATGCAAACGCTTGACCTTCTGCAGTCTTCTCTCAAAGATGTCAGTGACTTCCAGGAGGGACCACAGAGACATGGGCCTCCAAAGCCATCCACTCCACAGTCTACACGCATGATCAAGCAGAAAGGCCCACATGAAGGGCATCTTGCTGCCAGGAGAATGCTCTTGAGGTGACTCACACCATCCTTTGTCTTCCCAGTCCCCACCAGCCCATCTGCCCTGGCTCTCTGTTAAAAAGCAGCTGCGGGGGCTGCTCCGTGCTTTGGCCTCCTGTCTTGGTTAAAACAGTGGACAAAGCACTAACTCACACCAGATGCCTCCGCCATGACCTTCCTTACAGTCCAGAATAGACCTTGATTGGCCCAAAGGACTCCTCCTGAACCCATAGAGGGATTCTGGGGTATCCCATCACCCTTCTGTCCACTTCCTAGAAGCCCTAGAAGGGAGAGGAAATATGGATGGAAACACCTGCAGCCACACTGCCAGAAGCAAGCAGCCTGTG